>CM059200.1:59697840-60415504 GCA_030323885.1 Branchipolynoe longqiensis | reverse complement strand
TTTGATTAATAAATATTTAGTCCACAATTTAAATTTCTGTGTCTGGTCTTGAATTACCCATGTTGCCGGTAACATGCATAATTCAAGACTATGACGTCAGGCCCAAAAAGTAATGATTACCATAGATACCAATGCAGCATAGCATTCAGTAACTATGATCAAAGTTGACCTACGCGGGTTGATTCAAAATAATTCATTCCTTACCTGCTGGTTGATCAGTACAGTCAGATCCTGTAAACACCTAGAAATTTTATCCATCCCTCCCTCCCATCTGATCTGAGTGGCTGAGGGCTGAGAGCTAGATGGTCATTTCCTCTGTTTGCTTGTGTGAAATAATGATAAAAGAAGCTGACATGTGCCTGGAGTGCCTCAGGAGTATGATCGTGATCACCCCCTAGCTGATGGTGCCTGTCTTCAATTCTCAAGAAATAATTTTAATCTTCAACATTTAAACTAAATAATGACTAAATAAATATCTAGTTCATGAATAACCTGCACATAAGTAATATTGAGAGTTAGGCTTAATTATAGCTCTGGGTTGTACTATCCAGGATGATAGAATAGAGCATGGCAAGTACCGTAATATCATCTGTATTGATGAAATAATAACTTGTCGGTATTGTTAGCTATTGATAATTATATCAGAGGCTAATGTAAAATTGATTAAGTTTGATTAATAAATTTTTAGTCCACAATTTAAATTTCTGTGTCTGGTCTTGAATTATCCTGACACTGAGCACACCAGTCCTTGCCCTGTCCTAATAATGCCGAGCGCCTGGCTAGGAAGTGACAAGCACCAATTTTCAAGTCATTGGTTTGACTCGACCATGGTTCGAACCCACGACCCCACGATCTACCAGCACGGGAGATGGACACTCCAACTCATTGCCTACCTTAGCCAAAGGAGGGACTCACGTCTCCTCAGTCTCATGTATAAAAGGTCGAGAAAGCGTGTATATAGGCCATATCAGGACGTGCACCGACTTGTGACAGCGCCTACTCATGGTGACTTAATAGTGCTGCCCAACTGGGAAATCAGGCCGCCGGCACCATGACCTGATGTCCCACGCAATCACATTATCCTGACACTGTGCACCCAGTCCCTGTCCTGATCTCATAACGGCAAGCGCCGAGCAGCAACAGGTACCAATTTTATAAGTCATTGGTTTGACACAACCAGGATCCAAACTTCAGTCCCTCCAGATTCACCGGTATGCACAGTAAGTCCGGCCAAGGCCAGAGGAAGAAGTGAAGAGGATGGGATTAGTTAGGCAGTGGGTGGGGTTACCTGTTTGTTGCCAGTGAAAATTAGTGGTTAGTTGGTAGTGGTGTCGAGTCAGCTATGGCGATGAGGTGGGGCCTGCTAGACCTCGATGTCATGGTCTGGGCGACCGACAGTGTTGATGATGTCTGCATTCTGGCAGTAGAAGCGAGCAAGTGCGTTCCAGGATGACTTGGAAATCCTGGAGAGGATAGCCAGAGCGGCCCTATTGTAGCTGAGTTGGCGGTCGCGTCCTCCATGAAGTCACTGATGGCAGATCTGTCGACGGTGCCACATGAGGTGAGTATGTGGGCCACATTGAAGATCTTAAGGGGCTGTCACATTAGGGTTTTTTGCGGGAGCGTACGGCAGCGTAGGGGTATTACGTCATATACATCGGCATACGCCGCCATACGCCGCCATACGCTACGCATATGCTACGCTTACGCTACGCATACGCTACGCATACTCTACGCATAGGCCGTCATGTGCCGGCGTATGCCGTTGTACGCCGCCATATGCTTTCTCCCGTCTGTCCGTCCAAATTTTGTTGTGCATGCTAAAAAAATCTCGACCTATGGTGTACGCTCCTTGTACGCCGGTGTATGCTCCTTGTACGCTAGGGGTGCGCCGGCGTAGGTTACGCATACACTCAACTTGCGTCACCGGCGTATCTCTAGGGTATGTAGCGTATGCATAACCTACGAGTTACGTATGGGAGTGTACTCCTAGCGTATGCACAGCGTATTCCAAGCGTATGCCATAGGTCTCGACATCGATCTTGACTCATACGCTACTCAAACGCTCATACGCTATGCATACGCTATGCATACGCTACGCATATGCTACGCATATGCTATGCATAGGTTCCATATGCCAATCAAAACCGTCAAAAAATGTCACAGTACGCTCTCATAGACTCCTCGTACGCTCCTTGTACGCTTCTCATAGGTTACGCATACGCTCAAAAACACCCGATAGGTCACCAAAGGTCATGATAGGCCGCCACGCGCAGGACTTACGTAGGTTTTCAATACGCTCCCGCATACGCCGTAATGTGACAGGGCCTTTAGTGCCGCAGGGACAGCGCTGGAGGTTGGGGACATCAATCCAACGGCGGTAGCCAGTCCTGAAGCGTTTGACGGCGACTTGAGTAGAAGCAGGAAGGCCGACTGGATGGGGGATGTTAGTCCTGACCAGGGTGTACCAGAGCCAGCTTATTGAATAAGGGTTCCGTACTTGTTCCTTCTGTGTGGCTCATTCCCAAAGTTTGGTGGTGGCTCGAGAAGCGGCGGCGGTCAGTTTGGTGATGGATGGAAGGATGGCTGTCTCCACATCTGCTCGGTTGGCGGCACAGTCGGCCTGGTCATTACCATACAGTCCTATATGCGAGGGGACCCATAGCAGGACTGTGTTGAGGTGTGCCTGATGTCTGGTCAAGATTATAATCTGGACCAGCAATCGCATCGGCAAGGGAGTGTCGGGCATTTGGGTGGGCGATCTCTTTGATGGCATTCAGAGAGTCGGTAATGATGATGATAAAGTGAATGGTGGCGAGCTCGGTATCGAGAGTGGAAGCAAAGTCTGACACCCTGGTGGTGTTCTTTGTGTTGGAGAAGGGGATGAAGATTCTGGCTCCAGCTCTACCTGATGTTGGGTTAAGGGAGCCATCGGTGTAGACAGTCTTTGCGAGAGGAAATTCCACCTTCGCCTGAGTTATGGCCTCGAGAGCCAGGGAGTGGAGTTCAGGGGTGGTGTAAGCCGCCTTGGCAGCAACTAGGTTGGTGGTTCGGGTTTCCACTGGGATGGAAACCCATGGTGGCTTGTGAGGGCTGAGGGCGGAGTCTGCAATGTGGAGTCCATGGGAGTCCTTGAGGGTGGTGATGGCATCCTTGAGGCGGTAGTTTCCGGAACTCATTCAGAAAGATCTTATTTTTGGGTAGTCAAGTTTGGGGGCTGTCAAGCCTGAGGGCTGTGAGAGCGAGTGTGGGCGCGGCATAGTCGAAGAGGGAGCGGACTGCCTGGCGGTAGAAGAGTGCGAGTACACTGTCCGGGGCGCCCCTGGAGAAGCCGGAGATCCTCTTCATGAGGAGGAGTCTGTTGGTCATTCTGGTGGCCAAGTGGCGGCAGAGGGCTCTCATGTTCAGGTCTCGGTCTATACGGATACCTAGGTAGTCGAAGGTGGAGATCTATTCAATAGGGGATCCATCTAGGTAGAGGGGGTGAAGTGGTTGACCTCTGAACATGTGCATGATCTTGGTCTTGGTGGGGGAGATATTTAGTCCAAGGTCCCGGCAGGCGTTTCGTACCAGGTGGAGCACCTGCTCAGCGAGATCCTGTGCATTGATCGCATGTGAGCAGGTGATGGCGATGTCATCTGTGTAGCAGACTGTGATCTCTCGGGTGGCTAGGTCTTGTTTAAGCCTCCTCACGAGAGATGCCATCACTGCATTGAAGAGGAGGGGGCTGAGCACTGCACCCTGGGGGACGCCATTTTTTAGTTGAAGGTAGGGAGAAGAGGTGCCTCGTCCTTCTCGGTAGCTGATGACCTCCTCTGGTAGGCCAGTGGTGGGGTCTTCTGTGACCATCTGGAGACGGGCAAGGACAATTCTTTCGCTAACCTTCCCGAGGGATTGGAGAAGGGAGATGGGTCTGACTGATGATATGAGCATCCTTCCAAGATTGAGGTATGTCCGCGTTGTAGAAGATATTGTCGAGGAGGGGGAGGAGAGTTTCCCTGTTAGTGGCAGATAACTTTGTCCATGCAGTGTTAGGGACTCCGTCAGCTCCCGGGGTTGTCTTCTTTGAGGTGGTGCCTAGGGCACGGTCAAGCTCAGCCCTGGTCAGGTGGGTGTCAAGATTATGGGTGGATGTGGCTATTGATATGTCTATGAGGTCGGCTCTCCAGGTGGAGTTCCTGGTGAGCGCTTGTTGGTGGGAATAAGGGAGGTTCATAGCAGGATCTGTTCTGTCCGTGAACATTTTGTTGTGTTCTGCTGCAATTTGGCTAGGGTGTGGGTAGAGTGGGGGGGGTGGTGAGTCTCCCCTGGATGCTGTTCAGTTTGCGCCAGAGTTGTCTGGAGGTGGTTCATATTATGATAAATGGTAGTATTTTGCCAGTGTTGCAGTTTCCGCAGCACACCAGTTTGCGAGGGACACATCTATTCAAAGCATTGTCAATAGCCGTGAGTGATCTTCATACAGAAAAAGTCAAATATCTCTCAAATTACACCACCTAAAAATAAACCGCTTGGTACACATGTAGAAAACATCTTTACCAAAAAGATTATATTACATTTATAAGGTTAGGGGTTCTGGATTTCTATTCATTTTGAATAAAATTAATGTTTTGCACTGCGCATACCGTCAAGCGTTGTGAGCAATCTGCATACAGAAAATACAGCAAAAGTGAAATATCTCTAAAACCACACCACCTAGAAACAAATCGCTTGGTACACATATAGAAAACATCTTTACAGAAAATTATATTAAATTCATAAGGTTAGTTACGATGCTGTTCGATTTTGACGCATGCGCAGAAGCGATGTGTCCCTCGCAAACTGGTGTGCCACGGAAACTGCAACACCGGGCCGCCAAAACAAGTTTGGATTAACCGATCGTTTGGTTTAACCGAGCTTGGTTTAACGTAGATAAAAGATTCCCCGGTACTTGTAGTACTCGGGTGAAGGACAATGTAGTGTAAATACGGACGAAAATAGGTTTAGTATGAAACATGAAGTAGAAACTGTGGCTCCATTATCAAATGGCTACCCATATAGGCACAGAGTTGGTGAAATGGGAGAGAATGCAAAAAGACAAGATGCCGGTGTGGCAGTAAATCGCAAACCCCTGGAAATTGCACACCCCGGGGTTTGCGATTTACTAGGAAATCACAAACCCCCCCTGGAAATCGCAAACCCCCCTGTGTTTTGGGACTGATTCGGGCCAAATCTATTCAATGCGACCATAGTTAACAGAATTACATACTCAAATCGTGAAATTTAATTAAATTAACCCTAAATTCGAAGCGTTATTAAGGCTACCGCCGTAACGGCGGAGATATTAGCAGTAGGGTAAAATACGCCGTGATGTGTGCTGCAGCAATGCTATGTCTATGGGGAGCATTTATTTTTGTAAAATAAATAAAAAAACTTTCATCGAATCGATTAAAAATATCTCAATGCGCGATTGAAGAGGAAGATCTGAGGTATTTAATTTAACCTAAGAGCAATTTTATCTGAAAGTATTAAAAACAGAGATAATAGTGAAAGTTGGGATATTCTGAGTGTCAGTGCCAGTGTTAGCCTTACCAGATCATGGTAAGGCTAACACTCAGAATGGGGGGTTTGCGATCTCCAGGGGGGATATGCGATTTCCTAGGAAATCGCAAACCCCCCATGCCCATATATGGCATGGGGGTTTGCGATTTCCTAGGAAATCACAAGTGGGGGGTTTGCGATTTACAGGGTTTGCGATTTCCTGCTACACCGGCCGCAGAACGCCGTCGATTTCACTTTTAAATCTTATTAAACTAGATATTGTACATGTTGCTGGTAACATGCGTAATTCAAAACCCTGACTACGGGCTTGATATTATGAATACCATAGATACCGTCATAGCATGTGTCGCTACGATCGAAGTTGACTTCCGGTAGTAGATTCAAAGGCTAATCCATTCCCTACCTGGCCATCGACGATGACGGATAGTTGGCATTCAATACGTAAATTTGACGAATGGCAGGGTGTCTGGCAGCGGGTATCTTTTATGGCTCATTACTTTTAACCAATGTTTGATTCATTTGTGTTATATTCATTCATGTTTATGCATTCCGAATCGTTTTTGGTTTGTATTAATCAAGAAGGGTCCACAGCGACGAGGTGGGTAATATTTAGATAAAAGATTCACCCGTTGTAGTACACGGGTGAAGACCAGCCTTATATAAATACGGGCGAAAATAGCGTTAGTATGAAAGTGAGGCTCCAGTATGGAAGTGAGGCTCCAGTACGTGGCTCCAGTATCAAATGGATACTTCTATAGGCACAGAGTTGGTGAAATGGGCGAGAATGCAAAAAGACAAGATGGCGGCCGCAGAACGCCGTCGATTTCACTTTTAAATCTGATTAAACTAGATATTATATTATATTTTTCAACTCAAAGGTAGCGGGTAAATAATAAAACAGATGTAAAGAATAAATGTTGCTTCTTAGATTGTTAAATTAGGCCCTCAATTCTTTGACCCGCATTTTCTCCAGCTTTTACATAAGGCTGGTTTGCACCCCTACTGCAGCAGTACTGGGTGAATCTTGTACCTAGGTAATATTGTGCGTACCCTTGCAGGATGAGTTTCCCGTTCTGTAAGTAGTGATATTGTGTGATTTAAACAGAAATCAATGTAGATAAATTTCAATTGTACTTCAAACATTTTAATCTGTGCCAATGATAATATGTGATAATGTCTAAAGAATACACTAGTCAAATAATACTTGACTACACTGCTAGCTCTGTGGAGTTCTAGCCTGGTACCCTGGCATTCAGGGTACCAGGCTTTATTCGCTTTATTTTGCCATTAAGGTTACTTTTAATCCAAAATTACCAGTTATTTGTTTTATATTCATTCATAGTCATGTATTTCGAATTGTTTTAGTTTAATACTACAGTTATATGACGACGAGATCGGGGTTATTCGGCCGTTTTTTCGCCGTGTTATGTTTTTCGCCGTGTTATGTTGGCAATGCATCACGAGACAACACCGTACGCTGACGGTGCTGCGTGGTGCAGCCAGCGCTAACTGCGCTGACGGTGCTGCGTGGTGCAGCTGTCTGGCCACGCTGACAGTGCTGCAGGGCGCACGACGGTGTGCGCTACGCTGAAGGTGCTGCTGCTGGTGCGAGGGACACACCGCTTCTGCGCATGCGTCAAAATCAAACAGCATCGTCACTAACCTTATAAATTTAATATAATATTTTGGTAAAGATGTTTTCTACATGTATAGCAAACGATTTGTTTCTAGATGGTGTAAGTTGAGAGATATTTGACATTTTCTGTATGAAGATTGCTCTCGACCATTGACAATGCCTTGAGTTTAACGGTACGCGCAGTGCAAAACGTAAGTTTTATTCAAAATTAATAGAATTCAAGAACCTTATAAATTTAATATAGTCTTCATGGTAAAGTTGTTTTCTATATGTGTACCAAGCAATTTGTTTCTGGATGGTGTAATTTGGGAGATATTTGACTTCTTCTGTATGAAGATTTGCTCACGGCCGTTGACAATGCATTTGAATGGAAGTGTCCTTGGCAGACTTGTGTCCATCGGAATCCGCATCACCTGTATAACTTTTAGGTCACCCAACAAATGTCTCCATAGTTCATGCTACTAGTTATTTGGTCTTTATGGTGAACATGTTTCTATATGTGTTCCAATGCATTGTCGGCAACGACGATAACACTAGCTCCATTTCGCTGCGCGGAGCTGCTTTGCAGTAGGTGGTATCTTTCAGATCGCCATACAGAGGGTTTTCTAGATACAATTTAACTAGTGGTTTCATGATATAGAGCACATATTTGTCTCCATCTTCATTTCCTTGTTTCAGTTGGACCAGTATTAGTGATGAAGGTTGGTGGTTGATTTTCAAGTTTTGCTTTTCTCCACATAATCTTCTTCAAATCACTCAATGGTGATTAAAATGTCCTATTAAGCTGTGCACATAATATTCCTTTATTAGTTCTGTACATGTTGTGATGTTTTAAGGATGTTTGATAGATGGCCCAGAGAGTTATTTAATCCGCAGCACTTGCTCACAATGTCCCCTCTGTCTCACTCAAATTGCAGTTGCCATTCATGCCTCAGCCTTGCTCATAAAACTAGTAATATGGGTCACACATTTTGGCTGGTTTATTATAGAGCAATAGGCACATAATTAGGCATATTTTCACGTTAACAGTGATGTCACTTTATTGATATTTACATTAGATCAATGTTATGACTGCCAGGTTTATGGTCTCTTCACGTTCTTTCCTTTGATATATGTTCCATTGAGATAAAAATGTGTTTATAATGATGGCTCAAGTAGCTACGAATGGGGGCTCAAGTAGCTAGACCGAATGGGGGCCAAGGGATCGTTCTATCTCGGTTGTTTTTCGTTGTGTGTTCTTTGAAAACTTTGTACTTTGCTGTTGATGTTACTTTATATTCCAAAATTGAAGTTAACTGTGTGTGATTAGTTCTATTTGTAGATGTCGGATGGTTTTACATTAATGTGATGTAATGTGACCATGCGATTGATTTCTATCGACCGTTTCGTCAGTTTATCTTACAACTGCTTATTTTTAATTTGTCGTTATGGTTATTTTGTGGGACTGTTGTTTTCCCACCCTGGTTGGCCCTCCATGGCTAGGGCTGCACATCACACACTCCGTCATTCATGCTTGTCAGCATTGTGGTTACGCATCAACCGGTGGGAACTGTTGTTTTCCCGCCCCTGGTTCGTCCTCCACGGCTAGGGCTTCACATCACACACGCCATCATTCATGCTTGTCAGCATTGTGGTTACGCATCAACCGGTGGGAACTGTTGTTTTCCCACCCCTGGTTCGCCCTCCACGGCTACGGCTGCACATCACACACTCCATCATTCATGCTTATCAGCATTGTAATTACGCATCAACCAGTGGGAGCTGTTGTTTTCCCACGCTGGTTCACCCTCCACAGCTAGGGCTTCACATCACACACTCCGTCATTAATGCTTGTCAGCATCATGGTTACACTACCACCGGTGGGAGCTGTTGTTTTCCCACCCTGGTTGGCCCCTGTGCCTCCAGAAAGTCCTAACTGGTCATGCTACTAGTTTATTTAATACTTTCCCTCTTGGTTCATATCCATGCTTATTACCTGTGTTCCTCGTCAAGTTGTTCTTATAGACTGTCTAAATAATTTAAGTGTTGCTGTGTTGCATGATATGGACCCTGCCGCTATTAGTATTCCTTCGGACTTTACTAGTCCTCATTCTGTTGTCGAGACCGCCGGCTCTGGCTGTCGTTCCACTGCCTGGGGGCGATACAACATTTCGCCCTCCATGGCTAGGGCTGCTCATCAGGGACTCCATCATTAATGCTTGTCGGCATTGTGGTGGCACTGTCACCGGTGGGAACTGTTGTTTTCCCACTCTGGTTGGCCCTCCATGGCTATGGCTGCATTGTGGTTACACTATCTCCGGTGGGAACTGTGGTTTTCCCAACCTGGTTGGCCCTGTGCCTCCTTACTCAGCTAAAATCTAGTCCTGGTACTAGTTCATTAATACTTTCCCTCTTAGTTCATTTGCATGCTTCTTGCCTGTGTTACCCAGTCATGTTGTTCCTATCGACAGGCTAAATTACTTAAGTGTTGTTGCGTTGCATGATATGAACCCTATCACTATTAGTATCCCTTCTGACTTTAATAGAGACCTCATTGTGTTGACAAGAACACCGGCTCTGGCTGTAGTTCCACTGCCTGGGAGCCCCCGCTGGCTCAAAAAAAATGTTTAGTTTTTAGCACGGGTGGATCGGAAGGTATAATCGTGCCCGTTATGGATTTAACAATAGATGTAATTGTTCAGATGGAGTTGGGTTACATGTTACACCATTCACCACAGTTACAAGAAATTCATTATTATCATTCTAGATGAGCGTGAAAATGGATTGTTGACTTTCAGGTTGCGTGTCAGATGGTGGACCATTGACTGAAATGCTGTTTTGTGAGAAAATGCCAATGGCAGGTCAATGCTATATACTTAAATCTTGGCCAAATTTAACATCTGACTGTAGTTACTTCTTAAATTATCAGGAGATATGTGCTGAAGGAAGGGCTACTGGCATCCCAAACTACTTGGCAGCTGAGGTCCCGTGCTTATGGATAGATGGACAGAACGTTTAATAAATTATAGAAGAGATAGCACATTATTTGAAATTTGGAGGTCCTTCAAAATTTCACAGGTGCTTGCATTATGGCTGCTTCTGGCTGTCTCCGTACATGTCATAAGGAAGATTTGTTTTGGATTACTCAGTTTGAACTTAGGGGCGTTCGTAATATTCAATTTTCTCCAGGTTATGATCTCATGCTTTCCTAAGCAATAATTTTCACATAGCTCAATTGGAAGTGATAAATTTAGTATTAGCGTTGAACTCGTTATCTCCTCACTTTGGCATGTTGCTACATTGAATGATTGTGAGGTGCAGGTGATACCACATGCCGCATGGGGGGGCCCTTATCCTGGCAGTTGCCCTCAGTATGTTGTACTTTGATAATAAATTTGACTTGATCGCTCATGGATTATGTTGTAGAAAACTGTTAACAGAAATGCATGTTTCTCATACTGGTGATGTCCTTGATTTACTTTTTCATTGCTGCTCGTTGATAATATTGTTTTTTGGCTTTATCAACTTGCCGAAAATAATCGCGCAGTAGTGAACAGGCCTAGCGTGTATTTTACAGCAGGACTATCAGAGGGAACATGGCATAATAAGAGGGTACAATAGGGCATTCCCTTTGAAGACTGAGCATAGTAAAACAATGATTTTAAAATTCAGAGGAATTGGTGATGATGGGTTGATGTTGATTGCTGCTTTATTAATAGGTTTCCTATGTTTATTAAGACAGTCAAATTTGTTTTATTCCGAGGTATTGGGGGATGACGGTCATATGCTGATCGGAGGTGACATCAAGGCACACAAAAACACACCTGACGATAACAGTCAGGAACACTAAAACCACTTGCAGGCCTGAGGAGGTCTACAAAATTGAACTACCCTGTGTACCCAGTTCTCAACTCTGTCGTCTGAATGCATGGACTAAGTTCAGTCACCAGTTTCCGGTGCATGAGGGCGCCCCAGCATTCGCGATGTCGAACGGGGCACCTCTGACTGGTCGTCATCTATTCACCAAATGCTTGCGAATGGCATTGCAATATGCTGGACTACCCTGGTGGCTGTTGGTCACATGCCATAGCCTACACCGAGGGGAAGCTCAAGAATATGCGAGAGTGTGGGACATCATTAGACTGCCTAAGAACATTGGGAAGATCGATATCAAGCAGTGTTGTTAATTATGTAAATTAAAAAACCTATTTAGGCAGGGACCATCAGCTCTCGTGTTCCAATTTGGCTGAGATCTAATGGTCCCTTTTATTTCCCTATGTTGAATGATGATGTGTGTACTGCAAGTGCAAATGTGTGTGTGTGCCGGATGGGAGTTGACTGCGTGACCGTGATCCACCCTTAGCTCCTGCCTCATGTCTTCATTTTCAAGTATCTTCAAAGAATCCTGCATTCAAGAATAACTATCATATGAATATTATGATATAACATTTAATTATTGACTTGCACATAAGTAATGATTAACAGTAATCATATTGTCTTACCAGGTTGTACCACCTAGGTTGTACTTAAACTAGATATTATATTATATTTTTCAACTCAAAGGTTGCGGGCTATCAATAAGACATATGTAAAGAATAATTGTTGCTTTTTAGATTGTGAAATTAGACTCTCAATTCATTAACCCGCTTTTTCGACCGTTTTTATATAGGGTTGGTATTCACCTGTGTACTGCGACTGCGAGTACCGGTGTCGTATTTTCAGCGCCCGGTCATTCTCAGCGGCCCTTCGTGGTCAAAAGACCCGTGGCATCGCCGGCTACAAGCTCAGCTGGTGCCCGGCAGTGTTAGGGACCGATTACGCCGAAATCTATTGAATGCGATCATATTTAACAGAATTACATACTTAAATAATGAAATTTAATTAAATTAACCTTAAATTCCAAGCGATATTAACGTAGCAGCTCGATCAGGAAAATATGGTCTCTGAGTACTGGCGGACGGTCGGCCAGGGGTGGATGAGGATGTCCCTCATGACGGTGAGGTGGTGGTGGTGTAGGCCCTGGAGGGAGTGGGCCGGGAAGGAGGGATGGTTAACCAAGGTGAGGAGGGCGAGGCTATACTCGTCCCTGGTCGCCTCCCCGAGTTTTACCGCCTTGCGCCCCGGCCCCCTTTCCACGAGGTCGCAGGGGAAGACGTAGTCAGCGGGAATACCTCGGCGGCGTACGGTGTGTTGCGCCTTGGCGGATGCGAGGATGTCCCGGACTGCGTCGGCCGCGGATGTTGGGGTGTGCTCCGCGGGATCCTGACGGTAGGCGACCGATGGTGTCGAGCTGGCGTGGACGCGGCTGTACAGCTCGTACTGCGGGTGCAGGCCTCCGGGCTGAGTCGCGTGAGGTGGAGGCGGCGGCCGGCTCCCGGCTGCGGCGTGCGCCCGAGATGCCGGGACGGGCGGCAGGCTGTAGGCGGGCTCCTGCCGCGGCGCGGGTGCAGGCAGGTCCGAGGCTCCTCGGGCGATCCCCGTCTCAACGGCCTGGACGCGGCTGGTGAGGCGGGTGATGGCCTGGATGAGGAGGGCGATCTCGCTGCTGGCGTGGCCCGAGGGTGCTGCGGGCGAGGTGGGGGCCGTGGAGGGGAGGGATCCCCCCGGGGAGCCCGAGGAGGGCCCCGGCGTAGCCATGCCGGAGATCTTGGAGGTTTTCCGGCTCTTTCCCTTTCCGCGCCCGGGGCATGATGAATATCGGCAGAGGAGCAGCGATCCGAGGAGGAGTAGAGCCGGGCAGGAGAGCCAAAGATAGAAGAAAAAGGGCAGAGAGCTGGAAGGGGACTGGAGGCTGAGTGCCTGAGGGAGGCCGGCGGGCGGCCTTATAAGGGGGGAAGTGAGCAGAGGCAGGAGGGAGTGAGTCGCTCAGGGCCTGGGGGAGGTGAGCAGTGGCGGGGGTGAGTCGCTCAGGGGCGGGGGGAGGTGAGCAGTGGCAGGAGGGGGGGGGGGGTGAGTCGCTCAGGGGGGGGGAGGTGAGCAGTGGCAGGAGGGGGGGGTGAGTCGCTCAGGGCCGGGTGAGTCGCTCTCCCTCCCCTCGCATCAAACGAAATGCTTCGCATTACGACCAATTTTGAATAAAAACAAATGTTTTGCACTGCACGTACCGTCAAACTCAAAGCTTGTTCAACACTAACCGCCAGGAACGCCACTGTAGCCTGTGTTACCGATTTTTTTCGCGGGAGTTGTCCCTCTCATCTGTTTATATACACGCTCTCTGCTATAAGTTATAGTAATTGTATCATTATTGTATCCAAAACTTGTTGAATCTGGACTAAATCAGTTCATGGTTTGGGCAGAGACAGCGGATTCAAGGCGGGAGTTCCCTCTATCCAAAATCCTGTGGCTGCAGCTGTGATTCCTCATTCTTAGACAGCATCTTTAAACAAACAAACATTGTTGGTGTTACCACGGGGAAGCTAAAGAAGATGGACTAGTCGACTCAATGCGATCTATACCTGTTATGAACTACTGAAGGCGGATATTTGATCTAAACTCAACTGTGGATTAGTTAATCACTTAGCGTCATGACTCAAGGATAGTCTACAATAAAATTTCATATGTTCAAGTTGAAAATACCCAGCTGACGCTATAAAGTATAATGACTATTAATTCTCTAAGTTTTGATTTAGAATTATTGCTAAATATTTGAATTTATATCTGTTATGATTTAATTAAAGTTGCCTAGTCCGATGGTTCTGATTTTCTGGCATTTCCTGAGATAGATATATTAAAGTTGCATAGTTTGATTGTTTAGAGTTGGTCATTTTTCTGAGATAAACATATTAAGCTGATCCTTATTATTGACCTTACTTTAGTTTGAAGTAACTTTTATTTTAAATGACTAAGTTTTGAAATACTTGAAGTGTAAGCATTTAAAATTAGTTTGGGCAAGCATGCCAAAACTGACACCATATGCTTCTGCAGTAACATGTTTTATTAAATTGCCTTAGTATTCCCTTCTATATGGCAACACATGTTTAAGAAATGCATCAGTATCTAAGTTAGATATTTAGAATTTATTCTAGATAATTGCTTTGTTCATTTTAAATTTGATGCTTCATCGGACTTCAGCAGTCACTAGGAGTAACTAAGTGCAATTTTATGAGTGTTCGTCCACTTGAGAGTAGAACAGAGAACATATAAAATTGTGACACTGAAACATGCGTTACATGGAAAGGTTGTTTTTTTTGTTTGTTGTTTTATGTCCTAGCAAAATCTAAGGTCATATCAGGACAGGTACCGACTTGTGACAGTGCGCACTAATGGCGACTTTATAGTGCTCCCCCACTGGAAGACCAGGCCGCCAGCACTATGACCTGATATCCCACTCAGTCACATTATACTGACACTAAGCCAACCAGTCCTTTTTTTCCCCTTTTGGTTCAAGTATTTATTCATCGAATAATATCTTTTGTCAGCGCCAGAGCACTGGTCTTCCGGCCATACAGTACAATTCCGTAATACATAAATGAAACTGCTATACATAAATGAAACTACTAAATGAAACTACTATCAATTGTAATAGTGACTGCATGCAAATCCTGTTTGTTACTAAAAGTATTATACATTTGATAAATGAAGTATCAGCTTTAGTAGTAAATGTATACAAATCCAGTCCAATAAAAGTGTCATGCATTCAGTGAATATATATGTATTGCATGGGTTTAGAATTGTCTTTAAACAATTTTTTCCTTTTTGTAAAGAAATATATCAAAATATATATACCTATTTTCAAATACATGCGCAGTATATATGCAAATCAGTGGATCCAATCACAATTAATAAGCTGGTATCTAGTAAATACCTACACGGATTTGCCCATAAATGTAAGTAATTATATACTGAAGGATATGGCATGATGGTGACAAGAACACTGGATGTCAATGTGTATGATGTTAATTTTTGCAATACTGTCATTTAATTAGTAATTGTTAGTTCTTTGTATTGTATGATTTGATGAATCAAATGGGGGTCTGAGATTGTATTGGGGATTTGTATGTGACTGGCACCGGGTCAATTTCAAGAAAATTCTTTTTTTGGTACTAGGTATGTACTGGGCATTGTAACTGGGGTGGGAAGGGGCTTAGCGTACTGGGCCATGTAGTGCATTTGAGAACATTTGTATATATATATATGTGTGTACAGGGTCAGGGCAAGGGTGGCCTTTAGAATACCTGTAACTGTGTTGGGGTCTGACAGGCCTTTGTATTTTTATTAAGTTTTTAAATTCAAGGAGACTTGTGGACCGTCTTGTCCTCACTGGGAGTTTATTCCATAATGTACCACCTCTGTAAATCGGTGCTTTAGTCAGCTTGTTTGTTAGTGGCTTGGGCATTTTTAGGAGTGTAGCATTGCTCTGTCTGGTTACTCTGTTTGTATGGTCAACATATTGCTCATCATTCAACCTTTTATACATGAGAGTGAGGAGATGTGAGTCCCTCCTTTGGCTAAGGTAGCTGATTTGAGCTTTGGTATGCATTTCCTTTACAGACAGGTTTTTACCTCTGTAGTCAGTTCTAAGTGCCCTATTTTGAATCCTCTGTAATTTGGTTTCCTGCTGTTTCATCAGTAGTCCATAGATTAAATCATTGTAGTCAATTATTGGAAGAATAGTGGCTTTATATAGCAAAAGGGCTGTGTTCTCACTCATATAGTATCTAATTTTCCTAAAAGTTTTCATTTTTATAGCTATCATTTGATTGGGTTTTGACAGTTTTCGATTACCATTTAGCGTTGAATCGAGTGTGGTCCCTAAATATTTGTATGTGTCTACCTCATTCAATGCTGTATCACCCAAATGTAGAGTGATAGGTTGTGCTCTTGATTTTTTTTGATTTGGTTGCAAAAATTACGGATTCAGATTTCTTTGCATTTACTGTCAGTTTATTTTCCTTACACCAGATGTTAACCTTAGTTAGCACATCCTCAGCTATCTCCGCTGCAGATTCAATGTTTTGTCCATGGACTGTGAGGGCCGTATCATCAGCAAAAAGTGTAAACATGGCCTCCTTTGTTACCAAGGGCAAGTCATTAATGAATATGAGGAAGAGTAGTGGCCCAAGTGTAGAACCCTGGGGTACTCCAGTTGTAATTGATCTCTCTGTTGATTTAGTGTCATTTATTTTTGTAACTTGCTGCCTATTTGATAGATAGTTGGCTATAAATGTACAAGATTTAGGACAGAGGCCTGCTCTTTCAATTTTCCAGAGTAAAATTTCATGGTCTATGGTGTCAAACGCTTTCTTGAAATCAAGAAAGACGGTTATTGTCAGTTCTCCTCTATCCATGTTAATCAGCAGTTCATCCAATAGATTGGCTAATGTTATTGTGGTTGATTTCTCTTTTCTGAAGCCACTTTGCTGTTTGGCAAGGTAGTTGGTGTCTTCTAGAAAGGTTTTTATTTGGTCGTGGATTATTTGTTCAATGATCTTGCCAGGAAGGGGTAGTATTGATATTGGTCGCAGTTCATTACATGATTTAGGATTCCTTATCTTTGGTATTGCTATTTTCCATTTATCCGGGAATAAACCTGTTTCAATGACAAGGTTGTATAGATGTGTAAATTTGTCTATTAGGATGATAATGGCAGTCTTAACAAAGGCAGAATTTATGTTCATCATACCAGATGATTTATATAATGAAAGTTCATCAACCTTGGCAAGTACTTCTTTTCTTGTTGTTTTTTCAAGATTGTATTTGTATCGATTTGCGACCGGCTGATATGTTTTTTGATCATTGGTGTTTTGTTTGAATTTTGTTGCAAGGTTTGCCCCAATGTCTACAAAATAGTTGTTTATTACTTCGGCTAACTGGCCAACAGGCACTCTCTCACCTGTGCTGTCATCTATTATGTTGTTGACCTGTGGTTTGGATTCTGGTTGAATTTGACTTAGTCCATACCAGAATTTTTTAGGATTCTGGTTGTGCTTCATGGCTTGATCAATGTAGTACATAGACTTTGCTTTCCTCACCTCTGTCCTGGCTTTGCTTATCAAGCATTTTGCTATGAACTGGTCTCCTGGGTCTTTCGTCAAGTCAGCCTTTTCCTTAAAATAATCTCTGTCCTTTTGTAGTTCTATCAGTTCACTGGTGATGTAAACAGCTGTATTCTCTTTTATTTTTAGTTCAGTCATTGGACAAAGTTTATCTGCTGCCTGGTTGATTATATCCTCTAAAAGGTCCCAACATTTGTTTGGATTTTGCTCTTCAAGTATTGTGGTGTAGTTATAACTCTGCAAGATTTCTGCCCCAGTATGTTGTGATTCTTTGGTTGTTTCTGGGTTTCTTTTTGATAATATAGACTGGCTTATGGTCACTGATGTTGTAGTTAAGGACTCCTGCTTGAGTGCAATACTTGATGTTAGTAAAGGCTAAATCAATTATAGTTGTGGTAATTCTAGTTGATCTGATTGGTTTGTCTATGAGCTGTTGGAGCTCATGTTGATTTATGGTTATGGCTGGTAGCTTTCTCTTAGCACTATAATCTGCATTGAAGTCACCTATCAGGAGGATTTCATATTTGTCTATATCATGTATTTCACTCATCACATTGGTCAAAAGCTCAAAGGCCTGTTTGACACTTCTATCTGGTGGTTTGTACACATTCCCAATCAAGATCTTCTTTGCATAAGGCCTTGTGATGACCACCCATTGCAGTTCTAGGATAGCATTTGAAATATTTGTATCCGCATATTCATTAGGGTCTACTTGTAAAGAGCTTCTATAGTAAATTCCTAGTCCACCTCCAGCCTTTGTCTGCCCATTTCGATGTTTTGTTTCATGATCAGATCTCAGGAAAGTGTAGCTTGCTATCGATGTCAGTTTATTTTCTATATGGCTATTGAGCCATGTTTCTGATACTGTGAAAATGTAAATTCCTGATTTTGGCAAATCAATTCTTAATTGCTCTATTTTATGTGTGAGGCTAGGTACATTGAGATGTGCTATTTTGAAACCTGGCAGACCCCTCAATTCGTTCAGAAGAAGGCTGTCCAGCTACGTGTCCCTTGCCTATAACTATTGCACACTGTCTCCTGGCACCCGGGTCCCTCCTGTGTTGTCATTCTTTTAACTTTTGAAAATAAAACAAAGCAAAGTAAACAAATCCCCAAAACAGTTTTTCTGTGAAGATGAATGAAGATAAACAGCATATTTAAGCTGATATGTGTTGATCTCGCTTTGGAACCAGTAGTTGACATTCATATGATTTTAGAAGTGATGGCTGGAGTGTTCAGTTTTGATATTATCATTTGTCTCTTGTAGGTTGCAGGTAATGGTTAGCAAGTAGTTTGCAAATGGTAGTGGGGTATCAACTGCATGCCATACAAAGTTAATGTAAGGGCATTCATTGCCTTGGTTGTGGATGTGTGGGTTAGTTGAGGTTAGTGCTTTGATTTTCATGAGGTGCCAGGGGGGTAAGAGCCCTTGTGTGTATTCAGAGATAGTTACTGGTTCCAAGTTAGATAATGCGTTGTGATTTCAGATCAGTGGCTTAGACTGTTGGTACCAGGTTAGTGGAAGTTGTGTCAGTCAGTGTGAACATGAACACTGGCGTGAGTGCACCGAAGAGCACATGACTGCTGTGTGACAGTTGCCTATATAGATGATCCAGATGAAAAACACGTGGAACACACATGAGTCCACGGCCATGATGAAACCCTGTATGATAATTCAATTCCAGTAGATAATGGTTACAGACAAATCCCTGCGGATGTGCATCTGTCAACACTATTGCAGGACTAAGTGAGCATCTACTCTCACACAGATGAACAGCTCTAAACAATATGTACATGTATATGCACACATATCCATACACACATACGCATACATATACACATAGATCTATACATACACATATACACAGGCACACAAGGAACATCTGTAACAAAAAAAACAACAAACAGCTGCAAGCAATATGCAAAGCACAACGTAAGTCTTGAATATCAGTGACAGAGGAAGAATGTTTTTAAGGCAGTACTAAGTCAGCCTATATTCATAATTATGAACACTTTAAGGTAGGTCTGGGAAAGCCTATACGCAGAATCATGAACCCATAAAGGGCCACACCCACACTCATATGTATGTGAGGAGCCGCCGATAAAGATTAGGATGGCATGCTCAATGTGTATCTCATGGGGGGGGGGGGGGGGTAGGTAAGCTCATGCTCATAACCCTGACCACCCAATGGGATGCACCCACACTCGCACCCACACAAGGATTAGTTGATAAAAAGCCAAAACACAGCCCAAGATCCGGATGGCATGCACAAAGTGTATCTAAGACAGGAGTAGGCAATCCCATGCTCATAACCATGACCACCCAATGGGATGCGCCCATACCCTTTCATATTCAGGGAGCAATTGACAAAGAAGCCACAAAATAGTCCGAGATCAGGATGGCATGCACAAAATGTGTCTAAGGCAGGCAAGCAAGCCTGACAAGGAGACCAGAATATAGTCCAACATCAGGATGCATAGGCAGGGTGTGTCCAATCTCGAAAAAAATGTCCCTGAATTTTACTAGCATCGTTTTGAATACACAAAGGGATCAGGAAACCACGTTTTGACAGAACAGTCAGCCAGGAATCCAGGAGTCATCAGATTGGAGTGTAGTTCCAGGGTAAGTCTGCATACATTGGGTCAGTATTTAGACTGACGGGACAGTAAGATCTTTGCGCTTAACAGCCAATGCCATGCCCAGCTTATTAAGTCCTTTGTATGTTTTATCCCGTACCTCCCGACTATGTAGTGTGGCTCCGATTCCATAGTATGAGTTAGAAGCGGGCCTCATTCAGTGGCATGTCTCCCGTCTCAACCAAAGATTTTGCTAGTTGTGGATTTTGATCAAATTTCTTATTAATAACCAATGCCAGTACTTCGTCACGTTTAGCACACCACTCTAGCGAGTCTGCGAGCTGCTCTGTTATGCGCTTGGCCTCCAGGGGGGTTGGTGCCAGGCTAATCTGTTCAAGGCAGTCCGGGTCATTAGCCATTTTGCATTAGATTGCCTGGAACATGTGTTCTGCTGTTGGGCATGCAACTCCTTCATGCTGAATGGAAGACCGGGCAAAATTGGATAGGTAGGAATGTTCAGAGTGGAAATAAATCTGTCCGTCCCTGTTAACTGTTTTTGCTTGGGCCAGCGAGAATTGGGGTGGAAGGGTTTGATTGATTGATTGATTGATTGGTGGTTGCTTTATGCCGTGTCGGCAGCATAGGCCATATTCATGGCGAGAAATGTTTGTTTTTTTGTTCAAACCATCGCTTTTACATGTAAAAGCAGACAATCAATTATGTGCCAATAGACACTCATTAAATTAGAAAGCTCACAATCATATATTTGTGGTCAAGGGAAACAAATTCCCATAGAAAAAGAAAAGTTTTATTAATAATTGATAGAATCTATTTAGTAAACTATATGAGGTGGTACAGTCCAGCTGCCCTCAAAAAGGCTAAAATGTTTTCCTGTTTTACCTTAGTAAAAAGGTCATGCATACTGTCTGCAGTGTAGAACTGTTGGCGCAGGGCCAAAAAATCAACGCAACTTAGTCAAATGTGTTTGAGTGTCAGCGGGGACTGACACCCAATACATTCAGGGGGAGGTTCCCCCTTGAGCAGAAAAGCATGTGTAAGCCACGAGTGGCCAATACGGCAGCGGCTAAGGACCACTTGGTCCCACCGACCTCCCGCATGAGTCTATCGTGGTTTTCCCACAGATGGTTCAATTTCTTAAGTTTATTAATGCTTTCATCCCACTCATGTTGCCATTTGGATTTTATGGTTTGCTATTAGTGGTTTCAGATCAGAGTGAGGGATCAGACATGGTTCAAGATCACAATTCAGGGCCTTCTTCACAGCCCGATCAGCTCGTTCATTTCCTTGTATGCCGGCATGGCCAGGCACCCAGCACAGGTGGATGTCATACCCATCCGTTGTCAGTTGGTTCATTTTATAAATGACCATTGCTAGAATAGGGTGATTCGTTTTCAGTCCAGCAACAGTCAGGAGACAAGAGAACGAATCACTATATAACATAGTTAGTGTGGTTGGATACCCTTGGTACTCGAGTGGATGTCTCCCAGACTTCCTCAGTTCCGTGAGTCGAAGGATAACCGATGGCTTCCTCAAAGACCATGGGGGATGTTCTGGGACTTTGGCATCCTCCAAAGCGTCCAAATCCACGCCCAAGGCCTCCAAATGAGGTTTCATTCGGAGCCTCAGTGGCCGGATGTAATTCGGCCTGGCTTCATACCTGGATTCGTCAGGCGCCAAGAGCCAGGCGCAGTCCCTTGTGGTGGATCGTGTCTAGTAGCCTAATATATGATTCCTTGCGGAACCGCATACTATGCTGCCGTAATCCCCTCGTGACCGAACCAAGGTTCTGTACACGGAGAGCAGAACATCTCTGTCCGCTCCCCAATCTGAGCTGGACAGCACCCTCAGAATATCTAGCGCTTTCAGGCATCTTGTTTTCAGGTACTTTATATGTGGCATGAAAGACAGTTTTGCATCGAGAATGAGGCCCAGAAATTTGGTTTTCTCAATGACTTTAATGGGATCCCCATCCAGGGTCAGCTCCGGTTCCGTGATGTTTATGCTGTCCATAGCATATAAGCTCGGGCGAGCGACCTTTGTTTAATGTCCATCCGAGCGACCTTTTTTTAGTGTCCATAGGATATAAGCTCGGATGATCGAGCTTGTTTTCAATGCTGGGCAGTTATTGGTCTGTGTTTCTTAAGATTATGGTCTGTGGTTAGTGATCTATGTTAGTTTTTTTAAATTTTCTTGGTAAGAGTCTTCCTCTTTTTATTTTTTCCTACACTTAATTGTAAACTAGCCTACTCTATTTACATATTATAGGCTTGTACGTAATAGGTAGATGGTTTATGTTTGGATTTGATGTTATCTGGCTGTTTTCTGGCAGGGGGTTACCTCTCATGGTCTGTCCAGCTGGTGGGCCGTGACATATCCCATGCCACGCTTAGAGGGGGTTTCCTGGTTTTTTATACTGATGTCACGTTTTTGGTACACAGTTTCTGAGACATATACCTACATGTGCTTGGTCATGTACACCTGTTTAGTAATAGAACATTTGCATTCCCCCCGATGCCATAAATCAGAATATTGATATGTTACTAGGATGTTATGTAGGTCAAATGACGAGCCTTACCAATATCTATATTTAATATATATGTGAGATATATGTAATATAACTATACGGGATAATATTTGATATATATTTAATATATTAGACTGTCTCAAAAGGTGCTAAGCAATATGGGACAAAACTTTGTCCATTGTAATGATCAACATACTATCTGCTTATGCATTTTCTCAGGATAAACTGATTTGTTTTTTACATGGTGTTGCATAATCCCAATAGAATACATATTGATTTGAAGCAAATGTCCTTGTGTTTTCAGTGTAACCCTTTCTGTGCTGTTTTGTGTCAATCGTTACAATGGACAAACAAAAAAAGAGTTATCACCTTTTGAGACAGGGTCATATATGTATGATAATATTTATTTATGTTATATTTATCTATATTATGGTATGTTATGATTTACGTGTATGTATTTAATTATATATCAAAAGAGAGAGAGAGATTGAAATGTATTTATATCTGTATGTTATATATTGGTGTACATAATTCCCTCAACGAGACAAACAAGACAAGGCGAATATGGATTTAAATATAACAACTATGTTTATTTAAAGAAAAATAAGTCTGTAACTTCCAGGAAGTTGTGCGATCATGTATAACTGAGCTGATATGGCGACAGGGCCAATCTTAACTAGTACATATAATTAACAGTAAAGCAGTATTCAGAAGCCAGAATAGGCCAGTCAATAACATGATACAAAGCGATGTTCTGAAATATGACTCAGAAACGAACTTGGATAATATGTAACAGAGAGTGTATATAGATTAACAAGATAATGACTTATAGTAACGACCAGCGCTCAACCCAACAATTGTCCGAGCGCTGCGGGAGCGGCACTGATATGTATGTTTTGTAGGTATACATTTACGGCAGAACTTCTCCAGGTACCCGCAGACATTAGATCCTCCAAAGTCAAACCGGTACCCCAACAAGCTTGAGCGGCACCTCGCCTGAGGCTATGCAGGGTGAAGCCCTTGTTGATGCCGAACTCTTGGAAAGAAGCTAGTCTCAGTGCCCTAGACAGGCTTGCATTAGTAAGTGGAATACCTGTCGGCAATAGGAATGCGAGAGAGTCTCCATGTGGAGTCATGGTTTTAATATAGTTAAGCCAGACGCGCAGTGGGCAGCAGAGCGAGCCTGGGAGTGCAGGCAGTTTGAAGATAACTGGGGCGGCAGAGGCAAATATAGTCTTTGTAGACCTAATTGTTACCATAAGTGAGTCAAGTCTAGGTTTTACATCTTTAAATTTAATAAAATGTGGATCATCTCGGAGAGAAACTGAATTAGGTACCAAATTACTTTGCCATATCAGAGTGAAATAACCTATTAGTAATGCCGCTATCAGAACTATGGGTACTGGTGTCAGACTATAAAGGAAAGTAATCAGAGGTTTGAACTCAGAGCTAGTGATTGGAGGTGCACGTATAATTACATGTGTCGAGTTTTTAAACAAACCTCTCTTCATCGTTTTGATTTCTTGTGCTTCGAACGCAGAGGACCGGACACTACCCATACCTTGACTGAACTAAAATAATTCGCTATTGCCCTGGGTGACTTCAATCTGTCGCTAAGAAATAATAGAAAAGACAACAAATCATATACAGATGGAGTATGCGCGGTTACACGGTGTTGTTGACAGAATCTAAGGAATAGAGAGATGTGCCCCGTCTTGTTCTTCCATGTTCTAGGTGCCAGCGTGCTCATATAGCTGTTGATCAGCCGCTGATGGTGCTTTACCGAGTACCCTGGAAGATAGAGGCAAACATATTTACTATCTTCCAGGGAATGTTACAGACAATCAAAACACTAATATGCTCAAATCAACATATACGCTCAGTTGTATCAAGTTCATATTCTTACATAGGGTGTTTGCCTTTACTTTACAAATCTCAGAGTGTGGGGCCCTGCTAAGTTCATCCGCCAAAATCAATGACTCACCCGGCTTGTGACAGATTTCCAACTCAAAATTCAGGTTAGCTGCTATAAGCCAGATATGCCTCGCACAAGCACAGAGGACCTTGTCTCTTCCCCTTCCTGATTCTAGCACCTGCTGCGACGCCACGTTATCTGTATTAATCTTTATTAAATATTCATGTAGGTTCACTGTCAGAAGAAATTTAAGGGCATGCACTAAGTTAAGCACTTCAAGTTGAGTTATCGCTAGGTCGATGACTGGAGTTCCTGTGAATATTCAGCAATGTAAAAATTATCTGCCGAGAAAGCACCCCCCGCTTTAAGCGTCGAATCACATTCTATCACCCAAGTGTCTCTAGGCTTCGTAGGCAGGAGCTGTATTCCATTATACGATTCTGCAAATTTCTGGAACCATTCAAGGTCCAGCAGTAAATCAGGATTAAACTCATGCTGACCCACATATGGTGAGCCTCTCAGTGCCTCCAATACCCTGTTCGAGAACCTAGTAGCTGGTTTGATGCACTTGGATAAATGTTGTAATTTACCAGCTAGACTTTGAAGCTGCTTCCTTGAAGCCGTAGACTTTGTTTTCCAAGCTAGACATTCATCAAGTACCTCCCTAATTTTCTTTTTCGGTAACGGAACAGACATCTGGACACTGTCAATGACAAAACCTAACTACGTAATCTTATTATCGGGTGCTGAGCACTTGGCAAGTGCCAGTGCCAAGCCAAGTTGAGATGTTAATTCGTTAAACCTATTATAAGCCTGTATCACCCTTGCTTCAGCTTTTTCTATCCCAATAAAATCGTCCAAATAACAAAGCAAAAAGAAACCTTCCTGCCTGAGTAGCCATACTATAGCACGAGTGGTCCGCGCACAAGCAAGCGCAGAAGTCGTACAGCCAAGCGGCGGAGCAATATCAATGTAAATTTTCCCATTCAGTGAAATTCCCAGCAACGGTGTGGAAAACGGACAAACCGGAAGCTGCTGATAAGCCCTAGCCAAGTCCGTCCCCCACACCCAAGCATTAGAGCCTAAAATCGTCAGCCTGTCTGTCAGAGTAGTAACTGACGGCAAAGAGAAATTGAAAGGACCCCCAAATAAAACCCCTTTACTATACCTGCATTCACACTCCTCCCCAGCGGAATCTATAATAATTCGTTTGTCAGATGAATTTGTCTTCGGCCTCGTCATCATCGGACTGATCTGAGTCCAAGGCAGGAACGGCGCCATATCAAACGGGCCAAGAAGTGCACCATGGCCGAGCTCTGTATTAAGGGGCATGTGATATGTCACGGCCCACCAGCGGGACGCCCAATGGAAGGTAACCATGCCAAAAGTAGCCAGATAACACATCACACAGCTACGTACAAGCCTATGATATGTAAATAGGAGTAGGCTAGTCTAGTAATAAGAGTAGAAAAAATAAATACATATATATGACAAGAAAATCCACAAAAAAACTAACATAGGCTATTAACCATACCAACCAATTATCTATCTGCTACTGAAATGCAGGCAATCAAATACCTTATCAGCAGCCACTATGTGGTAAGATAACACCAACACTACAACTGGCCAGCATTGAAAACAAGCCTGGGTACCTGGGCTTATATGCTATGGACAGTATAAATACAGCCTCAATAAAAATATAAAATAAAATAAAATAAATAAATTTGTGAATATGGTAATCTGCTTCAGCTGCCGCCGAGTGGGTTTAGAAAGTAGGGGTCGGGACCCTCTCGGATGTATAGTCCAGTGGCCAACCAAACTCCAAATGATCTACTAGCAATGTGTCAGGATACGAGCACTCAGATAATTCGGCAGACCCGTTGCCCTAACCGTGTCAAATATATCCCTATATATACCTAGATCCATCCAAGCCGTATCCGAAGACACCGGCCAGAAATTCAGAAGGGAGTGTCGAAACATGAGCGGGGTCGGCAGTGGATTAAATGATCTATGTGTTGCATTATTTTGCAGTGACAGTGCTACTTCAATCGGCGTATCAAACCAATCAAACAAGATATTCGAGACTGAATTAACACCGCCCACACCCGACTCAGATGCATCAGAATGACTACTTATCTCAGTATGCGGAGTATTACATGGTTCAGTGTGTTCGTCAGGTGTCAACGAGTTTACACTTAAGCCGTCATGCGATAATCCATTGTCTCCCCTGCTAGAAGCCGTAACATTCTCATTAGACAGACGAAAATCCTGTGCATTACATGTAACTGGGTCACCACTGTGCAGCAACAGCGAGGCAGGGAGTAGGTCACTGAATTCAACTGGGGAAGGGACCATGTGGTCAGGAGGGTCATGTGACACTGCACCCGCGCCAGCCACGTGGCTGGGCCGGTCACGTACATACAAGACATCATCAACAATGTTACTTACACCCATAGCAGGTACCACAGGGACAATTGGAACAGAAATGACAGCAGCTGGTGGCACAGTACTTACATTACTTACAATGGGGAAGCCAAAGGAGAACCCTCCACATTGTCCAACAAGCTAATCACATCATCAAAGCTAGAGCTATGCATGTTAACAGTCAACCGTGAACAATCAACAGAACAGTGGTATTTGCTGCTGCAGTATCTGCAGAAGCTTTCTTGTCCAGAAACTTCCAATCTTGCTCCCTATAAGAGAGAATACGTTTAAATTTGTAAGCGCACCACGCGCAGATATATGGTGACCTATCTGGGTGCTCGCCGTAAGAAGTAGCATTCCCGCAGTCCTTCCCCCAGTTCCACAGGTAACAAGGTGTGCTGTCATTATCTCGGTTGAACTCCTCGCGTGGGTTAATGGGACTGGGGTTTGCAGTCGAGGCGGCAGCCACTGCTGCTGGTGCTTGAGACTGTGCGTGGCTGCGAGTACTGCTGCCTGTACGGCTCACACACGTGGTGTGCCGCAGCACGAGCTTGTAGCGCCCTAACCAACTTAGTGCAGACATCCCGTTGGATATCCTTAACAGCCGCTAAATTGCTCCACCCTTCCCTTAAATGGCCGTCCACCACCATTTGAAAGACATTCTCCAACCAGCATCGGCAAGTGAGCCAGTTCCAGGTTATGGCCATGAGAGCCAAATCCTCATGTTGAAGCAAGGCCGGAAACCATACCTGTGGGAAATTAGGCTGCGCCACTAGAAGCCTCAGCGCAAAGAAGTATTCAGCCCACGTGGCTTCCCCCAATGCAATTTTCCTTCACGCATCCCCACAGGTAACAAAATTATGGGGGAATAGGGCCATACCTTTCGGTTTCTGCAATGATTGTGTCGACTCCAGCTGAAAGCCTGTAGTCACGGGTGGCTGAGGGTGCAAGAGCTGATACCGCAGCGTCTGGTGTGGTGACAGGTAGAGCGGCATTGCCACGAGACGTGGCCCAGCAGCAGGTGTCCCATGACACGGCGTGCAGACTGAAGCAGGAGATGGCAGCGGATAGAAAGTAGTAGCACGTGAAGTGTATGTATGCGTAACAGACGGCGGCGGGCCCATAGGCACGGGGGAAATAGGCGGGGGGATGAGCGTACACAGGCCTGGGGGACGGTGTTGGCGGTGTAAACGGTGGTACATGCCCCACACTCCCCGGCAAGCGGGACGGACCAGCTATAGGCGGGCCAGGCAGCGTAGCAATTTTTTCCAGAGCATTTAGCCTTGACAACACACCCGAGATCCTCCCATTTTCTTGCCTGAGTTGCATTATAGTCCCTTGCTGCTGGGTCAGCTCCCTCATTGCCGGCATCTGTGTCTGAGGTACCAGCTCTTCCTGTTGAGCCTCGTGGTCAGTGTCTAGTCCTCCGACGGTGGTGCCAGTTGTTGACATGAGGAACTTGCTTTCCTCTTAGGTTGTCTCCTTGGGCTAGCCAAAACAGTTGAAGCCTTAAGTGGTGGGCACCCACGTCTTTTCTTAAGCGGCGGCATTGTGCTGAACCTCAGGCTGCAGACCACGTGTAGTTTAGAACAGTGCGGCAGGTCGATAGTAGAGAGCAAACCTGCTGCTCTGAC
The DNA here is from genome assembly GCA_030323885.1 of Branchipolynoe longqiensis. NCBI lineage: Eukaryota > Metazoa > Annelida > Polychaeta > Phyllodocida > Polynoidae > Branchipolynoe > Branchipolynoe longqiensis. Next base: position 60,387,258 of record CM059200.1, on the reverse strand, counting down.
AGCCGGGTGAGAAGAGACTACTGGGCGTGTCATGAGACAGCAAGAAGATTACTCGACCTAGTTGCCTCGTTGAGCAAATTACTCATGTTAGCCTCGCCAACATGACAAATTTATGATGACAAGACAATAATAAATACTTTCTCCTAAAGGACAGCTAGGTTATACACGAAACCAGAGACAAACTAAGAACTGAGAAGAGTAATCTCATACACAGCAATGTGCAGTATATTTGTACTACAGCTGTATCTCTCATGACAAAGTTTGTCGCTATAGAAGTAGTGCTAAGTAAAGGTTGTGGTGACAGAAAGTAAATTGAGGAACTCCTCTATTGGATACGTCAGAAGAAACAAAAGCATGGTGTGTAGATAAGTTATTCTTCGCTGGTCACTGATACATGTAGATGGACACCGGATGTGGTGGCCGAATCGTTTGAACACAGGCTTCCTGTGTGGGAGATTGGGAGTTAAGCCGTGTTCACACGGGCAATGTAAATCGATTCGTAGAAAGCAACTTGCCTAGTTCGACGCACATTTCCCGTGTGAACGGGCGTCTGAGTCGAATTAGGGCTGAATCGATTTCTTTGATGCGCATCCTGTAAACCACCTATCGAGGTAGTTTACGTGAGGTGATTTCTGTGATTCGATTTATTTTTCCCGTGTGGACGCACTGAGGCGGATTAAGCACCTCACACGCATGCGCAGTCGACGCCTCAGTTTGTTGACTTTCCGGTCGATCAAAAGCGAATATTATATAATTTGCTCTATGAACCTGTTAGAGGTGCACAGATATTTTTTTCATGATTTATATTTAGGGTTTCACTGCCCAGCAGAGGTTTTGACCGTTCCAAAACAATACGGTTCAGTCCATACATATCCAGGTCGAACCCACATTCTCTAGTGCCGACATCGATAAACCCAAACTGGCGCTGCTTAGTATCGACTTGCTCATGCGCAGATTTCGATTTCCGGCCCAAGTACTGCCCGTGTGAACGGGCCGCTAATTCGCCTCACCTGATTCGATTTGTCTGATTCGCCTCACATTTTGCCCGTGTGAACACGGCTTTAGATTCCCAGTCGAGTCAAACCAATGACTTACAAAATTTATACTTGTCGCTACCTAGTCTAGCATTCAGCATTACTAGGATAGGGCAAGGACTGGTACTGGCAGCCTTGTCTCCTATTGGGCCAACACTGCAAAGTCACCTTGACCATGAATGTGCACTCTCACAAGTCGCTACCTGTCCTGATATGACCTTAGATGTTGCCAGGACGTAAAACTCCAACAACAAAATGTAGATGGACTATTCAGATGGACTATTCTGCCAAGTTTAAGTTAAAGTTGCATAGTCTGATGGTTTTGAGTTTCTGTATTTTTTCTGAGATAAATATATTAGATCGATCACTAGTATCTACTTTACATTAGTTCAAAGTTACTTTTATCTTAAATGGTAAACTTTTGAGATAGTTTAAGTGCAAACAGGGGAAATTAGTTTCGGCAAGCTTGCCAAAACTCTGACACCATAGACTTCTGCAGTAACAGGTTCTGTTAAATTGACTCAGTATTGGCTTCTACGCAGAAACAAATGCTTAATAAGTGCATCAGTATCTAAGTTAGATATGTCAAATCAAATCTAGATAATTAGTTTGGTTTGGAAAATTTGATATTTCATCGGACTATGCAGCTATAAAAAGGGCCAGTAACATGACCAACACCAGATGGGATGACCGATTGAGTTAAGCATCCGCTTCCCGTGTGGCAGGTTGTGGGATTCCAACCAGTTGTGTTCAAACCCTGGCCAAGTCAAGGTGATAACTTAAAAATTGAAATTTGTCCTTACCTATCCTGGCACTCGGTACTACTAGAATAGGAAGGAGCAGTGATTGTCTGTGATAGAAATTTCCGCTGCTTAATGAACAAACATAATAACAATTTAAAACATGAAAAAATAAACGATAGGAAAAAAACATTACTTAGTTGCTATTATCAGGATCAAGTCATGACTCGCATATATATATATATATATATATATATATATATATATATATATATATACATATATATATATATGAAACCACCTATTCTCTAGGAGTTTATAGAGCCCAACCTACGTCTGAGGGTCTCTGTGGTCAAGATGTGGCTGTTTCTTATTAGTGTCATTCAGCCCTAATTCACCCTATTCACGCGCGACCTAATTAGGCATCAGAATGAGGCTGAGTAAGCGTCGGTATTGGAAATGGCCATAAGACACTACTGTGTGCCGATGTGTATGAACTACTACATAAATTAAAGGAGTAAAATTTGAAGGTATTAACTTTTGAAACTATCATAATCATTTTTAATTACCTTTTTTCTATTTATTGGTCAATTTTCATTAAGATCAGATGCATTTCAGTAGGCAATGTCAACAAAGCCACTCACCTTGGCTGCCAATCTTTTCTTAAATTCAAAATTGCATAACTTTCTTAATATAGATATATTTAACAAATATATTTGAACCCTTTTAAAGCTTTTATTAATTTGTAATTACTAAGACTAGTTGTTTAACTGTGTTGCAGCAATGCGACGTGCCGCGTTTCGATCTTCTAAATCGCGAGCAAAAGAGGCAGCGTTGGAGACTCTCAATTCATCCAACCCCCTTCTCTCCTCCGCCATCCGGTCAAACTGGGCCCGCTTCCGGGCACGCAAACGGGGAATTCACTTCGCTTCGTGATGCTGCACCTCCGTCTGCGACCCCGAAACCATACAACCCATAGCCAAATCATTCTCCAACGAACGTTAACGAGTCATCAGCTACCGGCCCTGTCTCCAAAGCCGGGAAGATATCCCCACGACAGGGTGAAATGGGGTCAAAGTGCCCGGCCCCGGCCCCACAGAACGGACTGCCGAACTCCCCCCACGGCGAATACTCCAGTGCCGCTTCCCGCGGAGAACTCCTGCGTACGCCCAGACCGAAATCATCACGTTACGCAATCGAACTACTACCCTTAAGTACAGCCGGCCCCGAATCAGTATTGATCGACAGAGACCGTATATCATCAAGAGCGAAGCCCACCTTCACTGAACTCCCCAGAAGGCCCTCCCCAGTGTCCCGTCCAATGCCACAACACCTTTAACAGCCGTGACGCTACTAACTAATGAACAAGCGCCCAACTGCGTGTCAAGTGCCCGCTACCGATGTAACCAACGAAGCGAAACCAGGCGGAGGACTTCGACTCAATTGAGCTAACTCCGCCCAATAGCTGTCAGACTTAGCGATGCCTACAGCGAACCCGGGCGAAAGCACCGGTGCTGGCACAAGAGTAGCTACGCCCCCCTGACCAATTGACACCTTACGGCCCTCCCCGATGATGCCAGCACCTGCATTGGGAACGAAAGTATCACTAACACCCCTAACAGGTATTGACGGAGCGCGATGCAGTGAACTCACCACAGAAGCGTTTGCACTCACAGACAGCCCTCCTGAGACGGGACGCCCACCACCATCAATTTGGTACGGGCGCCCACTACGCAGACGGGCTGTCGACATCCCCTCCATACCAATTTATGAAGAGAACTTACCTTCGGAAGCCATGGCCCAGGTCCAAGACTCACCCCTTACACAGCAGGCGAGCTGGTCATGGCACCAATGTGATGGCCGATGGTCTTCCCCCCACACACACTCATGGAAGAATGCCAAGATTCAGTATCAATACGCTTCAACCTGGTTTATTACTAAACCTCTCCGCTCTCCGCGGCGTCCACAGTCAACTGACCCGCCCCCTAACTCGCCATGTCCCACATCGGCTCTATAGGTGGGTGGGGGGTGAGCTAGTAGAGGGCAGCCCAGTCGGGGTCTGCCCGGTGGCTAGCCTGCCGCCACCTAGCGCAGTTCAGTGTAACTGCGTAGGTGTGTGGCGTAGTGTCTGCCGCCACCGCGTGGTAGTTGGGCTCATGTACAGACGACTACAGTATCATGGTGAAGTGCTACCTTTTGAAAATAGTGGGATCATCATATGGTATCCTGGTGACGTCATCATCAATTAGTTTGTTACATTTTGAGAATAGTCGGATCATCATTTGGTATCCTGGTGACATCATCAATTAGTTTGTTACATTTTGAGAATAGTGGGATCATCATATGGTATCCTGGTGATGTCATTATCAATTAGTTTGTTACATTTTGAGAATAGTGGGATCATCATATGGTATCATGGTGATGTCATCATCAATTATGCTAGGTACACACCTACCGTTTACGACTCGCGCACTAAAACTTTGCGCCCGACGCGACCCGATCGCGATTAAAACCGAAGATAAGGGACGCGCACATATACCGACTGGCGCGCGCACATATACCGTCCAATTCGTGACTGCGAGCCACGCACCTGATGGGTTTTGCGCACTTTCCTTGCGCCGATTCACGACTGCGGTGCACGCACCAGGTGGGTTTTGCGGGAACTACGTCGCCATCAGCGCCATCTAGCAGTTTCCTTGCACCTGCCGCGGGTCGGGTTTTGCGCGAACCTGAGCGCTGTCTGGCATTATTCTGTGGCAGGAGTTGAGTTTCTCTATGGAAGCCCCCTCCCCTGCCAGTTGGGTAGTGTGGGGGCTTCTCTCCCTCACCTGGCAGGAGGGGCGAGGGGGGCAGGTTTTGCGCGAACGTGAATCTCTCTATGGAATTTCCTTGCGCAGTCCGTACATATATCGTCGGTGTTCTCGACTTTGATCCACGCATCCACTGTGTTTTGTGTGAGCTACATTTACATCAGAGATGGCGCCCCGTTCAACTTCGCAAAGGCGAAAAGCTGCTGTCGCGGTCGCAATACTCGCGATATGTCGTGTTCGACGTCAGAAGATAGGTCGGCAAGTGTGGATTCGTCCACACATCGCTCAACGTGACCAGCTTGGTGCCTACAATTCACTGGTGGCTGGGTTACGTGCGATTGAACCACAGGCGTTCACCAACTACACCAGGATGCCGTCGGATCAGTTCGACCACTTGCTAAGCCTGGTAGCCGGTCGGATAGCACGTGAAAACACAAGGTTTCGAGCTGTGATCGCGCCTGCGGAAAGGCTAGCCATCACCCTACGATTCCTGGCGACAGGTAAGAATTTACTTGACACAATTTCCTTGCGCCTGTAGCCTCGCAGTCGCGATTTACTTGACCTAACTTTATCAGACTATATTTTACTCTCATGTGCAATTTCCTTGCGCCTGTAGCCTCTCAGACGCGATTTACTTGACCTAACTTTATCAGACTATATTTTACTCTCATGCGCAATTTCCTTGCGCCTGTAGCCTCTCAGTCGCGATTTACTTGACCTAACTTTATTAGACTATATTTTACTGTATTTAACCCTGCCGCCAGATTTTCAATTGTTTCCTTGCGAATTTCCTTGTGCCTGCCGCAACTTATTAATTAAATATAATTTTTCTAGGTGAGTCGTTCAAGAGCATCAGTTACCAGTTCCGGGTGGGGGCGACCACCATTGGCCAGATCGTCCCCGACACATGCGACGCCATCTACGAAGCACTGAAGGATGAATACTTCAAGGTACGAAAGACGCATGGCATTTTTTTGGACAGGTTTCTTTTATTGTATCGTTCACATAACTGAAGTAAACTAAAACAACATATAAAGAGGCAAATTAAACCCGGCTAAATTAAACCCGACTAAATTAAAATTAAAATTGAAAAGTAAAGGTACATTATTTAGGAGTGTAATTGTGAGAACCCAACATATTTAAATACGAGAACGCTTGGGTTCCTGAGGTTCCTGCCGAGGAACTGGGCGGTGGTGTGTTTTGGTTTGTGAGCTCTAGCGTCTTCATAGTGCCCCTAAAGCAGGCCTGTTCTATTTCGTTTTGGACGACTGCCTTGACGCGAGGGTCGGTGATATTGCGAAGTTTTGTGGCGATGTACTTCGCAAAAATTGCTTCCGCATCGTCCGGAATTTCCTGGATCTCCTCAAGGTTTTTGAGAACCTGTTCCATCAACTCGTTCTCTCTTGTGTCCCCGTCCGCGCGCTTTCTTTTGTGGCTGGACCTTGGGGTGCTGCACCGCACCGCCTCATCCGCGTCATCGAATGACAACACACTTTGCGCGTCCACGTTGTCACCCATCTCCCCGTCGACGGCCTGCGTGCGTGAAGAGAGAAACAATACATTCATTACCAACATTACCAACAAAGCTCGCAATTTTATTGTCGTTGTATATTTGTTTCTGCAGGCTCCGTCCACCCCTGATGAGTGGAGGAAGGTCGCGGATTTGTTCCAGACCCGGTGGAACTTCCCAAACTGCCTGGGTGCCCTGGATGGGAAACATATCCACATCAAGCCACCAGCGCATTCGGGCTCCACGTTCTACAATTACAAGAACACCTTCAGCATCGTCCTCATGGCACTAGTGGACGCCGATTATCGCTTCCTCTACGTCGATGTGGGTTGCAATGGCCGTGTTAGTGACAGAGGAGTGTTTGGTGGGTGCACGTTACAACAAGCATTGGAGCAGCATGCCGAGTCCTTCCCACCCCCCAAACCTGTTCCCGGAGATGATTGGCCCCTGGCGCATTTCATTGTGGCAGACGATGCGTTCCCCCTCAAGGAATACATAATGAAGCCATTCAGCCATCGCAATTTGCGTGTAGATCACCACATCTACAACTAACGGCTTTCGCGCGCCCGTCGTGTGGTGGAGAATGCGTTCGGGATTATGTCAAACCGATTCCGCGTGTTTCTCACTAACATTGCTTTAGCCCCAGAGAAGGTGGAGAAAATCGTGCTGGCCGGTTGTGCGCTTCACAACTTCCTGCGTGACACGATCGGTAGCACAGCCAGCATTGACTACGAGGACCCCACGACACACTCTGTAACTCCCGGAAGCTGGAGAACCGACAAGAGTCCTCAGCCAGGCTCCACTCCCATCCGGAACCAATTCTACCCAACGCGCAAAAATGCAGAGAGACTACTTGGTTGAGTATGTGAATTCTGCGACCGGATCTGTGCCCTGGCAGTCGAACATGATATAGCTAATGTTATGTTAACTTTACGCCGTTATTGTTAGATTTGCTTACCTCATCGGCTGGGGCACTGAAGCTGGGCGCTGGAAGTGCGTGGTTGGAGATACCTTGTCTCTTCTGGACGTGGGGCGCGAGGAAAGCAAGCGAGGCCTTGATCCACCTCTGCCTTGACGTCACTCGCTGCGCCTCCGACCCAGACGCCGCTTGTTTGCGAACAAGCGGCGGGCCGTAATTCAAGACGCCGGAGACAGAAATAGTGCACAGTACCTTTTATTTTAACTAAGGAAGGACTGACATCAGTGGCACCATTGTTAACTTATGCAGTTCTAACAACAATCCGACACGTTCTTAGTACTTAAGGTAACATATCTTCATTAAGTGTTAACCTGTGCGGATAACAAACATGACAAACTTAGTGAATCTGGAAAAAAGCAGGATCAGGTTTGAGTTGTTCAAGGCAAGGTCGAGCAGGTCAAAGTTCAGGTCTAGTCCAGGGGACTATATGGCATACAGTGCTGACGGTTCGACGCGTTCTTAGTACTTAAGGTAACATATCTTCATTAAGTGTTAACCTGTGCTGATAACCAACATGACAAACTTAGTGAGTCTGGAAAAAAGATCAGGTTTGAGTAGTTCAAGTCAAGGTCGAGCAGGTCAAAGTTCAGGTCTAGTCCAGGGGACTATATGGCATACAGTGCTGAATGTAACAGGGCTTCAGGTAATTCTTAACCTTAACCCCTCACATTCACAGCAATCATGTTGTTTGGGTAGGTTGGGGTTGTTAAAGATGACATGAAACTACAGTGTCAAATGCATCATGGACAGTTAAATTTTTTACCATACAAGTTTCAGTACATCAGCTCGATCGGGAAAGTCATATATAACCACTTACGTATTTATTTGTCTATACTTTACTTTTTCATATTACTTCCGGGTTCGACCCGCTAAGCAGCTGATTACGAGTTATCTTACGCCTAATCCTAACATGGCTCATCTGCAGTGGTGTTCGGAAGGAGCTTTACACATTCAGTCACTACTAAAGATGCGGTCAGCCAAGACACCAGATGAAGCACCTCAGACACTCAGCCCGCTACTAACGGCCCTAACAGAACACAGGCAAACTGGGTACGGGAGGGTGGGAAAAATACTCCACCGTATAGTTCTTCTTAACCGTTGAGACTACTTAGTGATCCGACCCGTACATTACAACGTTACAGTAGTGAATGACCGTTGTCTCAACGGCTCACCAGTAATCATTGGTACCCATGGGTAAATGCTACTATTGTGTCCTGGGGATCCTAGCAACCCCACCAGCTGTCCTGGTGCCCTAGCATGCGGTCTCCAACATTGCGACCGTCACTGGTTACCGGTGTCAACCCCCCCCCAGCTTACGTGGAATGCTAGTCTTATGTTATTAAATTATCCTGGTACCCTAGCATGGTCTCCAACGTCATGGCACTTACTTGTTACTGACGGCAACCTCCCCCAGCTTACGAGGGAATGCTAGTCTTATGTTATGAAGTTATCCTGGTACCCCAGCACGGTCTCCAGCGTCATGAATTACTCATGTTACAGGCAACATGCACAATTCAAGACGCCGGAGACAGAAATAGTGCACAGTACCTTTTATTTTAACTAAGGAAGGACTGACATCAGTGGCACCATTGTTAACTTATGCAGTTCTAACAACAATCCGACACGTTCTTAGTACTTAAGGTAACATATCTTCATTAAGTGTTAACCTGTGCGGATAACAAACATGACAAACTTAGTGAATCTGGAAAAAAGCAGGATCAGGTTTGAGTTGTTCAAGGCAAGGTCGAGCAGGTCAAAGTTCAGGTCTAGTCCAGGGGACTATATGGCATACAGTGCTGACGGTTCGACGCGTTCTTAGTACTTAAGGTAACATATCTTCATTAAGTGTTAACCTGTGCTGATAACCAACATGACAAACTTAGTGAGTCTGGAAAAAAGATCAGGTTTGAGTAGTTCAAGTCAAGGTCGAGCAGGTCAAAGTTCAGGTCTAGTCCAGGGGACTATATGGCATACAGTGCTGAATGTAACAGGGCTTCAGGTAATTCTTAACCTTAACCCCTCACATTCACAGCAATCATGTTGTTTGGGTAGGTTGGGGTTGTTAAAGATGACATGAAACTACAGTGTCAAATGCATCATGGACAGTTAAATTTTTTACCATACAAGTTTCAGTACATCAGCTCGATCGGGAAAGTCATATATAACCACTTACGTATTTATTTGTCTATACTTTACTTTTTCATATTACTTCCGGGTTCGACCCGCTAAGCAGCTGATTACGAGTTATCTTACGCCTAATCCTAACATGGCTCATCTGCAGTGGTGTTCGGAAGGAGCTTTACACATTCAGTCACTACTAAAGATGCGGTCAGCCAAGACACCAGATGAAGCACCTCAGACACTCAGCCAAATAAGGTTGAGAGTGTCTGAGGTGCTTCTGAGAACTCTGCTCGGTTCACATACTGGTACAGCGCATCGGATTTCCAACGACCTACCTCTCGCACTCCCCTCTCCGACGCTCCTCCCTTGGCACTAGCTTGGGCCCCCCCCTCTCCTCAGGCTATGTAGCGTTACTGAGTGGGGGAACGGGTGTCCTGTTGCGGACAGAGCTAGCTGTATTGCCTGGAGTAGTGTTGACGACGTCAGAGGAACTCCATTTTTATGCATGAAGGCGGGGTCGCTGGGTCCGACGGCTGTGTACCTTGTATATCTTTTCCAGGCGTGAACCGGGCAGCATAATGACCCGGGAATACACGGTAGTTTCACCGTGAACGCGTCCCGTACCGATCTCGATGTCTTGGTAAATCTGACTCGCACTAAGAGACACTCCGACCGTACACGTACATCCGCTCCCTTCAGGGCCATATCCGAGTTGTCCGACCTCCGAATAAAGAACAAATTGCATTGTCGTAAAAACGTAAAATAAGCCAATAGTATAGCAGCAATTAGAACGTTGGCATGGGACCCGGCCCTTTTGAATTCTACAACTATCTTTTTAATATCCCTTACAGTGAGCGGTGGCGCCTGTACTGGTCTATGCACACTTAGTTTGGATACCCCTTTTTTCATTATTTGCACTAAATATGTATCGAACGCCTCTACTCTTCCTTGATGCAGCAGTACCCATGTTCGGGCTCCACTTAAATAATTATTTACGGCAATTGGTGACTTCAGTTTTTTAGCTAGGTATGCGGTGTATTCTAGTATGTCACCTCCGTCTGGCCTATATATATTAAATTCATTTAGTGTAGCAAATTTGTCGTAACAATCCACTTGAACTCTCTTGTTTTTCCATGTTCCTACTGAGAGCCCTGCCTTCACCAACTCAAGCACCTTTCCTGACATCTGACTGCAATGACCTAGGAAGAGAGAGGCAAGTAGAGACGAGCTTCCTAGGTCAACCCACCCTTATACACCAAGCAAGTCTACAACAAACAAATGATTAACACCCACTTTACTCAAACCCCTTTCTCGACAGAGCACTTGAGCTCTCAACCAATGCTCGGGCGAGCCCGGGCACCTGCTCAACAAATCAGCGAGCACCAACTGCACGCCCGGCATATGCTTCACTTCGATCTCACAACTACGGTCCGCGGCAAAGCGCCATATCTCCCTTGCGCATGCGCACAACACCGGATCCCGTCCGGCACCAGAGTCTAACACATCTTTAGACGCCATGTTGTCCGTATTAATCACTACCCTGTAATCCGCCACATTGTCAGGCGTAAGTGCATGTAGGGCGGCCACTAAATTAATCGCTTCGAGTTGGGCAATATGGAAGTTCCGCGCCATCAACTCAGGACTATAACTCTCAGTAAAGTAACAGCTCTCTGAGAACCCACCCCCACCCACCATACAAGAATCACACTCTATCACCCAAAGTCTAGAGGGCAGCGCACGCATCAGCACTAAGCCATTAGACTGCGCCGCATATGACTGAAACCAACCAATATCCCCCATAGCTGCCGGTGTGACCGGGACCCTACCGCGAAACGGTGCTGCCCTCAAAAATTCCAGGAGCCTGTTCATGAACCGCCTTGCAGGACGGACACAACGAGACACAAATTGGAGCTTACCCACCAACTGCTGTATAGCTTTCCTTGTCACACACCTACCCACCGCCCAGGTTCCACACAACTCCACTATCTCTTGCAACTTCTCTCTAGGGATAGTAATCACCATACGCATGGTATCAATGTCGAAACCCAACCAAGTGAGCTGCAGCGTTGGCGGAAAACACTTTCTGGTCGCCAAAGACAGGCCAAGGTCGCCTAGCAACTTAACTAGGTAATTATACGCGTCCCAGGCCCTACCTTCAGATTCTTCCGCCCCCACAAAATCATCCAGGTAACAAAGGCCAAAATAACCAGCCTCCCTCAACAAATACACTACCGCTGCAGTAGTCCGTGCGCATGCTAAGGCTGACGTACGACACCCAAAGGGCGGGGCTATGTCAAAAAACAACTTATTGTCCGTTTTGATCCCGAACAGCGGAACGGATAACGGACAAGTACGCAGTTGGCGGTAAGCCCTGGACAGATCAACTGTCCACAAGAAACACCCAGCACCCAGCTTTGTCACCCGCTGCGCCAGATCTAAAATACCAGGAAGCTTAAAACCCAATTCCTGCCCTTGGTAGACACCCCTCGGAATTCCCGCGTTAACACTCTTACCCCGTGGCCAGCTCAGGTCTACGATAATGCGCCTTTCATCCGTGCCTTTCTTCGGCCTCGTCATTAACGGACTAATCTGACTCCAGGGTGTAAAAGGCGCATCTGCAAATGGGCCAAGCAGGGCGCCCTCAGCCAGCTCTCTACATACATAACGCGACACCCACACTGTATTCTCTGCCGCTTCCTTATGATTCCTAAAGGTGGAGACTGGTGGTACCTTCCCGACAAAATCTGCCGGCCATCCAAACTCCAGAAATTCCAACACTAACCTATCACCATACCCAACTAGCCTATCTCTCCACACCTCCATTTTCAAGCCAGACGGAACAGGGACTCTAGCACCCAAATAATTTGGCAAACCAAGCCGTCGAACAAGATTATAAATCCGGAAATACTCCCCCCCGGCCACTAACAAATCCGGACGTACCGTAGGCCAAAATGACAACAACGTTGACCTGTAATCATACGGCGAAATTATCCTCCGACCTGACGACCCTCCCCCCTGAACCCTATCCGCCCCATCATCTATCGTTAACAGCGCGTCATCCTCCACCGGTGGAACCCCATGGACAGATACAGTAGTGACAATGTGACCCTCCCCCTCACCTCGAACAACAACCTCCATCACTGAGCCGGCAATGTCTGTGCCTGGCAGCGCACTGTCCCCCAACCCATCTCCAACCGAAACACCATCTGAGAAAGCACAAAGACAGGCCAACTCATCCGTCCCCTGAGGTACTACCAAGCTGCCTGACCAACCCTCTGGGAGCCTACGGAGGACCTTACCGGGACCCTTTATATTAAGATACGGTCGTAAACCCGTACCACACAACGCAGTATCAACATTCCCTAACGCAACAACAGGACTGACATCACACTGCTCAGTGACAGTGCGATCAGCTGTCGACCGACTGTAGCTGATACACTCTACCTCCCCCACCTCCCTTACCTCAGCACAGTCTGCACCCTCCCCATAGCACCCCACCATCAGTGTGGGCGTCACTAACGACCAAGGCCTCGCTAGCGCATGTCCACTGCCATGGGCAGCCTCAGGACGACTTTTTCCCGCCCCTATTTCCGAGCCAACGGTGCAACGGCCCGACCCCACAGAACCCAACCCAACCGACTCGGTAACAACAACTGGCAAGCCCAAGCCATTCACCCCGTCCCCAACCTTACTATTCATCATCATCACCCCCCGTTCCCCCTGCACTGACTCCACCTCCAACCCGCACTCGGCCTCAGTGAGGCCTACCCTGAAAAAACCTGCTTTTCAGCAGCGGCTGGTGTATCTTGCGTACCGAACCTCTCCTGCGCCCTTCTTTTATTGTTGCAGTCTACCTCTCTGTGAGAGTTCAGCTTCTTAAACCTTCTAGCACACCACGCACAGCAATGACTATACCGAGCCGGCGGCTGCCCGTGCGATGTAAAGAAACCACACGTCCCTCCCTCATTCCACTTATCACAAGGTGTCCCATCCACCGCTTCATTAAAGTCCTTACCCACCCACGTAGACCCTGAAACCTCCACAACTTTACTCTCTTTCTTAACAGTTAACCGAGTCCCCACAGAAAACACATCCCGTTGAATATCTTTGATCGTCGCCCTGTCCTCCCAACCACCTTCTAGCCGACCGTCACTGATCATAGAAAATACTTTCTCAGACCACAGTAAGACCGTAGGCCAGTCCCACACAGCAGCCATGTCCGAAATATCGACCATATGACGCCTAATATGTTTAACTGACCTAGCAGGGAGGTTTGGCTCAGATATTAACCTATTAATAGCGGACATATATTCGAACCATGTGGAGCTACCCAAAGCAACCGAACCCATTACGTCATTGCGAATGACAAACAAGTGAGGCAAGAGTGCCTTCTTACCGCGCTTGCGCTTCCCCATCTGTTCCCTCCTCCTTAGCAGTTGTCGGATGTCATCATCGGAGTCGTCAGATGTAAATTGGTACTCCGATGTTTCCGACTCCGTTTCGCAATCATGCATCTGTCCAGTTCGCCTATGACGACGTGCGCCTGACCGTGCAGACGCCATCTTCCCGTCCCTCCTTGCATGACATCCCCTAGGTGGCGCCACACGTTCGTCCTCTTGACCAACCAGGGGCGACCTCGAGCGATGCGTACACCCCCGCCTCGCACGAGGTGGCGCCTCTGGTACTTGCTTATCCACTGGCACCTGATCCGACGAGTTAGAAGCTCCAAACGTAAGCGACGCCTTGATAATCTCCAAATGACTCTCTAGAGCCTTACTTGTGAGGTCCCACTGTCTCTGTAATGCCGTTTCTAGGCAAGCCATGGTCACCGGTACTTGAGCTGTATCGACAAATTCGGGCGAGACAAAACTTTCATAAGGGCCAGCACTCGTACCAGCCACTGGTGAATGCCCTGTCACCAAATCGGACATCTGAGACTCGGTTGACATTTCCGTCCCCGAATTCCTCCTTTTTCGTGTTGTACGTATTAACGGCATCTCCGAACCTCCAACTACTCTGCAGTGTACAGCTGTGAAACTAAAACTGTACTCCACCGTATAGTTCTTCTTAACCGTTGAGACTACTTAGTGATCCGACCCGTACATTACAACGTTACAGTAGTGAATGACCGTTGTCTCAACGGCTCACCAGTAATCATTGGTACCCATGGGTAAATGCTACTATTGTGTCCTGGGGATCCTAGCAACCCCACCAGCTGTCCTGGTCCCCTAGCATGCGGTCTCCAACATTGCGACCGTCACTGGTTACCGGTGTCAACCCCCCCCCAGCTTACGTGGAATGCTAGTCTTATGTTATTAAATTATCCTGGTACCCTAGCATGGTCTCCAACGTCATGGCACTTACTTGTTACTGACGGCAACCTCCCCCAGCTTACGAGGGAATGCTAGTCTTATGTTATGAAGTTATCCTGGTACCCCAGCACGGTCTCCAGCGTCATGAATTACTCATGTTACAGGCAACATGCACAATGTGTACTGTGTCCTGAGGTTCGTCATCCTCTTCAGGATGGACGTCCCTGTAAAAAAAACCATCGTTTTAACCAATTAAAAATGCAATGAAACCTACTTCCATAGTGCTTCCATTTGTCACATTTGTTACATATGTTGAATTAATTAAAATCTCGTATATGAACCACACAGTCAGTCACTTTCGCGAATAACTTTCGCAAATCGCGAGTCTATACTCTCGGCTAAATGCGCCTACCTGACCTTACTACCAGTTAAAATCGCTATAAAACCTACGTCCATAGTGCTTCAGTTTGTCACATTTGTTACATATGTTGAATTTATTAAAATCTTGTATATGAACCACACAGTCAGTCACCAGTTAAAATCGCTATAAAACCTACGTCCATAGTGCTTAAATATGTTACATGTGTTACATTTGTAAAATTAGTTTAAAGTCTCGTATATGAATTAACACAGTCACTTTCGCGAATAACTTTCGCGAATGCGCCAACCTGGCTTCGCGATTCGTGCCAAAGTTCAAAAACAACATTGTTGACAAACTAAAAAGTCAATACTATCGGCAAAATACGCCTACCTGACTGTCCGATCTCTGCTGTCATCTCCGCCAACGCAGCAGTCTTCTTTATCCGATTGGAATAATCAGGGGAGGACACGTCGAAGAGAAAGGGCCGCGTTTCCCACATTTCCACCATCGCAATCTCCGTCTCGCTCGTCCAGTCTGCCATTTTTATCAGTTGTGTATGGACAATGTCACATGTGCGTTTACCGGCCCGGCAATTGGTTGTTCGTTAAAACTCAAAAGCGACCAGTCGGCGGCTAGCACGCATATACCGTTTAAGATACGACCGACCGCACGCACCTCCCGATTTGCAATCGTCCCGATTCGTTTTTCGAATTGCTTGCCATTTCAGTTTTAAGCCCTAAAACTGAGTTGTAATCGCAAATCGCGGACGTCTGGTGTGCTAGGGGTCCGCACCCACCTAACGACCAACGAGATCCTATGCGCGAATCGCGTCGTAAACGGTAGGTGTGTACCTAGCATTAGTTTGTTACCCTTTGAGAATAGTGGGAGCATCATGTATTATTATGGTGATGTCATCATCAATTAGTTTTGTTACATTTTTAGAATAGTGGGATCATCATATGGTATCCTTGTATCGTCATCATCAATTAGACCAAAGCCGGGTAGCTGCTGCGGTAGTCTGCCAACGGGAAAAATTTGGTGTACGTTTGCCCGATCAGAGCTCGATTTTCACTGCAGAAGCCTGAGCACTCCTTCTCGCGTTGGAGTGTATTGAGGTATCCAACCACACTAACTATGTTATATACAGTGATTCGTTCTCTTGCCTCCTGGCTGTTGCTGGACTGAAAACGAATCACCCTATTCTAGCAGCGGTCATTTATAAAATGAACCAACTGACAACGGATGGGTATGGCATCCACCTATGCTGGGTGCCTGGCCATGCCGGCATACAAGGAAACGAACGAGCTGATCGGGCTGCGAAGAAGGCCCTGAACTGTGATCTTGAACCGTTTCTGATCCCTCACTCTGATTTGAAACCACTAATAGCCACCCACATAAAATCCAAATGGCAACATGAGTGGGATGAAAACATTAATAAACTTAAAGAAATTGAACCATCTGTGGGAAAGCCACCACAGACTCATGTGGGAGGTCGGTGGGACCAAGTGGTCCTTAGCCGCTGTCGTATTGGCCACTCGTGGCTTACACATGCTTTTCTGCTCAAGGGGGAACCTCCACCTGAATGTATTGGGTGTCATTCCCCGCTGACACTCAAACACATTTTACTAAGTTGCGTTGATTTTTTGGCCCTGCGCCAACAGTTCTACACTGCAGACAGTATGCATGACCTTTTTACTAAGGTAAAACAGGAAAACATTTTAGCCTTTTTGAGGGCAGCTGGACTGTACGACTTCATATAGTTTACTAAATAGATTCTATCAATTATTAATAAACCTTTTCTTTTTCTATGGGAATTTGTTTCCCTTGACCACAAATATATGATTGTGAGCTTTCTAATTTAATGAGTGTCTATTGGCACATAATTGTCTGCTTTTACATGTAAAAGCGATGGTTTGAACAAAAAACAAACATTTCTCGCCGTGAATATGGCCTATGCTGCCGACACGGCGTAAAGCAAGCACCAATCAATCAATCAATCATCAATTAGTTTGTTACATTTTGAGAATAGTGGGATCATCATATGGTATCCTATGGACATCATCATCAATTAGTTTGTTACATTTTGAGAATAGTGGGATCATCATATGGGATCCCGGTGATGTCATCATCAATTAGTTTGTTACATTTTGAGAATAGTGGGATCATCATATGGTATCATGGTTATGTCATCATCAATTAGTTTGTTACATTTTGAGAATAGTGGGATCATCATGTGGTATCATGGTGATGTCATCATCAATTAGTTTGTTACCTTTTGAGAATAGTGGGATCATCATGTGGTATCATGGTGATGTCATTATCAATAAGGTTGTTACATTTTGTGAATAGTGGGATCATCATCGTCCTGGTGACGTCATCATCCATTAGTTTGTTACATTTTGAGAATAGTGGGATCATCATCGTCCTGGTGACGTCATCGTCAATTAATGTGTTACATTTTTGAGAATAGTGGGATGAAGACTATTTTGACCATTGCAATTTAATATGATTTTGGACACATCTAGGTGTCAGTAAAATGACTAGATAATGCCTTCCCCTCCACCACCGAAGAGTTCCAATGCTTTGTGAGGCTTATTTCCGCCTCCACCATGGTGTTACATTTCATGAAGGCAGAGGCAAATACATATTATAGCCTGGACATATATGCCAGTATTAAGGAGAGACTTCATGAGCCTGCTGGTAACAAATTCCCTTCTTTATACGACTGCCTAATACCACAGTCACACTATGCTTGCGACCAGTTGCAACCATAAAAGTTAATTCAAACTAAAGTAAGGTAGATTATAAAGATCACCTTAATATATTTATCTCAGAAAATGACAGAAACTCAAAACCATCGGACGATGCAACTGTAAGGAGCAGTCATATGACCAACACAAATTCACTTATTCACAATTATTATGTTGTGGTATGACTATTCATGATCTCACGATATGCACTGTCTATTAGTATTAGAGTGTAGTTATTTACTCAATTGATTTTCTGTGAATTGCTTTGTTGGCAGAAGTAACTACTGATAATGCCTGAAGCGCCAGTCACACCTCACCGGATTGGGGGAAACAGACAGAAAATGAACAATGTCCATTTTGTGTCCGTACAAGTTTTGAACCTGCACAAAACTAAGAACGGATGCCACCGGACTGACGTCTACGGTTCTTGTCCGGTTTGAGTCCGTTTAGTCTGCTTACCGTCTGTTGGCTATCCGATCATGTCCGTTTCATGTCCGTTCGTAGACCCGATGTCGCAACACTTTGACACATTTTGATACTTATCAGCACCGGACTATACAATTATGTCCGTTGCTCAATCCGGTGAGGTGTGACTGGGCCTTAACAAAAAAAGTGATGTTTCCAGTTGCAGGAAAGCACAAAAGTAGGGCAGGTTGATACAGGTTTCAATTTTGGTGAATCCCTTGACCATGGCAGAGAGCGTGTATATAAACAGATGAGAGGGACAACTCCCATACTAGAGCATGTAACATCTGCCGACTGTGGAGCTCCAAGTGGTGGTTGTTGAACAGCTTAAGCATATGGGCAAACCTCAAGGCATTTTCAATGGCAGTGAGCAATCTTCATACAGAAAACGTTAAATATCTCTAAAACTACAAAACCTAGAAACAAACTGATTGGAATACTCATAGAAAATATGTTTACCAACAAGATTATATTAAATTGATATGGTTAGGCTTCTGGATTTCTATTAATTTTGAATAAAACTGACGTTTTTCACTACGCTTACGGCAAACTCAAGGCATTGTCAATGGCCTTGAGCAGTCTTCGTACAGAAAAAGTGAAATATCTCTAAAACTACACTACATAGAAACAAACTGTTTGGAACACATATAGAAAACATATTTAACAATGAGACTATATTAAATTTACATGGCTAGGGTTCTGAATTTCTATTAATTTTGAATAAAATACACGTTTTGCACTACACGTACGGCAAACTCAAGGCATTGTCAATGGCGGTGAGCAATCTTCATACAGAAAACGTTAAATATCTCTAAAACTACACCACATAGAAACAAACCACTTGGAAGACATATAGAAAACATGTTTACCAAAAGGATTATATTAAATTTATAAGGTTAGGCTTCTGGATTTCTATTAATTTTGAATAAAAACAAATGTTTGCATTGAGCGTACCGGCAAACTCAAGGCTTGTTCAACACTAACCGCCAGGAACGCCACTGTAGCCTGTGTTACCGTTTTTCGCGGGAGTTGTCCCTCTCATCTGTTTATATACACGCTCTCTGACTATGGTGTAATTTGATGTATGCAAAAGGTACAAGCCATGTAATTTGTTAGACATTTATTCAACGAAGCAAAGCGCTCTCTATCACCAGGTATCTGTGATGGTCCGAAAGGGTATATTTCTAAAGATGAAATAATTTCATCAGAAAAAAAAGTACTAATGGTATTTTTCTGCAGAGTTTAGAAAATATTATGCTTTCATCGGACTATGCAGCTTTATTAGGTCAGGTGCTTGTTTTATGTTTTCATCGGACTATACAGCTTTAATAGGTCAGGTACTTGTGTTATGCTTTCATCAGACTATGCGGCTTTAACAGATCAGGTATTTGCCTCCAGTTTGGAACAACGTTTCACACCTTGCTAAGGTAGCAAACTAGGGAAACTAAAATCCATTATAGTAGGGTGGATATGTAACAATTTTTACTTGAGCTGTGCACTTCCGGAAAGAAGCATGAAGCTTTGTCCTAGGGGGTTTTTGGGTATGCTGATTAAAAAAATTGCCGGAACCACAACGTCACTCCAACGGTTCCCGCCCAAAATTAAGAAATTCAAAATGGCCACTGCAAAACATGTTTTGGCCCATAAAACGGTTCCAAGTCCCCCGATTACCATGATCTTGATGTCTATACCTATGTTTTTAAGGTCAAGGAATCCAATAAAACACATTTGAAGACCCATAACATACATCTTCATGGTGAAAATTTAAATAAATGCTCGTAACAATAATTTTTTAAACACCAACTTTCTTTAAATTTAACATTGTTGTTTTACTTCTTCATGGTAATTGAGGATTAAAAGCAGAAGACATTCAGATGATATTGGTGATCTTAAATTTCTCACAGTATGCTAATTAATTTAAATCCTTTCAATGATTTCACATTTCAGAGTATATTAAGAGTTTAGATACAAAGACGATACCTGGCACAGACATCAATACTAATGACATTTCTTCTCAGCAGGGTCATAATCACAAGGAACAAGTACATTTAACCTGTTATAATTCTTATTGTTCAGAAACCAGTGGCATTCATGTCGTGATGGTCATCTAGGTGATCACCATGTCTAAAAGGCTTAGACTTGCTACTCGGGCTCATGCTGCACCAGTTCAACCGACAAACTGGGACATATGTGCTCTGTACCAAGAACTTGGTGGAACTCCAATAAACCCATCAACAACAGGTTATGCATCGCTGGCCACAAATTTATCTGCCCTTCATGAACTAAACAATGTGCCATTGAACATAAACGTATCACGATTGGATGATGGTGACGGCATGGAGAAACTGCTGACTAAGCATGAAGCTAAATGGCAGAAAAAATGTTACGTCCTGTGTAATGCACCATGTCCTGTGTAATGCGTCCAGTATTCATTGCTTGCCTCAATGTGGCCAAAGGTGGTCAAGCTAGACCAAGTATGACACCATCATCGAAATGGCCATGTTAAAAGTCATCGGTGATTGGCTTGATGGAAGTGGTTGGATCTATGTGATGACTTCAGCCAATGTTACAACTGAAGGGTGTGCCGCTGGTCTACAGAAAGGTTCACACACATCCAGAGGTCAATGGGCCCATCAGGTAACAGCAGCAGCTCTGTTCATTCTGCTTCACAGGTCATATGATGAGTATCAAAAGAACACACCTGGGGGCTGTATGCATGAAGCAGTGTTAGCGTCGTGTGGTGTTAACCATCTAACACCGGGTAGCTATCACCGGCATCGCCAAGTATGTCATGCCGTATGCATGGGCGCCTAAACGGTTTGCGTTAGCTAAACGTGAAGTTATTTATAGATTTGGGAAATCCCTCTGAGCCTGTTGCCGGTGAGCGCCGCTATTTCGCAATATCATGGCCGAATCGGCGGCGGTGTTAATATTGCTTCGCTTTTGGGGTTAATTTGATAAAAATTCACTTTTAGAGTATGTAATTCTGTTAAATATGATAGCTTTGAATAGATTTGGCCATAATATATTGCCGCCAATGCGGCGGCGGCGATTTGTTTTGTTTACATTCGTCGATTCGACAATATTAATATCGCCGCCGATATAGCGGCGGCGTTAATATCGGTTCGATTTTGTGGTTAATTTGATAAAAATTCACTTTTAGAGTATGTAATTCTGTTAAATATGATAGCTTTGAATAGATTTTGCCGTAATATATCACCACCGATGCGGCGGCGATTTGTTTTGTTTACATTCGTCGATTCGACAATATTAATATCGCCGCCGATGTAGCGGTGGCGTTAATATCGGTTCAATTTTGCAGTTAATTTGATAAAATTTCACTTTTAGAGTATGTAATTCTGTTAAATATGATAGCATTGAATAGATTTGGGCCTGATCGGTACCTAACACCGCCTGTAAAGCTGCTATGGAGTGGTGTTAGAATATCAGACCTTAAACTCACGGTGTTTCTGTAACACTGCTCCATGCATAGCGATTTTTCGCCGCTAAACTAGAAATCCTGTCCAAAACCAGTTTTGGCTCGCTAACACCACTCCATGCATACGGCTCCAGAGTGTGAACAACTACACTTTGATGAGTGGTGTAATGAGATGGCTTTGGAGCATCCTCAGTTTGATTACTGGTTCAAAGTTCGGAAGTTGGAACTCCTATTCCTACAGTTCCTTAGATCGCAGCATCAACAAAACTTTGTTCCACACGTGGAATCACTTGGAAAGATTATTCCATGGATGTTCGCTCTTGACCACTACCACTATGCTCGCTGGATGACGGTTCATGTAAGAGATTTACTTACCCTGGAAGTGAACAGCCCTACCACACATGCGCAGTTCCTCAAGGGCAACTTTGTTACACAGAAAACAATGCACAAGTTCTCGGCACTAGCCCATGACCAAGTTCATGAACAGCTTAATGCAATGGTGAAAGGAGACGGAGGCGTAATAGGTGTCACAGAAAATGAAGCTGCACTGACACGCTGGATGGTGGCAGGTCCAGAAACAGCTAGACTTTTGACGGAGTATGATGACAAACATACCATGAAAAAGAAGGACACAGATCGCCACCATGAACAGATACCAAGTGTACAGAAGACGTTCCTATCTCAAGTCAAGAGTGTCACTGATGTGATGGAGGAACCTGGCAACCCCTTTGCAGATACAAGCACGGACCTCTACACGCTTGACACCAAACGAATAATGCCCGCTACCGTGGTGAATACAATAAAGACTGCAGAAGACATTGGCAAAACACAATACCAGAATTTTGTTGCAGAGTGCATCAATGGCAATATCACTGCATTCAATGACACCATACACAAGAACAGTCTATCTCTGTTAAATTCTAGTTCGGGAAAGAAACCTGCAAAGTCCGCTTTTAAAATCTCCAACCTGCATAATGATGTTCATCTCTTCTCATGCTGTCCTGATATGACCTTAGATGTTGCTAGGACATAAAACAAGAACAAACAAACAAACATCTCTTCTCACAGTCTCAAGCTAGAGACAGTGATATGGATGCCTTCTTCATACATGAAAATCATGCCTGGCCTCCATCGTTGGCATCAAATCACACAATGCACCAAACAAGCAAATCTGACTTGATGGAATATTTGGAATCATTGGTACCTCAACCGGAATCTGCACCAAATGTTGATGTCAAGATCGTCGATGGTGCTGCCCTTGTGCACACACTTGATCCAAAGAAGTCGAAGGTTCCTGTCAAAACATTCCAGGATTATTCACAACTGGTGTTCTTGCCCTATTTAGAATGCATGCTACAAGACGTTGTTCATTTGGATGTTGTTTGGGATGCTTATAAGGAGGACAGCCTAAAGGCACAAACAGGACAGAACCGTGGAGCTGGTAACCATCTCCGGGTTGCCAACAACACTAACATTCCTGGTAACTGGAATAACTTCCTTCATTGTGATTCAAACAAAGAGAGCCTGTTCCAACTTCTAGCCAATGTAATACAGGAGTTTCAACCCCATCAACGTAAGTTAGTCATCTCCACACATGGCAAGAATGCTGTTTCATCTCCCATAGCCGACCTCTCCTGCACTCATGAAGAAGCAGACTCACAGCTACTGTTTCATGCTTCCCATTCGTTCCATCAAGGATTTACCAAGCTGATGATACATGCAACAGATACCGACATGGTGGTTCTTGCAATTGCTGTGTCAAGTGTCTTAAAGGATTGTGAAATATGGGTAGCATTTGGTCATGGTTCTAAACTACGCTACGTCCCCTGTCACCTGATTTCAGCTGAATTAGGCAATAATGCATCATGGGGTATTCTCTTCTTGCATGCAATATCAGGATGTGATACGGTTTCCGCCTTCTATGGAATTGGAAAGAAAACAGCTTGGTCTGTAGGGCGTAATATGCCTCAGCTCACACCTTTGTTTATCTTCGTTTATCTTGTGCGCCAACTCAGATATCCCCAGACGAAATGGAGCAAATAGAAAGATGTGTTTTTCTTTTGTATCAGCGAACATCAGCACTTAGCCATGTGAATGAAGCCAGGAAGCAGTTGTTCACTCATAACCGTAAGATGGTAAACATTCCTCCAACATTACATGTCCTAGATCAGCATGTGAAAAGGGCTGTTTTTCAGGCAGGGCATATCTGGGGACAGTCACTTATAGGAGAACCCAATTTTCCATCACTAGATTCATGGGGCTAGGAAAGAGCGAAAGATGATTCTCCATGGACTCCATGCTGGACCACTCTTCCAGAGGCAGCCAAAGGTTGTCAAGAACTGTTAAAATGTGGATGTAAAAAGGAATGCACTAAAAGATGCAAGTGTGTCAAGGCAAATCTGCCATGTACACAGTTGTGCTTTTGTTCGGGACAGTGTAGCCGAGAATAAGAAGCTTGTAAGAAGATCAATAATTTGATAATGTTTTAAAGGAACACTTTTTCCAGCTGTTCTGGGCAAAACATATTCAAAAAGAGGTAACTGATAACTTCATAGCTGAATAGTACTGAGAATATAGGCTACTGGAACAATCCGCAACCCTGGTGGTAATTCTTGGAACTTGTTCAAGTCATTTAGTTCTATGGCATATGTGTCCCTTTATCAGAATGTATGACACACAATCAGATTCCTTAACATTGGTACTAAGATGGTAATCGGTACACTTACATATACGCTGTTGCAAACAAATTTAAGTTAAGAGCGTTTTTTAATATTTTCACCATGAACATGTATGTTATGAAAGTTCAAATGTATTTTATTGGGTTCCTTGACCTTAAAAACATAGGCATAGACATCAAGATCATGGTAATTGGGGCACTTAGAGCCGTTTTATGGGCAAAAACGTGTTTTGCGGTGGCCATTTTGAATTTCTTAATTTTGGGCGGGAACCGTTGGAGTGACGTCGTGGTTCCCGCAATTTTTTAAATCAGCATACCCAAAACCCCCCTAGGACAAAGTTTCATGCTTCTTTCCAGAAGTGCACACCAATTTCACATATCCGCCCCACTATTATCAGTCAGTGTTTTGCCGCGCTCTCCATGCCCTTCAAATCTAACCAGTCTTTCAATGCTCCCAATGTAACTGGAAACTTGCTGTATAATTAGCAGGTTATCCATCTAAGCGTTATTGTTAGCTCAATGTATTTGTGAATAGTCAGTACATACAAACAGCTGTATTGCTGGAAATAGTAATAATGTTCTCTAATGGCTGTAAATCATGGTTGCACATTATTTCAATGCAGATAGCCAAACTATTAGCTAGTCAATGTTTGACAGGTCATTACTACAGCAACTGTCAACTCCGGTGTCCACTGGTATTGCGCATTCAAACTGGAATCAGTTAATTGTCCGACTCAAAGGAAGTGGGCGATAATTGAGGTAAATGGTGAAGCCCGGCTGCATGGGTAGGTGGCGCTGGTTTGGAATGCAGATATCGTTGAAAAGGACCTGGAAAATATAGATGGGTCATTCTTTGAAACTGTGTACCACATATTTGGCTTCCACCTTACAGTACTCATAATTAATTCTTCGTTTTCTTTGGGTAGCAAGTCAAATAGTTATTGTTGCCTCTACATGTTAAGTATTTTGTTAATACTACATGTGTGTAATCTATCCAACACAATGTAGCAAAAGTATGCTTGTATGATTTTGTGCTAAAGTGAAAATTTGCATATCAACACCGTCCATTTACCCAAAAGGTTTTCCACGTTTCTTTTATAAGACATAATCTTTTTTGCTTAATTGTAATCAATCAATTCTTGTTTTGAATTTGTTGTGCATGTTAAAACAATGTTGTGGATGTTTATATTATTTCCATATTACATGAGAAGCTTTTCTGCCAGAAAATAATTTGAGGATACGCTTATAATGGCGAGAGTGGGTATTATTTTTCCACATCGCTTGGTCAATTATGAACACTCCTATGATTACTATTGCATACTATCAGTCTAACTGATTATTGATGCTTGCTTTGTTGTCTCTAGCTCTTTGAAGAACCATTAAACCAAATTATCAAAGCAATTTGAGGGTACAGAGATATACCCTCAGAACATTTAAGGGTACAGAATTTTACCCACTTTATCATCTGGCAAAAACCCTGATGAGTAATTTTAATGTTTTGCTCAATTTGCATAAGATCAGAATCAAAAAGCGAGATAGCGTTTCCCCCCACTCTGACATGTGTACAACGTTTAAAACTTCATATGAACATGGATTTTGCTATTATTTGGAAGGTTTTCACCTTTGGTCTCCATGTCACACATTTGTGCCCAGTTTCAGAGAACAACCCAAATAGGTGATATATTAGAATAAAAATGGAGTGGATGAATGCTTGAGGTTTTGGGTCTTGCAACAAACATTGAATTTCGAATATAATTACAGCTACATATTCTGATGAAAGCATACTTTTTCAAAATAAAAACACTCATCTAAATTTAATTCTACATATCGTACGTAGATACTGGTTTTGAAAATGTGATGCTTTTGCAGGCTGTAGGATTTCATGGTAACGATCGTTACCGGTAACGTGTCATTACCGTGCTGGGGAAACTACGGAACCGAAATTGCGTTTCCCATGATATTAATCAAATATTTATGGCTAAATAAAGTATTTACAGCAAAAACACAAAAACTCTACAGTTCAAGTCAATGATCGATTACATAATTGGTTTTTCTACTCATCTACCTGTACCAAATGCAAGGCAATTTAAAAAAGAAAATGACATTAAATGCTACAGACGATTGTCTTCATTACATTGTAGATGATTAAAGGTATATATACAATTTCTGCACAGGAAAATATACTCCTACTAAATGTAATTAACTGTTTCAAGAATGGGTACCCATCACCAACTTTACAGAACCGAAAAACAGTTACCCATGGGTTCCCATGAGTACCTGGCACCAGTGTTTCCCATGAAATCTGAAATCCTACAGCCTGTTTTTATCAGACTGGAGGTCCAATGTCCATCCATGTCCGTTTATTTCCATATTGTGCTATGTGCTTAGGCCAAATAAAGAAAACAGAATTGGTGATCGTCCCCGCCCATGACTGAAAAATCGCCCGCCTCCGATTAAAAAATTTGTTTAACTTATTTTTGTTAACTGTTATAAATGCGTCAGGCTAGCAACAATTCAACTTAACATTTTGAAATGAGAATACAGTGTTCATTGCTTGACTGAAAACATTGCAATGTGTACATTGGACATGTAAGCCTTTTATCAGTCTAGGGTGATCCAGAGGAAATGGTAGGGGAGTTGGGTGGTGAGGGGAGAGGGGAGCTGGGGTGAGGGGGAAGGAGGTGGGAGGGGGGAGGGGAGGGGAGATAGGGATAAGGGAGTTGGAGGGTGAGGGGAAGGTGAAGGGAGTTGGAGAGGGGAGGGGAGTTGGGATAAGGTAGTTGGAGGGGGAAGGGGAGGGGAGTTGAAGGGGAGGGGAGTTGGAGGGTGAGGGGGAAAATGAGGGGAGTTGGGATAAGGGAGTTGGAGGGGAGTTGGGATAAGCGAGTTGAGGGAAGGGGAGGGAGTTGGGATAAGGGAGTTGAAGGGGGGGGGAGTTGGAAGGTGAGGGGGAATGTGAGAGGAGTTGGGATAATGGAGTTGAAGGGGAGGGGAGTTGGGATAAGGGAGTTGGAAGGTGAGAGGATTTGGGATAAGGGAGTTGAAGGGGAGGGGAGTTGGTATAAGGGAGTTGGAGGGTGAGGGGAAGGTGAGGGGAGTTGTGATAAGGGAGCTGAAGGGGAGGGCAGTTGGGATAAGGGAGTTGGAGGGTGAGGGGGAAGGGTAGGGGCATTCGGAGTTGGAGGGGGAAAGGGAGGGGAGTTGGGGGGGGAGGGGAGTTGGAGAGGGAGTTGGGATGAGGGGGAAGGAGAATGGAGTTGGGGGGGGGGAGAAGGGAATTGGGGTGAGGGGGAAGGAGAGGGGGGTTGTGAGAGGGAAGGAGAGGGGGGTTGGGGGTGAGGGGGAAGGAGTTGGGAGAAGGGAGTTGGGGATGAGCGGGAAGGAGTTGGGAGAAGGGAGTTGGAGGGTGAGGGGAAAGGAGAGGGGGGTTGGTGGTGAGGGGGAAGGAGTTGGGAGAAGGTAGAAGGGAGTTGGGGGGGTTAGGGGGAAGGAGAGGGGAGTTGGGAGAAGGGAGAAGAAAGGATCAGGCACACCATACCCTGTTCATGCTGTCCTCCACTATGATGGTCCAGTAGTTCTGGCTGGTCGCCATCTTCCCTAATGCCGTCTTCAGAATGAAGCATATTGATTTGTACCTCGCGAGCTGAAAGAGGAACGGGTTCTTCCTGAAGCGGCGCCCATCTTGGATCTCGTACTCCAGCGACGCTTGTCGGAGCACATCAAAAACACCGCTCCCTGGAACCAGCGTCACTTCCTGTTGGAACGCCCTCTGCTGGCCATCCGTTACGTCTGGTTCCGTTATGATGACCTGGATACCGAGCTAGAGAGGAAACAGATTGCACAAATCTAGTTGGCTTTAAATTTTAAATGTCATCTTTTGTAAAGGTTTTTTTCTGTCTCATATATGTTTAGTGTCACATTGAAACACTGGTTGTCTGAGGGGTCCTTTACAAAGATCAAGATGTTCACCGGAACCAGCGTCTCTTCCTGTTGGAACACCCTCTGCTGGCCGGTGTCGCAGTTTCCGCCGTCCACCAGTTTCCGCGGTATGCATACACTCAAATGCATTGTCAATGGCCGTGAGCAATCTTCATACAGAAAAAGTGAAATATCTCTAAAACCACACCACCTAGAAACAAACTGCATGGCACACATATAGAAAACATCTTTACCAAGAAGATTATATTAAATTTATAAGGTTAGTGTTCTTGATTTCTATTAATTTTGAATAAAACTAATGTTTTGCAATGCGCGTACCGTCAAACTCAAGGCATTGTCAATGGTCGTGAGCAATCTTCATACAGAAAATACAGAAAAAGTGAAATATCTCTAAAAAACCACACCACCTAGAAACAAATCGCTTGGTACACATATAGAAAACATCTTTACCAAAAACTGTATATTAATTTTATAAGGTTAGTGACGATGCTGTTCGATTTTGATGCATGCGCAGAAGCGATGCGTACCGCGGAAACTGGCGGACGGCGGAAACCTCGACACTGGCCCTCACTTCCAGTTCTGTTATGATGATCTGGATAATAAGCTAGAGACGAAGTAGATTATGCAAATCTAGTTGGCTTTAAATTTTAAATGTTTTGTAATTAAAGATGTTTTTCTTCTCAATGTTTAGCGTCATATTGAAATACTGGTTGTCTAATGGGTCTTTCACAATTATCAACATTTTCACAAGCAAAAGGAGAAGAGTTGAGCCGGAACCAGCATCACTTCCTGTGAATAGGTCAGAGATACGTTCTTCATACGTTACGTACGTTGTGTGTACGCCCATTTTTATCCCCCGCCCCTGCAAAGTTTGACGAATGCCGACGTACTGTCAAATTGTTGTACGTTCGGCACTCGCTGACGCCGTACGTCTTAGTGTGACAGGCCCTTAAAATATAGTCGGTTGATTGTTATAATCTACTTCACTTGACTTTGAAGTAACTTTTATTTTAAATGACAAACTTTAAAGATATTTGAAGTTCAAACGTGCAAAAGTAATTTTGGCAAGCATGCCAACACTGACAACATAGGCTTCAGCAACAACAGGTTCTATTAAAAGGGATATAAACACAAAAAATCACCAGTATGTAACCTCGGTGAAATGGCTGGAAATGGTATTTTAGTGCCTCTAGATTTAAACATGTTCAGGGTGGGGCACACCCCACCCTCCACTCCCCTAGTACTTCATGCCTTTGGCACTCGTTCGTTCCAAGAATTTATCCTCTGCCCCTAAACAAATCTTCCAACCCTAAACAAAAATGTCCAGCTACAGCAACTAGCCGGCCTTGGGGGCTACTCACTGGCTTCTCTGGCAGTTTCCTGCCCCAGGGCTCTTCACCGGTGTCCAGGTCCCTCGTCTCCGCCTCAGCCGGACCCTGCTTCCAGTCACCAGTGACGTCACGTCCTGTAGCCGGCCTCGCGTCATCTGCCATCAGAATGGGCCGCTGGCCATGTGCAGGCATCGGTGACATCACGTCCTGTGGTGTGACCTCATGCCGGGACAGTGGTGGCTGGGGCGGTGGCGGTCTTGGCGGCTGCAGTGGCGGGTTCCTGTTCTGGAAGCTGCCTTCTTGTGGGAACAGGGACTGCAGGGGCCGGCTACTGAGACCCACATGGGGCCGGGCCGGCTTCGGACATGGCTGGGCAGGTCTCGCGAGAAGTCTCACAACTGGTCTTGCAAAATCTCGCCGTGGTGGCAGTGACTTCATCGAAGCACCATTGTGGTCGCGACCCACCACCATCATTGCTGCATCCGCCGCCGCCATTGGATCAGGGCCATCACTTCCGGTCGGCAACATCCGGTCCACCACGGACGCTGACCCCTGGTGGCCTCCGGGGGAAGCTCTGATGCAGTCGGGACGCTGGGCGTGTACCGACAGGACAGTCTCCAGGGGCTGCTGCTGCTGACCCCCTGTTGGCAGTTTCGCGAACCTAGCCGTGTTTGTCGCCGCCTGGTGGGAAGCGGCGGAACTACCCGGCGGCGCGAGCAGGGTGGCGTGCAGCCGGTCGTAGAGTTTGCGGAACGTGGGTGGCGCATCGTCAAAGGTCTTCTGTGGAAGAAACAGCGAGCAATACATTATCATTTTGTTTGTTTGTTGTTTTACGTCCTAGCAACATCTAAGATCATACCAGGACGGGTACCGACTTGTGACAGTGCGCACTCATGGCGACTTTACAGTGCTGCCCCACTGGGAAAACCAGGCCGCCAGCACCATGACCTGATATCCCACAAGTTACATTATCCTGACATCAATCCAACCAGTCCTTGCCCTATCCTAATATTGACAAGCGCCTGGCTAGGAAGCGACAAGTATACATTTTTAAGTCTTTGGTTTGACTCAACCAGGTTTCGAACCCATAACCCCATGGGTTCGGATTCCCTGATCTCCCAAACCAGGAGACGGACGCTCAACTCATTTGGCCATCCCATCTGGTAAATACATTACGATGTGAGGATACCAGACCTGCTGAGCTCACACAAACTAACTACATTGTAATAATCATCCATTGTCCCATTTAGCTATGCGCAACATACAACTACAGTAAAACCTCTCTAAATCGACCGACCTTGGGACTCACTTTAAGTGGTCCATTTAGGGAAGTGGTTGGTTTAGGGAGTTAGAATACAGTTACGACGGTATTGTTGGGACCCAAATAAAGTGATCGACAATAAGGGAGTGGTCGATCGGTGGAGCTGGTCGATTAGGGAGGTTTTATTGCATTGATGTTTTTCCTGGTCAGTATTTTGCATGAGTACACTCCGGGAGACAAACATATTAGAAATAACACGATTAAAACTATATTTTCCTTGCTTAGATTCATTCCGAAGTCGAAAACTGAGTATGCTGGATGAACATACAGAACAGCTATAATTCTATATGACATGTCCAATTATGCTGCTTTCAAAATGGCCAATTATCACGCTTTCATGACATCACTTAATCATCTATCCCTCTACTATCTCTGCTAACACTACACTATACTAGTTTATGCTTGAAATGATGGCTAACAATTAGCAAGACGTCCCTGGTCCCTTTACCCAGGCGCCCCTCGCGGGATCAACAGGAATCAGTCGCCTCACTCTCCAGCATCACACAGTCACATACTATCTGTCTCACTCTCCAAGCATATGATTTGATTTGCATGTGCATAGTGTATACAATCCAACAACACAACAACCATGTCATTTCACATGACTCGATATAGCGCAAAGCACAAGAGGAAACCACACCTAAAATGTGATCAAATGCAGTGGCCGAATCGGTAGAGCGCAGGCTTCCCATGCGGAAGGTTGGGTCCATAGATGCTGGTACCAAGCAACTACACCAAGTTGCTGTAGGGACCTAACTTCCATGTCCACAGGTACCATGCAATTACAACAAGTTATTGCTGGGGGCCTAGCTATTATATGAACCACTGCTGGTGCTATGCTGTGTACTACTCTATGGGTGACCCCCACCCCTTGGGACTGGTGGCGTCACCACCGGCCCAAACCCTCACCAATGGCGCGAAATGCTGTTTTATTACGTTTTATTCAATCGCTGTTTTATTCAATCGCTGTTTTATTCAATCACTGTTTTATTGGGTTTTATTCAATCGCTGTTTTATTGTGTTTTATTTAATTGCGTCTTATTCCATCTGCATACGACCTGGAAATCCCAAACTAGGCCTCTGTGTTTTTGAGACAGGAGCTGTACTCCGACAAATGCTCTCCAAGCACACCGTTGCCTTCTTTTCCAGTTTATGCAACCAAATATGGGAGGGGGTGGGGGTGGGGAGAGTGCTGAGGTCAGTGCTCCTGATGTTTTGTAAATGGCTGGGTGAGAGTGGAGAGCAAAAGTTAGGTGTCGTATCGGTGATGAAAATGGGAAATATTGGGCCTAGAGTGGGAATCAAACCCACATATCTAGCATTCCGAGCCAGTGTGCTAACCATTACACCATCTAGGCTCCCTGTTAGCTCGGTGTCAGGATAATGTGACTGAGTGGGATATCGGGTCATGGTGCTGGCGGCCTGATTTCCCATTGGGGCAGCACTATCAAATCCCCATGAGTGCGTACTGTCATTAGTCGGTACCCGTCCTGATATGACCTTAGATGTTGCTAGGACGTAAAACAACAACAAACAAACAACTCTTTTTTATCACTTTCAGTTGTTGTGTAGCTAATTACTGCGCGCATTCTTTCTCTGTTTGTAAGCATTCTCCCACATCCCCCAAACCTCTGTCACATGGCTAATGGATAGCCAATACTTTCAATATTATGTTCTTACACAGATAATTTGACAAACCGCACATTGCTATTCACTTGAGGGCACATGCAATTTGAAATATGACTCAACATATATCAAATGAAATGTAATTATTAAGCTTCTTCAAGTTATTTAAAATTGCATAGTCAGATAAACTCACTCAATTTTCAAAAGCAAAACAATTATCTAGATTCGAACCTACATATGAACTTTAGATACTAGTGTGTTTATTAAGCATTTGCTGCTGCATAGAAGGGAACAAACACTAATGGGGCTGTCACACTACGACGTTTCTCACCAACGCGCGTCGACGCATGCCGACGTGTCGCCTTTTTGGGCGAAACGTCGGGACGCGTTAGCGGCGCGTTAGTGGCACGTCGATACACTTTGACTGATAGCAACGTGTGGATGGACACGTCGGCGTGCGTCAGGGCGCGCCGATCGTTTTGTGCTTGCACAAAACTTTCGACGCGCGCCGACGGGTTGGAGGGGGCGTTACGGACGCGTTAACAACACGTCGAAACCCATTGACTGGTTGCAAATATTTTGTGTGTTGCCGGCACGCCGGCGGAAACGTCGTAGTGTGACAGCCCCATAAGCCAAGTTACTTTCAAATTAAAGGTAGATTATAACGATCAGCCTAATATATGTATCTCAGAAAATGATAGAAACTCAAAACCATCGGACTATGCAACTTTAAAGGTGAATTAATATGACTAACACAACTTTACTTATTCACATTTGTGATGATCAACTGTGACTCTTCATAATTTGCAGAGTTTTAAACAACATATTCTCTGACAGTTATCTAAGGGCAAACTATAGTTTGAGGGTCACTGTGTCTATTTGAGTCATTGAACCCTAATGACTATTTTTAGATGTTAGAGTGACGTAATCTTGGGAATACATACAAAATCGAAAGTAATGCAAACTCAATTTTCACTTAAATGTAATTAGAAACCTACTAAGTATGCTTTATAATCTATTTAGGTCAAGCCTTCCTTTCCCTGTATGGCCTCATAGAAGTACTATTAATAGCAATGGGGTATTCAGACTAATGGTGCCAGGCAGATCAATCCCTGACTATTGGATTGGAGCTAAAATAGCCCATTCTAAGTACAATACAATAGAACCCCGCCAGTTAAGCTGGGAATTACCCGAATAGAGTGGTTCCAGATTCTGCCGATAGACGTCACTAGTGTCGTGGGGGTGATGAAAATGGGAAATACTGCGCCTAGAGCGGGACTCGAACCCACATCTCTTTGCATTCTGGGCCAGTGCGCTAACCATTACACCACCTAGGCTCCCTGATATCAATACACTCCCCACGCCTACCTGTCTATGTGGTTACTTGCCTGAGAGGTCAGTGCAGACCACTACACTCGTCCCCCTGGAATTGTACGTCTTGTAATGCTTACAATTACATACATACAGGCAATGCACTAACACATACATACACAGGGTAGGTTCAACAACCATACAGCGCAAAGCTTGTACAGGATCCTGATCACGGCAACCAGTGTCGTGGGGGTGATGAAAATGGGAACTACTGCGCCTAGAGTGGGACTCGAACCCACATCTCTTTGCATTCCGGGCCAGTATGCTAACCATTACACCACCTAGGCTCCCTGATATCAATACACTCCCCACGCCTACCTGTCTATGTGGTTACTTGCCTGAGAGGTCAGTGCAGACCACTACACTCGTCCCCCTGGAATTGTAAGTCTTGTAATGCTTACAATTACATACATACAGGCAATGCACTAACACATACATACACAGGGTAGGTTCAACACCCATACAGCGCAAAGCTTGTACAGGATCCTGATCACGGCAACCAGTGTCATGGGGGTGATGAAAATGGGAAATACTGCGCCTAGAGCGGGACTCGAACCCACATCTCTTTGCATTCCGGGCCAGTGTGCTAACCATTACACCACCTAGGCTCCCTGATATCAATACACTCCCCACGCCTACCTGTCTATGTGGTTACTTGCCTGAGAGGTCAGTGCAGACCACTACACTAGCTTAACTGGAGGGGTGTAATACATGAAGAGAGTGGTGGTGAAATTTCAGAAGAAAAATACAATATAGTTCTCTTCATAAAATATATATATTAAAAGGATAAGAGCTCAAATCCTGTTGCGATATGGATATCTGAATATAATCAGGCATTTTATTATTTTTCCAGGCATTCTTTACGGAGATATAGCATGTGAAATCTTAGGCACTCAGAGAATGTAACCGGATAGAGTGGTTCCAGATTCTGCTGAGAGATGTCACTAGCTTTAACTATTGGTTGTTCTGGAAATCGATTTTTTTTGTCAAGACACATATCCATGATAAGAATACATAGTCAAATCACATGACCTATCTTTGATGCTATACATATGTTGTGGGTGATGAAAATAGGAAATATTGCGCCTAGAGCGGGAATCGAATCCACATTCCAGGCTATTGTGCTAACCATTACACCACCAAGGCTCCCCCTTTTCACGCCCTCCTTTATATGTGGCTCCTTGCCTGAGAGGTTAGTGCAGACTATTACACTGGCCCCCCTGGAAGTCTGTTGAAAATGTCATTTAATGATTACAATTACTTACATACGGTCAATGCACCAGACGGGATGGCCGAATGAGTTAGAGCGTCCGTCTCCCGTGCTGGTAGATCGTGAGGTCGTGGGTTCGAACCCCCGTCGAGTTAAACCAATGACTTAAAAATTGATACTTGTCGCTTCCTAGCCAGGCACTCGGCATTATTAGGACAGGGAAAGGACTGGTGTGCTCAGTGTCAGGATAATGTGACTGAGTGGGATACCAGGTCATGGTGCCAGTGGCCTGGTTTCCCAGTGGGACAGTACTATAAAGTCACCATGACTGCGCACTGTCACAAGTCGGTACCCGTCATGATATGACCTTAGATGCATGTAGGCATCGGCCAGGTGAGCTAAAAAGAGCAGTGTAACTGAAGATAAGCTCGAGACCCACTACCACTACTCGAGACCCATTACCACCACTGAATAATTACATCTTCAACCAGCAATGCACACAATATAAACCGCTATACATGCACAACATGGCACTATTGAAAGACTAACCATTATTAAAACCAAATCTAACTAACAAACTAAAAGAAAATATAGTTCCTACAGCATGTCCTAGAGTAGATACAAGATTCACCCCATACTGCTGCAGTAGGGGTGCAAACCAACCCTATGTAAAAGCTGTCGAAAGTGCGGGTCAAAGAATTGAGAGCCTAATTTCACAATCTAAGAAGCAACATTTATTCTTTACATATGTATTATTGAGAGCCCGCTACGTTTGAGTTGAAAAATATAATATAATATCTAGTTTAATGCCATTTAAAAGTGAAATCGACGGCGTTCTGCGGCCGCCATCTTGTCTTTTTGCATTCTCTCCCATTTCACCAACTCTGTGCCTACATGGGTAGCCATTTGATACTGGAGCCACAGTTTCTAGGTGATGTTCCAGACTAACGCTATTTTCGCCCGTATTTATATAAGGCTGATCTTCACCCGTGTACTACAAGTACCGGGTGAATCTTTTATCTAGTCCTAGAGGTGAGTACCAGTGTAAGTTCGCCAACCCCCTTTGTGTGGGCGGTTTGATTGCCAATCAGGGGTCAATCAGGGGTCAATGTAGGTTAGCGTTTGACACGAGATTGTGGGCTCTTTTAGCCAGCATTAGGTAGTGACACCAAAAATAAAACTCAAATAATAAATTAATCAGAGAGAACTTGGTTAATGCCCCACCCACGCAAACTTAAGTACCCAGTGTGCACAGCGTGCACATTCTCACCCACACACCCACACATCCACCCATGCCTGTCGCCCCCAATTACCCCATCGTAACCCAACACCCACACATACCCCCCCCCCCCCCTCCACCCACACACCAACACCCACACATAACACCACCCGCAACCAACTCCCACACATAACCCCCCCCCCCCCGCCACCCACACACCATCATCCACACATAACCCCCCCCCCCACCCACACACACACACCCACACATAACCCCCCCACCACCCACACAGCAACACCCACACATAACCCCCCGCCACCCACACACCAACACCCACACATAAGCCCCCCCCCCCCCACACACACATCCTTCCCACTCAGTCCTGTTGAAGAGCTCCCTTCCTCAATCCAAGGATACCTTCCCTCAATCCAAGGATACCCTCCCTCAGTCCAATGATGCCCTCCCTCTCCACCCCTCGTTCTCCTTCCACCCCTACTTAACCCCCCCCCCCCCCCCTTCCATCCATTCGTTCTCTTCCCCTCACCCCTCCCTTACCCACCACACACTACCCCTCCTTCAAACCACCCCAATTCTCTTCCCTCCTCCCTATGCCCTCCCCTACCCACCCCGCACTACCCCTCCTTCCTACACCCCCCTTTCTCTTCCCCCCTCCCTACGCCCTTCCCTTGCCCCTCCCACCCTTTCTCCCTCCCACCCCGGCCTCCTCCCACACCCCATTACATCCTACCATGTTTACCCTCCCGTAGCCACCACTCCCATCCGCACCCCACCCCATTCTCAACCCCCATTCTCACCCACATACCCACACCCCATACCCCCATCCATACCCCCATACCCTCTCCAGACACCCCACCCACACCCACCTCCCACATCCTCACCCCCACCCCCACAAATATAAAATGAAGGTTCCCATATACACACACAACTGCAACACTTATGACTGCTCTGTTATGTCCATTAGCGGTTTCGAAGATAGACCTTTTCCGCAGAGCTTACTGCACAGTTAGGTGCTACCTGCAATATTGGTCTTTGCCACTGCCACCAGAGGTCAGGTTGCTGGTGGAAATCCTCTATAACTTCCTTCTCCACTACATATATGTCGCCACATAGAATTGATTATATCCTTTTCCTTTACTTCGTTCCCCCACCTACAATTGATGACTCCCTTCTCCCCTACTTGATTCCTCCACCTACAATTAATCACTTCATCTTCCCCATCTTGATTCTTCAACCTACAATTAATCACTTCCCTTTCTCCCTACTTGATTCCTCCACCTATAATTGATGACTCCCTTCTCCCCTACTTGATTCCTCCACCTACAATTAATCACTTCCTTCTCCCCTACTTGATCCCTCCACCTACAATTAATCACTTCCTTTTCCCCTACTTGATTCATCAACCTACAATTGATGACTCCTTTCTCCCCTACTTGATTCCTCCAGCTACAATTGATGACTCCCTTCTCCCCTACTTGATTCCTCCACCTACAATTAATCACTTCATTTTCCCCATGTTGATTCTTCCACCTATAATTGATGACTCCCTTCGCCCCAACTTGATTTCTCTACCTACAATTAATCACTTCCTTCTCCCTACTTGATTCGTCCACCTATAATTGATGACTCCCTTCTCCCCTACTTGATTCCTCCACCTACAATTAATCACTTCCTTCTCCCCTACTTGATTCCTCCACCTACAATTAATCACTTCCTTTTCCCCTACTTGATTCATCAACCTACAATTGATGACTCATTCCTCCCCTACTTGATTCCTCCAACTGCAATTGATGACTTCCTTCTCCCCTACTGGTCGTTGAGAAAGCCATCGGTTATCCTCCGACTCACGGAACTGAGGAAGTCTGGGACACATCCACTCGAGTACCAAGGACTGCATGCAGAGATTCAAGGCCAGTTTGCAGACCACCTCTCCATCTACACTGATGGTTTGAAAGACAAAAGCCGGGTAGCTGCTGCGGCAGTGTGCCGATGGGAAAAATTTGGTGTACGTTTGCCCGATCAGAGCTCCATTTTCACTGCAGAAGCCCGAGCACTCCTTCTCGCGTTGGAGTGTATCTAGGTATCCAACCACACTAACTATGTTATATACAGTGATTCGTTCTCTTGCCTCCTGGCTGTTGCTGGACTGAAAATGAATCACCCTATTCTAGCAACGGTCATTTATAAAATGAGCCAACTGACAACAGATGGGTATGACATCCACCTGTGCTGGGTGCCTGGTCATGCCGGCATACAAGGAAACGAACGAGCTGATCGGGCTGCGAAGAAGGCCCTGAACTGTGATCTTGAACCGTGTCTGATCCCTCACTCTGATCTGAAACCACTCATAGCCACCCACATAAAATCCAAATGGCAACATGAGTGCGATGAAAACATTAATAAACTTAAAGAAATTGAACCATCTGTGGGAAAGCCACCACAGACTCATGTGGGAGGTCGGCGGGACCAAGTGGTCCTTAGCCGCTGCCGTATTGGCCACTCGTGGCTTACACATGCTTTTCTGCTCAAGGGGGAACCTCCCCCTGAATGTATTGGGTGTCAGTCCCCGCTGACACCCAAACACATTTGACTAAGTTGCGTTGATTTGTTGGCCCTGCGCCAACAGTTCTACACTGCAGACAGTATGCATGACCTTTTTATTAAGGTAAAACAGGAAAACATTTTAGCCTTTTTGAGGGCAGCTGGACTGTACCACCTCATATAGTTTACTAAATAGATTCTATCAATTATTAATAAACCTTTTCTTTTTCCATGGGAATTTGTTTCCCTTGACCACAAATATATGATTGTGAGCTTTCTAATTTAATGAGTGTCTATTGGCACATAATTGATTGTCTGCTTTTACATGTAAAAGCGATGGTTTGAACAAAAAACAAACATTTCTCGCCATGAATATGGCCTATGCTGCCGACATGGCGTAAAGCAACCATCAATCAATCAATCAATCTCCCCTACTTGATTCCTCCACCTACAATTAATCACTTCATTTTCCCCTACTTGATACCTTAACCTACAATTAATCACTTCCCTTTCTCTTTACTTGATTCCTCCACCTACAATTGATGACTCCCTTCTCCCCTACTTGATTCCCTCACCTACCATTTATCACTTCCTTCTCCCCTACTTGATTCCTCCACCTACAATTAATGACTTCATTTTCCTCTACTTGATTCCTCAACCTACAATTAATCACTTCCCTTTCCCCTACTTGATTCCTCCACCTACAATTGATGACTCCCGTCTCCCCTACTTGATTCCCTCAGCTACAATTGATGACTCCCTTCTCCCCTACTTGATTACTTGATTCCTCCACCTATAATTAATCACTTTTTTATTATTATTATTATTATTATTATTATTATTATTATCCTCTTCTTTGATGCAGGCTTGTGGTAGCCTATACAAAGCTTGTAGCTCTCAGCTCTAATGGTATGCAGCATCAAAATCGTACAGGAATGTTTCTCTGGCCCAGGCCCTTTCCAGCGCATTCTTGAATTGATTCATGGTAGCTGCTTCCACCGCTTCTTCCGGTAGCTCATTCCACATGTTTATCACTCAATGTGAAAAGAAGGCCCCTCTGAGTGAGCTGTTGTACCTTGGCTTGAAAAGCTTCTTGGAGTGACCTCTGGTATTGCTTCCCTGTATGCGTCTGGATAGCAAGGCCTCATCCACATTATACTCAACATTCAGGAACTTCCATGTATTGATCATGTCCCCACAAAATCTTCTGTATGTGAGGCTTGGTAACTTGAGTCTCCTGAGTCTGTCTGGATAACTAAGGTCCTTCAGATGTGGCACTAGCTTAGTTAACCTTCTCTGAACAGCTTCAATGGATTTAATATCCTTCTTCAACGTTGGGTGCCATATAGTGACTCATACTCTAGTATTGGCCGTACTTGGCTCTTGTACAAAGTGATCAGCATCTTTTCGTCCAAGTATTTGAAGGTTCTGCGAATCATTCCCACAATCTTATTAGCTTTGGATACGGTTTGTTGTATGTGCTGGGAGAAACTTAGCCTATTGTCTACAAATACTCCTAAATCTTTCTCTACCTCACTCTCTTCGAGATTTAGTGGCTAGCCAGTAGAATTTTAATGCATAACATATGCATAGTCTGGGTGGTGTCTCCTTATTCGCATGACCTGGCATTTATTCGGAAGGAACTTCATCTGCCACAGCTTGGCCCAATTCTCCATTTCCAGCAGGTCCTTTGGCAGATCAGCACAGTCTTCCATGGAATTCACCGTTCTGTAGATCTTTGCATCATCTTTTTTTTAAATTTTTTTTTTTTTATTGAGGCTGTATTTATACTGTCCATAGCATATAAGCCTGGGTATTCAGGCTTGTTTTCAATGCTGGCCAGCTGTAGTGTTGGTGTTGTCTTATCACACAGTAGCTGCTGATAAGGTATTTGATTGCCTGTATTTCAGTAGCAGATAGATAGTTGGTTGGTCTGGTTAGTACTATAGTAATCTATGTTAATCTTTTTGGATTTTCTTGGCATATATGTGCTTTATTTTTTCTACTCTTATTTCTAGACTAGCCTACTCCTATTTACATATCATAGGCTTGTACGTAGCTGTGAGGTGTGTTATCTGGGTGCTTTTGGTATGGTTACCTTCCATTGGGCGTCTCGCTGGTGGGCCGTGACATATCACCTGCCCCTTTGCGGTGCAGCTTAGTTGGGGGTTCCTAGCCTTATTTTGCACAGATATTTTTTGTATGTTTTTAGGTCAGGAATTTGTCGTTCCTTTACTGTTTGGGCATTCCACACCTTGGCAGCCATTTCTAGCGTGCTTCTCTCGTGAGCTTTTATTTGGCTTCTGGTCTGCTTTAGTAGTGGCGCATTATTTGCTCTAGTTGCCCTTTGTGGTTTTGTTAGGAGTTTATTGTCTTGACTATAGCTGTATGCTAATGTTTTCAGATGAATTATTCTCCTATTTTCTAGCAATTTTACTTTGGTTCTTTTGTGTATGTCATAGGTGGGGTGCAGCTTGTCTACTCTGAGGCAGATTTTCAGGGCTCTGTTCTGTAGTGTTTGCAGTTTTTTTAGAAGTTCTTTCTTTGCACCCATGTAGTTTACATCTCCATAGTCAAAATAGGGTAGCACCATGCCCTTGAAGATTTTTATTGACATTTCTTGTGTCATGTAGTCTCTTAGCTTTGCAAATAGCCACAGTTTGTGGTTTACCTTTTGGACAATTTTGTTTATACATAGGTTGTAGTTTAGTTGGCTGTCCAACTCAAGGCCTAGGTATTTGTAATGGTCTACATTTTCTAGTGTTTGGCTTCCTAGCTTACAGTGTAGTTTTCTTTCTGGCATTTGTTTGTGCGAGAAGAGAACTGTTTTTGACTTGCTTGTGTTGATGGTTATTTTGTTGGACTCACACCACTCATCCAGTTTTAGTAGGAGCTTGTTTAGTTTAGTTATTACCTCCTCTTCTGTGGTGCCGTTTGCATATATGACTGTGTCATCTGCATATAGTTGGAGGCATTCGGTTTGTAACCATTTTTCAAGATCGTTTATGTAGATTATAAAGAGCAGTGGCCCTAGCACTGACCCTTGGGGTACACCACATGTGACAGGTTGGTTGTCTGATAGTGTATTGTTTATTTTTGTTCTCTGTTGCCTGTCTTTCAGGTAGCATTTTATCCAGTCCATAGTGTTGGATTTTATGCCCATGGATTCTAGTTTTTCCAATAGTATGTTATGGTCTACTGTATCGAATGCTTTGCTGAAGTCAATGAAGGCTGCTCCAACTAATTGTTTTTGGTTCATTGACGCCAATATGTCATTTGTTAGGTTAGCTATTGTTTTAGATGTGGAGTGCAGTTTCCTGAAACCTCCTTGTCTTTCGTTTAGTATATTGTTTTTTTCCAGGTGTTCATTTATGTGTCTGCAAATAATTTTATCCCACATGATACAATCTCTGGCAGGTCATTGATGAAAATGACGAACAGAATAGGGCCCGGGATGC
Organism: Branchipolynoe longqiensis; assembly: GCA_030323885.1. NCBI lineage: Eukaryota > Metazoa > Annelida > Polychaeta > Phyllodocida > Polynoidae > Branchipolynoe > Branchipolynoe longqiensis. The sequence continues at coordinate 60,345,026 of CM059200.1, read as the reverse complement.
TCCCTTGAGGTATCCCACTGAGAACCTCTTTGAAGGAAGATTTACTGCCATTTACTACGACTTGCTGTTTCCTTCCAGTCAAAAGACTTTGGATCCATCTCAGAGTATTTCCTTCGATGCCATAGTTTTGTAACTTGGTAGCTAGCCTCTGGTGGGGGACAGTATCAAATGCCTTCATTAAATCTAAGTATATAGTATCTAGTGATTCCCCCCTATCCATTCTGTCGGTCCATATTTCCAAAGTTTCTAGTAGCTGCGTAACTGTTGATTTCTTTGGTAGAAACCCATGTTGGTGGTCCGACATCAATTTGTTCTCTAGCATATGGCTGAGCATGTGCTCTCTGATGATACTTTCCATTACTTTGCATACTATAGTTGTGAGGCTTACTGGCCTATAATTTGCTGGAGAATCCCGGTTTCCTTTTTTTAAAATTGGGATAACATTTGCTATTTTCCATTCATTGGGTAGGCAACCAGATTCAAATGACTTATTGAAAATTATAGCAAGTGGTTTTGCAAGCACCACACTCAATTCCTTCAGCACTTTTGGATGTACTCCATCAGGTCCAGGTGATTTGCCTGTTTTGAGTTTGTCCAGCTTATTTTTAACAATGTCTGGTGTGAATAGCACCTCAGGGAAGTCCTTCACCAATTTGCATTTCTGTACCAGGGGTACTGTGTTAACATCCTCTAGTGAAAACTCGTGAGAAAAAATTATTTAATACCTCTGCTTTATCAATATGCTTTGAAGCTAGGCTCCCATCTGGTTGTTCCAGTTCATCTATTCCACTCTTGGTTTTCATCTTAGAGTTTATATATGCCCAAAATGATTTTGGATTATCCTTGGCTTCTTGGGCAATGAGTTTCTCAAAGTTTCTTATAGCCTTATGTGACTTCCATCGTACCTGGTTTCTGAGTTTGGCATATATTTTGTGTTCATCAGAGCTTCTTGTGGCAGAGTATTTCCTCCAAGCTCGTTGTTTGAGTATGACTTTGGTAGACACTTCTTTGTTCATCCACAGTGGCCTGGTTCTTGCATCTGGATGGATTGTCTTTGTCGGTATGTCTTTCCGCACTGCTTCTTCCAGCTTTTGTGATAATTCACCCCGGCATTCATATATACTATTATCTTGGAAATGGCTGGTCCAATCGATGTCCATGAGTTCCCTCATCTCACCATAATTTCCACGCGAGTAGAATGTTTTTAAGAATGACTTCTCAGTGTCTTCTGTATGGCACTGATAGGTGAAAGATAATGTGAGGTGATCAGTCTTACCCAGGGGGGCTTGGGCTGAGATATCTGTGACCATGTTCTCTTCATTTGTGAATATCAGGTCTAATATTGATGCTTGTTGTCCTTCTCGATACCTGGTAGGATTTTCGACATGTTGGAACAGAAAGGCATCGCGGGTGCTTTCAAAGAATTTGCTGGCCCAATGGGTTTCCCCTACTGTTGTTGTGTTTCCCCTCCAATCGATCTCAGGCATGTTGAAGTCTCCCATGATCAGTACATGGGATGCTTCTGTGTCATTTGCTGCCCTGATTAGGTCGCCTAATTTTTCATTGGTTGCATCACTGCTGTTCAGGCTTCTGTATATATACACCCAACTAGGATCGTATCTTCCTTGTTTGGTTTTACTTGGATCCAGACACATTCTGAAAAACCTATACACTTATTTATGTTGCTTTCTCGATGGGTGATATTATCAGATTCCAATACATAAATACACACGAGCCTGCCTTCCTGCTCTAGGTTCCACACCAGACTGAATCCAGGGATTCTAATGTCTTGCTTTGTAATTTCATAAGTGCAGTTCTTTGGTTTAACCTCAGTCACTGCAATCAAAGTTGGTTTCTCCTTTTCCCCATGTTGGTTCTTCCACCTACAATTGATGACTCCCTTCTCCCCTACTTGATTCCCTCACCTACAATTGATGATTTCCATTCCCCTTCCTTGGCGCCTCCACCTACAGTGCTCGAGGTGGGTTATGGGCATGCGCCGATGGCCCTCATTGAACTCCTGACGTCACGAGTGGGAATGGTCAAAGCTCTTTGATTTGGGCAACATATTTTGACCAAAGTAGAAGAAACATCACGCTCTCGTGTGTGTGTGTGGGGGGGGGGGTGCGTTGGGGGGAGGGTGTGTATGTGTGGACGCAGGGCTAGATTTAGGTTGGTTGGTTGTTGGAGTTTTACGTCCTGGCAATATCTAAATTCATATCAGGACGGGTACCGACTTGTGACTTTGCACACTCATGGCGACTTTATAGTGCTGCCCCACTGGAAGACCAGCCTGCCAGCACCATGACCGATATCCCATTCAGTCATATTATCCTGACACTGAATCAACCCATGTGAATGGAACAGTGAAGTGAACAGTGATGGGAACAGTGAATGGAACTGCAAATCGAACAGTGAAGGGAACAGTGAAGAGAACAACAAAGCGAACAGTGAAGGGACCAGTGAAGGGAACAATGATGGAAACAATGATGGGAATAGTGAAGGGAACAGTGAAGGGAACAACGATGGGAACAATGATGGGAACATCAAAGGCACCAGCGAAGGCAACAACAAAGGCAACAGTGAAGGGAACAGCGAAGAGAACAGCGAAGTGAACAGCGAAGGGAACAGGGCAGGGACCAGTGCATGGACCAGTGAAGTGAACATTTAAGGGAACATTGAAGGGAACAATGCAGAGAATAGTGAAGGGACCAGTGATGGGAACAGTGATGGGAACAGTGAAGGGAACAACGAAGGGAACATGCTTAAGTACCCCGTGTGCATAGCATGGACATCCTCACCCACACACCCGCTCACGCCTGTCGCCCCCAATTACCCCATCGTAACCTCCCACCCACACATAACCCACTCCCTTCCCCCACAGTGAAGGGACAAACGAAGGGAACAGTGATGGGAAAAGTGCAGGGAACAGCGAAGAGAACAGCAAAGCAAACAGTGAAGAGAACCGCAAAGCGAACAGTGAAGGGAACAGTGCAGCGACCAATGCAGAGAACAGTGAAGGGACCAGTGAAGGGACCAGTGAAAGGAACAATGAATGGAACAATGATGGGAATAGTGAAGGGAACAACGATGGGAACATCAAAGGCAGCGGCGAAGGCAACAACAAAGGCAACAGCGAAGGCAGCAGCGAAGGCCAAAACAGTGAAAGCAAATATTATCCACTGTTCCCTGAAATATAGCTCATGATGTCTCTTGTTATATACTACTTGTCTGCTTAACCTTACTTGAAATAGTTCTCAGTATGGTTCATGTTATATGCCACATGGGTGCTTAAATTATTATTCAGCTCTACCTCAAATATCGCTCATTATGGCTGCCTAGCTAACTTTTCACCACAGGCTCTCTGTGACATGAGCTCACTGGGAGTATATAATGAGAGTGATCATATTTTACTTGAAAGTTGAAAGCTATCAATCCTAATTGTCATGCAGTAAATTATGGTAAACATTATGAATATGTTCAGGGAGAACCATAATTATGAATGTATGACACAAATATTACAAATAGAAATTAAGGCTACGGTTCTGACTAATAATAACTTCACCACTTGTATCCATGGCATATCCTGTATTCGAAAGTCTAATGGCCAGGGTATTTATTAGGGTTTTCATATATTCCAGATAATAGCAGGCTTGCTGGCCTGTAGATGGATTCTTCTTCAATGCTGGTCCTAATTGATGACCACCAGACGGAATGACCGAATGAGTTGAGCGTCCATCTCCTGTTTTGGTAGATCGTGGAATTCAAAACTACGAGTTCGAACCCTGGTCAAGTCAAACCAATGACTTAGAAATTGATACTTGTCGCTTCCTAGCCAGGCGCTCGGCATTATTAGGATAGGGTAAGGACTGGTTAGCTCAGTGTCAGGATAATGTCACTGAGTGGGATATTGTGTCATGGTGCTGCCGGCCTGGTATCCCAGTGGGGCAGCACTATAAAGTTGCAATGAGTGCACACTGTCACAAGTCGGGATTCGTCCTGATATGACTTTGGTGTTGCCAGGGCGCAAAACCCCAACAACCAAACAAATTAATAAGTGTACCAGTATTAAAGTTTTAGGATCAATTCTACGTCAGCTTCATCAGACTATGCAGCTTTAAGGTATTGCATTTTTATTTAAAGTTCTATTGATTTTAAAGAAAAAGCTGGTATTTATTTTATTGTTGATATTTGGTCTTGCTACAAATTTTGCCAAATGCCTCAGTCCAATGTGCGCTTTCACAATCCGTGTAATTCTCCCCACAGATGTTTTTCAACTGAAATACAAATTTTGAAAGAAAAAAATCAAAGTTTGACACAGAGGGTAAAAAAGAAAAGAAGAAAGCACTAGATTATTTCTTTTGCTGCTGTGAAAAGAATCGAGAAACTATTAACTCTGCAGAGCCACAGGAGAGTTGTCCCTTTTGATTCAAGTAGGTGAGGGGGGGGGGGGTCAGGGTGGTCTATTCTTAGCAAGCTGGATTTGGGTGCTGTCTTTGGTGATGCCATGACTGATGGACAGAGGGGTATGTCTTCTAGAACTCACAACACACTGTCAAATACTGACCGGAAGTGTCTGCCCGGGAGCAGCCTTCTGGGTAATTCTCATTCAGATGATGTATTTATGCCAGCTTCCCTTGGGCTAGACCGGACGCGGTGGACGATTCGGTTAGAGCACTCGTTTCCCGTGCGGAATGTCGGGAGTTTGATTCGCGGTCGAGGTAAAAACCAATGACTTATCAAATGGATACTTGTCACTTCCTAGCCTGGCGCTCGGCATTGATAGGATAGGACAAGAACTGGTTAGCTCAGTATCAGGATAATGTGACTGGGAGGGATATTGGACTATGGTGCTGGCGACCTATGGGACAGCACTATTAAGTCACCATAAGTGCGCACTGTTACAAGTTGGTGAATCAAACGAAGGGGAGATGATTCTTCTGTAGTCCAGCACTTGAAACACAACGGCACCATTCTCACATCACTCGACGAAATAAGTGAAGAATTGGCTCGCACCTTTGCTGGAAACTCGTCTTTGGCAAACTGCCTCCCGAGCTTTCGGGCCATCAAGGAACGCCAAGAGCGAAAGCTCTTGGACTTTTCCTCCGATGGGGAGGAGCACTACAACTCCCCATTCAGTATGGGTGAGTTGAGGTGTTCTTTGGAAAGTTTGCATGACACAGCAGTTGGACCTGATGGAATTCAATATCAATTTTTGAAATATCTCCCTGAACACGCACTGAGACTGTTGCTTCAACTCTTCAACAACATCTGGGAGTCGGGTGTCGTCCCCCCCTCTTGGCGGGAGGCGACAGTAATACCGATTCCCAAACCTGGTAAAGACCAGAGTGAAGCCAACAACTATCGTCCCATAGCCCTCACAAGCTGCATCTGTAAAACCATGGAGCGCATGGTAAACAACCGCCTCGTCTGGCTACTGGAGTCAGGACACCACCTGTCCAACCTTCAATGTGGCTTCAGACGGGGCCGCAGCACCCTCAACCATTTGTTGCGCATGGAGACCTTCATAAGAGATGCTTTCCTTAAGAAGGAGCACGTTGTGGCTGTCTTTTTCGACCTCGAAAAAGCCTATGACACAACGTGGCAGCATGGCATCATGGAGGATCTTCATGCGATTGGCCTTCGTGGCCACCTGCCAATTTTCATCAGGAACTTTCTAGCCTTCAGGCATTTCCGCGTCCGTGTCAAGACTACCTATTCCAGAATTCACTCACAGGAACTAGGAGTACCTCAAGGCAGCATACTGGCCGTGACCCTTTTCAGGGTCAAGATCAATGGCATTGCTGCTGCTGTAAAGCGGGGGGTCTCCTGTAGTCTTTTCGTGGACGACTTTGTTTTATATTACAGCGGTGCTAACATGAATGTCATAGAGAGACAGCTACAACGAAGCATAAATGGGATCCATCGATGGTCAGTTCTGAATGGTTTCAAATTTTCCATGACCAAAACAGTCTGCATGCACTTCTGCCTGCTGTGTAGAATGCATGCGGAACCGGAGCTGACCCTGGATGGGGATCCAATTAAAGTCGTTGAGAAAACCAAATTTCTGGACGCAAAACTGTCTTTTGTGCCACATATAAAGTACCTGAAAACAAGATGCCTGAGGGTGCTGTCCAACTCAGAGTGGGGAGCAGACAGAGATGTTCTGCTCTCTGTGTACAGAACCTTGGTTCGGTCACAAGTGGATTACGGCAGCATAGTATACGGTTCCGCAAGGAAATCATATATTGGGCTGCTAGACACGATCCACCACCAAGGACTGCGCCTGGCCCTTGGGGCCTTCCACACCAGTTCAGAGCCTCTATGTCGAAGCCAATGAACCATCACTTAACAACAGGAGAATCAAACTGGCCATGCAATATGTAGTCAAGATAAAAACTAATGCATTGAATCCTGCACACAATTGTCTGTTCGAGCAACATGACGAATCCAGGTATGAAGCCAGGCCGAATTACATCCGGCCACTGAGGCTCCGACTGAAACCTCAAGGCCTTGGGTGTGGATTTGGACGTGTTAGAGGATGCCAAAGTACCAGAACATCCCCCGTGGTCGTTGAGAAAGCCATCGGTTATCCTCCAACTCATGGAACTGAGGAAGTCTGGGACACATCCACTCGAGTACCAAAGACTGCATGCAGAGATTCAAGGCAGACCACCTCTCCATATACACTGATGGTTTAAAAGACCAAAGCCGGGTAGCTGCTGCGGCAGTCTGCCGATGGGAAAAATTTGGGGTACGTTTGCCCGATCAGAGCTCCATTTTCACTGCAGAAGCCCGAGCACTCCTTCTCGCGTTGGAGTGTATCGAGGTATCCACACTAACTATGTTATATACAGTGATTCGTTCTCTTGCATCCTGGCTGTTGCTGGACTGAAAACGAATCACACTATTCTAGCAATGGTCATTTATAAAATGAACCAACTGACAACGAATGGGTATGACATCCACCTGTGTTGGGTGCCTGGCCATGCCGGCATACAAGGAAATGAACAAGCTGATCAGGCTGCGAAGAAGGCCCTGAACTGTGATCTTGAACCATGTCTGATCCCTCACTCTGATCTGAAACCACTAATAGCCACCCACATAAAATCCAAATGGCAACATGAGTGCGATGAAAACATTAATAAACTTCAAGAAATTGAACCATCTGTAGGAAAGCCACCACAGACTTATGCGGGAGGTCGGCAGGATCAAGTGGTCCTTAGCCGCTGCCGTATTGGCCACTCGTGGCTTACACATGCTTTTCTGCTCACAGGGGAACCTCCCCCTGAATGTATTGGCTGTCAGTCCCCGCTGACACTCAAACACATTTGACTAAGTTGCGTTGATTTTTTGGCCTTGTGCCAACAGTTCTACAGTGCAGACAGTATGCATGACCCTTATACTACAGTAAAACAGGAAAACATTTTAGCCTTTTTGAGGGCAGCTGGACTGTACCACCTCATATAGTTTACTAAATAGATTCTATCAATTATGAATAAAACTTTTCTTTTTCTATGGGAATTTGTTTCCCTTGACCACAAATATATGATTGTGAGCTTTCTAATTTAATGAGTGTCTATTGGCACATAATTGATTGTCTGCTTTTACATGTAAAAGCAATGGTTTGAACAAAAAACAAACATTTCTCGCCGTGAATATGGCCTATGCTGCCGACACAGCGTAAAGCAACCACCAATCAATCAATCAATCACAAGTTGGTGCCCATCCTGATATGACCTTAGATGTTGCCAGTACATGAAACTCCAACAGACAAACAATGAACCCGTTGGCCTATCAATGCAGGACAGCAGCGATGGCAGACCAGAGAACCATTTTTCAAAAGGTATCCGAGACTACTGGGTCTACGGTTCGCCATATATATGATGAGTGCAATGGTAATATATAATAAATACTCAAATATATGATCATGTTTTACCATTTCTTCACAAACTGTACTCGCTACCAGTGCATTAAGTTCAAGATTTTAGTAATGGCCTACAAAGCCATCAATAGTAAAGCGCCAGACTATTTGCTTAAGTTTCAGTCCCCAAATAGTCATCTCAAACTCGCAGATAATCCCAGTCAGATATCATTGACCTCCCTGCAGTCATGCATGTCCTGAGTCATGTCTGCCCATACACCCACCAGATCCATCTTCAGTGCTCCGATTATTCTTCATTATTTATTACCTCTTCTATATTCCAGACATAGTCCCCAATATTCTTTCGATATTTCTGAAAATCCCACTATCAGGATATGTGTATATCCTGCATTGCTGCGGTGATCTAAGTATTTGGTGACGTCAGTTTGTTTGTGTTTTACATCCTAGCAACATCTAAGGTCAATTCAAGATGGGTACTGACTTGTGACAGTGCACACTCATGGCCACTTTATAGTGCTGCCCCACTGGGAAATCAGGCTGCTGGCACAATGACCCAATATCCCACTTAATCACATTATCCTGACACTGAGCTAGCCGTTCCTTGCATCATCCTATTAATGCTGAGCGCCAGGCTAGGAAGCGACAAGTATCAACTTTAAAGTCATTGGTTTGACTCGACTGGGAACCGAACTCCTGACCTTCCGCACGCGAGGCCCGCGCTCTACAGATTAGGCCACCGCGCCGGGCAAGGTGACGTCAGAAATGGGATGGGTTCAGATTACATAGCCCGATGGTTTTGTGTTTCCGCAATTTTCGTAGATAAATACATTAGATATTTTAAATATCATTTATGCTTTATTGACCCTGTCCATAACATATGAGTTCACGATAGAACTTGTTGTCAATGCTGAACAGCTTTAGTCATTAGTTTGTGGTTTATTGTCTTGTATGGTTCGTTAGTAATTTGCAAGTGTATTTATCTCGGAGCGAGAGCTAGGAGCTTCCTGGTCCACAATGGCCATTCTTGACAGGATTCATTGTTATCATCTACTTTAAGGCCCTGTCACATTACGGCGTATGGCGGGAGCGTATGGCGGCGTAGCGGCTTTACGTCATATACGTCGGCATACGCCGCATACGCTACTCATACGCTACTCATACGCTACTCATACGCTACTCATACGCCGCCAGTGCCGCAACATGCCGACGTATGTGAAGCGTATGAGGCATACGCCGCCATATGCTTTCATAAATTCGTCCGTCCAATTTTTTTTGTGCATGCTAAAAAAAACACGACCTATGAGGGCGTATGGCCCATAATGTCAAAAAATGTCACAGCACGCTCCCATACGCTCCCATACGCTCCTCATACGCTCCTCGTACGTTCCTCATAGGTCCCCCATACGCTCAAACACACCCGAAAGTGGCACCAGCACGGCGTACGTAGGTTTTCAATACGCTCCCGCCATACGCCGTAATGTGACAGCCCCTTTACTTTAGTTTAAAGTATCTTTTATCATTAATTCTTTTTTGAATATTTGATTAGGGCTGGAAGACCAGTGCATTATTAGCACTGACAACATGTTATTCAGAGGAATAAAAACACTTGAACAAAAAATAGATAAAATTAAAAAAATAACATGCCAATTCATTTTGGCAAGAATGTAACAATTCTGACGCCATAGATTTCAGCAGAAACAGGTTCTATTAAATTGGTTTAGTATCCCCTTATACACAGCAATAAATGCTTGATAAGTGGACCAATATCTAAGTTGGATCAAATCTAGGTAAGTGTTTTGGTTTTGAAAATTTGATGTTTTCATCGGACTATGCAGCTTTATGCTATGTGTAAAATGCTTCAAATTCATATTTATTAAAAGAAATCCCGGTGTAGTAAGTTGAAAACACTACCCCACAAAAACACTACGGTAGTGTTTTGAACCTAGGTTCAAAACACTACCGTAGTGTTTTGAACCTAGTTGAAGGTAGATTCAAAACACTACTGTGGCCACGCTCAAAACACTATCATTAAGTTCAAAACACTACCCCTAAGTTCAAAACACTACTCTAAATCTTTTTTTATAAATGCTGCATATTCAGTTTCATTTGTAGTAGCGTGATGCAGTATGCAGTAAGGTGGGGCAGTAGGGGTTGTTGTTGTTGTTGTTGTTGATTGTTGTTTTATGTCCTAGCAACATCTAAGGTCATATCACTATTTATTAGGGCGGGCACCGACTTGTGACAGTGCACACTCATGGATACGTTAGGCTACATTATGGTGCAGTCACACTCGGACGTTTCTCTCCAACACATGTCGACGTGTGTCACTTTTTAGCGAGACGTCGGGAAGCGTTACGCGCGTGTTCCAATATTATGGCGACGTCAGAAGCATGGCGACATCGGTGGAATAACGTTATGCAAACGCTAGGCAAACGGTTGCTTTGTTGTTTTACACCCTAGCTACATCTAAGGTCATATGATGATGCCACGCCAAACTTTTACCACGACATCATGCTACTGCCGTGTCATGAGTGTTTTGAACTTGGGTAGTGTTTTCAACGTACATAGGGGTAGTGTTTTGAACTTAACAGTAGTGTTTTGAACCTAAGCTCAAAACACTACGGTAGTGTTTTGAACCTAGGTTCAAAACACTACCGTAGTGTTCTGAACGGGGTAGTGTTTTGAACGTCCTACACCGGTCAGGCATTCACAGCAGAGTTTTAAAGCTGCATAGTCCAATGAAGCATCACATTTTCAAAACAAAAGTAATTATCTAGAATTGATTCTACATATCTAACTTAGAGACTGATGCACTTATTAAGCTTTTGTTGCCATTTAGAAGGGAATACACATTTGTGCCGAAAAGACTGTGTCAGTTGCTCAATATGAAGCCAGTGTTAACAGAGCCTCAATTGCCTCTCCACAGATGCTGTGACCCACAAGTCCAGTCAGGATTACGCTCTGCGCATGCATCGCGGAAATCGTGTATTGGCCTATTTTCATGAGACTGACTCATATATATATACATATATTCTAAATACAACTGGCCCGATGGATTTTGGATAAGGGACTGTGGACCTGAATATATATGTGCTGTATAAGCAAGTAAAGACACTCATCTACTTAATCGACTGGTCAGGCCTTCTGCCTCGCCTGGTGCTGCCACCTGGCTCCTTTCTCCTCACCTGGCTCAGTCTCACGCCTGTTCCACTCACTCCAAAGTCTTGCAATATATATGTGATGTATAACGCATTATGCGAGTATAAAAATATGAAAGGGAATTGTTGAAATTATTGATATTACTTGATAATACTGATATATAACCAATTGTTAAACTCCATAAGACTCCACACTTGACTGATGGCGCCACCTGCGGCCCACCTCACCTCCACTGGATGTTGACAAGTGTCAGTCGCACCAGAGAATTTTCTTCATCTAATCCTTGCCAGAGATTAAACTACTCAACCAATACCTTGTTGTGCCCTCCTTATCTGTACTGGAGTTATATATATTATATAAATATGCTCACAACAATTCGCAATGGAAGCAATAGTCAGGCTAAATTGCGGTAAAAGCTTGCACATTTGTTGGGGTTTTATGTCAAAGGTTATATCAGGACAGATACCGACTTATAACAGTGCACACTCAGGTGACTTTATAGTGCTGCCCCACTTAGAGACCGGGCTACCAGCACCATGACCCATTATCCCACTCAGTCACATTATCCTGACACTAAGCAAACCAGTCCTTGTCCCAATCCTACTAATGCCGAACACCAAGCTAGGTAATGACAAGTATAAATTTGGTAAGTCATTGTGTAATATGTCGGGACTGGCCGTCTGAACCCCAAACATTACTAGGCTCCACAGTCGTGTTCTGACAACTGTCTGTCAGTCCCCACCTGTGATTACTCTCACCACTCATAAGGAAGAAAGGAAGACAAGTCACGCAAGATTGACAGTGAAGAGATTGTGCTTTATTGCCATCAACTCCTGTTCACCTACTGGCAACCTATCACCCTCACTCCTTACCAACTGCCCACACAGATCCTCATGACTCTTGGTGGTGTATATCAGAATCAGTGCCTACAGCCCATTGAACTGGAGTCCAATGGTTGTTGCACACAGCTCAGTGTCTTTGGAATAGATGTTGCTAGTTCGAGTGTAGAAAGTGGAGTTCCCTCCAAGAGTGCTTCATGTGGGGTCTGTGTGTCAGGTATAAGGAATGCAGGTGATTGGACTCACACAGCCAGCCAATCAGACACCCTCTACAGCCTGGGTGGCGACGCCCTAATAGGGAGCAGCTGTCACTCAACCCCTATTGCAGGTGGTGTCCCTAATATATGCAGAAGGGCTGGGTGTGCTTGTCCAGCGGTCCTGTGGTAAAAAGTAGTCATCAACAGTTACAACAAACATATATCAATGCTTTTCTCCTTCAATGGCACTCTTTCTGGTGCATGAAGGGAACATTTAAATAATTATTAACTGTCTCTTAAGTATGAACATCACATCACAATCTTGGTCGCTATGCGTTATCACATTTCCACATAGGCACTTAGGTCACAAACGAGTGACGAGTGTGGACACCCATTGCTTATCTGTTACATAACAGCGGTACCCAACTCCGTCGCCCGCCCGAGAATAATAATGTTCTTTGCCAATATATGAACTGGAAGCGAAAATCCGTATATTTTTACAATTGGATTTGACTCGGTCGGGTCTTGGAACCCACGATGTCCCACACGGGAAGCGAGCTAGCGCTCTTACCTTTTCAGCCATCCGTCCAGTCCATCGAGTGAGGAGAATTATTGCTAGCAAAAGACCGACTATAAGTAGGGGAGGGTGCGGGGGGGGGGGGGGAACTGGGTTAGATCGGCTGATCCCTGGCGTGTTTCCCCGATAGGATACTAAGAATCTCAGTGAGATCTCATCTGCGCACTGTCTGTCCTGGTTTGGGCGTGTAGTGTCTTATTCACCCACTAGGTGGCTGCCTAGACTCCAACCCGAGGCGGATCTGCGTCCCAAGTAATGGGACTGCGTTCGGGGCCTGTAACAAAACGCAGCTGTGATTTGTGCGTGGGAATATATCTGTTTGTTTGGGGTTTTACGCCCTAGCTATATAGCAGGACGGGTACTGTAGAGAACATGTTTGAATTCTTCCAAGTTGTTTTTGGAAACTGTCTTTTGTTCTTTTATTATTATTAGCATTATTATTATTTGAGGTTTATACTTTGTGTTCCAAAGTGTTTCTGTGTGGTTATTCTGTCATTATTCCCTGAGAAACTTGTACTTTGCGTTTACTTTAACTCATATGTCACAGATACCTACCAGCTTGTGACAGTGTGCACTCATGATGACTTTATAGTGCTTCCCCATTGGAAGATCCGACTGTCAGCACCATGACCCGATATCCCACTCAGTCACATTTTCCTGACACTGAGCAACCAGTCCATGTCCTATCCTTTTAATGCCGAGCGCCAGGCTAGGTAGCGACAAGTATCAATTTTGTAATTCATTTGTTTGACTCGGCCGGTGTTTGAACCCATTACCTTCCACACAGGAAACCTGCGCTCTTACCGATTAGACCACCGCGTTTGGTCATCTAAGGTGTACATCAGGACAGGTCTAATGGCCTTAGGTGTTGCTAGGACGCAAAGCCCCAACAAACAAAAAAACCAAGGAAGTATCTTGTATGTGTCTTTGCGAGTAGGCCGGCTGACAACTAACCAGATGGGATGGCCGAATGAGTTAGAGCGTCCACATCCCATGTTGGTAGATCGTGGGTTCGAATCCTGGTCGATTCAAACCAATTACTTAAAATTGATACTTGTCACTTCCTAGGCAGGCACTCAGCATTATTAGCATGATTAGGGATTGGCAAGGAGCAGTGGAATGAGGAAGACCAATCGTCCGTGATTGAAATTTCCCCTGCTTCATCAACTAATGTAAAAAAAAAAAAAAAGAAGAATTTTAAACAACAACGAAATGAAACCGTGCTAATGTTAATGCATAAATAGTATGCAGATACTGTTGATTATGTAATTATCCTGTTTTGTCGTATATTGGTATTATTATGTTATAAGAAATAGTATACATATGTTATCACTTATGTAAATGTTCTGTTTTGGCCTATATTTGTGTTATTGCAAATAGTATACACATATTACTTATGTAACTATCATGCATTTGTCCTATATTGATATTATCCTGTTATAACAAATATTATAGACATATTAATTATGTAATTATCATGCTTTTCCCAATATTTATAATATTCGCAATATTTATATTAGGGCGGGATTTCTGGTTTAGCGCCGAAAGTCGCTATGCATGGAGCAGTGTTAGGCAAACACCGTGGGTTTAAACTCGGAGATTCTAACCCCAGCCCATAGCAGGTTTACAGCGGGGTTAGTGTTAGGTTAGTGTCTGGATGGAGCCCAAATCTATTCAATGCTATCATATTTAGCAGAATTACATACTCAATAAGTGAAATTTCATTAAATTAACCCTAAATTCGAAGCAATATTAACGCCGCCACCTCATTGGCGGCGATATTCATATTGTCGAATCGACGAATTTAAACAAAACAAATCACTGCCGCCGCTTGGACGTTGATATCCATACTGTCTCATATCAACAAAACTATCATCGCCACCACCGCCGCCGCCGAATCGGCGGCTATATATTAGGCCCAAATCTATTCAATGCTATCATATTTAACAGAATTACATACGCAATAAGTGAAATTTCATTAAATTAACCCTAAATTCGATGCAATATTAACGCCGCCGCTGCATTGGCGGTGATATTCATACTGTCGAATCGACGAATTTAAACAAAACAAATCGCTGCCACCGCTTCGACGTCGATATCCATACTGTCTGACATCAACAAAACTAACATCGCTGCCGCCGCAGCCGCCGCCGAATCGGCTGCTATATATTAAGCCCAAATCTATTCAATGCTATCATATTTAACAGAATTACATTCGCAATAAGTGAAATTTGATCAATTTAATGCTAAATTCGAACCGATATTAACGCCGCCGCCGCATTGGCGGTGTTATTCATATTGTCGAATCGAGGGATTTCCAAAATCTATAAATAACTTCACGTTTAGCTAACACGAACCGTTTAAGCACCCATGCATACGGCATGACATAGTTCTCAATGACGCCGATAACCAGTGGTAGCTACCCTGTGTTAGACAGTTAACACCACACGCCGCTAACACTGCTCCATGCATATGGGCCCCGGTGTTGCTCTTTATTCTGAGGTTGAACAAACCCGTTATGACATCACTGTCATAGACTCCAGTAATACCCGCTCTTTTCTGCCCTTTTATTCTATTTGACATTAGATAAAATATCACTTCCTGTATCGAGGTGGTCGGTCAGGACATCTTCGTCCTGTCAGGAATATTCATGACTGTTCATCACTAGAGTTTGCGATTTCCTCCCTGATGAATTAGTATGGGCATCTGAGTCACCGTGAGTGTGTGTGTGTGTGAGTGTCACTGTGACTGTGACTGTGTGTGAGTGTCACTGTGAGTGTATGTGTGAGTGTGAATGTGAGTATGAGTGTGACTATGTGTGAGTGTGTGAGTGTGACTATGACTGTGACTGTGTGTGTGTGAATGGTGAGAATGGAGATGGGGTTTGATGGAAGTTTAACCGATGTTTGATGGAGTTTGGTGGAGTTTTGATGGTGTGTGTGTGTGTGTGTATGGATCCTCTCCCCCGCCCCCACCTCCCGCCATGTACCGGTGTGGCGTTTTCATCGCCCGGTCATGCTCAGCGGCCTGTCGTGGCTTCTGCGCATGCACGGATTTTAAGACATATGCAAAACACCCGTGGCCTCGCCGGCTACAAGCTCAGCTGGTGCCCGTCAGTGTTAGGGTCCAATCAGGCCGAAATCTATTGAATGCGATCATATTTAACAGAATTACATACTCAAATAATGAAATTTCATTAAATTAACCTTAAATTCCAAGCGATATTAACGTAGCAGCTAACAACGTAGCAGTAAACAAAACAAATAGCAGTGCTCGCCGCAACGTGCGAAAATCCGCGCATGCGCAGAAGCCACGACAGGCCGCTGAGCATGACCGGGCGCTGAAAACGCCACACCGGTGTAGCAGGAAATCGCAAACCCTGTAAATCGCAAACCCCCACTTGTGATTTCCTAGGAAATCGCAAACCCCCATGCCATATATGGGCATGGGGGGTTTGCGATTTCCTAGGAAATCACATATCCCCCCTGGACATCGCAAACCCCCCATGTTAATGATGTTTAATGATACACATCTATTGTTGTACTGGCTTTTCTTATTGATGTAATCTAGTATCTTTGACAACAAATTGACCTGCTTCCCTATCCTTCTTGTGCGCAGTGAATATAGCCCTTGCTGTGACAGGCATGAAATTAAAAATAATCAATTAATCCAATTGAACTAATTAAAAAATGAGGATGTAGATGAATATGTGCTCTATGTCATGAAACCAAGAGTTAAATTGTAGCTAGAAAACCCTCCTTTTGGCGACCTGAATGGTAACACCTACTGCAAAGCAGCTCTGCGCAGCGGAATGGAGCTAGCGTTATCGTCGTTGCCGAACCGCTTCGCGGTGATCGGCAGTATTCGCATGTAGCTAACCATTGCTGGATACCTGTTCTCATTTTCTTCATTTGAAAAGTATGAAATTTAGCAGCCTATGTATGTGCAGCCTATGTATGTGCAAAGTGACTGACAGTTTTGTAGGAATTGGATATTTGTTAGTTCAAAGTGTTTAAAGAAGTTGTGCAGGCTTTTCTTAATGTTGTAGTTTAGTATCTTTGATAAAAATTGATCTGGTCCCCTATCCTTCTTGTGAGTGATCAATAGCAGTGAAAAGGCCTTTGCTGTGACAGCATGACATCAAAACTAATCAATTAATCCATCTTGATCCTCCTTGAATCCATTTTATCCCCCAGATCTGGTAGAAGTTCAAAATCAAACATAGGCCTATAGTTGCCATGCTTGTGGTGATAAATGCTACAAAACACAGGGGGGTTTGCGATTTCCAGGGGGGGTTTGTGATTTCCTAGTGAATCGCAAACCCTGGGGTATGCAATTTCCAGGGGTTTGCGATTTACTGCCACACCGGGCCTCCCCTGTACCGGGCCTCCCCTGTACCGGTGTGGCAGTAAATCACAAACCCCTGGAAATTGCACACCCCGGGGTTTGCGATTTACTAGGAAATCACAAACCCCCCCTGGAAATTACAACCCCCCCCCCCATGCTTTGTAGCATTTATCACCACAAGTAGGGCAGCTATAGGCCTATGTTTGATTTTTAAACTTCTGCCAGATCTGAGGGATAAAATGGATTCAAGGAGGATCAAGATGGATTAATTGATTAGTTTTGATGTCATGCTGTCACAGCAAAGGCCTTTTTCACTGCTATTGATCACTCACAAGAAGGATAAGCGACCAGATCAATTTTTGTCAAAGATACTAAACTACAACATTAAGAAAAGCCAGCACAACTTCTTTAAACACTTTGAACTAACAAATATCCAATTCCCTACAAAACTATCAGTCACTTTGCATATACATAGGCTGCACATACATAGGCTGCCACATTTATTTTCATATACGGGGGATGCCTCACGAGATGGATTAATTGATTCATGCCTCTCACAACAAGGGCCATTATTCACTGCGCACAAGAAGGCTAGGGGACCATGTCAATTTGTTGTCAAAGATACTAGACTACATCAATAAGAAAAGCCAGAACAACTATCTGTATCATTAACATGGGGGGGCTTGCGATCTCTAGGGGGGATATGTGATTTCCTACGAAATCGCAAACCCCCCATCCCCATATATGGCATCGGGGTTTGCGATTTCCTAGGAAATCACAAGTGGGGGTTTGCGATTTACAGGGTTTGCGATTTCCTGCTACACCGGGCGCAGTACCGCGGCTGGATCCGACCGTCCTTGCGTGGGCGGACCTGTGACGTCATCAGTCACATGACTATCACGCCACCTGCCGAGGCTTTCCCTCGTAATGCAAGAGGCGTACAGCGCCAGTCTAAGAAGAGGCGACTTTCACAATTAACATTCACCATTTGTCATCGCTGCTCACAACTCAAGATTTAAACAACAAAAACGTGTTTTTATTATTTAGATTTTGTTAAATTTATATATATATATATATATATATATATATATATATATATATATATATATATATATATATATATATATATTAAAGCTGCCGAGTGCGATGAAAACATCAAATATTCAAAACCAAAATCATGATCTAGACTTGATTCTACATCTCTACCTCAGATACTGGTGAACTAATTAAATTAAACATTTGTCACCGCATAGAATGGAACACCGAGCCAATTAAATTGAACCTGTTACTGCAAAAGTCTATGGTGTCAGTTTTCTCGCACTAGCCAAAATTAATTTGGTTATGTTTGCGCTTCAAATATCTCAAAAGTTAGCCATTTAAAATAAAAGTTACTTCAAACTAAAGTATGGTAGATTATAAGGATCAACCTAATATATTTATCTTAGAAAATGACAGAAACTTAAAGCCATCGGACTTTGCAACTTTCTTTGTTTAAAGAGGGGAAATAAAAGTTAACTTTTTCAGAGTATTTATTTGTTTCAGAAATCGTATTTTACTGATCAAAATTGACGGGGTGTGTTTTTGATCAGTGAAATACGATTTCTGAAAGCAAATAATTACTCTGAAAAGTTTTTTCTTGAAGATTTATACTGCCTATCATGGATATGTCTGAATAGACTTGTTTTCACCATTATCCAGTTTGTCAATAGAAAGCCCAAGCATACACATTTACCGACCCAAGGGATTTTTAACCTCCCACACCACATAGACATGGTATGAGAGCAACAGGCCTTTGATGACACTGTAAGTTATACACAGTGGTGGAAATCCAGATTGGGAGAGGTGGGGGCATGGGGAAGTTAACTTTTACTTTTAGACACACTTGTTTAATTAATAAAATGTTTGATTTTTACTTTACTTTCCCAACAAAATTGTAAAAGCTTTATTTACTTTTAAGTTAATCATTGTTAAATTGAACTTGCATGGCCATCATCATTTTTGATTTCGTGCCATATTTTTTCAAGATAAATATATATTACACTGATCCTTATAATGTGCCATGTTTTTGAGTTCGAAGTCGATTTTATTATAGATGTCTAACTTTAGAGATATTCGAAATGTAACCATGGAAAATATAAGGCTGGTGCACACGTCAAAATATTGAACACCATGTAGACTTCAATGATAAGTTGGAAATGTAGAATAAAAATATAGTAAGTGTATTGGCTTGTAAAACCATATGCTTTTCATCAGAAAATTAAACTTGAATTAATGTGTGTAGAATCCAATTCAAGGAAGTGTGTTGGTTCCTAATATTTGATGCTTTCTTCAGAAAATTAAACTTTAATTAATGTATGTCGAATTAAATCGAGTAAGTGTTTTGGATTCTAAAATAAGATCCTTTCATCAGAATTATAATAATGATCATAAAATCAAATCTAGGAAAATATTTTGGTTTCTAAGATCTGATGTTTTCATTAAAACAAAATTCAACTTTAATTAATGTATGTAGAATCAACCCGAAAAAGAAAATGTAACTTTCATTGCTCACGGACACAGCTGACTCAAAGGCATGAGTGGGTTAATCAAGGCTTTTATTCAGGCACTGCCCGCCCGGCGGCATGTACATTGACTGTGTATCATCGGGCAAGAAGCGAACGAGCGAAGGCCCCGATATATTGGGGAGATGAAATGTGATGAGGGCATATGAGTCATGTGAACGATTTAACAAACGAGTAATCAATGACTTAAAAGTAAAATAGCAATAGTTATTGATTAACATATGAGATAACAGTAGAGGGTAAATTATCAGAAATGTGACATTTAAGTAGGTGTGATCTGTTAACTGCGTGGGTGTCAGTTGCTCATTAGATGGTATTCTTTATTTTTACTTTTGTACTTTAAATGCTTGATTGTTTTTCGGTTTTGTTGATTGTTGTGGGCACAACTGGTTGGAGGTGGGAAGTGGTCAGTGCGGGAGTTTGAGGAGGACTGACCAGCTTCGGTTACTCCGGGAGGCGCCAGGATAGTGCTGCGCCCTCATTTTAGCAGGAGAGATGAGTACTTGAATACTTTGGCCTTCCACCTCCCACTTCTCAGTACTCTACCCCACATGTTGGTAAATACATTGTCTTTTGTAGCTATATATTCTCCTTTGTGCAAAATAATTCAGAACTACACAAAACTGAAAGAGCAAATTTCATTAACTTAGATACAGCGAATGGGATGGGGAAAGGTTTGTTTTCTATGTTTGGGGGTTTAACGTCATAGCAACATCTGCGGTCATATCAGGCTAGGTATTGACTTGTGACAGTTCGCACTCATGGTTAATTTATAGTGTTGTCCCACTGGGAGATCAGGCCGTTGGCACCATGACCCGATATCCCACTCAGTCACATTATCCTGATACTATGCAAACCAGTAAGTGCTCTAATCTATTAATACCAAGCACCAGCCTAGGTAGCGACAAGTATAGATTTTATAAGTCATTGCTTTGACTCGGTCGGGGTTCCAACCCATGACACCGCCCGCACAGGAAGCCAGACAGCGCTCTTATGATTCAGCCATCTTATGCTAGTAAGGAATCCTGCTTGACAGGCTATTGTGGAAAGGACAGCCTTATTAGCCAGACAGCACTCTTACGATTCAGCCATCTTGTGCTGGTAAGGAATCCTTCTTGGCAGGCTATTGTGGTGAGGACAGCCTTATTACCCTGGCGGATAGGTGCAATATTTGAGGGAATTGTGCCTTTGATGATAAAAGCATGAGCTTTGGTGCACTGTTAGAGCATGTCCTAAGGAAGATTGTTAGCTATAGGGCCATCACAGATTTGTCATGTGGCCATAATGGTGGCTATTTTACAAAATGGCCACCACCGGTTGTTATTTTACCAGTAGCTCAGGTTCTAGACCACCTAGAATCTTGATTCCTGTGACTAATCCTACATTTTCAAGGCTGACGAATGCAGTGGTACTATCTACAACATGCTAGCAACAACCTATCTACATATATCTAGCATTCAGGGTACTAAATAATAGCAAAACCATCACCATATTTAATATTGGTGGTGTTATACATGTTTTCGAACTGTAACATGTCACTGTTGTCAGAGTACAATGCAGTACTTCCCAATGTTCCCATTATAATACTTGGTAGTTTATTTATATGAGCAAATAGTTTACGAGATTATGCTGTATCTTGCAAATTAATATTTCATGTCCCAGTGTTGTTTGACATGTTAGTGGTGAGCACAAGTCCACGACAATCCCTCCATTATTAACCAAGTAAGGCCTTCCATGGTAGTATTACAGGTTTTCAATGAAATACAATGTTAGTTCTGAAAACACAGTCCACCACAGGGGAAAAGGGCAGTACACTGAAGTGCTGCCTTGACACATTTGCACTGTCCTCTGCACCCCTTTTTGCATCCACAGCGAAGGAATACACGACAGGCCTAGGTCGCTTCTGGTAGTGTGGTCCAGTGAACTTCCCATCCACCCATGTCCTTCCTCTTCCACCCCCAGTCACCTGGGGATGGGAGTTCAGGGGCTGCCACCATCATCTGTCCCCAGCAGTGACCTGCTTGGTACGCAGCCCTCTGTGTGTGCTGAATCAGTGCTGCTTGTGTTGGGGGGAGTCCGTCTATTGTTCTATCTTTCTGGGTGAGCAGCTGCTTGTGTGTGTGATTGACTGATTCCTGGCTGGTAGTGCGGTCATACAGCAATACCATGAATCGCCCCAGATGCTCCATCCAGTCATCTATGGCATCTGGGGAGGCAGCCAAGGCACAGAAGGCTTTAGTGACATCATTAAATGTTATCCATGTATCCCACGGCATCTTCTTTTCTTGTCCCTGCCACCAAAAGATGACACCGTGTCACATCAAGTAACGGCATGGAACATTGGTAAGGCTATGCATCGATCCGGACCTAGTGCCCTTGCCATCTCATGAGCTGCTAAATGGCGAAAACTCTTCCCAGCTCCAAAGGCAACCCACAGCTCAGTGATGTTGAGGCGTTGGGCTGCTGTCACTGCCTGTACTAGCACATCCGTGTCAACTGTGCATATTGACAGCTTGGTATATCTTTCCTTCACAGCATCTTCTAGGTGCAGTAGGAATTGGGTATCAGCGTCCTCATGTGTGCATGGTGCCAGACCTGATAACAGAGTACAGAGGACTTCATCATGATGGGTGCTGATTATTTATTGTCAGTGTCAATGGCTGTCACACTAGTTGCCAGGAAGGAGAATAGGTCAGCGTTGTTGCACATGAGGACCACATCACGACCTTGCTTGTGAGCTTCCATGTCTGGGAAGTAACTCAGTATTCTGTTCTTGAGTTTGGTGGAGTGTACACGCCCTGTCACGTGCGTTCCCAGTTGTTCCAGCCTGGTACTGTACAGATTCACCTGGGCCGCGTTCAGGGTACGTCTCGGCGACGTCGCGGCGATGCTTTTTGCTCTATTTGCGTTCAGGGTGTGTCTCGGCGACGTCTCGGCGACGCCTCCCTTTTCAATCAGGAGACAAAAAGCGCCTCGAAAATGGCCGCCGTTTCCATTGGTTTCAGCCAATTACAGCGCAGCTTATCCATTGCAAATGGCCGCCGCCTATGGGGGCGGCCATTTTCGAGACAATAAACTGCCTTTGCCGTTCAGACTAGCGATGACGTCAGGCCCATCGCCGAGGCGCCTCCGAGACGGAGCCTGAACGCGGCCCAGGTCTGCTATCTTGAACACTGGTGCAACAAGATTATCCATGCGCACTTCCGCAATATAAGAGACAAGTCCAGCGAATGCAATGCCATGGTTAACATCGGCTACATTAGATTCTTGTGCTTTCATGTCCGTCGCTTTATTGTACATAGAGGCAAGACACTGAGCGTGGTACTTAGCCTCTTGGGCAATGAGGTCTCCAGCACTGAGTTTGGCTAGGAGGGGTTTGTCCTGTAATTTGAGGGCACACTGCCTCGCACGAATGTCAAGTCCGAATGTTGATGCATTATGCAAAGCATCTCCTGCTGCAGATTTGCCACAGAAGAAGAAGCACATCTCTGTTGAATGATGTTCATGTTCCCTCCTCTGACAGGTGAACTTGTGTGTTTCCGGATCATCTTTGTGGAGTGTTTTCCTCTTTTCAGCCCTCTTAAGTTTTGTTTTGTTTTACTGCAGTCTGCAGGAGTCATGCCATTTGGCTTTGTGAATCCGGAATGCATCCTCAATGCCCTGACCGTCATCCAGTTGTGACAGTTTTAGTCTTCTTGGCAGGCAACTGATCATGTCGAATGCTACAATAAGCTCAGCTACGGTTTTGTATCCTGCCCCATCTGTGCCACGTGCTGAATTAGATGGACATTTCAGCATCTCATCTGTGTCTTCCTGACACAGAACCCATTTGTTCCAGTCTGTGGTCAGGCACTGTGTACCTGAGGTTCCAGGCTCATTAGGGTCCACCACCTTGTATAGTGTGGCAATTGTCCCTCAATGCACTATGTCCAGGTCAGTTGAAAGCATACAAATGTACATGCAGATTAAGTATTGTTACTAGGTGTATGCAAGTCCCAAAAGCTGTACTAACAACATAGATTATCATTGTGGCCTCATTCTGATGTTCAGTGTGATGTCATCGTCATCATACTGTCGGTCACGATGCGACAAAGACTGCTTTCATTATGTATATGCAACAAAATATATGGATACACATAAGTATATGAGGTATGCACACAACTCATGGGCCGATTCTGTAATTCTGCTAATATTTGATGGTTTTACTATTATTTAGTTCCCTGAATGCTAGATATATGTAGTTAGGTAGTTGCTAGCATGTTGTAAATAGTACCACTGCATTCGTCATCCTTGAAAATGTAGGATTAGCCACCAGAATCAAGATCCTAGCTGGTCTAGAACCTGAGCTACTGGTAAAATAACAACCGGTGGTGGCCATTTTGTAAAATGGCCACCATTATGGCCACAGGACAAATCTGCAATGGCCCTAGAGCTAAAAATCTTCCTTAGGGCATGCTCTAACAGTGTACCAAAGCTCATGCTTTTATCCTCAAAGGCACAATTCATTCACATATCCACCGGGCTATATATTGTTCGTTGAATATATATACACACGCCTGCCTGTTCAGAATGACATAATTGACTTTCCCAGATTTGATGATGAGCTTTACAGGTCCGGCTACTTACACATATCAGGCCTGATTCAGCAACATTGTGATATTCTGCAATAAAACACAGGAATGTTTTTGTCTGTTTATTTTTGTTTTAATTTCCTCTTTAAAAAAAAAAAGAGGCGAGACATATTTGATTGAATTTACTACTCAGGTTCGGTTTGAACTTTCTTCTGTGCCATCTTTGGTACCATATCTGTGCCATTTTAAATTCAATTTTAGTGCAATTTCAGTGTCATCTATGTGCAATTTACTTCTGTACCGTTTTGTGTCATTTGTGTACCATGTCCGTGCATTTTTAATGCAATTTCAGACAAATTAATTATCATTTATATGCCATCGCGTGTCATTTCTGTTTCATTCCGATGTCAGTTCAATGTCACTTCACTTTCGTTTTTGGGTCACGTACGTGTCATTTCTGTGCCATTTCGATGTCATTTCTGTGTCATTTTAGGTGCCATTTCTGTGATATATAACATCATTTGTATGTAATTCCTTGAATTCTATTCCATTTTGTTGCAGTTTCTGTCTCATTTCATTGCAATTTCTGTAGAGCCTCTAGTCCATTTTGTGTCCATTTTCATGTCATTTTATGTAGTTTATGTGTGGCTTCTATGTAATTTATATGATTTTTCTTTCTCATTTTAATGCCATTTCAATATCTTTTCTACGTCATTTCAATGTAATTTCAATATAATCTTTGTGTCATTTATGATCCAATTGTGCGCCATTTTCGTTTCTGAGCCACATCTGGTGTGTCTGTTCCGTGCCAATTTGGTGTGCCTTTCCTATTTCTTTCTTGTGCCTTTCTTGTTCCTTGCCTGTGCCTTTCCTACACACTTCCTGTGCCTTTCCTACACACTTCCTGTGCCTTTCCTACACACTTCATGTGCCCTTCCTACACACATCCTGTGCCTTTCCTACACACTTCCGGTGCCTTTCCTAAACACTTCCTGTGCCCTTCCTACACACTTCCTGTGCCTTTCCTACACATTTCATGTGCCTTTCCTACACACTTCATGTGCCCTTCCTACACACTTCCTGTGCCCTTCTTACACACTTCCTGTCCCTTTCCTACACACTTCATGTGCCTTTGCTACACACGTCCTGTGCCTTTCTTACACACTTCCTGTGCCTTTCCTACACACTTCATGTACCCTTCCTACACACTTCCTGTGCCCTTCCTACACACTTCCTGTGCCCTTCCTACACACTTCATGTGCCCTTCTTACACACTTCCTGTGCCTTTCCTACACACTTCATGTGCCTTTCCTACACACTTCATGTGCCTTTCCTACACACATCCTGTGCCTTTCCTACACACTTCATGTGCCTTTCCTACACACATCCTGTGCTTTTCCTACACACTTCCTGTGCCTTTCCTACACACTTCCTGTGCCCTTCCTACACACATCCTGTGCCCTTCCTACACACTTCCTGTGCCTTTCCTACACATTTCATGTGCCTTTCCTACACACTTCCTTTGCCTTTCCTACACACATCCTGTGCCCTTCCTACACACTTCCTGTGCCTTTCCTACACACTTCCTGTGCCCTTCCTACACACTTCCTGTGCCTTTCCTACACACTTCCTGTGCCCTTCTTACAGACTTCGTGTGCCCTTCTTACACACTTCCTGTGCCTTTCCTACACACATCCTGTGCCCTTCCTACACACTTCCTGTGCCTTTCCTACACACTTCCTGTCCCTTTCCTACACACATCCTGTGCCCTTCCTACACACTTCCTGTGCCCTTCTTACACACTTCCTGTGCCTTTCCTACACACTTCCTGTGCCCATCCTACACACTTCATGTGCCCTTCTTACAAACTTCCTGTGCCTTTCCTACACACTTCCTGTTCCTTTCCTACACACTTCCTGTGCCCTTCTTACACACTTCCTGTGCCTTTCCTACACACTTCCTGTCCCTTTCCTACACACATCCTGTGCCCTTCCTACACACTTCCTGTGCCTTTTCTAAACACTTCAGGTGTCCTTCCTACACACTTCCTGTGCCCTTCTTACACACTTCCTGTGCCTTTCCTACATACTTTCTGTGCCCTTCCTACACACTTCCTGTGCCCTTCCTACATACTTCCTGTGCCCTTCCTACACACTTCCTGTGCCTTTCCTACACACTTCCTGTGCCTTTCCTACACACTTCCTGTCCCCTTCTTACACACTTCCTGTGCCCTTCTTACACACTTCCTGTCCCTTTCCTACACACTTCCTGTGCCCTTCCTACATACTTCCTGTGCCCTTCTTACACACTTCCTGTGCCCTTCTTACACACTTCCTGTCCCTTTCCTACACACTTCCTGTGCCTTTCCTTCACACATCCTGTGCCCTTCCTACACACATACTGTGGCTTTCCTACACACTTCCTGTGCCCTTCCTACACACTTCCTGTGCCCTTCCTACACACTTCATGTGCCCTTCTTACACACTTCCTGTGCCTTTCCTACACACTTCCTGTGCCCTTCCTACACACTTCATGTGCTTTTCCTACACACTTCCTGTGCCCTTCCTACACACTTCCTGTGCCTTTCCTACACACTTCATGTGCCTTTCCTACACACTTCCTGTGCCCTTCTTACACACTTCATGTGCCCTTCTTACATACTTCCTGTCCCTTTCCTACACACATCCTGTGCCCTTCCTACACACTTCATGTGCCCTTCCTAACACTTCCTGTGCCCTTCCTACACACTTCCTGTGCCCTTCTTACACACTTCATGTGCCTTTCCTACACACTTCATGTGCCTTTCCTACACACTTCATGTGCCTTTCCTACACACATCCTGTGCCTTTCCTACACACTTCATGTGCCTTTCCTACACACATCCTGTGCCTTTCCTACACACTTCCTGTGCCTTTCCTACACACTTCCTGTGCCCTTTCTACACACATCCTGTGCCCTTCCTACACACTTCCTGTGCCTTTCCTACACATTTCATCTGCCTTTCCTACACACTTCCTGTGCCTTTCCTACACACATCCTGTGCCCTTCTTACACACTTCCTGTGCCTTTCCTACACACTTCCTGTGCCTTTCCTACACACTTCCTGTGCCCTACTTACACACTTCCTGTGCCTTTCCTACACACTTCCTGTCCCTTTCCTACACACATCCTGTGCCCTTCTTACACACTTCCTGTGCCTTTCCTACACACTTCCTGTGCCTTTCCTACACACTTCCTGTGCCCTACTTACACACTTCCTGTGCCTTTCCTACACACTTCCTGTCCCCTTCCTACACACTTCCTGTCCCTTTCCTACACACTTCCTGTGCCCTTCCTACACACTTCCTGTGCCCTTCCTACACACTTCCTGTGCCCTTCTTACACACTTCATGTGCCTTTCCTACATACTTCCTGTGCCCTTCCTACACACTTCCTGTGCCCTTCCTACACACTTCCTGTGCCCTTCTTACACACTTCCTGTGCCTTTCCTACATACTTTCTGTGCCCTTCCTACACACTTCCTGTGCCCTTCTTACACACTTCCTGTGCCTTTCCTACATACTTCCTGTGCCCTTCCTACACACTTCATGTGCCCTTCCTACACACTTTCTGTGCCCTTCCTACACACTTCCTGTGCCTTTCCTACACACTTCCTGTGCCTTTCCTACACACTTCCTGTCCCCTTCTTACATACTTCCTGTGCCCTTCTTACACACTTCCTGTCCCTTTCCTACACACTTCCTGTGCCCTTCCTACACACTTCCTGTGCCCTTCTTACACACTTCCTGTGCCCTTCTTACACACTTCCTGTCCCTTTCCTACACACTTCCTGTGCCCTTCCTACACACATACTGTGGCTTTCCTACACACTTCCTGTGCCCTTCCTACACACTTCCTGTGCCCTTCCTACACACTTCATGTGCCTTTCCTACACACTTCCTGTGCCTTTCCTACACACTTCCTGTGCCCTTCCTACACACTTCCTGTGCCTTTCCTACACACTTCCTGTGCCCTTCCTACACACTTCCTGTGCCTTTCCTACACACTTCATGTGCCTTTCCTACACACTTCCTGTGCCCTTCTTACACACTTCATGTGCCCTTCTTACACACTTCCTGTGCCTTTCCTACACACTTTCACTGTGCCCTTCCTAACACTTCCTGTGCCCTTCCTACACACTTCCTGTGCCCTTCTTACACACTTCCTGTGCCTTTCCTACATACTTCCTGTGCCCTTCCTACACACTTCATGTGCCCTTCCTACACACTTCCTGTGCCTTTCCTACACACTTCCTGTGCCCTTCCTACACACATCCTGTGCCCTTCCTACACACTTCCTGTGCCTTTCCTACACATTTCATGTGCCTTTTCTACACACTCCTGTGCCCTTCCTACACACTTCCTGTGCCTTCCTACACATCTCTGCCTTTCCTACACACTTCCTGTGCCTTTCCTACACACATCCTGTGCCCTTCTTACACACTTCCTGTGCCTTTCCTACACACTTCCTGTGCCTTTCCTACACACTTCCTGTGCCCTTCTTACACACTTCCTGTCCCTTTCCTACACACATCCTGTCCCTTCCTACACACATCCTGTGCCCTTCTACACACTTCCTGTGCCTTTCCTACACACTTCCTGTGCCTTCCTACACACTTCCTGTGCCCTACTACACACTTCCTGTGCCCTTCCTACACACTTCCTGTCCCTTCCTACACACTTCCTGTCCTTTCCTACACACTTCCTGTGCCCTTCCTACACACTTCTGTGCCCTTCCTACACACTTCCTGTGCCCTTCTTACACACTTCATGTGCCTTTCCTACATACTTCCTGTGCCCTTCCTACACACTTCCTGTGCCCTTCCTACACACTTCTGTGCCCTTCTACACATCCTGCCTTCTACAACTTCTGTGCCCTTCCTACACATTCCTGTGCCCTTCTACACACTTCCTGTGCCTTCCTACTACTTCCTGTGCCCTTCCTACACACTTCATGTGCCCTTCCTACACACTTTCTGTGCCATTCCTACACACTTCCTGTGCCTTTCCTACACACTTCCTGTGCCTTTCCTACACACTTCCTGTCCCCTTCTTACATACTTCCTGTGCCCTTCTTACACACTTCCTGTCCCTTTCCTACACACTTCCTGTGCCCTTCCTACACACTTCCTGTGCCCTTCTTACACACTTCCTGTGCCCTTCTTACACACTTCCTGTCCCTTTCCTACACACATCCTGTGCCCTCCCTACACACTTCCTGTGCCTTTCCTACACACTTCCTCTGCCCTTCCTACACACTTCCTGTGCCCTTCCTACACACTTCCTGTGCCCTTCTTACACACTTCCTGTGCCTTTCCTACACACTTCCTGTGCCATTCCTACACACTTCCTGTGCCCTTCCTACACACTTCCTGTGCCCTTCCTACACACTTCCTGTGCTCTTCCTACACACTTCATGTGCCTTTCCTACACATTCCCTGTGCCCTTCCTATGAATTTACTGTGCCCTTCCTGTGCTGCTCCCGTATCTTTCCTGTGCTCTGTGACGATCCTGTGCCTTGTGCCCTGTCCCCTGTGCCCTGTGATCTGATGCTTCCCCGTACCTGCCCTGTGCGTGCCCTGTGCCCTGTGCCCTGTGTCTGCCCTGTCCCCTGTGCCCTGTGCCATGTCCCCTATGCCCTGTGCCTTGCTCCTATATGCTTGCCCTGTCCACTATACCCTGTGCCATGTCCCCTGTGCCCTGTCCCATATACCCTGTGCACTGTTCCCTATACCCTGTACCATGTCCTCTATACCCTGTGCCCTGTCATCTATACCCTGTGCCATGTCCCCTTTGCCCTGTCCTCTATACCCTGTGCCCTGTCTCCTATACCCTGTGTCCTTTTCGCTATACCCTGTGCCCTGTCCCCTATACTCTGTGCCCTGTCCCCTATACCCTGTGCCCTGTCCCCTATACCCTGCACACTATACCCTGTGCCATGTCCGCTATACCCTGTGCCATGTCCTTTATACCCTTTGCACTGCCCCCTATACCCTGTGCCATATCCCCTATACCATGTGCACTGTCCCATATACCCTGTGCGATATCCCCGATACCCTGTTCCATATCCCCTATACCCTGTGCCATGTCCCCTATGCCTTATGCCTCAATCATATACCCTTGCACTGTCCACGAAACCCTGTGCCATGTCCATATACCCTGTACATGGTCCCATATACCCTGTGCCATATCCCCTATACCCTGTTCCATATCCCCTATACCCCGTGCACTGTCCCCGATAACCTGTGCCCTGTCCCCTATACCCTGTGCCATGTCCCCTATACCCTGTGCCATGTCACCTATGCCTTGTGTCATCTCCCATATACCCTGTGCCCTAAGCCCTGCGCCCTATGTCTTGTGCCATGTCCCTATACCCTGTGCACTGTCCCCTATACCCTGTGCCATGTCCCTATACCCTGTGCACTGTCCCCTATACCGTGTGCACTGTCCCCTATACCATGTGCCATGTCCTCTATACCCTGTGTCCTGTCCCCTATGCCCTGTGCACTGTCCCACATACCCTTGCCATGTCCTCTATACCCTGTGCACTGTCCCCTAAACCATGTGCCCTCTACCCTATACCCTGTGCACTGTCCCCTATACCCTGTGCACTGTCCCCTATACCCTCTGCCATGTCCCCTATGCCCTGTGCACTGTCCCATATGTCCTGTGCCATGTCCCTATGCCCTGTGCACTGTCCCCTATACCCTGTGCCATGTCCCTATACCCTGTGCATTGTCCCCTATACCCTGTGCCATGTCCTCTATACCCTGTGCCCTGTCCCCTATGCCCTGTGCACTGTCCCCTATACCCTGCGCCCTGTGCCCTGTCCCCTATACCCTGTGGCATGTCACATATGCCTTGTGTCATCTCCCCTATACCCTGTGGCCTAAGCCCTGTGCCCTATGTCTTGTGCCCTGTGCCTGTCACATGCCCTGTGCGGGTCCGTTTCTTTGCGCGTGCGCTACTCCCCGTTGTATCGGTGTGGATCACGCACACAACTTGGGCGTTCGCGATGGCTTTAAATTCACACTCAATTTGGCGGACTTGGTCACGCAGCTATTCTTAGAAATAGGTGAAATATCTTTACACGCGCAGCATGCTTTAAGTTAACAGTGATTGATTGGTTGATGGGTGCTCTAATGGGTGTTGGTGTTTTATCTCTTAGCAACATGTGGACTGAACACTATGAAGGCGGGTATCACACTGTGAATGGGTGTTGGTGTTTTATCTCCTAGCAACATGTGGACTGAACACTATGAAGGCGGGTATCACACTGTGAATGGGTGTTGGTGTTTTATCTCCTAGCAACATGTGGACTGGACACTATAATTTAGTATAAAGGCGGGGTATCATACTGTGACAATATTAAGGTGGCTAGGCCTATCACGCTGGAGTGGGTGTTGGTGTTTTATCTCCTCGCAACATGTAGATGGGGACCATTTGAAGATGAGTATCACAATGTGAATGGGTGTTGGTGTTTTATCTCCTAGTAACATGTGGACTGGACCACATTAAGGTGGCTAGGCCTATCATGCTGTGAGTGGGTGTTGGTGTTTTATCTCCTAGCAACACATGGACGGGACCATATGAAGGCAGTACCACAATCACTTTGTGACAGAATGCAATACTAACGATTGCTTTATAGTGTCCACCCCATCAGCCCCTTAACTGAGATGTCATTGTCGAACACAACAAAATGTGATATACCACTCAGTCACATTATCCTGGTACTTAGCTAAACCGGTCCGGGCACTATCCTAGTAATGCGAATTGTCAGGTAAGGTAACGAAAAGTGTATTTTGTTTTCTTTTATAAATCTTTCGGCTTTGGGATTGATCACAAGACCTGTTGCAAAGGAAGAACACACTCTAACCACTAAGCCATTCCGTTCTTTGCTCTATGAGCTTTCTCTTAAGTTGGAAGCAAGACATGACTTTGGTGTAAAGAGTGTCTCTTTCGGAATGAGATCTGGTGTTTATATCAAAAGTCTCTTTGGAAAGAAGGTTCAGCTTTGATTTCAAAACTCACTCTGTTGAAATTAGATCTGGCTTTGATTTCCAAACTTTGTTTGGAAACAAAGCACAACCATGATTTATACTTTTAAGCTCAATCTTTAGAACTGAGATCTTCTGGTTTTGATTTCAAAACTTTCTTTGGAAACAATGCACAAATTTGATTTCAAAACTGTCTTTAGCTTTGGTATCCCAGTGGTGCAGGGTGTTATGTATCTAGGCCAATCCGGCAGGTACGGGGAACCAGTGGCATACGGATTGTAACCAAGGGATACAGGAATCAAATAAAAGTCAGTTACTAACTGGAACTCAAGGTGTCGACTCGTATCTTACATGGTGTCAGATGTGGCTTGCCTTCATAGGACATGGCATTATCCGGATTAAAACCCCCGATGCCACTCAACTTTGAAGGCAATATGACATTAAATTGGTGTCAATGGATTGACTCTTACAGGATATACGCTACAGCAGCAGGAGTGAGCGGGAAATCTGAAAGAGTTCAGTGCTGTGTGTTTTTGCATGTACCAGGAACTGAAGCGCAGAAAATTCATCGCACACTGGATGTAGCTGAACGTGACAAAATTGATATCCTGATTGCGTCATTTAAAACATATTGTGAGGGAAAGACGAACATAACAGTGATGAGATATCAGTTTAATTCTCTTAACCAGACGAACGAGACAATGGACACATATATCAGAACTCTTCGTGATCGTATTTCGTTTTGTAATTACGGTGATCTCGAGGATTCGTTGTTGTGCAATCGGATTGTATGTGGGATAAGAAGCAGAAACCTACGGGATCGACTATTACAGACAAATAATTTATCTTTAGACATGTGTATTAATATGTGCCGTTTAAGCGAGCATAAATCTGAGTTAATAAGTGATATTTCACGTAGCAGTTCGACTGAAAATGTCAATGTAATTTCAAAGTTCAACGACGGCATGACGTCACAGCGCCAGTCGGCGCCATGGAAACGACCGTCGAATCAACAACAGCAGTCCTACCGCTCTAGTATGGCACAGTATCGGTGTCCTAATTTCGGTTATAAACATTTACAAGGTCGATGCCCTGCGAAGGAGAAGCAGTGCCTTGCATGCGGACGAACAGGACACTTTATTAAAATGTGTCGAAACAATTTTAATAAGAAGACGAGTGTAAATGAAATGGGGATCGAACACCATGACGTACAGGATGGATGGATACGTACATTCGATGAAGATGATGACGGGCACGATTTGTTCGTCGGAGCAATGGATGGTGACAACAACACAACAGATCGATTATGGTACGCCATGATGAAACTACAGGACGTGGATGTCGAGTTCAAACTCGACACTGGATCGGAGGTGAACATAATTCCACAACGGTTGTATCGAGACATTGCCAACGTGAGCCTTACTCCACCATGTTGTCATCTCGTCACCTACACTGGACAATGTGTACGTCCGATAGGCGAATCCATGATCGATGTCAACGGAAAGACACTCAAGTTTCAAGTAACGGAGACAGGCAGTCTGATGTTAGGTAAAAGTGCTTGTGTTGCACTCGACCTAATACGAAGAGTACACTGTATCTCGACTGACATGGATCCTGCAACAAAAGCTACTCATTTGGTAAATATATATAATGATGTTTTTAGAGGCCTTGGTAAAATAAAAGTAAATGCGCATATTCATATTGATAAAAATGTTACACCTATTATTGATGCGCCTAGACGAATACCTCACGCTATAATATCAGATGTGCGAAAAGAGTTAGATCATATGTTAGAATTAGGAGTTATAGTCAAGCAAACAGAACCAACTCCTTGGGTCAGCTCAATTACTATTTTGAGGAAACCTGGGAAGATACGAATTTGTTTAGATCCAACTAAATTGAATAAGGCCATTTTGAGGGTCCATTTCCTACCCGGACGATTGAGGAAGTTGTTGCAAACACAAGTGGCGCTAAAATCTTCTCTGTCTTAGATGCCAACAGCGGGTATTGGCAGATCGAGCTAGATGAGGAAAGTTCTCATCTATGTACGTTTAATACCCCATGGGGTCGGTACAGGTATACACGTCTGCCATTTGGCATAAAAACGGCTGGTGACATATTTATAGAAGAGATGAACGGCATACTTGGAGGGTTAGAGGGTGTTAATGTTATAACAGATGATATATTAGTTTATGGTCGGAGCATTGAGGAACACAACAGTAGATTGAAGAATCTATTGGAAAGGGCTAGACGGTTCAATTTGAAGCTGAACCCTAAAAAATCTGTTATTTGTAAATCACAGGTTAATTACGTGGGTCATTTAATTACATCTGACGGCCTTTTACCTAACAGAGACCGTATTCAAGCGATTATTGATTTGCCTACACCGCAAGACAAAAAAGCGGTACAACGGTTCCTAGGGATGGTTGGTTACATCAGTAAATTTATACCTAACATGGCAGAGTTAACCAAGCCTCTACGGGTCATCCTAAGCAAAGATGTCGCATGGCACTGGCAGGCAGAACAAATAAAGTCATTTGAAGCACTGAAACAACTATTAACAAAGGCCCCTATACTAAAGTATTTTAATGCCAAGGAAGACATAGTTTTGCAAGTAGATGCTTCCAAATCTGGACTGTGGGCAACGTTGTTTCAAGACAATAGGCCAGTTGCCATGGCGTCGAAGGCTTTGGATAAAACCCAGTCAAATTATGCTGTAATAGAAAAAGAGTTACTAGCTATTTGTTTTGGTTGTAACAAATTTCACGAATATATATTTGGAAAACAAATAACTGTTGAAACTGATCACAAACCGTTGGTAGCCATTATGAGTAAACCAATACATACACTGTCTGCCCGCATGCAATGCATGAGAATGCGTTTGCCGAATTGTAACATCTCCATCGTCCATATTAAAGGCACCCTAATGTTTTTTGCAGACACATTGTCCAGAGCACACACAAGGGTAACAAGCCCTGATGAGTTGTTCGACGACGATATGACGGTGGCAGCAGTCGACATAGACCATGACATTCTAAATAAAATCAGACTGGAGGTAGCAAAGGACAGCACTCTACAGAGAGTTATACTGTTAACTAAAGAGGGGTGGCCCAAGCATGACAAAGGTTTGCATCCAGATAGTAAAACCATTCTTTACATACAGATACGACATCTCAATACAAGACAACATCTTACTCAAAGACAACCGCATTGTTATCCCCAAAACTTTACAAAAAGACATGTTAGACAGGATACATGACTCCCATGTGGGAATAATAAGGTGCAAGCAATTGGCGCGAGATACCATTTTTTGTCTGGGATTGAGCAGTCAAATTGAAGATAAGATATCACGCTGTCAAATATGTCAGGGGTTGCGGAATAAGCAGGCCGCTGAACCGTTGATTAATCATAAAATAATCAATATACCGTATTATAAAATTGGGGTTGACCTGTTTTATGTAGACAACACAACATATTTGCTCTTGGTAGATTATTACACAAAGTTCCCAGAAGTTATGAAATTGACAAGTACAACTAGTCTGTCTATAATAGCTGCTATGAGGCAAGTATTTGGAAGATACGGTATACCCAGATATGTGGTTTCAGACAACGGCCCACAATTCAGCAGCGCTGATTATTTAACGTTTGCAAATGAATATGAATTTATTCCCCTGTTTTCGAATCCAATGTTTGCCCAAAGTAACGGTCAAGTGGAGAGGTACGTACAGACTATTAAACGCATGATAAAAAAGTCAATAGTCGATAATAAGGACGTGAACATCGCACTACTAAATTATAGGAATACCACTTTGCAGTGCATGGGTGGTTCTCCAGCTCAGTTGTTAATGTCTCGTACACTCAGATCGAAAATTCCCAGGTTAGATAAACATTTGAGGACAAAACCACAACCATCAAAACAAGGTGAAATACATCACAGACAACAGATACAAAAGAAGTACTACGATCGAAAGGCGGGACCTGAACACAAAGGTTTGAACACAGGAGACAGGGTACGATATCTCGACCACAGGGGAGAGTGGCAGGTTGGGAAAATTGTAAAAGCAGGGACACCAGGTCCACGTGACTATGTTGTCCTAAACGCACAAAATCATTTGATCAAAAGAAATCGACAGCACATTTTTAAGTCGAATACAGTTGATGCGAAACTACAAACACCACACACGAAATCTCTGGTAGCAGTTCCATATACGACTAGATACGGCCGGAATATTCGCCCGGTCAAAAGGATGGGATTCTAAGAGTCGTATGAGTGATGTATAATAAGATTATAAGTGTCATGTGAATAAGATAAGATATTTGGTATGTCCATGTAAAGTTACATAAATTTGAGCATGTTCATTGATCTTGGTTATATGTGGTTGTCATATTATTATCACTACTGCATGTTGTTAGCTGAGTGTTCACAAGTGCTTTAACATTGCTTGTATACTCAGGCTAGACCATTGAAACAGAATATTATTTTTAAGTGTTTTTTGTGTTATATATATTACAGATATACCATTATAGATGTATGCGAATTAAAACAATGCATGTAACAGTTCAAAAGTTTGCAATTCAACATGTATTTATACCCTGTATATATATAGCAATTCATGTGATATCAATATAGAGTACCGATATATTGTAATTTACATGTGATACTAGATAATTTATTAAGCCGTTTAGGCAAACTAGCTAAAAGGTTGTCTATAATACTCTGTTTGCAATACTATTAAGGTAATGAATAAACACAAAGAATCTGTGATTTAAGATAATATTAAGCATATGTTAAGTTTACAAGGGAATAGAGTAGTGGCATTTGCATTTGGGAGAGTGATGAAATGTGTTGTATGTGTCAAGAGGGGTAGTGTCACAGGGTAGCTGTAGTTAAGTGCTCACACATATCTGCATATATATGTATATCGGTTTTTAGCACGAGCATTTAACACAAGCATTTAATAGTCTTCATTTAGGTTAAGTACATGTCGCCTACGTTTAATTATGGTGACCGGTTTACTATTTAATTACTTAAAACGATAGAAGGGGAGATGTTATGTATCTAGGCCAATCCGGCAGGTACGGGGAACCAGCGGCATACGGATTGTAACCAAGGGATACAGGAATCAAATAAAAGTCAGTTACTAACTGGAACTCAAGGTGTCGACTCGTATCTTACACAGGGCATTACATTCACCATTACTAGAATAGGGTAAGGACTGGTTTGCTCAGTGTCAGGATAATGTGACTGAATGGGATATCAGGGCATGGAGGTCTGGTCTCCCAGTAGAGCGGCACTATACAGTCGCCATGAGTGCGCACTGTCACAAGTCAGTACCCATCCTGATATGACCTTAGATTTTGCTAGGATGCAAAACCCCAACAAACGACTACATTTTTGGTCAGCGTCGAGATATTGACCTTGTGGGCATGGAACATTACGTTTATTTATTAAATTATTTTAAATTGTATTTTTATATAATTATAATCATTCAATTTGAGTGTTTTATGGATATTCCTAGCAATTATAACCACATATAGTTGATAATTCTAGAGTATCAATATTTCGTTAGGATAGAATGAATTATATTAAAGCTGCATAGTCCAATGAAAACATCAAA
Organism: Branchipolynoe longqiensis; assembly: GCA_030323885.1. NCBI lineage: Eukaryota > Metazoa > Annelida > Polychaeta > Phyllodocida > Polynoidae > Branchipolynoe > Branchipolynoe longqiensis. The sequence continues at coordinate 60,307,237 of CM059200.1, read as the reverse complement.
TTTTGAAAACCAAAATAATTATCTAGATGTTATTCTACATATCTAACTTAGATACTGGTGCATTTATCAAGCATTTGTCACCACATAGAACAGAAGATGAAACCAATTTAATAGAACCTGTTACTGCAGAAGCCTATGGTGTCAGAGGTTTGGCATGCTTGCACAAATTAATTTTGCATGGTTGCACTTCAAATATCTCAAAAGTTAGCCTTTTTAAATATAAGTTACTCCAAACTAAAGTAAGGTAGATTATAATTATCAACCTAATATGTTTATCTAATCAAATTAGAGAAACTCAAAACCAGCGGAATAACCTTGATTTAAATTGGCTAACTTTAGATATATTTAAATTTGAAGTGTAAACATACTAAATTAATGTTAACGTGCTTATCAAAATTCTGACTCCACAAGCTTCAGCAGTAACAGCTTCTATTAAATTGACTTAAAGTTGCATAGTCCGATGAAGCATCAAGTTTTCAAAACCAAAACACTTACCTAGATTTGATTCTACATATTTATCTTAGATACTGGTACAGTTATACCCAAGTCAGATGAGGCCTGTGTTCGCTTAGGATCGATTTGCGACGTCAAAACGTCCTCATTGCGCCCTCCTTATGCCCTCCTTAAGTGCTGGCGCCATGAGGACGCCAACCTGCCGGCGTCCATTTCGGAAATTTTGGAATAAAGGAGGTTGCAAGTGCTGCACTTGCAACCTCCTTGCGACCAGTTTGGTTGGCGCCATTAAAAAGTGGTTGGCGACCTGGCACTGCCCTGGCGCCTCCAGGTCACCAACCCCTTGGTTGGCGAGTTGGCGCCGACCTGGCGCCGATCTGGTGCTGACCTAGTGGTGCCAAAATATGCAATGCCACGTTCACCGGGTGGTCGGCGCTATGGCGCCAACCTGGTGCCGCCCTGGCACCGCCCTGGCGCTGCCCTGGCGCCGACCACGTATTTGAATCAATGTATCGAATGGGATGCTGGGAGGTTGGCGTCCTTTTGGGCGTAAGGAGGTTGGCGGTGAACGCTGGCTCTCGTGTGACTGGGGTATTAAGCTTTTGTTGTCACATAAAAGGGCATAGGGAGTCAATTTAATAGAACCTGTTACTGCATAAGCCTATGGTTTCAGAATTTTGGCATGCTTGCCAAAATTAATTTGGCATGTTGTCACTTCAAATATCTTCAAAGTTAGCCATTTAAACTAAAAGTTACTTCAACCTAAAGTAAAGTAGCTTATACTGATCAATTTAATGTATTTATCTCAGAAATGACAGAAACTCAAAGCCATCGGACTATGCAACCTTAACATGTAGCTTTTGTTTGTTTCTTTGGTTCTTGGAAACTTACGTCCTGGCAACATCTAGGGTCATATCAGGATGGCCTTCTATGTAGCAACAAATACTTATTATGTGCACCTTTGCTGGCAGCATCTAAGGTCCCATTTCCAGGGGATCATTTCGATTTTCAGCTCTGATTCCACCATTCTACAAATTTGTTCGTTGGAATTTTATGTCTTGGCAGCATTTAATGTCATATTAGGACGGGGATAAATGCACCAAATATATTTTTTTTAAAGATTGGTAATCGTCCGCACATGAGCCAGAAAAATCCACCCACCCGTCCGACCCTGATTTCTGTGATCAAAAGGACAATCACCAACTTTAACCAAATTATTTGGCCTAATCTAAGGTGAATATGTAGGCTCAAATCTCGATAAATATTAGACTTTGCAAAATTTGAGGCTTTTATCGGACTGTGCAACTTTAGGAAGGTGAGCCTTGAGTCAAACCGGAAGTGAGGGGGGTAGTGTACTGTCATCTGGAGAAGGGTCCACAGCGAGGAAAGGAGGAAAAAAGGGTGACCACTGTCCCATATCGAGCATACCCTTGCAGGAATAGTTTCCCATTCTTTAAGTCCTGATATTGTGTGATTTAAACAGAAGTTGATGTAGATAAATTAAAAATATACTTCAAACGCTTTAATCTGTGCAAAAGATACAGATGTGTGTAACTATGTCTGAACAAGAAACTACAAAAAAAATAATGGATGTATTGGATGGGACCTTTCCATAATTTGAGCCAATCAGAGCTGTTCTTTTCAATTGCAAATGGCCGCCCCTTATGGGGGCCGCCATTTGCAATAAAAAAGAACAGCTCTGATTGGCTGACACTGAGAGCTGTTCTCAGCCAATCAGAACTGTTCTTTTCAATTGCAAATGGCGGCCCCCATGGAGGCAGCCATTTGCAATAAAAAAGAAGAGCCCTGATTGGCTGACACTGAGTTCTCGCAAAAACGAGAAGAGGAAAATCCATTTCCTGCAAGTTCAAACAGGCTCAGACAAGTTCAAACGTGGCTGGTTGTCCCTCTCCTTTCAGCGTTGAATATGCTTATGGTCATCTGCGCGCGCATCGAAAAACAAAATGGTGGCGTCACTGCCCTAAGAGAAGGCACCCTGTCTGTCTGTCCCTCTGTAGCCCGGTTGAACGACCTTGCTTGTAGCTGCGCCTCTAGAGACCCCAGATGTAAAATCCAAACACTTCTCGGCGACTGCGCAAGGTGATATGGCATGTAATTATGACGAGTGCAGCCAACTGTTCCAATTTCAGCGGGAGCATTCCGATTTTTAGATTAAATATTCACCCTCTACCTAGATAAAAGATTCACCCCATACCTACTACAGTAGCCTGAGTATGGGTGAAGAATAACCCCATATATGTGGTGTTCTCCGTGGCCGGGTGGTCATCACTCCTAATCTGAAGGTCGGTGGTTCGATTCCCCATGCCCCCACCTCTACCAATTTGGATTTCCACTGCTGTGTATAACTTATAGCATCATCAAAGGCCAGTTGCTCTCATACCATGTATATGTGGTGTGGGAGGCTTAAAATCACTTGGGGTGGTAAAAGTGTAGGCTTGAGCTTTCTATCGACAAACTGTATAATGATGAAAACAAGTCTATTCACAATTATCAATGATATGCAGTATAAATCTTCAAGGAAAAAAATTAATCTTCAAGAAAAAAAATATATATAAAAAGTGGAGAAATTGTCTGTAAATGAAATGAGCACATACATTGTAGAGTTCAGGTGCAAAACCATGTAAACGCAAATCCAAAAATGGAGATAAACAGGGGCATCAACACCTTCAAAAAGTTGATATCTTTATATTCCTACTGTATTGGTTATTGCTCCATAACCATGTGATCAGACTAAAAGTGTAATTAGTTAGCTTTAAACGTATTCTCAGGTAAAGATCCTTTATTTTAACTCATTTTTTGGATCGGCGTTGACATAGTTTTGCGCTTGAACTCTTCAATTCTTGATATAAAAAGCTAGATATATTCTTCACATAGCTTGACATAGTTAGCCGCAACTTTTGAACTGATTAGTAGATTGGTCCAGTAAATCAATGAACTTTAAAGTTTGAATTGACACAGCCCGCATTGTGGGTGGAGGGTCCGGGGGGTGCGGGGCATGTGGTGCTGTGCTACGGTCCATGTGGGGGTAGAGGGTGCGGGGGTGGGGAGGGCGGTGCCTGTGGGGTTGTATTGAGGTCCATGTGGAGGCGGGGGTGGGGTGCGGTGCATGTGGTGCTGCGTTACGGTCCATGTGGGGTAGAGGGTGCGGGGGTGGGGGGGCGGTGCCTGTGGGGTTGTATTGAGGTCCATGTGGGGGTGGAGGTTGCGGGGGTGGGGGGGGGCGGTGCATGTGGTGCTGTGTTACGGTCCATGTGGGGTAGAGGGTGCGGGGGTGTGGGAGGGCGGTGCCTGTGGGGTTGTATTGAGGTCCATGTGGGGGTGGAGGTTGCGGGGGTGGGCGGGCGGTGCATGTGGTGCTGTGTTACGGTCCATGTGGGGGTAGAGGGGTGCGGGGGTGGGGAGGGCGGTGCCTGTGGGGTTGTATTGAGGTCCTTGCGGGGGTGGGGGGGGGGGGGGGGCGGTGCATGTGGTGCTGTGCTACGGTCCATGTGGGGGTAGAGGGTGCCTGTGGGGTTGTATTGAGGTCCATGCGGGGGTGGGGGGGGGCGGTGCATGTGGTGCTGTGCTACGGTCCATGTGGGGGGTGGAGGGTGTGGGGGGGTGGGGGTGCGGTGCGTGTGGTGCTGTGTTAGGGTCCATATGGGGGTGGAGGGTGCGAGTGTGGAGGAGCGGTGCATGTGGTGCTGTGCTACGGTCCATGGGGGGGTGGAGGGTGTGGGGGTGTGGGTGCGGTGCATGTGGTGGTGTGTTACGGTGCATGTGGGGGGTGGACGTTGTGACTGGGGGGGGGGGCGGTGCATGTGGTTCTGTGTTATGGTGCATGTGGTGCTGTGTTACGGTGGCATGTGGGGGTGGAGGGTGCGGTGTGTGGGGGGTGTGGTGCATGTGGTGCTGTTTTACGGTCCATGTGGGGGTGGAGGGTGTGGGTGTGTGGAGGTGCGGTGCATGTGGTGCTGTGTTACAGTCCATGTGGGGGTGGAGGGTGTGGTGGGGTGTGGTGCATGTGGTGCTGTGCTACGGTCCATGTGGGGGTGGAGGGTGTGGGTGTGTGGGGATGCGGTGCATGTGGTGCTGTGCTACGCTCCATGGGGGGGTGGAGGGTGCGAGTGTGTGGGGGTGCGGTGCATGTGGTGCTGTGTTACGGTCCATGTTGGGGTGGAGTTGCGACTGGGGGGTGGGGGGCGGTGCATGTGGTGCTGTGTTACGGTGCATGTGGTGCTGTGTCTATGGTGCATGTGTGGGTGGAGCGTGCGGTGTTTGGGGGTGGGGGGGGGCGGTGCATGTGGTGCTGTGCGACTGTCCATGTGGGGGTGGAGGGTTGCGACTGGGGGGGGGGGGGGGGGTGCATGTGGTGGTCCATGTGGGCGTGGAGGGTGCAGGTGTGGGGTGGTGGGTGCATGTGGTGCTGTGTTATGGTCCATGTGGGGGTGGAGGGTGTGGGTGTGTGGGGGTGCGGCGCATGTGGTGCTGTGTTACAGTCCATGTGGGGGTGGAGGGTGTGGGGGTGTGGGCATGTGGTGCTGTTGCTGTGCTACGGTCCATGTGGGGGTGGAGGGTGGGGTGTGTGGGGATGCGGTGCATGTGGGTGCTGTGTTACGGTCCATGTGGGGGTGGAGGGTGTGGGTGTGTGGGGGTGCCAGTGCATGTGGTGCTGTGTTACGGTCCATGTGGGGGTGCGAGGGCTGTGGGGGGTATGGGGGTGCATGTGGTGCTGTCTTACGGTCCATGTGGGGGTGGAGGGTGCGGAGGTGGGGGAGGGCGGATGCATGTGGGGCTGTATTGAGGTCCATGTGGGGGTGGAGGTTGCGAGTGTGGGTGGGGGGCGGTGCAAGTGGTACTGTGTTGGGTTCCATGTGGGGGTGGAGGTGTGCGGGTGTGGGGGTGCAAGCGTGGGAGTGTGTGTGTGTGTGGGGGGGCGGTGCATGTCGGTCCTGGTTATGGTGCATGTGGGTGTGGAGGGTGCGGGTGTGTGTGTGGGGGGGGGGGGGGGGGGAGGGGGGGGGGCAGCGCATGTGGGCCGTGCTACAGTCCATGTGGGGTGGAGGGTGCGGCTATGGGGGTGGGGTGGGGGGCGGTGCATGTGGTGCTGTTACGGTCCATGTGGCGGTGGAGGGTGTGGTTATGGGGGTGGGGTGTGTCCCGGGGCGGGGTGGGGGGGGGGGTGCATGTGGTCCTGTTCCGGTCCATGTGGGGTGGAGGGTGCGGCTATGGGGGTGGGGGGCGGTGCATGTCGTCCTGTTCCGGTCCATGTTAAACGACTTTGCTTATTTCTATTTCTGGCTCAGGTTTTAGCATTAAAGAGGCATCGAGGAAAACGGTTTGGGAACTCTCCCATCCCAGAGGTCAGGAAGTGGAGAAACTGGATTTTGGCTGATGGGTCTTTGTCCCGTTTTTGCCCTTTTAACAAATATTTATTTTGTTTATTTTGTTATGGATTTAGTTTTTTGGAGGGTGTCTTTTTGTTTCTTTGTTTGTTCTTTCGGAGGTGTCCTTTTGTTTTTAGAAGAAAGTATCCCAGTTGCCATATCCCAGTAATGCCAAGCACCAGGCTAGGTAGCGACAAGTATACATTTTTATGTCATTGGTTTGACCAGGACAGGGTTCAAACCGAGGGGTTCGAATTCCATGACACAGGGTTGCTTGCTGCTTTTGTTTGTTAATTTGCCACGCTTTCAGTGTTTGTTTGTTTGTTTTCGTTCTTATGCCTGTTTTTAGGGGGTATTTTCGTGTTGTTGTTTTTTTACATGGGGAGGGAAGCCTGACAAAATGGAGGAGCTCATAACCGAAAGCTACTCGAATGCGTCAACTCGATCGGTCCCTGTAGCGATCGGTGCGGCATGCGGCATGCAGCACGCTGTGTGCGAATAGAAACATCAGTCGCACTTGTCCATTAGTTTTAGACTAGGAGAGGCGACTGAGCATTACGGAACGATCACACACAAGGGTGCAGAGGGGAAACATATGGTAGTGGTGGTGGTGGGGTTCAGTCAGTCGCACTTGTCCATAATTAGTTTTAGACAAGGAGAGGCGACGGGGCATTACGGGATGGTCACACACAAGGGTGCAGAGGGGAAACATATGGTAGTGGTGGTGGTGGGGTTCAGTCAGTCGCACTTGTCCATAATTAGTTTTAGACAAGGAGAGGCGACGGAGCATTACGGAATGGTCACACACAAGGGTGCAGAGGGGAAACATATGGTAGTGGTGGTGGTGGGGTTCAGTCAGTCGCACTTGTCCATAATTAGTTTTAGACGAGGAGAGGCGACGGAGCATTACGGGATGGTCACACACAAGGGTGCAGAGGGGAAACATATGGTAGTGGTGGTGGTGGGGTTCAGTCAGTCGCACTTGTCCATAATTAGTTTTAGACGAGGAGAGGCGACTGAGCATTACGGAACGATCACACACAAGGGTGCAGAGGGGAAATATATGGTAGTGGTGGTGGTGGGGTTCAGTCAGTCGCACTTGTCCATAATTAGTTTTAGACGAGGAGAGGCGACGGGGCATTACGGAGATGGTCACACACAAGGGTGCAGAGGGGGAAACATATGGTAGTGGTGGTGGTGGGGGTTCAGTCAGTCGCACTTGTCCATAATTAGTTTTAGACGAAGGAGAGGCGACGGAGCATTACGGAATGGTCACACACAAGGGTGCAGAGGGGAAACATATGGTAGTGGTGGTGGTGGGGTTCAGTCAGTCGCACTTGTCCATAATTAGTTTTAGACGAGGAGAGGCGACGGAGGCATTACGGAATGGTCACACACAAGGGTGCAGAGGGGAAACATATGGTAGTGGTGGTGGTGGGGTTCAGTCAGTCGCACTTGTCCATAATTAGTTTTAGACGAGGAGAGGCGACGGGGCATTACGGAATGGTCACACACAAGGGTGCAGAGGGGAAACATATGGTAGTGGTGGTGGTGGGGTTCAGTCAGTCGCACTTGTCCATAATTAGTTTTAGACAAGGAGAGGCGACGGGGCATTACGGGATGGTCACACACAAGGGTGCAGAGGGGAAACATATGGTAGTGGTGGTGGTGGGGTTCAGTCAGTCGCACTTGTCCATAATTAGTTTTAGACAAGGAGAGGCGACGGGGCATTACGGAATGGTCACACACAAGGGTGCAGAGGGGAAACATATGGTAGTGGTGGTGGTGGGGTTCAGTCAGTCGCACTTGTCCATAATTAGTTTTAGACAAGGAGAGGCGACGGGGCATTACGGAATGGTCACACACAAGGGTGCAGAGGGGAAACATATGGTAGTGGTGGTGGTGGGGTTCAGTCAGTCGCACTTGTCCATAATTAGTTTTAGACAAGGAGAGGCGACGGGGCATTACGGAATGGTCACACACAAGGGTGCAGAGGGGAAACATATGGTACTGGTGGTGGTGGGGTTCAGTCAGTCGCACTTGTCCATAATTAGTTTTAGACGAGGAGAGGCGACGGGGCATTACGGGATGGTCACACACAAGGGTGCAGAGGGGAAACATATGATAGTGGTGGTGGTGGGGTTCAGTCAGTCGCACTTGTCCATAATTAGTTTTAGACAAGGAGAGGCGACGGGGCATTACGGAATGGTCACACACAAGGGTGCAGAGGGGAAACATATGGTAGTGGTGGTGGTGGTGTTCAGTCAGTCGCACTTGTCCATAATTAGTTTTAGACAAGGAGAGGCGACGGGGCATTACGGAATGGTCACACACAAGGGTGCAGAGGGGAAACATATGGTAGTGGTGGTGGTGGCCACAAATATATGAATATACAGTGCAGTATTGAGTATACTTGTTTATTTTTATTTTTTAAATATAGCCAGTCATGTGCCGCATGCTGCATGCCGCATGCTGTGTGTAAGGAATCATGCCATTCGCATACCACATACCGCATACCGCATACCGCATACCACGTGTAAGGAATGCGCCCTTGAGTCATTGGAGGGGGTTTCAATGTTGGTTAAAAATCTAGGCCACCTGGAAATGCAAGATGGAATGAATAACATATCTTTCTGATGATGAAATCCAAGATGGCCACCCAAAGCAACCACTACAAGATTACACATGGCCATAACTTGCGACACTATATTATATATAATAAATATGACATAATAGTTTGATGTATGCACATGACAGAGATGTCTAAAATGGATGGCATCCGTTTATCACATTAAAATCTCCATGTTGCAATGTTGCATTGAACAAACTTATTTTATTGCTAGTCAACTGATTTATTTAATCACATAATGGTTAATTTGTACTACAATGAAACTGGTCGCATATGAAATAGAAGGCCCACTCTACATCCCCCATCACCCTTTCAACGAGTTTGTTACTATTAGAAAGATAATCAGTTATGCCCCTCCCTCTACTAACGCCTACCATACTAGTCTAACATAATTACCTCCCCGCATATGTTTCTTTTTCTCTTATCTTGTTCTTTACCTATCATTCATGTACCGATGTTTTGCTTATTTTCCTGTAATTGTCTATCTGTATATTGTTGTAGATTTGTTTGCTCTGTAGAGGCAATCGTGATTAGGGCTGGAAGACCAGTGCATTGGTGATGTTGGCTAGCTAACATCCCTAATTCGCTCACGAGACACCAGGGCGGCGTATCGGTCACTAGCACGCGTCTCATAGCCCGCCTGCCCGCCACTGGACTAAGACGTGCGCAAAATTCCCACCCACCCACCCTTATCGAAGGGGGGTTGAGCGCTGCCGAGGTGATCCGACATGATTGATTACTGTTATGATAGATTACGATACTATGTTTGTATTCCAGATGAACCTACAAGAAACTCTAAAACTGACTGTAATACTGTCTCGCAAGACTAAGAGGCCACGGTGCCTATGTACGATATATATACACGATGGTTGACTAGACCTTGATGCATACTTTGATCATGAAAGAGGGCCACTGTCGCCACCCTGAGATTGCTGCTCCTTGAGCCTTTTTAATTGTTTCAGATAATAAATCTGATTCCAAATATACATATATCGTGTTGTGTCTCGTGTAGTGAATTAGCACTGACAACATGTTATTCAGAGGAATAAAAACACTTGAACAAAAACCAAACAAAAGAAAACAACCTGACTATCACTAATAGTAAATTTGAAGGCCTTTGAGAATGCCTTAGAACCTACCAAATTTCACCATTCCCTTCTGTGCCTGACATCCCTGAACTACAACGGATAGCCATCGGGTACTCAGTCCAATGGTGCACGCCGGATCAGTCCCTGACTACTGGCTTGTACTCTTTCTGGGGTGTATTCCAAATGCAAAGTGGCTGTGGTTGTTCTCTCTCTTTGATATGTAATGAATAATAACAAATATGATGTTCTATGTTGCGGAGTGGTTAGAAGTAGACTGTGAGAGAGTATCTGATCTTTTTCTAGGTCAGACTCCTAATCTGAAGGTTGATAGTTTGATTCCCCATGCCATCACCTCTGCCAGTTGGGATTTCCACCACTGTGTATAACTTACAGTGTCATCAAAGGCCAGTTGCTCTCATACCATGTCTATGTGGTGTGGGAGGTTAAAAATCCCTTGGGTTGGTAAAAGTGTAGGCTTGGTTTTTCTATCGACAAACTGTCTAATGGTGAAAACAAGATTATTCAGACTTATCTATGAAAGGCAGTATAAATCTTCAAGAAAATATATATTACACATGGGAAGGAACTAGCTACATTAGAGTTACACTAGAATTTTCCAAACAAACCAACATTTATATACCGCTTGCCTAACTGCAACTGAACACTCAAACTTAGTACAAATTTACCAACTGAATACAGAAGATAACTTCTGCTTACATTCTAAATACTATGTAAATACTCACATTGATCTGACTAATATTGATCTGGTTATATGACACTACTGTACCATATTGTTATGGAACTTTTGGCTTTCAGAATTTCATTGTGTTACATGGTGCAAACTGTCTATTCAACAGGCATTGTACACCTTATTCTATATACCTTTTGTGTAAATAACCCTGAATTGAAAAATGGCTGGAAGACCAGTGCTTCGGCACTGACAAAAGACTTATTCAGTAGAATAAACATATTTACCAAAAAAAAAAAAAAAAAGGATGGCGGCTTACAGTCATTTAGTACCTTATGTACAGACGCTGCTTCTCTCAATTATTTTCTTAAAGGGACACTAACATGACCAATACAACTTGGCTTAAATGGGCACTAACATGACCAATACAACTCTTGAATATGAATAATATGAATAATATCAAACATTCATGTAGAGGAACATGGTAAAAACAGGATCGATACAACTTTACTTATAGGTGACTAACATGACCAATAGAACTTTACTTAAACTTAATGGGGCACTAACATGACCAATACAAGGTTACTTAAAGGGGCACAAACATGACCAATACAACTCTTGAATATGAATAATATGAATAATATCAGACATTCATGTCGAGGACAACATGGTAAAAACAGGATCGATACAACTTTACTTATAGGCGACTAACATGACCAATAGAACTTTACTTAAACTTAAAGGGGCACTAACATGACCAATACAACTTTACTTAAAGGGGCACTAACATGACCAATACAACTTTACTTGAAATATGGCAATAACATGAACAATATCAACTTTACTATAGGCGCTAACATGACAATACAACTTTACTTAAACAGGGCATAACATGACAATACAACTTTACTTATAGGCGACTAACATGACCAATAGAACTTTACTTAAACTTAAAGGGGCACTAACATGACGAATACAACTTTACTTATAGGCGACTAACATGACCAATACAACTTTACTTAAAGGGGCACTAACATGACCAATACAACTTTACTTATAGGTGACTAACATGACCAATACAACTTTACTTAAACTTAATGGAGCACTAACATGACCAATACAACTTTACTTATAGGCGACTAACATGACCAATACAACTTTACTTAAAGGGGCACTAACATGACCAATACAACTTTACTTATAGGCGACTAACATGAACAATACAACTTTACTTAAACTTAATGGAGCACTAACATGACCAATACAAGTATATTTAAGGGGCACTAACATGACCAATACAACTTTACTTATAGGGTCACTAACATGACCAATACAACTTTACTTATAGGCAACTAACATGGCCAATACAACTTTACTTAAAGGGGCACTAACATTACCAATAAAACTCTTGAATATGAATAATATGAATAATATCAGATATTCATGTAGAGGACAACATGGTAAAAACAGGATCGATACAACTTTACTTATAGGGGCACTAACATGACCAATACAACTTTACTTATAGGCGACTAACATGACCAATACAACTTTACTTAAAGGGGCACTAACATGACCAATACAACTTTACTTAAAGGGGCACTAACATGACCAATACAACTTTACTTATAGGGTCACTAACATGACCAATACAACTTTACTTATACAAGTTATAGGCAACTAACATGACCAATACAACTTTACTTATAGGGTCACTAACATGACCAATACAACTTTACTTATACAAGTTATAGGCAACTAACATGACCAATACAACTTTACTTAAAGGGGCACTAACATGATCATTACAACTCTTAAATATGAATAATGTCAATAATATCAGACATTCATGTAGAGGACAACATGGTAAAAGGCACAACAAGTGACCAGGTTTTTAAAATTCGATAGTTTTCTGGGAGCAGACGACAATTTGGTGCGCAGCACCTTTGTAGGACAGAGCTTCCCGCCACTCAATGGGGAGACTCATCGCACCGGAAGTAGCTCATGCACGCGGAGAATGGCGGCCCATGGATGGAGGGAGGGAAGGAGGGAGGGAGGGAGGGGGGAGAGGAAGGAATGGGAGGGAGGTAAGGAGGGAGAGGGAAGGAGGGGGGAGAGAGGAAGAGAGGAAGGGGGAGCCACGCGGGGCTAGAGAAAGGGTGGGAGGGAGAGGGCGAAGGAGAGAGGGTGTGAAGGAGGGAGAGAGGGAAGAAAGGAGGGAGGGAGTTATGGAGGCAGACAGAGAGGGCGGGAGGGCGGGAAGTAGGGAGGGAGGAAGAGATGGAGAAAGGTAGGGAGGGTGGGGAAGATGAAGGGAAGAAGAGAGAGAGGGAGTGAGGGAGGGAGTGAGGTGGGAGGGAGGGAATGAGGGAGGGAGGGAGAGAGAGAAGCGTCCGGCCCGTGTACCGCTGATTGACGACGTTTACGTCAATGTAGCGCGCTGATTGGTTACAAGTGTCACGTGATGATCAGGGCAGACAACAATATCACGCGGCGGCTTTTTGATAGAACTGAAAGCCCGGGAAAATGCGCTGCTCGCCAGGAGGATCGAACGCTTAAAGAGCTGCTCACTTGATTGTTAATGTGTGTTACTTGTTTATGAATAGGTCACCTGACTGGTACCTGGCTGCATTGGTACTCTGTAGCCAATGGGCTGCCGGCTACAAGCTAAGGTCACCTGACTGTTACCCGGATTTGAACCTATAAATAGGGTGCAAGTCACACGCTCTCTCTCTTTCACCAGAGCCACCAGCCAGTCCAGACCATGTACATATATGCCTGCAGCAACTATGTTGAGTTTACCGAAAGCATGTGAGTACAATGTTGTCTTCTTGTGGATGTTTCAGACACTGAGCTTACCAGGATAGGAGAAGTAGATAAGTGATATATAAAAAGAAACGCAAACATTTCATACTGGTGCAATTAGGAAGCATTTGTCATCACATAGAAGGGATTACTGAGTCAATTTAATAGAACATGTTACTGCAGAAGCCTATGGTGTCAGAGTTGTGGAAAGCTTGCCAAAATTAATTTACCGTATTTGCACTTCAAATATCTCAAAAGTTAGCCATTTAAAGTCAAAGTTACCTCAAACTAAAGTAAGGTTGATTATAACGATCAACCTAATATGCTTATTTCAGAAGATTGTTTGTTGTTGTTTTATCTCCTAGCAACATCTAAATTCTACAGTCATATCAGGACAGGTACCGACCTGTGAGAGTGCGCAGTCATGGCGACTTTATAGTGTTGCCCCACTGGGAGACCAGGCCGCCAGCACCATGACCTGATATCCCACTCAGTCACATTATCCTGACACTGAGCCAACCAGTTCTTGCCCTATCCTAATAATGCCGAGCGCCAGGCTATGAAGCGACAAGTATCAATTTTTAAGTCATTGCTTTAGATCAGAAGATGACAGAAACTCAAAACCATCGGACTCTGTAACTTTAAACCAAAATGTATCGAAATCCTAGAATTATTTACTGCGTTGCAATTAAAACTACTAACAATAGTCTCATAGGATTGATTACTCGGTGTAATGCACATGGATGCATCACTCCACGCCTACAGGGTTAGAGGTTAAATAATCCATTCTGTGACGTCATGGAGGTGGAATTACATAGGTTACAAATATAAAGCATAGACAAAGCGGCTTCAAATTGTACTATTAGCGAAAGTGGGGTTTGCGATACTTCTTGAGCATAACTAAATCAATCGCAGCAAATTGATTGTTTTATATCGTCTCTAAATATTTAGCGGCCCATGAGTCTAAACCCATTTCAGTTCTGTTTTTACAGATGAAGCGTGTGCCACTGTGTATCCATTCCCTGCCCTACGCCACGTTAGCAGTTGAGAAGGGTCTTCAGAACTGACGGACTTTTGTACTTAGTCACAGGTTGGTCACATAAACTGACCGCCTTATTTCAGCCATAAATAACTCTCAGAGAATAGGTAGCATGGAGATATACAAACCGTGAGTTGTTTGTGTGTTGTTGTTTTATGCCCTAACAGTATCTAAGGTCATATCGGGATGGGCACCGACTTGTGACAGTGCACACTCATAGTGACTTTATAGTGCTTCCCCACTGGAAGCCCCCACCAGTGCCATGACCTGATATCCCACTCAATCACATTATCCTGACACTGAGCCAACCAGTCCTTGCCCTATCCTAATAATGCCGAGCGCCTGGGTAGGTAGCGACAAACATCACATTTGTAAGTCATAGGTTTAACCTCGGCCGGTGTGCGAACCCATTGTAAAAATATACGGATTTTCGGTTAAGAATTATATATTGGCAGAGAGCATTATTATTCTTGGATGTCGGAGTGGGACTTAAGTTATGTAAACTAAAAGTAACAAAAATCAATAGAATCCCACTCCCATTGTACATGATGCTGAGTGAGGTAAACTATATGTTATATATGATGAGTGAGTTGATGGAAATGTACATGATGCTGAATGATGTAAGCTATCTGTTATATATGATGTTTGGAGTTAATGAAAAGAGCTCCTTTGCAAGAAACAGTACATGATGGTTGAAATGTTCTCTATGTGTTCATAAAGAATACAAAGGAGGAAAAGAATGATTTTACTATATACAAATCTGTAACTGTTTGCAACATCCTGTCCACCCAAGACCACCGACTGACCCACCTGCCTAATTTGCATATGTATGGAGTACACCACCTGCAGCTGGTTTGAGTGACAGCCCCTAATGGGGTGGTCACCCACCCAGTCTGTGGGGGAGTGTCTCATTGGCTGGCTGGGGAATGTCCGGTCACCTGACTCCCTTGGCCTATCCTGACCACACACTAGTCTCAACTAATTAATTATTCATAGATTTTGCCTCAGACACACTGAAGGAAAATCACTCTCATCCTGGCTCTTGAGTGAGACAGACCTACTCTAGAGCAGGACCCCAGACACTCTGTCTGATGCTATCCAAATTCAGATATTCAAATTGAGTGCATCCACAGCCATAGGACTCCTGTCCCATGGGTTGTTGGCACTGTTTCAATATACAGGCTAAAGTGACAATGAGACATAGTGTGGGCAGTATATGAGGAGTATAGGTGTTAGGTCACATGTAAGGGGGATGACAGGAGTTGCTGCCAATAAAGCACAACTTATTCACTGTTCATCCTTGTGACTAGTTTTCCTTCCTCTTTCCAGACATGGTTAAATTGATTAGGCTAATTGCATCACAGGTGAAATGAAGGGGGAGAGTTTTGTAATCACATAGGGTGCTCACAGCGGCAGAGCATCCATGTTTTTATACCATGACATCGCGCGGGGCCGAATGAGTTGAGCATTCGTCTCCCGTTTTGGTAGATCGTGGGATTTGAACCCTGGTTGAGTCAAACCAATGACGTAACAGTTTTTATTTGTCACTTCCTATCCAGGCACTCGGCATTATTAGGATAGGTCAAGATCTAAGGTCATATTTGGACGGGTACCGTCTTGTGACAGTACACACTCATGGCGAATTTATAGTGCTGCCCCACTGGGAGACCAGGCCACCAGCACCTAATATCCCACCCAGTCCCATTATCCTGACAATGAGCCAAGCAATCCTTGCCCTATCCTAATAATGCCGAGTGCCTGGCTAGGAAGCGACAAGTATCAATTTTTTAAGTCATTGCTTAGACTCGACCAGGTTTCGAATCCCATGATCTATGAAAACGGGAGACGGACGCTCAACTCATTCGGCCATCCCGTCTGGTCTTTTAAAATAGGTCTATGTTGCAGATGGTAATGAGTAGATGAGTTCAATCAATCAATAGTTCCGTCCTCTAGTCGAGGGTTGGATGCAATGGTTCTCCACTTGTCCCGATGTTGTGCTGTTCTGATAGACTGTGAATAATTCAAGCTTGTCCACTGTGAAATATTTGTAAACCATGATGTTCTTGGTCTCCCTCTCCCTCTGCTGCCATTTACCTTCCCTTCCAACAATGTATGGTATATTGAACTCTGACGAATGATGTGGCCAAAATAAATAAGTTTCTTTGTCTGTATAGTGGCAAACAAGCGTTTCTTATTTTTAATTTTTCTGAGAACTTCTTTGTTGGTGATCTTCTTTGTCCATGAATTTTCATCATCCTTCGATAAGTCCACATCTCAAATGCTGCTAAACGTTTGTACATTTTCTTAGAGATTGTCCATGTCTCTGCCCCATACATTAGAGTAGACCACACATAATACTGAAGAATACGCTTCCTTGTTTGTATTAATATCTTACTTGATGTTAACACTCTATACATTTTGGAGAATGTTGTTCGGGCTATTGTTATCCTTCTTTTAATTTCTTTCCTCACATCTCCCATCATTTGTAATCTTTTGTCCGAGATATATGAATTCGGATACTTGTTCTATGTTTGTGCCATCTATGGTTATATTGACATTTGGTTTATCTGTCTTTTTACTTATAACCATTGTTTGGTCTTCCTGGCATTCATCTTCATGTTGAATAGTATTCCAGCTTTATTGATTCTATTCACTATATCTTGTAGGTTTTTCTCACTGTCTGCTACTATTACACTGTCATCGGCATATCTAAGATTGTTGACGTTCATGCCACCTATTGTCACTCCCTTGCAATCTTCAATGTGTCTGAAAATCATCTCTGTGTACAGGTTAAATAGACATGGTGACAATACACACCCCTGTCGAACTCCTCGTTTAATCATAACTTCATCCGATAGGCCCTGCTCCATTTTTATAAATGCACGTTGTGTCCAGTATAAGTTCACAATTAGTTTAATGTCTTTGCCATTGACACCAATATCTTGTGAGTTAAAACAAGGTTAATTGAGGCAGTTAAATATAAGGCGTATTGCACAGTTCAGTACCCTATAACCCCCCTAATTGATCCTGAGCATTATGCACATTTTATGCATATGATGGTTCCAAAATAACCAGACATGACAAATTTAGCGCGATACCAACCTTACCTCCTACTCACACAATATGGCTATTTCAAGTTGTTATTTTAGTCTCTTCACTTTTTTTTAATGTTTTTTACTTGAGGCGTGTGTATGTGGGGGGGGGGGGGTGAGGGGGGGGTTACTCACATCCTATCATTGTTGTTGTTTGTTGGGGTTTTACATCCTTGCAACATCAATAGTGTCAAATCTATGGGGTCAAGCTTATTTTTTCACACCTATAGTGTCACACCTATTATGTCACACTTATAAGGTCACATCTATTATGTCACACTTATAATGTCACACTTATAATATCAGATGTATTATATCACACCTATAATGTCAACCACAATGTTAAACATATAAAGTCACACCTATAATATCACACCTATAATGTCACATCTATTATATCACAACTACAATGTCACATCTATTATGTCACACTTATAATGTCACTCCTATATTGTCACATCTATTATATCACACCTATAATGTCAAACATTATGTAACACATAATGTCACACCTATAATATCACACCTACAATGTCACATATATAATGTCACACCTACAATGTCACATATATAATGCCACACATATAATGTCACACATATAATGTCGCATCTATTATATTACACCTACAATGTCACATATATAATGTCACACCTATAGTATCACATCTATTATATCACACCTATAATCTCACAACTATAATGTAAAGAATATAATGTCACACCTATAATGTCACACTTATAATGTCACATCTATTATGTTACATCTATAATGTCACACCTATAGTGTCACATCTATTATATCACACCTATAATCTCACACCTATAATGTAAGGAATATAATGTCACACCTATAATGTCACACTTATAATGTCACATCTATTATGTCACATCTATAATGTCACACCAAGCCATGACAGTGACATCCAGCACCTCCACATCACTGCACACTATGTGCATCTAGTCCACTCCTCGATCACGTGCACGTTACCACCAGTCCACAGTCCTAAGCACACCATAGCCCACATGACATCTACATTACACCTCCCCACTCACTTCACACTTATTGTGTCATACATAGAGTACCACACCTGCAAGGCTTAGCCTGTAACCCTGGTCTTATAAGTGGCAGCTTTATTATTCCATTGACAGATTTGATACCTTCTGCATTTAGATCCCTATGTGCACTTAATTTTTAGTTGATATTTGAATTCTATTTTCCTGTGCCTATCTGTTGGTTACATACTGCTTTCGATTTGAGTATTATACAATGCATTAGTTCTGAAAATATCATGGACAAAGAAGATCACCAACAAAGAAGTTCTCAGAAAAATTAAAAATAAGAAAAGCTTGTTTGCCACTATACAGACAAAGAAACTTATTTATTTTGGCCACATCATTCGTCAGAGTTCAATATACCGTACATTGTTGGAAGGGAAGGTGAATGGCAGCAGAGGGAGGGGGAGACCAAGAACATCATGGTTTACAAATATTTCACAGTGGACAGGCTTGAATTATTCACAGTCTATCAGAACAGCACAACATCGGGACAAGTGGAGAACCATTGCATCCAACCCTCGACTAGAGGATGGAACTATTGATTGATTGAGTTCTGAGGTCTGGCCCACTAAATTAGTTTTTGTCGAACCGGTAGAGCGCAGACTTCCCATACGGAAGGTCACGAGTTTCGAATTCCAGCTGAGTATATGCTACATTATATATAACGGATATGTTATATATTGCTGGGATGTAAAACGCCAATAAACTAGAAATATATGGAAAGCGCTGACATTTGTGAAACACATTGCAAATAACCAAAGACTTTCATGATGAGGCCTGATACAGTAATATTCCAAACACACACCCCACACCTGATAACCCCCCCCCCCCCACACACACACACCCACTCACACCGATACCCCCCATACACACACACGTGATACCCCACACCCACCTGCGCACGACTCATCTGATACGCTGCGATATCTGCGTCATCTTATATTTCCAGTTTGTTCAAGTAATCATTATCTCCCCTTGTCATCACGAGGCAATAAACACCACAAACCTTAATCGCCTGTGTGCATTCGCTGTCATTGTCATTTCCAAGGGAGACCTTCCCCCCAAATGCATTGGGTGTCACTCCCCACTTGACCAGACGGGATGGCCGAATGTATTGAGTGTCCGTCTCCCGTTTTGGTAGAAGGTGGGATTCGAACCCATGGGTTCGAACCATGGTCGAGTCAAACCAATGACTTAAAAATGTATACTTGTCGCTTCCTAGCCAGGCACTCAGCATTATTAGGATAGGGCAAGGACTGGTTGGCTCAGTGTCAGGATAATGTAACTGAGTGCAATATCAGGTCATGGTGCTGGTGGCTTGGTCTCCCAGTGGGGCAGCACTATAAAGTTGCCTTGAGTGCGCACTGTCACAAGTCTGTACCCCTCATGTTATGTATGACCTGAGATGTGGCCAGGACATAACATTCCAACAACCAACCAACCAATCAGTCCTCACTGATGCTTAAACACATTTGATAAAATTGTGTAGATTTTATGGCCTTGCGCCAACAATTTTACAACCATGTGTGATCTTTTGACTAATGTAAATCAAGAAGCAATCTTAGCCTTCTTGGGGGAGGAAAGACTATACCACCTTGTATAGTTCATTAAAATAATTTTCACCAATTCAAGAACGATATATTCAACTTTTTAGTTTTATCTAGAATGTTACCTGGCATCAAATTTGTTGTCGCTGTAATTGTGAGCCTTTGACTTCAAAAGTCTCTCATTACACATGGTTGATTGTGTGCTTTTACATTTTCTGTAAAAGCGATGGCCTGATAATAATACGACAGAATAAGATTTGAACACTTCTCACCATAATTAAAGCCTTCACTGCCGACACGGCGTTAAGCAATCACAACTAACTAACTAACGCTGTCCATTCTGGGTGCAGGGTTGGGGACAGCGAAGCCCTCACCCTTCACACCTGCCTCAGTGACATTCACAGCGAGCCTCGCTTGCGGGAGATCGGGAGTTCGGTTCACATTTGAGTCAAACCAATGACTTATAAAATTGATACTTGTCGCTTCCGAATCTGGCACTCAGCATTAATAGGATAGGGCAAGGACTGGTTGGCTCAGTGTCAGGATAATGTGACTGAGTGGGATATCAGGTCATGGTGCCATCAGTCTGATTTCCAAGTGGGGCAGCACTATAAAGTCGCCATGAGTGCGCACTGTCACAAGTCGGTACCCGTCCTGATATGACCTTAGATGTTGCCAGGATGTAAAACTCTGACAACCAACCAACCATACCCTCATTGGCTGAGCAACTTGGCCCGTCACATTGCAGGCAATAACACCTCAGCCCTCTTCTGCTTTTTATGTCTCCTGGCAGTTGTGAATCTTAAAGTAGACCACCCAATCGTAAGAAAGTTGATTCTGTAAATGAATTCCTTGGCAATGGCAGAGTACAACGTCCACTTATGCTGGGTGCCTGCCTGGCCATACGGGTTCGGTATCCAAGGAAACGACCAAGCTGATCGAGCTGTGAAAATGGCTCTGAACGGTGTCGCTGAACCAAGTCAGATCCCACATTCTGATCTGAGACAACTTATTCTCAAATATATCAAATTAAAATCGCAACATGAATGGGACGAGCATCCAAACAATAAGTTGCATTACATCACCCGAAGTATTGAAGAACGCCTACAACATCATGATGTCGTTGGACCACGTGGTCATCACTCGATGCCTCATTAGCCACTCTTGGCTGACTCATGCATTTTTACTTATGGGAGAAACACCACTTGAGTGCCTTGGATATCAGTGTCCACTAACACGCAAACACATTCTGCTTGAAAGTGTAGGTAGATTTCATAGCATTGCATCAACACTGTTTTAATGTAAATCTCATGTTTTAATGTGAATATCATTTTAGACCTCTTTACCAATGTAAAATGCAAACAGATCTAAGAGCTCCTAAAAACAAGTTTACTTCGTGTAAATCTCACGGTAGGCATGTGAATGTAATTCATTCAATAAGTACACCAGTGTGTAAGTTGGATATTTAGGATCAAATTTAGACAACTGCTCTGGTCATAACAATATTATATTTTCATCATATTTTTGCTAATTATGTAATTTTAGATAAATATATTAGATTGGTCATTATAGCAATATAGCGAATGGTAGACAGGAAGTGCGAACACTTATTTATCTCTCTTTTTTTGGTAAATTAGTTGTCCCAAGCAGGGGAAATCCCAGTCACAGACGACTGGTCTTCCCCACTCCACTGCTGGTCGATAGAAAGCCCGAGCCTACACTTTTACCGACCCAAGGGACTTTTAACCTCCCACACCACATAGACATGGTATGAGAGCAACCGTCTTTTGATGATGCTGTAAGTTATACACAGCGGTGGAAATCCAAATTGGCAGAGCTGGGGGCACAGGGAATCAAACCGCCGACCCTCAGATTAGGAGTCTGACCTAGAAAAAAGTCCGACACTCTAACCAGTCCGCCACAGAGAACGCCACCTAACTTATACCTAACTTCACTTTAGTTTAAAGTAACTTTAGTCTTAAAGGATTAACTTCTATAGATTACGGTGTTGCTATAGACTATTATTGTGTTTCTATAGATCGTAGTGTGGCTATAGACTATAATTGTGCATCTATAGATCACAATGTTGCTATAGATTATCATGGTGCTTCCATAGATCACAGTGTTGCTATAGACACTTCTGTAGATCACGATGTTGCTATGGACTATCATTGTGATTCTATAGGTCACACACATCAATCAATCAATAGGATACAGCTATAATAGGCCTTGGACCTGTTAGCCGCTCTTAATTAATAGTATTGTTCTAGACTATCACAGCCCTTCCATAGATCACAGTGTTGCTATAGACTATCATGGTACTTCTTTAGACCATGGTATTGCTATAGACTATCATAGTGCTTCGTTAGATCATGGTGCTTCTATATATCACAGTGTAGCTATAGATCATGGTGCTTCTAAAATAGATCACAGTGTTGCTATAGATCGTGGTGCTTCCATAGATGATCTTGCTATAGATCATGGTGTTTCAATAGGCTACAGCATTGCTATAGATCATGGTGCTTCAATGGATCACAGCATTGCTGCATATCGTGGCGCTTCTAAAAATCACATTGTTGCTATAAATCATGGTGCTTATATAGATCATGGTGCTTTTATAGATCGCAGTGTTGCTATAGATCATGGTGCTTCTATATATCGCAATGTTTCTATAGATCATGGTGTTTCAATAGGTTACAGTGTTGCTATAGATCATGGTGCTTCTATAGATCGAAGTGTTGCTATAGATCATGGTGCTTCTATAGATCGAAGTGTTGCTATAGAGCATGGTGCTTCTATAGATCGCAGTGTTGCTATAGATCATGGTGCTTCAATAGGTTACAGTGTTGCTATACATCATGGTGCTTCTATAGATCACAGTGTTGCTATAGATCATGGTGCTTCTATAGATCGCAGTGTTGCTATTGATCATTGTGCTTCAATAGGTTACAGTTTTGCTATAGATCATGGTGCTTCAATAGATCACAGTATTGCTATAGATCATGGTGCTTCTATAGATCGCAGTGTTGCTATAGATCATGGTGCTTCTATAGATTGCAGTGTTGCTATAGATCATGGTGCTTCAATAGGTTACAGTATTACTATAGATCATGGCGCTTCAATAGATCACAGTGTTGCTATAGATCATTATGCTTCTAAAAGCCACAGTGTTGCTATGGATCATGGTGCTTCTATAGATCACTAGTTTGTTATTGACAACCATGGTCCTTCTATAGATCACAGTCTTGCAATAGACTATCTGGTAATGTGGAAGTGTTGATGAAAATGGGAAATATTGCACCTAGAGCGGGATTCAAACCCACATCTACATTCCAGGCCAGTGTGCTCACCATTCTACCACCTAGACTCCTTAATGTCATCACCTTACCCACACCCACCTGTCAATGTGCCTCCTTGCTTGAGTGGTCAGTGCAGACTACTACACTCATCCCCCTGTAATTGTAAGTCTTTTAAATGCTCATTTAATGCTTACAATTAGATACATACAGGCAATGCACTTACATAGGCGTACACAGGGTAGGTTCACCAAACATACAACATGTAGCTTGTACAGGATCCTGGTCACAGAAACCAGTGTGATAGGCTGTGAATGGCCGGTTCCCCCTGGTCTGTCAAATCAACACAACAGAGAAGGACAACGAGAAAAGGGCAAAAGGACAAAGTAACAAAAGCGAGAGAAACTATTTCTGTAGAGAAGACACAATGTTTGAGACTCGGCAACCGATGCCAGGATTGGAACCACCATCGTCATCATCATCATCATCATCATCATCATCACCATCATCAATAATGATTAGTTAATGAGCTAGGCGATCCCAGTCACGTGTGCTACCTGTCAGCATAGACTCGTCCAATCAAAAGCACCGATGGATGAGCGCTGAGTGTGTAATGTAGCAGTTGGCTACTTCATACTTCTGTATAACATCAAATACTATGGAGCCGCAAAGGCACCAAGGAAAAAAAAAAAGAAGAAGAATATTAACAAAGGCAGCAACAAAAAAAGGCAACAATAAGAAAAGCTAAAAAAAAATATTGTATAAAGGCAACAGCAACAAAACGCAAAAAGCAACAAAAACTTGAAAAAGGCAAAAACAAAAAAGCAGCAACAAAAACAGCAACAAAATGAAAAACGAAAAGAAAAGAAGGGAAAAAAAGGCAACCAAAAAGAAAATTTAAAATAAAATCCACAAAAAAAGTGAGGGCCCTGCTGATTGAGTTGCTGGTAATGTTGTAGAGCAAAACGCAAAACAACAAAATTAAACGAAAGGCAAAGACACACACGGAGGTAGAAGATGGTGGACAAGACAAAGACAGCCACACGGAGGTAGAAGAAGATGGTGGACAAGACAAAGACTGCCACATGGAGGTAAAGAAGATGATGGACAAGACAAAGACAGCCACACGCCGGTAGAAGAAGATGGTGGACAAGAGAAAGACAGACAGATGGAGGTAGTAGAAGATGGCGGACAAGACAAAGACAGACACATGGAGGTAGAAGAAGATGGTGGACAAGACAAAGACAGACACATGGAGGTAGAAGAAGATGGTGGACAAGACAAAAACAGCCACACGGAGGTAAAGAAGATGGTGGACAAGACAAAGACAGGCACACGGAGGTAGAAGAAGATGGTGGACAAGACAAAGACAGACACACGGAGGTAGAAGAAGATGGTGGACAAGACAAAGACAGACACATGGGGGTAAAAGAAGATGGCGGACAAGACAAAGACAGACACATGCAGGTAGAAGAAGACGGTGGACAAGAGAAAGAAGGACACATGGAGGTAGAAGAAGATGGGGGACAAAACAAAGACAGACACATGGAGGTAGAAGAAGATGGTGGACGAGACAAAGACAGGCACACGGAGGTAGAAGAAGATGGTGGACAAGACAAAGACAGACACACAGGTAGAAAATGGTGAACAAGACAAAGACAGACACACTGAGGTAGAAGAAGATGGTGGACAAGACAAAGACAGCCACATGCAGGTAGAAGATGGCGGACTGACCGTCGTGTACAGCTCCCACACCACGGCCCTCAGCAGATCATGTCTGCTCACCCCGTCACGAAGCAGGTTCCGCATGTCGCCGCGCAGATCTCCCAGCGTAGGGACGCGCTGGCGGCCGCCGCAGCACCTTCCACAGGGTCGCTGGTCGGCCACCATCTCCTCCAGAGCCTCCAGAGAGCGCGACAGCCGCTCCAGCGAGCCTCGGGAGGAGGCGGAGGGGCAGGGCAGGAGGCCCAAGGTCAAGGTCATCATCAGTAGGAGTTGCGGGAGTAAGGAGGGGGTGCTCCTGGAGGGGTGACCGGGGGCCAGCAGCATGATGAGGTGAGGCGATGTGAGGTGAGGTAATCGTCCGCAAGTGGTGTATGTTGCAAAGCCGTACTGGGAGATGATGTCAAATGTCCTATCGTAAAGTCACACTGGGAGATGATGCCAAATGTCCTATCGTAAAGCTGTATTAGGAGATGGTGTCAAATTTCTATTGTAGGGTCCCACTGGGAGATGATGCCAAATATCTTATGATAAAGTCATACTGGGAGGTGATACCTAATGTCCTATCGTAAAGTCACACTGGGAGAAGGATGTTCTATCGTAATGTCACACTGGGAGATGATACCAAATGTCTTATTGCAAAGTCATGCTGTAAGACGATGCCAAATGTTCTATCATAAAGCATACTGTAGCAAATGCCCTTTGGTTCATATGTACTATACAGTGAATAGTGCAGAAAATGTCCTTTCATTTGTACATACTATAATACAAACAGCACACCAACTCACCTTCGCTTTATATGTACTATACCTTGAATAGTGCAGCAAAATAAATGTCCTTTGGTTCATGTGCACTATATTGTGAATAGCACATCATATATCCTTTGCGATATATGTACTATACTATGAATAGCATAGCAAATGTCCTTCACTTTATATGTACTATATTGTGAATAGTGCATCAAATGTCATTTGCTTTATATGTACTGTATTGTGAATAGTGTATCAAATGTCATTCCATTTATATGTACTATATTGTGAATAGCACAGCAAATGTAATTTGCTTTATATGTACTATATTGTGAATAGTGCATCAACTGTCATTTGCTATATATGTACTATATGGTGAATAGTGCAACACATGTCATTCGCTTTATATGTACTATATTGTGAATAGTGCATCAAATGTCATTCGCTGTATATACACTATATTGTGAATAGTGCATCAAATGTCATTCGCTGTATATACACTATATTGTGAATAGTGCATCAAATGTCATTCACTTTATATACACTATACTGTGAATAGTGCATCAAATGTCATTCACTTTATATGTACTATATTGTGAATAGTGCATCAAATGTCATTCGCTTTATATACACTATACTGTGAACAGCACTGCATAATCCATTGGCTTCCACCCTGTTGGGAATTAGAGCAGCAAATATCCCGTTGTAAAGAGTTTATTTACAAGGAAGATGAAACACCACTCATTTCTTATGCCGCAATAGCACAGCATTAACTGAATACAAATATTCTCTGATTATGACCTTAAAATCCGGAAGTGTCCTATGAAAGGTAAAGACCACGCTAAAAGAGTTCTCTTCTTTCTTTTCTCTCGGCTTTTCAGCCTGAAGAGGTAATCGCATCAAAGCCTCCCAAAATGTCCTGTGTGTACAAACAAATCTTACCAGTCGTGGGCGGACTTAAACTTATCGCACGTTAAAGCTGCATAGTCCGATGAAATATCAAATTTTCAAAACCAAACCAATTATCTATATTTGATTTTACATATCTAACTTGATACTGATGCACTTATTAAGCATTTGTTTCTGCATAGAAGGCAATACTGAGTCAATTTAACAAAACCTATTACTGCAGAAGTCTATGGTGTCAGAGTTTTGGCAAGCTTGCCAAAACTAATTTTCCATGTTTTCACTCAAAATATCTCAAAAGTTTACCATTTAAAATAAAAGTAACTTTGACCTAATGTAAAGTAGATACTACTGATCGATCTAATATATCTATCTCAGAAAAAATACAGAAATTCAAAACCATCGGAACTATGCAACTTTAAGCTCTTTGCCAATTAAGCTCCCAGCGTTCTGTTATCTATTGATATCAACGAACGCCCGTTATCGCTGTCCCACGCACATGCGCACAGGAAATGGAGATATCTGCTAGCGCCACCCGAATGAAGCGGGATTTCACACTACCTCAACACTAATGGCGGCTTCAATCAAACTGCGAGTTGGCTAAATTGTCAACTGACACAGTCCTCTGTCAGACTTCCTACGTGAAACATTTCCACATGTCTTTGGTGTGAGTTGATGCTGTTTTATTCTGTGTAGATTTATTCTTTTTTTTTAATGATTGAACCTGTAATCGCCATTGTTGACGTCGTTTGGTTGTCTTCGCTGCACGACAACATTCGGTGCGTAGTCTATGTGCAGCCGCCAGTGCAGATCTGGCAGCATGCATGCATTCCTGCGATGGCAGGGTGCACGCTGCACCTCGCGGTGGAAGGAGCCTGTATCTGTAAGGAGAGGGATGAGGGCGATTTACTGTAGATGTATGTTGTGGGTGCCGTACAATTTAAATGCAGCTTTGTGATGGGAATTTATTGTTGTAAGGGTTCGCTTGGACTTTGGTGGATGTGTGTGTGTAGGCAGGGACGTAGCTAGGCATACGCATGTACGCCAAAACGTCCACATCATTTTGTCCCAAAAAAATTAAATTAAAAAAATAATAAAGAGAGAGAGCGAGAGAGGAGGCATGTAGTTGTCCGGAGTGTCGAAAACTCAAGTCTAAAATGTGTAAAATCCGCCAGCTTAAGCTTAAGCGGCCCCCTAAACCCCCTGCCGAAATTAGGAGTACACATCGTTAAAGGTCTAGCTACACCCCTGGTAGGTATGTGTGAGTGTGTGGAAGGGGCGGGGGTCTGTAGTCATTGGTGGAGGAGAAGCATGACGAGGGGAAGGGAAGGAGGGAAGAAAGAAGGGAGATGAGAGGGCAGGGGAGAGTAGGGAGAGGGGGGATGAGGGAGGGAGAGAAGAGAGGGGTAGCGAAAGAGGGAAGGAAGAGAGGGAAGGGGGGAAACGAGGGAGAGAGGAGGAAGGGGAGAGTATGGAGAAGGGAGATGAGGGGGGGGAGAGAAGAGAAGGGTAGCGAAGGAGGGAAGGAAGAGAGGGAAGGGGGAAACGAGGGAGAGAAGAGGCAGGGGAGAGTATGGAGAGGGGGGATGAGGGAGGGAGAGAAGAGAGGGGTAGCGAAGGAGGGAAGGGGGAAACGAGGGAGAGAGGAGGCAGGGGAGAGTATGGAGAAGGGAGGTGAGGGGGGGGAGGAGGAGGAGTAGGAGGAGGGAGGGGTGAGGGGCGGGAGGAAGGGCAGGAGAGATGAGAGGGGGATGAGGCGGAGAGAGAGGTGGGAGGGAGGAGAGGGGGGACGAGGGAGAGAGAGGCAGGGGAGGAGGAGAGGGGGGGAGGGGGAGAGAGAGAGGGGTAGCGAAGGAGGGAAGGAAGAGAGGGAGAGGGGGAGAGGAGGGTAGAGGAGGAGGAGGGGAGAGAGTAGGGAGGAGGAGGGAAGGAGGAGGGGAAGGGAGAGAGGGGAGCGAGGAGGGAGAGAGGAAGGGAGGGAGAGGGGGAGAGGAGAGAGGGAGAGAGAGGGAAGAGGGAGAAGGGAGAGAGGGAGAGGGAGGGAGAGAAGAGGAGAGGGTAGGAAGGAGGGAGAGGAGAGAGGAGAGGGAGAGGGGAGAGGAGGAGGGAAGGAGAGGGAGGAGGAAGAGGGAGAGAGAGGAGGGAGAGGGAGAGGGGGAGAGGAGGGAGAGAAGAGAGGGCTAGCGAAGGAGGGAAGGAAGAGAGGGAAGGGGTAAAGAGGGGAAAGGAGTGGAAAAACGAGCGAGAGAGGGGTATAGAGAGGGAGGGAGAGATGGAGGAATGGAGACAGTGGGAGAGGAAAGATGGGGAGGGAGAGAGAGGGGAGCAGAGGAGAGGAAGAGGAAAGAGGTAAGGGGTAAAAGAGGGGAGGGGCTCGGAGGGGAGAGAGGGTGAGATGGAGGGGATGAGAAGGGAGGTAAAGGAGGGGGAGAGAAGGGAGGTAGACTGTGACGATGAGAGTGAGAGAGCGAGAGAGTGACAAACAGAAAGACAGTGACGGCCACAGAGAGATAGAGAAAAAGAGGGCAGAGGGAGGGAGAGACACAGGCAGAGACACAGGCAGAGAGACACAGGCAGAGAGACAGGCAGACAAACAGGCAGAGAGACAGGGAGAGAGAAAGGCAGTGAGACAGGCAGATAGACAGGCAGAGGGACAGAGAGAGACAGGCAGGGAGACATGTAGAGACAGGAAGATAAGGGCAGAGACATGCAGAGAGACAGGCAGAGAGAAAGACATAGAAACAGGTAGAGGGACAGCTAGAGACAGACAGAGAGAGACAGAGAGAGACAGCAGAGAGACAGGCAGAGAGACGTGTAGAGACAGGAAGATAAGGGCAGAGACATGCAGAGAGACAGGCAGAGAGACAGACAGAGAGACACAGAAACAGGTAGAGAGAGGGACAGGTAGAGAGACAGACAGAGACAGACAGACATACATACATAGACAGACAGAGAAACAGGTGGAGAGACAGGCAGAGCGACGGGCAGAGGCAGATAGAGAGACATGCAGATATACAGGCAGATAGACAAGCAGATACAGAGAGACAGGCAGAGAGACAGACAGAGAGCCAGACAGAAAGACAGATAGAGAGACAGACAGAGAGACAGTCAAAGACACAGGCAGAGACATGCAGAGAGACAGATAGAGACATACAGAGAGACAGGCAGAGAGACGGTCAGAGAGGCAGACAGAGACATGCAGAGAGACAGATAGACAGACAGACAGAGAGACAGGCAGAGATACAGGCAGAGAGACAGGCAGAGAGACAGGCAGAGAGACAGGCAGAGAGACAGGCATAGAGAAAGGTAGAGACACGGGCAGAGAGACAGGCAGACAGACAGGCAGAGACACAGGCAGAGAGACAGGCAGAGAGACAGGTAGAAACACAGGCAGAGAGACAGACAGAGAGACAGGTAGGGACACAGGCAGATAGACAGGCAGATAGACAGAAAGAGAGACAGACAGAGACAGGCAGACACAAATAGGGACAGGCAGAGAGACAGACAGAGAAACATGCAGACAGACAGATAGAGAGTCAGACAGAGAGGTAGTCAAAGACACGGGCAGAGCCATGAAGAGGTTTGATTGATTGATTGATTGATTGGTGGTTGCTTTACGCCGTGTCGGCAGCATAGGCCATATTCACGACGAGAAATGTTTGTTTTTTGTTCAAACCATCGCTTTTACATGTAAAAGCAGACAATCAATTATGTGCCAATAGACACTCATTAAATTAGAAAGCTCACAATCATATATTTGTGGTCAAGGGAAACAAATTCCCATAGAAAAAGAAAAGTTTTATTAATAATTGATAGAATCTATTTAGTAAACTATATGAGGTGGTACAGTCCAGCTGCCCTCAAAAAGGCTAAAATGTTTTCCTGTTTTACCTTAGTAAAAAGGTCATGCATACTGTCTGCAGTGTAGAACTGTTGGTGCAGGGCCAAAAAATCAATGCAACTTAGTAAAATGTGTTTGAGTGTCAGCGGGGACTGACACCCAATACATTCAGGGGGGAGGTTCCCCCTTGAGCAGAAAAGCATGTGTAAGCCACGAGTGGCCAATACGGCAGCAGCTAAGGACCACTTGGTCCCGCCGACCCCCCGCATGAGTCTGTGGTGGCCTTCATGAAGAGAGACAGATAGAGACAGACAGAGACAGGCAGAGAGACAGGCAGAGGCACAGACAGAGAGACAGGCAGAGAGACAGGCAGAGAGACAGGTAGAGTCACAGGCAGAGACACAGGCCGAGACACAGGCAGAGAGGCAGGTTGAGACCCAGGCAGAGAGACAGGTAGAGACTCAGGCAGAGAGACAGACAAAGAGACAGGCAGAGACAGCCAGAAAGACAGATAGAGAGACAGCCAGTGAGATAATCAGACAGACAAACAGAGAGGCAGATAGAGAGACAGACAGATAGACAAGCAGAGAGACAGCCAAAGACAGGTGGAGAGACAGGCAGATAGACAGACAGAGAGCCAGATGGAGAAACATGCAGAGAGATGTGTAGAGACAGGAAGATAAGGGCAGAGACATGCAGAGAGACAGGCAGAGAGACATGCAGAGAGACAGGCAGGGAAACATGCAGAGAGACAGATAGGGAGACAGACGGAGAGACAAGCAGAGAGACAGGTAGAGAGACAGACAGAGAAACAAGTAGAGAGAGAGGCAGAGACAGGCAGAGAGACAGGCAGATAGACAGTTAGACTGACAAACAGGCAGATAGACAGACAGAGACACAGACAGAGAGTCGGGCAGTCAGACATGTAGAGACAGGAAGATAAGGGCAGAGACATGCAGAGAGACATATCGAGAGACAGGCAGATAGACAGGCAGAGAGACAGGCAGATAGAGAGAGACAGACAGACAGGCAGAAAGACAGATAGAGAGACAGACAGAGAGACAGTCAAAGACACAGGCAGAGACATGCAGGGAGACAGATAGAGATATACAGAGAGACAGTCAGAGAGACAGTCAGAGACATGCAGAGAGCCAGATAGACAGACAGACAGAGAGACATGCAGAGGGACAGCCAGAGAGACATGGAGAGACAGGCAGAGACAGAGGCAGAGAGACAGGTAGAGACACAGGCAGAGAGACAGGAAGAGACACAGGCAGAGAGAAAGGCAGAGAGACAGGTAGAGAGACAGGCAGAGAGACAGACAGAGAGACAGGTAGAGACAGAGGCAGATAGACAGACAGACAGACAGACAGAGAGACGTGCAGAAAGGCAGATAAGGTGACAGACAGAGAGACAGTCAAAGACACAGGCAGAGACATGCAGAGAGACAGATAGAGACAGACAGAGACACAGGCAGAGAGACACTCAGAGAATTGCAGAGAGACAGATAGGCAGACAGACAGACAGAGAGACAGGCAGAGAGACAGGCAGAGAGACAGGTAGAGTCACAGGCAGAGAGACAGGCAGAGAGACTGGCAGAGAGACAGGCAGAGCGACAGGCAGAGAGACAGGCAGAGAGAGATAGGTTGAGACCCAGGCAGAGACAGGCAGTGAGACAGGTAGAGACACAGGCAGAGAGACAACAGGGAGACGGACAGAGAGACAGGTAGAGACACAGGCAGAGATACAGCAGAGAGACCGGCAGAAAGACAGGCAGATAAAGAGAGGAGGTAGCACTGAGAATAAAAGATTATCTATTAAGGTTGTACCGCCTATGTGTAGCCAGATAGAAAGAACAAAAGACAGCCAGCTAGACAGAGAGTGAATCACGGAGAATGTGAGAACAAAAAGATAATCAAAGTTTTGTTTTACCATCTACTTGCGGATCCACTGTGTGGGCACGAGTGAGAGTGAACCGTTTGTCTCAAGTTGAGATAAACTGAATGCCTTCCTGTTGGGCCTCAACGATGAACTCTTACAAAGTGTCAGCCGTTCCTGGGGTTTGCTGTCGTTCCACCTTTGGCTGCCGCGTTATCTATCACACAGTAGATAAGGCAGTGGCAGTATCGGTATCACTAGTAATAGCAGTGTCTGGTAATGACTGCGTGCCAGTCAATAGACAACAATGTAAATGGTTCACAAGTGAGGTATGCCAAAACAGTAACCTAAATAGAAAAAGTATGTCAATTTAACACGCGCTATAAATGCAATTCCACTCGCCCTAATTCACGCCTCGCAGGCCCTGCTGTGCGTTAGCTAACACTTGGCACCTGTTATCCCCACCGCCGGTCCTTGCTATCAGGTGCTCCCGGTCGAGGAGAGCAAGTCCTAATTCAACCCTGGAGCAGGGCACAGCGTGGGTGGGCATCACAGGTGGGAGCTCGTGTCCCCCTGGTGGATGCATGGTGTACTAAACGAAGCGCAGAGTGTCTCCTCTAGTACTAGTAGTAGTAGTAGTAGGTGTGTGTGGTGACTGTCTCAAGCCGGGCTTTTCATAGTATATATATATATATATATGTATATATGGATATATATATGTATATATATATATATATTTATATATATATTTATATGTACAGTAAAACCTCTCTAAATCGACCGACCGTAGGACCGACTTTAAGTGGTCCATTTAGGGAGGTGATCGGTTTAGAGAGTTATAATATCCTCACAATGGTATTTTTGGGACCCAACTAAAGCGATCGATATAGGGGAGTGGTCGATCTGTGGAGGCGTCGGTATAGAGAGGTTTTACTGTGTATATTATATATATATATATATATATATATATATATATATATATATATATACACAGGTCTATCTTTATATATGCATACACACATATATATATATATATACATATATATATATATATATATATATAATATATATACAGTAAAACCTCTCTAACCGACCACCTCCACAGAAGTAATACTTCTCTAACCAACCACATTCCCAGTTAGCATCTGTAGCTCCCCTATAAAAGCATTCGCAAAGGACTCTGCAGGGCCTTAATTGAGCCACGTGACCCCCAACCGTGTGACCACACGTGCAAGTACCGT
This sequence comes from Branchipolynoe longqiensis, assembly GCA_030323885.1. NCBI lineage: Eukaryota > Metazoa > Annelida > Polychaeta > Phyllodocida > Polynoidae > Branchipolynoe > Branchipolynoe longqiensis. The sequence continues at coordinate 60,273,820 of CM059200.1, read as the reverse complement.
TAGAACAGGCCGTAGAAACAACAAAATTACAAACAGTACGATCAGCTGATTCGATGTCAGTCGCCGAAACAGCCAAGCAATTACCATCATTATACTCTGACAACCAGTCACATACCAGGGGCACCCACTCTGGAAAACCTGCAAGGGAAGGCACATCACCAGGATAATTAGAAGGCATAGGACAATCGACATGTTCACTAGCAAAATTATCGAAAGCCGGTTGGCAATCAAAGTCAGAGTCAGAATCAATTTCTGCATTGCCAGCAATACTGCCGTATTCAAATAGAGGGGCAGTCACCTGCACTGGCACAATCCTGGCGCCCTCTGCAGGCGAGTCCTTCACACAGTCAGTGGCGCATGTAACAACTTGCGGACCCCCATTCTCACCGCCGTTAATGGTCGTAATTGTAGCAATTAGATTGGCCCGAGTAGGTGCGTTCATAGACTCAGTCTGGGGCTTCTCGCACCTCGCCAAACTTCAGTCTCGGTGACAGGTCACCTTCTTGTGCGCTCTACTCCCACAGCGGGAACACCAATGTCCAAATTGACAGTCCTTACTGTCAGCAGCACATCCACTCTCTTTGTTGTCATTGTAACAGGGCGCTTACCATCCCGGGTTAAGGGTCTCTGCGCCTGGCCAGACCCTCGGGCTCGAGAATTGTTCGATTTATTCTCAGACTTAAATGCCTCATAAGCATAATGCTCAAGTGCTAATTCCTGGTCCCCGCCTGTAAATGCTAGGAACCCTTCCTCCAATGTCTTCTTCCTTACTGCAAAGTCATCGTCTACATGTGCAGTATCCAGATACCTGTCTACCCTCGCCTTCCCAGACATATAACCAAGATGTCGGATAAAGCCGATACAATCCTCCAGACCCAAGTCTATTTGGTCAACTAACCACGTGCATGAACTGTGAATGAGCTCATGGCAGGATAATTTCCTCATATCCTTCCTGCCAACAAGGTATTTTCTGATAGCCCACTTACTTTTGTGCTTCCTCTCTCTGCTGGGGGTGTGTTCCTCCGAAGACGAAGAAAAACTCTGGTGGTGCCGGTGCTGGTGATGGTGACGGTCACGTGACGTGCTCCGCCCCCTGTCACGTGCACCGAGCTTGAGACTGGCCATGTCCTCCTCCAAGACTCGCTCCCGTGTCAGCAAGCTAGCCACTGTAATGTAATGATCGACGTGGACACGGTGAGTAGGTGTTTCTAACTGTCTTTATTTACAAGCTCTTCCTTTCATGTCGCATGATGATGCTGATACATCACGTCATGACATGACACAGTTACATATATTACATCCTCCTTTCATTGCAATAATAAATATTTAATAAGTACTTTTTTTTTTTTGTCTTAACAATTGTCTTGACACACTTACCTATTACACTTGCATATATTACATCCTCCTTTTACTGTATTAATAAATACTTGATCAGTACATTTGTTTGTTTTATTATTATCTTCCCATTCTTGAATAAGGCAACTTGTTACGGCACCAGTTTAACCGTCGGGCTATTCCACCCCCGCTTAAGGCGAGCCTTCGTTTTAATTTTATGGAATTATTTCCTTGTGAATTTCCTTGGCCTTGCCGCGGGCCTCCGCAGCCTCTCGTCCCGTCTGCAGGTAGTCAGTCTCCGTCGGTGTCTGCCCCGTACTAAAGGCGGCCAGCCAGAGTTTCGTCTAAATACTGGATTTTGCCTTCACACACATTTATCGGCCTAAAGGATATTTATATTAGGTTATTTCAACTAACTGGCTGTCCCCTTGCCTTTCGGGGTATATTAATGTTACTAAATTAATCCAGAACTAAGCAGTCAAGCTAGTGTTGCTGCTGCTGTCACGGATAATTCGCCTAAGTGCATGTCGTTATTTTAGCCAAAAGTAACACTACATTAATTCTGTTAATATGTCTGTTATTATATTCTCGCAGATGGGTTAATTAACTGCATAAGGCCTATTTAGGCATAAGGCCCTTAATTACATATAAAGCAATCGAGTATCAGGTTTTTCCATAGCGGTTGATCTACAATAATACTGGAGGAACGTAAAGAATGCAAGGAACGTTCTAATTCACCCGTCCAAGAGCTCACGACCGTTTATTCTTACCAAAACTAACAAGATGGCATAGTAGCAGGTTATATTATTATAGATGAATCCCCTCCCATGGTTATTTATGTTAAATAAATTTAGAATTTCAAGAAATAAGGCCTAAATCTCGGCTAAAACATCAGAGCGTGCAAAAACACGTCTGATGGGTCTGGGCCCAAACCCCTGACCTCCTCTCGTTGCTTGGAAAGTCGCACTTGACGTATCCAAGCAATGCGTTACGGCCGAGAACCCACGGCCGTGCAAATGTTGGCGATTTGCGCACCTGTGAAACCGAGTAGCCCACATCTCTAGATGCGAGTCACTCAGCACCAGTGCGCAAATGCCCAAGGCGAGCAGTCTCGCCCACTTCACATATATTAAGATTGTGACCTTGTTATTCACTTCTTTTACTTTGTCACTCTAATTCATCTTAATAAAACACTTATTTCTATACATTTGTTTATACTTATTTCTGTACATAAATTTGTGCTGCTGTATTGAAATCATATAATATTGTAAATTATATGTCTGTATTACTATACGTATATACATATAATTACATTAAACCTTAACTATGTATATAATATAATAATTACAATACAACAGTTACCATAGTTTATATGACACTATAATCAATGTATATATATAGAACCTTGTATGTTATACCTATATATTTTTGTATTATGGTGTTCTTTGCTTTACTATGCATCCAAACCTTGTTATGTATGGTTGGTTAGTTGGGTGTGTTGGTATACTTTGTGCCTTTACTGCTCTTTTTATTTTATGTTTTCAGTTTCTTTTTAATGTGTTCTTGTTTTTGTTTACTATTGAGTAATTTCTGGGCCTGATGTTGCTTGTCTCTATTATTTTTCCTTTAGTCCAATTGTTATTCTGGCCTTTGTAATAAATATTGTCTCCTTTATTTAATTTCTTGTGTTCTGGTCCTACCCTTTTGTTGAAGTATTTTGCCTGTGCTCTTTGTGCACTGGCTATAATATCTTGTTGGCTTGTTATCAATTTAGGCTTTAGTTTATCTGGCTGGATTGGTATTTTGGATCTGAGTCGTCAGGACATTAATAACTGGGCTGTGCTGGCTGACATATTGTTGAATAGTGTGTTTCTGTAATTTAATAATGCTATTCGTACGTCTTTACCATTTGTTAGTGATTTTTTTATCATACATTTTATTGTTTGTACACATCTCTCAGCTTGTCCATTACTTTGTGGGTGCATTGGTGATGAGTATGCAAGTGTAAAGCCATAGCTCATTGCCAATTTCTTATATTCATCGGAAGAGAATTGGGGTCCATTATCCGAAACAACTATTTTTGGTATACTGTGTCTACAAAAGATTTCTTTTAATGCGGTTATTGTTTCTTTGCTACTTGTGGAGCTCAGCTTTTGAATTTCAGGATGTTTAGAAAAATAGTCCACTACTAGTAAGAAATTCTGTCCTGCATTGTGGAAAAGGTCAATCCCTACTTTGTGGAAGGGAATTTCAATTATATCATGTTGTGTCAATGGTTCTTTATGTATTTGCTTTCTAAATTATTATGCAAGTGTAAAGCCAGGCACCCAGCACATCCACCTGTGCTGGATGCCTGGCCATGCCGGCATACAAGGAAACGAACGAGCTGATCGGGCTGCGAAGAAGGCCCTGAACTGTGATCTTGAACCGTGTCTGATCCCTCACTCTGATCTGAAACCACTAATAGCTACCCACATAAAATCTAAATGGCAACATGAGTGGGATGAAAACATTAATAAGCTTAAAGAAATTGAACCATCTCTGGGAAAGCCACCACAGACTCATGCGGGAGGTCGCCGGGACCAAGTGGTCCTTAGCCGCTGCCGTATTGGCCACTCGTGGCTTACACATGCTTTTCTGCTCAAGGGGGAACCTCCCCCTGAATGTATTGGGTGTCAGTCCCCGCTGACACTCAAACACATTTGACTAAGTTGCGTTTATTTTTTGGCCCTGCGCCAACGGTTCTACACTGCAGACAGTATGCATGAACCTTTTACTAAGGTAAAACAGGAAAACATTTTAGCCTTTTTGAGGGCAGCTGGACTGTACCACCTCATATAGTTTACTAAATAGATTCTATCAATTATTAATAAAACTTGTCTTTTTCTATGGGAATTTGTTTCCCTTGACCACAAATATATGATTGTGAGCTTTCTAATTTAATGAGTGTCTATTGGCACATAATTGATTGTCTGCTTTTACATGTAAAAGCGATGGTTTGAACAAAAACAAACATTTCTCACCGTGAATATGGCCTATGCTGGCGACACGGCGTAAAACAACCACCAATCAATCAATCAATCAATCTAAATTATTGGCATGTTTGACATCTTCAAATTACATTGTCAATTTGGCCATTTAGGCCTGGCCAAAAAAAATGTTCAGTTTTCACTATTCCTAAGTGTGTTTCATGCACCCTGCCTAGCATTTCTTTTTGTAGCTTTAATGGTATTATTATTCTGTTGTCTTTCATGACCAATCCGTCCTGTGTTGTTATTTCCGCTTTGAAGGTATAAAATGGCTTAATCTCTTGACTCAACCCTTTGCTGCTCTCTGGCCACCCTTGCTTTGTTAGTTTTGTTAATTAGATTAATGTTTTGTCCCTTACTGTTTCTTCTTGAATTTCTTGCAATATGCTTTTTGACATGCTAATGGCTGCTTCCGTTAGGCCACTGTCGAATAGGTCGGGAGGTGTTGTCTTGGCTGTGTGAGCCCTTGATAGAGTGTCTGCAAAGAACATATTAACACCTTTAATGTGTATTACCTCCAAGTCATAGTTTTGTAGTCTCATCCGCATGTGTTGCATGTGTGCTGAGAGTTGATGTATTGATTTTTACATAATTGATACTAGTGGTTTGTGGGCTGTTTCTATTATGATGTGCTTTCCAAATAGGTATTCGTGGAGCTTTTTGCATCCAAAGCAGATCGCTAATAGTTCCTTTTCAATTACTGCATAGTTTGTTTGGGTTTTATCTAATGCTTTAGATGCCATTGCTATTGGTCTGTTCTCTTGGAATAGTGTGCCACCTAATCCAGATTTTGAAGCGTCTACTTGCAGAACTATTTGTTTGTTTGTGTCATAGTATTGCAATATCGGTGCATGCAATAGTAGATTTTTTAGTTTATTGAACGCATCATTTTGGTCCTTATCCCAATGCCATACAATATCTTTTTTAGTAATATTCTTAATGGTTTTGTTATTTCTGCCATGTGTTGTGTATGAATTTGTGTACATATCCTTTCATGCCTAGGAAGCGCTGCACTGCAACCTTGTCGGTTGGAGTTGGCAGGTCTATTGTTGCTTGTGCTCGGTTAGCATTGGGCTTTAGGCCCACACTGGTTAATAAATGACCCACATAATTGACTTCTGATTTACAAATCACCGATTTCTTAGGATTTAGTTTTAGGCCTGTATCTACCCCAAGGAGTATTGAATGTGCATAAGGCTGAACTGGTAACGTTTAGCTCTATCTGCCAATAACCACTATTAGCAGCAATCACAAGAAAGTTTTTGCACTAGTAGTCTTGGCTACTACTTCCTCAAATTGTTCTGGTTGGGTAGGGACCTCTTATTAGCGCTTTGTTAAGTTTAGTAGGATCCAAACAGACTCTAATTTTGTTAGGCTTTTTTACAATGGTGATTGAGCTAATCCAAGGTGTTGGCTCTATTTGCTCTACTATTACTCCCAGTTTTACCATTCGATCCAACTCGTCTTTAACCTTATCTACAATGGCATGAGGTATTCGTCGAGTTGGATCGATTATTGGTTCAAATGACTCATCAATATGTATTTCAGCATTTGTTTTGATTTTTCCTATCCCAGTGAAAACATCAAAATATTTATTGACCAATGTTTCTGCTGCATTATTGTTGATCTGCTGCTCTTGCACTTCATTAATTCTGGCGATTAATTTTAATCGTTCACATGCCTCCTTTCCCAATATGGGTGATCCTGCATCCGTTATGTGGAACTTTAACACCGTGTCCTTGACTGTTAGGTTTATTTGTCCATGTGGGCAGATATGTTCACGTGTATATGTTACTAGTTTACTTGTTGCTTTATCAAGCCTACCTGCATTTAATTGATTAAATAGGCTCAACAGTCCAATATTTGCCTCTGAGCCTGTGTCAAACGTAAAACTAATTATTATACCATTGACCTCTATCTCTGTGTGCCATAGCTTATCCTGGGCCTGTGTCTTTTCTGACATTGCACCAATAAATAACTCCTCCTGGTTTGTAACGTCTGTATCGTCTTGTATCCATTATAATGGCTCTTGTGCTTCTACTTGTATTTCATTTATTGGCGTAGTGTGGGATCCTCCACGATTTCAGCACACTTTTATGAAGTGCCCTATACTGCTGCAGCTAATTTTCTTGAAGATTTATACTGCCTATTATCGATAAACCTGAATAGACTTGTTTTCACCATTAGACAGTTTGTCGATAGAAAGCCTGAGCCTACACTTTTACCGACCCAAGGGATTTTTAACCTCCCACACCACATAGACATGGTATGAGAGCAACTGGCCTTTGATGATGCTGTAAGTTATCCACAGCGGTGGAAATCCCAATTGGCAGAGGTGCATACCTGCCAACTTTTGTTAAACGAAAATCCTAATAATAGAAATCCATCCGAGCGAAGCGAGGCGCGCAAGCGTTCTAGGGGGGTCCGGGGGCATGCCCCCCCGGAAAAATTTGAAAAATACATTAAAAAAATGGTGCATTTTATTGAGTAGGTAGTGTAAGTGGAACATTTAACATTTTATTTTTGGCCGAATAAGTCCTGTTTTTCAAGCGGGAAATTAAATATAATAATAAATTAAAACATAGAATGATTTCAAATTATTCAAATTATAAAAAGCGGAATAATATGTTTATAATTCGTAGGGCGGAATGAAAATAAAAAAATCGTATTTATTCCGCCAAAATCGTAATAGTTGGCAGGTATGGAGGTGGGGGCACGGGGAATCGAACCACCGACCTTCAGATTAGGAGTCTGACCTTGAAAAAAGTAAGACACTCTAACCACTCCGCCACAGAGAACACCGAATGCACGTCTTTCCTTGTGCAGGGCATTGGTTCCTTGCATGCACGTATCCATAATGTTCACATTTCATCCTTGACCCTCCAAATCGACCGTATTTGTTACTATTTGTTACAGTGTTGCGATTATCGACCCAATTCTGCTGGCGACCTGCATTGCCTTGGCAATGTTGCGTTGATACCTTCCCTCTGATTCGCTGTATAGCATCAACTTGTTCGATGTTACTGTCTGAACTTGTATTATTTAATAGCGATGCCTTGTGTTCACTTAGCCTGCACAATTCTGTACAATTGGACACTTGTAGATTAGGTGTCTGTAGTAACTTGCCACGGAGTTGGATCGATTCGATAACCCACACCATCACAGGTGGACACTCTACGGACTGAGCTGCGTCCTGCTCTGGGTCCCAACAATACCATTGGTACATAATTTCAAATTGTGGTTAATTCGGCGTGAAGGCCTGTATCGTTTGCTTGACCACACCCACCCACCCTCTTTTTAAATAACCATAACTCCCTAAACCGAGTACCTCCCTAAATGGACCATTTAAAGTCGGACCCATGATTCGGTCGATTTAGATAGGTTTGACTGTTTATACATATATACACACATATATACATCTAGAGAGCAGGCTCTGTATCTGAATATATATTCAATATCTACATGAATGCGGAGTGAAGTTGCTTCGTGAAATGGCCGCGAGGTGGCGGTGCGCTGATTGGCTGGCTAGATGCACCACGTGATCATTATGTTGCAGTCACACTACGACGACAAGGGCGACGAGTCTCCAACGAGTTGGAATTTTGCGAACTCGTCGGATCTCGTTCGAATCTCGTTACGGTCTCGTTAAGGTGTCGTTGCAACTCGTCCACTCTCGTCGCCTCTCGTCGGCAAGTCGTCGATGTTTTGGACATGTTGAAAAAGTTTGACGTAGCTCGACGAGTTCCGAACTCGTTCGCATCATGTCACAGTCACGTTACGGTCACGTTACGGTCTCGTCTTCGACGTTACGTACTCGTCGCGCTCTCGGTCACGTCGTTAGGCTCTCGTTATGCTCTCGGTCACGTCGTTAGGCTCTCGTTATGACCATGTTGTCTGGTTGGTTGGTTGGTTGTTGGTTGGTTGTTGGTTGGTTGGTTGTTGGTTGGTTGCAGTTTGGTTGGTTGTTGGTTAATTGTTGGTTGGTTGTTGGTTGGTTGGTTGTTGGTTGGTTGTTGGTTGGTTGTTGGTTGGTTGTTGGCTGTTGGCTGGTTGTTGGTTTGTTGGTTGTTGGTTGGTTGGTTGTTGGTTGTGTGTCTGTGTGTGTGTGTGTGGGTGTCTGTCTGTGTATCTCTGTGTATGTATCTGTGTCTGTCTGTCTCTGTGTCTCTGTCTCTCCGTCTGTCTGTCTGTCTGTCCGTCTGTCCATCCATCCCTCCATCTCTCCATCTCTCTGTCTCTCCGTCTCTCTGTCTGTGTGTGTGTCTGTGTGTGTATGTGTGTATGTGTCTGTCTGTGTGTGTGTGTATGTGTGTGTGTCTGTATGTGTGTCTGTGTGTGTATGTGTCTGTGTGTCTGTGTGTGGTTGTGTGTGTGTCTGTGTGTGTATGTGTCTGTGTGTCTGTGTGTGTATGTGTGTGTCTGTATGTGTGCATCTGTGTGTGTCTGTGTGTGTGTCTGTGTGGGTATGTGTCTGTATGTGTGTGTTTATGTGTGTGTCTGTGTGTGTCTGTCTGTGTGTGTATGTGTCTGTGTGTGTCTGTGTGGGTGTTTGTGTGTGTGTGTCTGTGTGTATATGTGTGTATGTGTACGTCTGTGTGTGTCTGTGTGTATGTGTGTGTGTATGTGTCTGTGTGTATGGGTCTGTGTGTGTCTGTGGGTGTCTGTGGGTCTGTGTGTGTCTGTGTGTGTCTGTCTGTGTGTGTATGTGTCTGTGTGTTTCTGTGTGTGTCTGTGTGTGTGTGTGGGTGTGTGGGTGTAGGTGTGTGTGTCTGTGTGTATGTGTCTGTGTGTGTCTGTATGTGTGTGTATGTCTGTGTATGTGTCTGTGTGTATGTGTCTGTCTGTGTGTGTCTGTGTGTGTGTCTGTGTGTGTCTGTGTGTATGTCTGTGTGTAGGTGTCTGTATGTGTGTCTGTATGTGTGTATGTGTGTCTGTGTGTCTGTCTGTGTGTGTCTGTGTGTGTGTATGTGTGTGTGTCAGCCAACCACCACCCAACCACCACCCAACCGCCATGCTACCACCACCCAGTGACCACCCAACCGCATCCCAACCACCACCCAAGAGACACACACAGACACATGCACACACAGACACATGCACACACAGACGGGTCTTGCTAAATGTGTGGGAGTTGCAGTGCAGTCCTAGTCACTCACTCACTCCCAATCAATCAATCAATAGTTCCGTCCTCTAGTCGAGGGTTGGATGCAATGGTTCTCCACTTGTCCCGATGGTGTGCTGTTCTGATAGACTGTGAATAATTCAAGCCTGTCCACTGTGAAATATTTGTAAACCATGATGTTCTTGGTCTCCCTCTCCCTCTGCTGCCATTCACCTTCCCTTCCAACAATGTATGGTATATTGAACTCTGACGAATGATGTGGCCAAAATAAATAAGTTTCTTTGTCTGTATAGTGGCAAACACTCACTCCCACCGACTATAAACTCACTCCCACCGACTATAAAATTGATATTTGTCGCTACCTAGTCTGGCACTCGGCATTAATAGGATAGAGCAAGGACTGGTTAGCTCTAGTGTCAGGATAATGTGACTGTGTGGGATATTAGGTCATGGTGTTGGTGGTGCGATCTCTCAGTCGGGCAGCACAATTAAATCAGCATGACTGTGCACTGTCACAAGTCGGTGCGCATCCTGATATGACCTTAAATGTTGCTAGGACATAAAACAACAAACAAACAGCAAACCACGCCCACCCAACCCACTCCCACTCCATCGGCCCCACTCGCACCCACCCATTTTCAACCCACTCATTCCCACCCTACCCACTCCCACACCATCTACTCCCACACCATCTACTCCCACACCACTTACTCCCACCCCAACCACTTCCACCCCCACCCACTCCCACCCCAGCTTGTTTTACTCCCACCACTCCCATGCTACCCTCCCCACTCTCACCCTCCTCACCCACTCCCCCTCCCGTTGCCACCCACCGACCCCCCCCCCCAGTCGCACCCTCACCCCACTCACCCTGCTCCACTGCTCACTGCCGCTGCTCTTCCCTTTATTCAGAATGCTGGTGGGAAGGTGGGTGAGTGGGATGGAACTGGGGGGGGGGGGGGGACCCCACCATCCCAGGCTCCCACTCAGGGCCTGCATTGTGTGTAGTAAGGTGACTGACTGTCAGATGATGCCATGGCGTCATTGACGCCTGTGGATCGCCCCTAATGGTGCAGTCACACTACGACGACAAGGGCGACGAGTGACCAACGAGTTGGATTTTCTAAGAACCCGACAACATATGCAAATTCGGGGCCAAGTTGGACGACATCCGGACGACAGCCCGGGATGGTCGACGTGGGTGAAACGTCATCAGAACGAGAGAGGACGTAGAAGATGTGTGGATTGGTTGTTGGTTGTTGGTGTGTTGTTGGTTGGTTGGTTGTTTGGTTGTTGGTTGGTTGGTTGTTTGGTTGTTGGTTGGTTGTTGGTTGGTTGGTTGTTGGTTGGTTGTTGGTTGTGTGTGTGTGTATGTGTGGGTGTCTGTGTGGGTGTCTGTCTGTGTATGTATGTGTCTGTGTCTCTGTCTCTCCATCTGTCTGTCTGTCCGTCTGTCCGTCCATCCCTCCATCTCTCCGTCTCTCTGTCTGTGTGTGTCTGTATGTGTATGTGTCTGTGTGTGTCTGTATGTGTGTGTGTGTCTGTGTGTGTCTCTTGGGTGGTGGTTGTTGCCAGGACGTAAAACTCCAATAACCAACCAACCATTTAGCAATACAACCCCGTCCATCCCTACACCCTCACCTACTCACCCACACACACTCCTCTATACTCACACTCCACACCCACCTACACCCCCCTCTCCCCTCTCCCCCCACCGCACACTCATTTCAGACCATCACTCATGTATGTCTCCTCCTGCATTTTACTACACAGCCTAGTGCGCATGTCCACTCGTCGAAACACAATCCTCCGAGAAACTAAGCCATCATGGTTCTTTTTTGGTGGGGTTGCCATTTTATTCACGGGTTTCATTATTTATGTCATTTAACTGACAAGCCCCCGAAGTCCAACACCTGGGGATGCTCATATGAAACGTTTGTTTGTTTGTTTTTCTTTTACGTCCCAGCCTGTTTGCTGTATTTGCGCGTGCTTCATCACTGTTTGTTTGTTGTTGTTTTACGTCCCAGCCTGTTTGCTGTATTTGTGCACGTGCTTCATCGCGGTTTGTTTGTTGTTGTTTTACGTCCCAGGCTGTTTGCTGTATTTGCGCACGTGCTTCATCGCGGTTTGTTTGTTGTTCTTTTACGTCCCAGCCTGTTTGCTGTATTTGCGCACGTACTTCATCGCGGTTTGTTTGTTGTTCTTTTACGTCCCAGCGTATTTGCTGTATTGGTGCACATGCTTCATCGCGGTTTGTTTGTTGTTCTTTTACGTCCCAGCCTGTTTGCTGTATTTGCGCATGTGCTTCATCACGGTTTGTTTGTTGTTCTTTTACGTCCCAGCCTGTTTGCTGTATTTGCGCACGTGCTTCATCACGGTTTGTTTGTTGTTCTTTTACGTCCCAGCCTGTTTGCTGTATTCGCGCACGTTCTTCATTGCGGTTTGTTTGTTGTTGTTTTACGTCCCAGCCTTTTTGCTGTATTTGTGCACGTGCTTCATCACGGTTTGTTTGTTGTTCTTTTACGTCCCAGCCTGTTTGCTGTATTTGAGCACGTGCTTCATCGCGGTTTGTTTGTTGTTCTTTTACGACCCAGCCTGTTTGCTGTATTTGCGCACGTGCTTCATCGCGGTTTGTTTGTTGTTCTTTTACATCCCAGCCTGCTTGCTGTATTTGCGAACGTGCTTCATCATGGTTTGTTTGTTGTTGTCTTACATCCCAGCCTGTTTGTTGTATTGGCGCACATGCTTCATCGCGGTTTGTTTGTTGTTGTTTTACGTCCCAGCCTGTTTGCTGTATTTGCACACGTGCTTCATCGCGGTTTGTTTGTTGTTCTTTTACGTCCCAGCCTGTTTGCTGTATTGGCGCACGTTCTTCATTGCGGTTTGTTTGTTGTTGTTTTACGTCCCAGCCTTTTTGCTGTATTTGTGCACGTGCTTCATCACGGTTTGTTTGTTGTTCTTTTACGTCCCAGCCTGTTTGCTGTATTTGAGCACGTGCTTCATCACGGTTTGTTTGTTGTTCTTTTACGACCCAGCCTGTTTGCTGTATTTGCGCACGTGCTTCATCGCGGTTTGTTTGTTGTTCTTTTACATCCCAGCCTGCTTGCTGTATTTGCGAACGTGCTTCATCATGGTTTGTTTGTTGTTGTCTTTACGTCCCAGCCTGTTTGCTGTATTTGCGCACGTGCTTCATCGCGGTTTGTTTGTTGTTCTTTTACGTCCCAGCCTGTTTGCTGTATTTGCGCACGTGCTTCATCGCGGTTTGTTTGTTGTTCTTTTACGTCCCAGCCTGTTTGCTGTATTTGCGCATGTGCTTCATCACGGTTTGTTTGTTGTTCTTTTACGTCCCAGCCTGTTTGCTGTATTTGCGTACGTGCTTCATCACGGTTTGTTTGTTGTTCTTTTACGTCCCAGCCTGTTTGCTGTATTGGCGCACGTGCTTCATCGCGGTTTGTTTGTTGTTGTTTTACCTCCCAGCCTCTTTGCTGTATTTGTGCACGTGCTTCATCACGGTTTGTTTGTTGTTCTTTTACGTCCCAGCCTGTTTGCTGTATTGGCGCACGTGCTTCATCACGGTTTGTTTGTTGTTCTTTTACGTCCCAGCCTGTTTGCTGTATTTGCGCATGTGCTTCATCACAGTTTGTTTGTTGTTCTTTTACGTCTCAGCCTGTTTGCTGTATTTGCACACGTGCTTCATCGCGGTTTGTTTGTTGTTCTTTTACGTCCCAGCCTGTTTGCTGTATTTGCGCACGTGCTTCATCGCGGTTTGTTTGTTGTTCTTTTACGTCCCAGCCTGTTTGCTGTATTTGCGCACGTGCTTCATCGCGGTTTGTTTGTTGTTCTTTTACGTCCCAGCCTGTTTGCTGTATTTGCGCACGTGCTTCATCATGGTTTGTTTGTTGTTCTTTTACGTCCCAGCCTGTTTGCTGTATTTGCGCACGTGCTTCATCACGGTTTGTTTGTTGTTCTTTTACGTCCCAGCCTGTTTGCTGTATTGGTGCACGTGCTTCATCGCGGTTTGTTTGTTGTTGTTTTACGTCCCAGCCTGTTTGCTGTATTTGTGCATGTGCTTCATCACGGTTTGTTTGTTGTTCTTTTACGTCCCAGCCTGTTTGCTGTATTTGCACACGTGCTTCATCGCGGTTTGTTTGTTGTTCTTTTACGTCCCAGCCTGTTTGCTGTATTTGCGCATGTGCTTCATCGCGGTATGTTTGTTGTTCTTTTACGTCCCAGCCTGTTTGCTGTATTTGTGCACGTGCTTCATCACGGTTTGTTTGTTGTTCTTTTACGTCCCAGCCTGTTTGCTGTATTTGCACACGTGCTTCATCGCGGTTTGTTTGTTGTTCTTTTACGTCCCAGCCTGTTTGCTGTATTTGCGCATGTGCTTCATCGCGGTTTGTTTGTTGTTCTTTTACGTCCCAGCCTGTTTGCTGTATTTGTGCACGTGCTTCATCACGGTTTGTTTGTTGTTGTTTTACGTCCCAGCCTGTTTGCTGTATTGGCGCACATGCTTCATTGCGGTTTGTTTGTTGTTGTTTTACGTCCCAGCCTGTTTGCTGTATTTGCACACATGCTTCATCGCGGTTTGTTTGTTGTTCTTTTATGTCCCAGCCTGTTTGCTGCATTTGCGCACATGCTTCATCGCGGTTTGTTTGTTGTTGTTTTACGTCCCAGCCTGTTTGCTGTATTGGCGCATGTGCTTCATCGCGTTTTGGTGTACGTGTGATTGTTTGTGCATTGGGTTTGAATTGCTGATTAGGTACAGTGAAGATATGTTTACGAATTCTCCGCAATACATTTTGTTCTTTATTTCTGATTTGATAATCTCGAGGGCCCGGTGTATTAGTTTGTACTATGATTCCTGGTCTCCATTGACTTTCATGGTTCATGTATTGGACATGGTCATTTATTCTCAATGGTGCGTCTGTCATAATATAATTTCTATGTTTGTTGCACTCTTTAGATTTTGATTGCTGAATTTCTGGTTTTTAGGTGTTTTTCGGTTGAGGGTAATTTACATCTAAGTCTTCTGCTGAATAGTAGTTGAGCAGGTGATGCATTTATGTTGGTTAGAGGTGTGTTTCTGTAATTTAACAGCGCTATGTTATAGTCGTTGTTCTGGCGGGTTGCTTTCTTTATTATGCTTTCTTCAATTAATTGTTTTTTTAACATTGAGAAAGCTTCAATTTGCTCGTGTTGCCAATGCCATTCGATGTTTTTTGTTAATAGTGTTCGGAGTGGTTTAGCTATTTCTGACATGTCCGGAATAAATTGTCCTACGTAACCGACCATGCCAGTCAAATTGTTACATGCAAATGGATTACTACTGTGCAGCATCTGACAGAGTCATCCCTGCAGTTACGAATAGTGGTATGTTATTCTTCACCTAATATTGCAATATAAATCATATTAAATGTTATTGTAATATAAATTATAATGTATTTATGTAGATGTATGTATATATGTTTAACCGTCGGCTATTCCACCCCTGCTTAAGGCGAGCCTTCGTGTTAATTTATATAATTATTTCCATGTGAATTTCCTGGGCCGGCCGCGGGCCGCCGCTGCCCCTCGTCCCGTCTGCAGGTAGTCCGTGTCCGTCGGTGTTCTTCTCGGGCTAAAGTCGGCCAGCCAGAGTATCGTCTAAATACAGAGATTTGCCCCCTCCCGTATTTATCGGCCGAAAGCATTTACTTCGTTATTTCAACTAACTGGCTGGTCTACTCGCCTTACGGTGTATTTAATATGTTTAAATTGATTCAGAACTAAGCAGATGCGCTACTGTCACTACCACTGTCACTGATAATCAGCCTAAGTTACTGTCTTATTTTAGCCAAAAGATCTATACGTTAATTCTGTTATATGTCTGTTTTAGTCTCCCCGCAGATGGGCTAAGTAACTGCATAAGGCCTAGTTAGGCTCAAGGCCCTTAATTATATATATAAAGCAATCCAATGTTAAGTTCGACCATAGCGGTTTACTCCATAGAAAACTGGAGGACAGTAAAGAATGCAAGGAATGTTCCAATTTACTTTTCCAAGAGCTCACGGCTTTGTTTATTCTTATCCAAACTAACATTCGATTAAAGCACATAGTGTAGAAACATATTGCAAACCCCTCCGCTAATATTTAATGTGAAACAACTTCAGAATTTCGATAATATAGGCCTAAATCTCGGCTGAAACATCAGAGCGTCATAAAATACGTCTGATCGGTCTGGGTCCGAACGCCCGACCTCCTTTCGTTGCCAGGCGAGTCGCAGTTTGCGTCTCCTAGCAACGCTTTACGGCCGGAAACCCGGTGCCCCGTTAGTGTTTGGCATTCGCGGTCTGCCATGGCGAGTAGCCCGTATTTCCAAATACGGGTTAATCGGCGCACGCCCGTGAATGCCACAAGGCGAGTAGTCTCGCCCACTTCACGGCTCCCCCAGACGAACAACAAGAATTGATGTTCGTCTAACAAAGGCAAAGTGGGCGCGACTACAACGGTCTGCGGTCGTAGCAAAAGCCATATAATTAACCCCGTGAAATTAGCCTCGCGTCCTGCAAGCAGTGCAGGAGGCAAGACTCGTACTTGACCTCTCGTTGTGTATTTGACCTGTAAAGAAGAGACCAGGAACCTGGTCACATAGTATGGACATAGTTCATTACGATTAAAAGAATTTTATCTGTATACTTCATATTCTGTTTTATTCTAACGCCTAATATAGTGAAATTTGGTAATGACAAGTTGAGTGAAGAAATAACCGATCTGGCTTTTACGAGCTATCAGAGATTTTATTTTTATAATGGAATAATTTCAGCGTGTATTCCGCCCTACGAGGGTATACTGCTCATCATTAATTATTCCATCATTTTTTTATTTTTTTATTTATAAGATTTAATTATATATATTTTTTGTGTACTGATAAGTGTTCAGTATCATTTTTTTTTTAGTATTTTCTTTTGGTGCACTGATAGGTGTTCATTATCTTTCTTTTTTTTAACACCATTCATCTCTTTTTTTTTATAAATACTCGAGGATATATGGATGGGAGCCGTGAGCTCGGATAACGACTTAAAATCTAACATCTGCCCCCGCAAACACGGTGCAAGGGGCCGTCCGCTAGCTAACAGTTTGTTCCCACCGTGCCGTCGAAGCTAGACAATAAGTAGCACATTTGGCAGGAGTGCTCTACTTAGACACGGTGGGACTACGCTAAATAAATATCAATATGTATTTAATTATTTACATTTTATATAGACCGTGTCCAAGGGACTATATGCGGTCGTCCGTTACCCTGCAGCACATAGTTACCTGCAGTACATAAGTAACGTAAAGTTACAGTGTCTTTGAAATTACAGTATTACTACGACGTTTACATTTTGCGTTCAAGATGTATTAGTAACTAATGCTGAAACCCGTAGGCACGAAGTGCAACGAATCTACGGGCCATACATATACCTGAGAAAGTCGTACTAAACGACATTTACATGGTGTGTCCAAGAGATTTTTAGAACCCGTTTGCACGCAAGTGCAATTAAATTAAGGGCAATATATATACCTGAGAAGGTCGCACCAAACGACATTTACATCATGTCCAGTTTTATGTTTAGGACGTATTGATACCATGCGTACCTACGCAAGCTTTTCAACTCGTGGGCCGACTCGGTCGGAGCCTGTCAAACTGGGTAGTCCTAAATTTACGGGCAAATTAATTGGTTCCTTCTACTCCAACTAGCGACCAATGGAAGAAAATAACGTGGCCATTTCCAGGGTTGAAACCATTTATTTCTCATCTTCCCCAGGGGAAGGAAATAACGTTAGCCAGTTCCAACGATGAAGCTAGTTATTTCTCGGCCCCCCCGTTAGTACCCGGACTAGTTGGTGCCCCCCATGGCCCTGGAAGAACTACCTAGAAATTTCCCGTGCCCCGTAATTTTTCGACCCTACATACCCAGTTGACCCCTGGCTACCGACCAAGTCGGACCGCGATCGACCACAGTCAATGACTCATAATACCGTTACATTAAGTTTTATACTGAGAACCACCATACCATAGCATATCACAATTAAGACGACGAATAACATCAGGCAAGATGGGTGAGTTGCACAATGGAAAGGGCAAAATATTATGGAAATTTACGAAAGATCAAGATGGAGATGAAAATACGGACCTCCGGCAACCCGTGCAATGTTGCAACGAGCTGCGGGTTGTCTTTGCTCTTAGGAATTCAAGAGAACTATTTGGATTACACAGTTGTCTGGGGGGGGTGCCCTGCCGTGGATTAATAAACCCGACAATAACAGTTTGTTGACCTGAAATTTAAATTTTGGTTAATGGTTTATTACCTGCCTAAAGACGGCTTGATATATTCTAAAGTTAAGTTTACTGTACGAATAAAATCACCCAAAAACCCCAATTACTAGTTTAATACCCGCCGAGAATCGGCCTAAGAGGTGTTAGATTTATATTTAATATTGTGAATACGTAGTGGGTTAATACTCGCCGAGACTCGGCCTAATTTAAGTTAAATTTACGTTTTATGATTTTAAATTGCAATCCATTAATCCCAACGCGGGTGGTTAATCGCCTATTGCGGCCTAATATTTCCTAAATTTACTAGTTTAATTTTGAGTTTAATTTAATTTAACTGCGTGGGCCGCATATCCACGCTATGGGCAAAATAGCGCAAACGAAAACCAGGCCGTTGCAGTAAAATTTGCGGCGTGTTCGTGGAAATTCACGCTTTGGTGTTGTGGATATCCACCTGTAAACAGTGTCGGTTTTCACCCAATATGGTGCCAACGCACGGACCGTGAAGCGCCCGGCCATGGTTATACTGACCGTACACAACAGTTGATAATATCCGGGGAAGGGCGTGCCGTTATTTTTCTCTGCTTCAAAGGAAAAGCCAAATGCCAAACAATGTATGCGGTAATTAACTCGCAAATGATATAAGCCCGCGTATATGGAGAAACACACATATCGATTGCAAGTGATGTCCCGGTTTCGGAGCGGCCGACACCTGGTAATGGACCGGGACGAACCCGTAAAAAGTCAACATTACCAGAAAAATAATAGGCTACTGCGGGTACCTGAGATTAGGTCCTAGCGGGACTAGTGGTACCTGATCCACGCTCTTAGGGGATACCCGCCGTCTCAGAAGGAGATCATCACAGGGCTGATTGGTTTGTGCAGTGCTCTCTGTTTCTCGCCAGCTAAGCTGCCTGGCAAATTGGTGCCAGACAGGCCAGGACCTTAGAGCGACTGCCGTTAACGTCAAAGGACGGGCAAAAGGCATAATCCGTGGGGCCGCTGCTCACATCCCCATAAACCAGGAATATTTCCACGAATAAACCGGAAAGAAGGTCGTTTACTTAGTTAATGTCGATACTAATTTTACGTTAAAATCCGCTTTTGAATAAAATAGATTACAACTTCTCAAAATCGTTGATAACTTTAAGTAATATGCTGGTATGTGATACTACAAATATTAAAATTTCTTCGAACTTTTGTCACCCGACAATACGGGGTGCTATTTATGGTATTACTCTGTCGTTCGCTATGCCGCGAATAATACAATGCTGGACGTCGCGATATCCCTAATCGCGGGCGTAGCCGTTTGGTACAAACCTATTGGTTGCTGTTTGTATATAATGTATATGCATGTTTAGATGTATATGAGACTATCTCAAAAGGTGCTAAGCAATATGGGACCAAACTTTGTCTATTGTAATGATCAACACACTATCTGTTTATGCATTTGCTCAGGATAAACTGATTTGTTTTTTTTACATGGTGTTTCATAATCCCAATAGAATACATATTGATTTGAAGCAAATGACCTTGTGTTTTCAGTGTAACCGTTTCTGTGCTGTTTTGTGTCAATCGTTACAATGGACAAACAAAAAAAGTGTTATCACCTTTTGAGACAGGCTCATATCTATGCGTATATGTATATGTATGTATATATGCACATGTATGTATATATT
Source organism: Branchipolynoe longqiensis (assembly GCA_030323885.1). Classification (NCBI taxonomy): domain Eukaryota; kingdom Metazoa; phylum Annelida; class Polychaeta; order Phyllodocida; family Polynoidae; genus Branchipolynoe; species Branchipolynoe longqiensis. Next base: position 60,254,359 of record CM059200.1, on the reverse strand, counting down.
ATATGTGTGTATATAGTATAGTTATACGAATCTTACCTGGTACAGATGATGGATAACTCTTGTTTTCCCGAGGTACAAGCCTCGGATGGTCGTGGGCTAGGGAGAAGGAAGCAACATCCGGGTACAGCAACCAAAACGGGGAGCATGAGACCAGTCTCCGGAGGCGTGTGTGAGGGTGGGTGCCCTCGGGCTGACCGGAAAACAAGAGTTATCCATCATCTGTACCAGGTAAGATTCGTATAACTATACTATTTTACCTCGGTACTAAGCCTCTGGCTGATCGTGGTCGAGGGAGACCTTCACGTAGCCTTACTTTTATCCCAAAAGATCTGACGAAAATAATAATAATAGTCAGTATAATAACAATTTTAGAAATTTGTACTTCTCACCAGGTCTTGTTAGTTGGTGAGTAGGCGGGTGGCAATCCCGCTGTCCTTTTCCAGTCGTTTGTTGTAATGTTTTGCAAACGACTTCGCCGTCTTCCAGCCGGCGTGTGTCAGGATCCTCCTAACAGAGATTCCCAACTTCCTTGCTTTGGAAGCCATCGCTCCTCTAGTTGAGTGCGATGCATAGCGTTCGGTGTCAATGCCTGCGGCCTTTAAAACCGTAATTGTCCATCTCGCGAGCGTGTCTCGGGAGATAGCTTTGTGTGGCTTAATAAAGCTCACCAAGAGCTGTCTTGATTGTCGTAATATTTTAGTCTTGGATATATATTCCCTAATGGCAGATACTACACATAGTTTCCTATCTTGGCGGAAGCTAGTTAAATGCACAGAGGAGAGCGGATCTCCCGTTCTGTTTGACTTGAGCAATTTGTCCAGGTCAAACGTCGCCTCGTCTCTATCTATGTCGAGACCGTTCAACGAGAGGGCTACAATTGTTTGTCCTCTATGACCAGTTACTAGGAGTAATAAAACCGCTACTTTTTGTCCTAATTGTTGGACTGACAAATGCTTGTTTTCCGGCCATGACTGGAAAAGTTTAAATACCGTAGAGACGTCCCAGAACCGACTATACGTAGGTTTGGGAGGGTTGCGTTGGTAAATGGATCTCATAATCCAATGTATGACTTCTTGTTTCCCGATAGTCTCGCCCTCAATCCTAGGCAGGATAACAGAAAGGGCGCACCTCGCTGCATTAATGGCTCCATACCCGAGTCCTTGATCTTCCATCATTCGGAGGAATCTGCCAACTTGGGCTATTGAGGGTTCCATCGGCTTAACCTTATGGATTAAGCAATGGAGGCCCCATTTCTTGAGGTAGTTTGAGTATAGCTTTACTGTTCCTGGTCTCCAGGCATGGGAAATTAAGCGTTGTTTAGTAATTTTGTCAAGTCCGTATTTTTCTAAGTATTTACTCAGAAAAGGAATGCCAACAACGGGGTTGTTGACACGTCGCCCTGGGTTGTGACCTTTCCCTGATGTTGTAGGTTTATTGGTCCTCTTGGGAATGATAAAGTGTCTTTTGTTTCCCAAGTCACTGCTGCCCTCCATGGCTGTGTGTTCCAGTCCGGGACTATCAGCACTGCGTGTGTTCTGTCGTGTCTGATCTTTCTGACTACTCTGCTGATTAGGCTGAATGGTGGAAAGATATAATAGAAAGCTTTATTCCAAGTTAAAGAAAAAGCGTCCACCCGCCAAGCGTGTGGTTCTGGATGCCATGAAACGTATTTGTTAAGTTTTTTGTTCTTTCTTGAGGCGAAAAGGTCTATTTCTGGAACTCCCCATTTTTGGCAAATAATATCAAAAATGGCGTCACTGAGCGACCATTCCAAGTGATCATGGAAATGGCGGCTTTTACTATCGGCTAATGTATTCTCTGACCCCGGAATATGTGCAACGGTTAACCAAACATTTTGTTGTTCGGCCCAATCCCAAATTAATTTTGCTATTGTGTTACATGCTGAGGACTTGGTACCCCCCATGTTTCTAATGTAAGCCATCGCTGTAGTATTATCCGTTAGCACCTGGACTGTGAGCTTATGTATTTTAACTAAGCTTGTCAGTCCCAAAAGGATGGCTCTTAATTCTAAGACGTTAATGTGGTCTTGGATCTCATCATCCAGCCATCGGCCCCCCGTAGCTATGTTGTCTTTATGTGCTCCCCAACCTTCCAACGAGGCATCTGTGGTAACCGTTGTGTTGGGTTCATCCATTCGGATGGGATTAGTGGAATCATGTATGTTTTGTAGCCACCAACGAATGTTGTCATGCCCCGCCTTTGAGATAGTCATAAGACTTTCGAAATTGCCTTTTGTTTTAGTCAGAGCAATATTCTTATCAATTTCGAGTGATTTGATATGCGCTTTTCCATATAAAACCGCTGGTGCATATGCTACCATAAGTCCTATCAGTACTGCTACTTGTCTGATTTTTGGTCGTTTAACGGCTAATAATTGATCTGTTGTTAAAACAAATTTTTCAATCTTGTCATTAGTTAATGATATTGTCATTTCCTTTGTGTCTATGAAGAAACCTAGGAATTTCAGGACTGTTGTTGGTTTTAATACCGACTTTGAGTCGTGGATGTAAAACCCCAACTTAGTTAGCAAGTAGCAAAGGTCTCTAATCGCTAACAGACAATCATTTTTAGTACGTGCTACTATAAAAGAGTCGTCAATGTAAGGAAACATGACGTGGCCTTTAATGGCCATTTCTGCAAAAACTGGTTTGAGTAGCATGGTAAACATTCGCGGTGCGCAAGCTAAACCATTGGGCAGACAAGTAAATTCATATAGTTGTCTCTTCCAAATAAAGCGGAGGAATTTCCTGTGCGCTTGATAAATGGGGATTGTATAGTAGGCGTCTTTTAAGTCTACACTTGCCAGCCAAGCGTCGGGCATCACAAGATCTCGGGCTGTTTCTAAGGAGAACATTTTGAAATGTTTGTATTCGACTAATTTATTTAGTGTTGTTAGGTCTAAAATCATCCTAATGTCGCCATTGGGTTTTGGCCTTGAAAAAATATTGGAAATGTATTCCCCATCGGTATGTTGCACGGGTGTAATAATGCCTTTGCTTAGAAATTTAGTTACTTCAGAATCTAGTTGGAGCTGTTCTTCTATCGAAAAGCGATATGGGAATGGCGTTCTGTCTTGTATGGGGGTTTCTATGAAAGGTATAAAGACCCCTCTAACGATATTGAGAACATTATTGTTATTAGTGATGTTTTCCCAATCATTAATGTGGTTAATAACATTCCCTGCCACAAAGGTGCTTACACTGGGTCGTGTTACCTCCTCTATTTGTTCCCCGGCTTGGGGAACTGCTTCTGGGGAGCATTGTCTCTCCGGAAGGGGCGGTTGCCGTCGTTTCAGCCGTACTGGTTGCGTTGGCCTCGTCCCCGCGGCTGGTAGGAGGGGTTCAGGAATCCGAACCTGCTCGCTGACTGTCCTGATCGGCGTCCCCGAAAATCCGACCTGGACTTTTTTAACTTAGCCGTATTCGTGTCCTTCTTGCCGTCTAGGTGTTTGGACTGTTTTGCTTTTGTCTCCACCTGTTTGAAGAGGTATTGGAGCTGGCCTCCAAACATCTTCGACTGGTCTAGTGGCTTGCCCTTGATCGGTTTTGGCGGTAGAAAAAGAGTATACTCTTTTCCGTCGTTGTCGACCACTTTCTTTGAACGGGCGACCTCTTTGCCTGCGTCGGTAGTTACCGATTTATAGACGTTTTCGAATCGTCTGTATGACAAGAAATTGCTGGTCGCTGTAAGCGCCGCAATCGCAGAGTTCATGTCTTCGGTGACGGTTGTGAATTTATTGCCCGTCATCATACGGTTCGCTATGGGCATAATAGCTCCGAGGGTTATCAGGACTCCTTTATGAACTGTGTGAAGACACGATTCATATTTCTTCCGTTCGTCACTCATTGTGACATCGTCATCCATCTCCTTTATCGTGGCTTCGGGGATTCCTCGAATGCCCATGTATTGTTCCGCCAGTTTTGTTAGTGTTTCGGCGGGTTTGAACGAGTCAAAGTGACCTCTGAGGTTCGTCCGCATAAGGGAGCAAGTGTTAATCTTGCTCTTTCGTACTGCCCTGATCTTTTTCTTCACCTTTTGGGTGATGTCTGCGAAAGTGCCGGTGTGGGGGTCGTCAGAATCTGAGTCGGTTGTGGTAGACCCCGACGAGCTTGAAGAAGAAGATCTTGATTTCTTCTTCTTCGCCTTCGACTTGCTCTTAGTTCTCTTAACTTTCTTGACCTTATTGCGTGCCTTGTAGTACTCATTGCCTCCTGATGAGTACTTCTTTTTGGGACGTTTCCGTTTCCGTCCCACGCGCACTTCCGAATCCGTAGTTTCCTTGTCGGAAAGATCCTCCCATTCGGACTTGTCCGAGAGTGACAGTCTCCTCTGAGGCGAAGCCTTAGAGGGTGGCGTAGGGAGGAGCTGTTGTAGCTGCTCTCGTATGAGCTGCACCATTTGCTCATTCGCGTCAGGCTGGGAGTGCCCTGCCTCGGGCGAGTAGTCCCGGGTCGCGGCCGAGCGTTGTCCAGGGGTCGCGTCGCCTTCACTGAGCGTGTGTGGTACACCTTTGGCATCCCGCTTCGCGGCCATCTCGAATTGTCTGTAACCAACCAAAAAGGGGGTTTTAGAGCGAATTAAGGCACATCTGAACCAGTGGGACAGTGCTACATGTGCTTGGCCCAATGTGGGGTATTCAAATTGTATTTAAACCAATTTAACACCAGGCGTGAGAAGCTAGAGTATATCGAAAGTGAATCGGTGGGACAAACCAAACCGAAACCAAACGAGGGGTTGGGACCAGTGTACTGTTCCCGCCCACGCTCTCTGTCCCATACACTTCTCCCTCCCGTGGTTACAGCACCAACGGGTCGGAGAAATTGCTATGAAACTCGGAGGTACGCCTCTAACCTATCATAACGACGAAAGGGCTCCTGCCCACATGTCTCTCCGTTCGGCAACGGGTGGCATAATCAGGAAAAAAAAACTATCTAAGCGACGAAATGACTCCAGCCAACATGTCTCTCCGTTCGGCAACGGGCGGCAAAAACAAAATGGATGCTTCCAATTTCTACAGCACCGCATAAAAGCATAGCTTTAGTCGTGAACTAAATGTAAAACAGCCTTAAAAGGTGTATAAGCATGTGCTATAGTGGTTCATAAACAACTTTGCCAGTTTATGTGTCGGTACTTACAGTAGAAACTAGGTAATCCGTGGTAAATTATTGCTGAGCTGCTCGTAACGTTCCTCCAGTTATGAGCGGAATATGCTAATTGCTGTACCCGGATGTTGCTTCCTTCTCTCTCGACCACGATCAGCCAGAGGCTTAGTACCGAGGTAAAATGTATATATGTATGTATCTATATCATGGATGGGAACAGGTCGACCTACAACGAAGGGTCATTACCCAATCGGGAAACCGCCAATCAGTGTGAAAGTATCATCCGTATATATGCATATTTATATGCAGTGCTAACCAGGTATGCAGGTATTGCATGGTATTGCAATACCTCAGGGAGTTTGACGCCTCTGCCTTGCAGAGTTGTAAACCACTGCCTTGTGGTACAGGTTCTTGACAGAACTGAAGGCTAAGGGAGCAAACCCTAAACAGAAAACCATGTCACTGTGGCAGCATTAAGGGCGGTTGATGCATGAAACTCCCAACATCTCCCGACCAGCCACTGCAGGGACAAATAGTTTTGCGCCTGCCTTGACATGTTCTTGCTGGTGTGAAACCTCTATTTGCTCCGCGAGAGAGTGCCGCTGGTAACTTGCAAAAGCCAGCAGCACTTCAACACTCTTGCAGGCAGCTTTCATGAAATGTAATCACCAATGCCTGGGAGGAGGGTTCGGTACCCCAAGCATGGAAGGATGCCAGCATTGTAACCATCTACAAGAAAGGTGATCGAACAGACTGTGGGAACTATAGAGGAATCTCTCTTCTTTCCATAGCAGGCAAGATCTTTGCCAGGATCCTACTCAACAGACTATCTATTCACATAACACCTGATGTAGTTCCGGAGTCACAGTGTGGCTTCAGAGGTAGCCGGAGCACCGTGGATATGATATTTTGTCTCTGACAGCTACAAGAAAAGTGCATTGAGCAGGACCGACCACTGTACATGGTATTTGTCGATTTCACTAAGGCATTTGATACAGTCGGGAGGACCGGGCTATGGCAGCTACTGAGGAAGTACGGATGCCCAGAGAAGTTCACAACTATGATCGAGGCCCTACATACAGGAATGATGGTGAACGTTAGTGCTGGAGGGGAAGTCTCAGAATCGTTCGGGGTTACCAATGGAGTCAAGCAAGGTTGTGTACTGGCCCCCACGCTCTTCTCCATCTTCCTATCAGCAATGCTCGATGATGCTTTCTGAGACATGGGGGATGGCATCTATATACAGTCCAGACAGAGCGCTGACCTATTCAATGTCGCACACTTCAGAGCGAAGACCAAGACTACTCAGATACTGGTGAGAGAGCTACTATTCGCAGATGACAGTGCACTGGTTTTCCACTCTGCTGAAGAGATCCAGAAAATAGTGGATGCTTTCTCTGATGCATCAAAGAAGTTTGGCCTGAAGATTAACATCAAGAAGACGGAGGTGCTGTACCAATCCAACTCTACAAGACCCGAGAGGAGGAGATCCTGGTTGACGGAAACAAACTGAACTCTATTCCGGAATTCACCTACCTCGGAAACACTATATCAAGTGATGGACGCATTGATGCTGAAATACAGAGGAGGATGGCCAAGGCTAGCGCATCTTTCGGCCGACTACGCCAGAGACTCTGGAACAACCAGCATGTGTCCATTCGGGTCAAAGGTAAGATCTACCATGCAATCGTGCTATCCACCCTACTATACGGAGCCGAGGCCTGGACAGTGTACAGACGACAGGTGAAAAAGCTGCATGCCTTCATGATGCGACATCTGCGTTCAATCATGAGGCTAACCTGGAAGGACAAAGTGACAAATAAGGAAATACTCGAACGAACGGGGCTGCCCTCTATGGAAGATCTTCTGATAAAAAAGAATCTCCGGTGGACTGGACACCTCATGAGGATATCATCAGACAGGCTACCAAAGCAGATCCTCTATTCTCAGCTGTCTTCGGGCTACAGAAAGAGAGGGTGCCCTCATCTCCGGTTCAAGGATACCATCAAGAGAAACCTGAAGCTGAGAGACATTAAGACCGACTCATGGATGTGACTCTCACAGCAGAGAGCTGAATGGAGAGCGGCAGTCAAGTAATGAAAGCAGTCTTTGTCGCATCATGACCGACAGCATGATGATGATGATAACCAAATCAGCATTACTATATAGGGCTATTATAACTTCATATAGAGTTTGTTTATGTTTATTGGGAATTTAGCACCTAGGAAACATCTAAGGTCATATCAGGATCAGCACTGTTATTGTTATGCCAGTAATAACATGTGTGTATAGGCATGTATGTTATATATTTTGTATATGCATGCATATATGTACATGTATTTATATGTATGTACATATATGCATATGCATAAAAGTATATACATGTATGTATATAGATGTATACATATCCATATATACATATATCCATATATATATATAAATATACTTCCGAGCAAGTGTCACTTCCTGCGCAGGGGGTTAGAGCAGTGTCTGTTGTGGTCCCCACCCGGCAGGTGGGGGTGGGGAGGTGGGACAGAACACTAGTACAAACCTTATTACATGTGATTAATGGTTGATTAATATATGTACATGTATGTATATATATGTACATATGTATATATGCATATATATGTTTACATATATACATATGTGTTCACATGTATGCAAATATATGCATATATACACATATATGTAGGCCTATGTATACATGTTTCTTTTGTTAAAGTTGCATGGTCTGATGGCGTTTGAAATTTTTTCTTATTTTGTAGATAAATATATCAAAGTGATCATTATGAGCTACTAATCATTAGTCTGGAGTCATTTTGATGAAAAATGAGTAGTTTTGAAGCAATTTGAGCTGAAGGAACCCAAAATAATTTCGACAAGCTTGCCAAAACTCCTGTGGCTATGACCTAGATGGTCATATCGCGGTCACCATGTGATGTGAGATGACCTACTAATCCTGGAACCTGATAGGGATGTAGGTAGGTATTTCTGTTTGGAGTTGGAACATTCTGGGAAGCCCCAGGGAAAAGGGGAAGGGCCATGGACCAAAACATATATATATATTGATCGGCCAATACTGATATATATATATAAATTTATTAATTTAAATTACCAAAATTGATTAATTATATTCATAGAATTGACCAAACAGCATTGAATATCCAACATGGAGGGGAGGGGCAAGATCCACCTCATTTCCCCTTCCCCTCTATGACCCTGCACAGTAGGCCTACTTGGTTGGGGGGGGGGGGGGGGGTAATGAGATCACGAGATTGGCCTAATTGGTTAATGGCCTCCCTGCCTAATGGGTGTTTCAAACTGAGTGTTCAAAGGGGTGAGCTTATAAATTCACTGGTTATGCTTTATATGCGGTCCCAAATCATTAGTTAATACACCAATATCTAAGTTGGATATACAGGATCAAATGTAAGTAGTTGTTTTAATTTTGACAAAATTATATTTCCTCGGACCATGCAACTTTAAATGTTATATCCCTATATGTATGTACATACATGCATAGATGTTGCTGGTTGTTTGTTGGAGTTTTACATCCTGGCAACATCTAAGTTCATATCAAGACGGGTACCGACTTAGGACAATGCGCACTCATACTGACTTTTTATACGTATAATACTCTCCCACTGGGGGACCAAGCTGCTGGCACCATACCCCAATATCCCACACAGTCAAATTATCATGATTCTGTTAATGTGGAGTGCCAGGATAGGTAGCGACAAGTATCAATATTATAAATTATTGGTCTGTCTCGGTTGATATTCAAACTCCTGACCTTCTGTAAACATATATATATAACACATATATGATATGTGTATGTGTATGTGCATATATATGTATATATATCTAAACTTGTATACACGTATATGTATATATGTGTATGTATGGATGCATATGTATATTGGTCTATGTATATGCCCCAGTGCCGAGACTCCGTGTCTCATGAAGGCGAGACCCCCGGCCTCTCGGCACTGGGCCTCCCCTAAAGAAAATATGAATAGATATCAAAAGTAAAAACTATCAATAAAATAAATAAAATATGAATGCAATAATATTTTAGGTAAGGTTTTCTTAATATTGCTGTACCAGAAAGAAAAGCCATATTTGTGGTGATTATCCATAAGATGCATAATCACGGTGAATTATCTATTATGTATATATAGGTATACAAAAAGAATATCTAGATGTTATCCCCTCAGGATATCCCCCAATAGCAGGTGGAAGTATGTAAGTGTGTCACAGACCAGCATATACCCCCATGGTTGACTGGAGGCATCCCCATTGTTTTGTATCTAGTGCTATACCAACACAGTAGTAGCATGGACAGTTCTGGTCTCTCGCCATTTGATGCAAAGTAATGAAATATTTCTTAATATTCATTGCTAATTCATTAATTTGTTCCCTAACTAAATCACATGTTTCTATTCAGATACTTAGATATAATTCTTTGCTTTCGAGTAATGTATTCCATTATGAAAACATCCAAAAACTCAGTGTTACACAACCAGATTTGTCAAACTGCACATTAATCCTATATCAAAGTTGACATTGATAATGGATTCGGGGGGAAAATGACCACCGTAGCTAAAACGAGGTAAGCTCTCCAACCTGTTATATGTCGAGTCAGAAAGCCGTATGACTGTGTGTTGGGTAATAATGTGCAGCATTTCAAAGTCCATTGGAAATCTAATCATATGTAGCAACAGGTGCTTAAATTCACAACTCTAAAAATAGTTAGAGGTAGTTCTATTATTATCTAGATCTAAATGCAGAGAATTACAATTGTGTCAACTGAACCTTGTTTTGTTTGTTTGTTGTTTTACGTCCTAGAAACATCTAAGGTAATATCAGGACGGGTATCGACTTGTGGCAGTGCGCACTCATGTCGACTTTATAGTGCTGCCCCACTGTAATACCAGGCTGCCAGCACCATGACCTGATATCCCACTCAGTCACATTATCCTGACACTGAGCCAACCAGTCCTTGCCCTATCCTAATTATGACGAGCGCCAGGCTAGGAAGCAACAAGCCTCAATTTTTAAGTCATTGGTTTGACCAGGGTTCGAACCCATAATCGCACGCGAGGCCCACGTTCTACCGATTGGGCCACAAATATAATGAAAACATGAACACAATAAGACAAGTTGGACATAAAATTAAACCTTAATCTAAATCTAAATTAGACAAGGGGGCCAAATGAATAGATCGTCCGCACTCCATGTGACATGTTGTTCGGGTTCAAACCCTGACCGAGTCAAACCAATGACTTTAGCAATTATATTTGTCGCTACCTATCCTGGCATTTGGCATTACTAGTGTAGTGGTCTGCACTGACCTCTCAGGCAAGGAGCCACATAGATGGGTAGGCGTGGGTAGTGTGTTGATATCAGGGAGCCTAGGTGGTGTAATGGTTACCACATTGGCCTGGAATGCAAAGAGATGTGGTTTTGAGTCCCGCTCTAGGCGCAATATTTCCCATTTTCATCACCCCCGCAACACTGGTTGCTGTGACCAGGATCCTGTACAAGCTACGCGCTGTATAGTTGTTAAACCTACCCTGTGTATGTAAGTGCATTGCCTGTATGCATGTAATTGTAAGCATTAAAAGACTTACAATTCCAGGGGGACGGGTGTAGTGGTCTCTACTGATCTCTCAGGCAAGGAGCCGCATAGACGGGTAGGCGTAGGTCGTGTGTTGATATCAGGGAGCCTAGGTGGTGTAATGGTTAGCACACTGGCCTGGAATGCAAAGAGATGTGTGTTCGAGTCCCGTTCTAGGCACAATATTTCCCATTTTCATCACCCCCACGACACTAGGATAGGGCAAGGAGCAGTAGAATGAGAAAGACCAATTGTCTGTGATTGAAATTCCTCCTGCTTACTAGTTGGTTAGTTGGTTTTTAGAGTTTTACGTCCTGGCAACATCTAAGGTCATATCAGGACAACTAGGCCTACCGACTCATGACAGTGTGCACTCATGGTGGATTTATAGTGCAGTGCCACTAGGAGTCTGGACTCCACTTCGTCCAGACTTCTTCTATCACCCTTCAGCTGCCGGTCTTGTCTCCTGGATATGTCTACAAAAAATATTGCATGGGGAGGCCGGGCAGCTTTTCACCTTCTACCTCTTACTCCGTCCGTGTCTCCAGCTTGCCGACTGGTCACCACAGGGCAAGGAGGGACGGCCCTTTGACTCAACTCTCCTCACTTCTCTTTCCTCAATCATATCCTTTCCTTTTTTTCTCCTGGACTTGCTCCTCCCCCTGATCAAGGGAGTTGTTTCCTCGGGTGGGGCCCTTTTCCTTTCTCACTATTTCACTTTCCACCTTCTTGCTGCAGATCCAACCCCCCCCCCCCCCCACCTCCTCAACCCATTGGCGACTGGACACGAGTGCACTGCTAATATTGGACCAGATCCCGTGTCGCTTCAACGATTCATCGTGACTATATGGCCCTGTCACACTACGACGTAATGACGTCAACGTAGGGAGAACGTGAAGAACGTTGAACTTCTTGGCGTAGTATGTAAATTTGGGCACAAGTTGAACGTGGATGCAGCGTAGTGGACGAGAGCGTCATGTCGGTAAAGCGTAGTGATACCGTCATTCAATGAGAGAGGACAACCGCATTATGCTCACGGAACGTTATGAACGTTATTCCATCGCCAGAAGAATGTTACATGACGTTACATACATCATGAGACGTTGAATGTATGTTGAATGTACGTTCTCCTGATGTTCTCCTGACATTCTCCTGACGTTCTCCTGACGTTCCCATGATGCCCCGTGGGCATTTCAACTCGGTTTATTGTGGGTCAACGTAGTGGAACGTAGTTGAACGTAGTGAGCAGCGTTTGTCTAACATCCGTTTAACGTCATAGACATTTGCTGAACGTGAACAGAACGTATGGGGAACGTAAACCCTTACGTTCGAGCTACGTCAACAATTTTGAACATGTCCAAAACCTTGACGTAACTCGACGTAACACGACGTAATGTGACGTAGCTCGACATCAGTCTAACATCATTCTGACGTCATCAAAACGTAATCCAACGTATGTCAACGTAATGACGGAAAATCACCACATTAGGCTCACGTTAGCTCATTACGTCGTAGTGTGACAGGGGTAATAGTCTAGTACTCCCTGCTTCCACAACTCCCCCACCCCCACAGAAGTCTACACTTCAGCCAAAATCGGACCGATTTTATCGATGTTCCTTTTTCAATGCTGCAGTTCTGCAGCCTGTAACCGAAAGATTGCACGCGCAAGGAAGTGACCAGCACCATGACCCAATTTCCCAGTCAGTCACATTATCCTGACACTGAGCTAACCAGTCCTTGCCCTATCCTATTAATGCCGAGCGCCTGGCTAGGAAGTGAAAAGTATCAATTTTGTAAGTCATTGCTTTGACCCAGCCAGGTTTTCAAACTCCCGACCTTCCGCACTGAAAACCTACGCTCTTATTGATTTGGCACCTCGTCCGGTCAGGTATTTCAAATGACACAGGTGGCATTTGACGTCGCGAAAGTTCAGTGACTCTAAAAACATAAACACCACAAAATGTTGAAATTCATAACCATGGGAAATTTGAACCTTCCAAGTGAATAAGAATAGACTACATCACCGTTCCAGCGGCGCGGTGCACTGTGGGATGCATCAGAGCAAAACAAACCCGCGAGAAGCACATGGCACATGCTAATAATACACTGGGTGCAGCTATGAAATGTGCTAGGTTCAGCTCATCTCAGCTCTTGTTTGAAACAGAACACTAACTAAAGATATATATATAATAAATTAAGATATTAATCTTTTATCCCGCATTGCATTTACATCAATATAATATGCACATCTTATGCCATGTGCATTTAGATTTAAGCAAATCTGGGCACTCAGACTAGTATTAGAGCCATAGCCAGAGTCAGTTTTATTTATTTTATTCATGTTTGTATTTATATTCTATGGTTAATGACATATGTAGAAATAGAAAATGAGAAGGGTTAATCAGATATTGGTAATATATTTCTTTGAAACAAGTTTTTGTTGACACAATTGACAATTTAATATTTAGAACAAGAATTACTTATGGCTAATCAATGGTGATGTAAACATCAGCCTGTAAAGTGACTGAAATTGTATCTTTCTTAGCTCAAAATGCTTAATTATGGAGAGTTGTGTCTGAAACATATTCATTATATTATTATATTGCATCCTTCTGTCCATGTTTGTGCCAAATTGTTATGTATTTTTATTAATTTTGAATCAAATCGAAGTTTTGCACTACGCCTATTGGCAAACTCAATGGCTTAACGCCTTTGCTTTGCTGCCAACGCCATTTTCAGCACAATCACAATAAACATTATCATTATTTTTCACAACAATTGCAAACTTGTGCATCATGTCTTCGCAATCATTTGAAATGAAGAACATTATTACCATTTTACAATTTAAATAAAATAATGAAAGCTCCAATAATTGTTCCCATATTTACCAAGGTGATGCAACAATATGGTCAAGTGACACTGTACCCCAGACCTTAAAGGGGCACTAACATGAATAAGACAACTGTACTTAAAGGGGCAGTAACACGACCAACACACCCTTACTTAAAGGGGTAGTAACACAAACAACACAGCTTTACTTAAAGGGCACTAACACGACCAACACAACTTTACTTAAAGGGGCAGTAACATGACCAACACAACTTTACTTAACGGGGCAGTAACGCGGCCAGCACACCTTTACATAAACGGGTATTAACACGACCAACACAACTTTACTTACAGGGGCACTAACACGGCCAACAAACCTTTACTTAAAGGGGAAGTAACACGGCCAACACACCTTTACTTGAAGGGGTTGTAACACAACGCAACTTTACTTAAAGGAGCAGTCACATGACCAACACAGCTTTTCTTAAAGGGGCAGTAACATGACCAATGCAACTTTACTTAAAGGGGCAGTCACATGACCAACATAGCTTTACTTAAAGGGGCAGTAACATGATCAACAGAACTTTACTTAAAGGGGCAGAAAAATGACCAACACAACTTTACTTAAAGGGGCAGTAACATTACCAACACACCTTTATTTAAAGGGGCAAGACAGGAAAGGAGCAGCAGAATCTACTGAAAGACTGGGTAATCTCGCCCACCGGATCACTTTCATGGCAAGACAGCATGATCTGATGTAAAAAAAAAATTATCTCTCTTTGTATGCACTGTTATACATGTACTGTTATGATATATTTATGTATACTTACATGTCCGTTATATTGTGAGATGTCTACTGTTACTGTTACAAGATGTTTATATGTTTATATGTCTATTTGTACAAATAAACTATATCAATTTTAGATATAAAAACACAATTACATGTCTGTTATATTTTGTATATACCTACAGGTATATTAGGTGTTGATTTTTAATTTTTATAACATTATTAAACTCAGCCAGGTTTATTAGGTTTTGAATGTAATTTGTTATAACCTAATTAAACTCAGACACAAATCTAGTTAACAATACTTATAATTTATTTCCTCTCTTTTTAGAAGAATTAAACATTTGACAACATAGCCTAGTTTAATATACTATTTTATGTGCATACTAATAACCCAGCACAGAGGGGGAGAGAGAGGCACAGAGAGGGGAAGAGAGTGGAAGACAGAGGAAGAGAGAGGGGGAGAGAAATGGGGTGAGCGGGAAAGAGAGGGGGGAGAAAGGGGAGTAGAGAGGGGAGAGAAAGGGAAAGAGAGGGTAGGTACTTGCATCATTAATATTAATTTGTATTTATTTTGATTGGCTAAATTCTTATCCTTTTTAGTTTAATTTATACAATTACATTATGACATTATTTAACTCGGACACAAAAAAATCATGTTTAACAAAATCTTTATTACAGAGCAAGAACATATTTATAGATATACATATATACAGAAGAACATAATAACATAATAAACATAAGAAAATCAGAACATATAAACATAAAAAAATTATAATAATAAGCACTTATTTATACATATTTACACATTCACTTATCATCGTTGGCCCCCCCCCCCCCCAATGGTGACATCGGGGCTGACCCCCAACACACAGTGTATCCTAAAGGTGATTGCATACGTCACAAATATTCTTTGCACACGTTACTCATAAGTTTTTAATACGTTTTGCACATGGTACGCACACATTGACACACTAGGCATATATTGACCATACGTCGTTGTGCATTACTCATATGCTGAAACTGTCGCCTCCAACCGACACTACACGTCCTAGCCTGCTGAGTATACGTCGCTATATGTCTCTATATGCCACGCATACGGTAGCCATATGCCAGCCATACACTCTGTGTATGCTTCATACGTTGCGCGGGCCGCCCGTAGTGTGAAAAGTTTGGTGAATGCCGACCTATTTAAATTTGATTTTTATTTCAAAACATTACGCACACGGTAACCCCATAGATCATAGTGTGACAGGGCCTTTAGTCTGAAGTAACTTTAATCTTAAATGACAACCAACTTTCAGTCAAAAAGGGTTTGACTTTGAGGTTACTGACCGACAAGGTGTCTGTGTGTGTGTGTGTGTGTGTGTGTGTGTGTGTGTGTGTGTGTGTGTGTGTGTGTGTGTGTGTGTGTGTGCGAGCCTGAACTACTGTGAGCAGTAACACGACCAATACAACTTCACTTAAAGGGGCAGTAACATGGCCGACACAACTTTACTTAAAGGGGCAGTAACAAATCCAGCACAAGTTTACTTACAGGAACGGTAATAAGAACAAGACAACTTTACTTAAAGGGGTAGTAAAATTATCAACACAACTTTATTTAAAGGGGCAGTAACACGATTAACACAAGTTTACTTAAAGGGGCAGAACAACGACCAACACAACGTTACTTAAAGGAGCAGTAACATGACCAACACAACTTTAGTTAAAGGGGCAGAAACATGACCAACACAACTTTACTTAAAGGGTCAGTAACATGACCAACACAACTTTACTTAAAGGGGCAGAAACACAACCAACACAACTTTACTTAAAGGGTCAGTAACATGACCAACACAACTTTACTTAAAGGGGCAGAAACATGACCAACACAGTGAAGTGAAGTGACCAATGTGACTTTATTTAAAGGGGCAGAAACACAACCAATACAACTTCACTTAAAGGGGCAGTAACATGAGAAACACAACTTTACTTAAACAGGCAGTAACATGGCCGACACAACTTTACTTAAAGGAGCAGTAACAAAACCAGCACAAGTTTACTTACAAAGCTACAGGGGCAGTAACAAGAACAAGACAACTTTAGTTAAAGGGGTAGTATCATAACCAGCACAACTTTACTTAGAGGGGCAGAAAAACGACCAACACAACTTTATTTAAAGGGGCAGAAAAACGACCAACACAACTTGACATAAAGGGGTATTAACATGACCAACGCAACTTTATTTAAAGGGACAGTAACACAACCAATACAACTTTATTTAAAGGGACAGTAACACGACCAACACAACTTTATTTAAAGGGACAGTAACACAACCAATACAACTTTATTTAAAGGGACAGTAACACGACCAACACAACTTTATTTAAAGGGGCAGTAACACGACCAACACAACTTTACTTAAAGGGGCAGTCACACGACCAACACAACTTTACTTATTTACAATTATCATTAAAGTTGCATAGTTCGGAGGTTTTTAGTTTCTGCTCCTTTTTTGTTTTATAGATGAATACATTACGCATGTTGATCGTCAACATGGATAATTTACTGGCGGGAACATGTGCACTCTTTTCTCTCGCACTACTTTCTTGCTCTACTTCTTTGTTACTGACTGCCATCTTGCTCTTCACTTTCACGCCGGTCCTTCCTCTTGCAAGTCGCTTCAGTTAGTTCGCCTCAGAAGTGCTGTGGCTGGTGTTCATGAGTGTCCATTTTCTATCTAGCAATTGCGGGTCTGGCACCAAAAAGAGAGAAGAAAGGAAAAGGGAAGACTAAGGTGAAGTTTACGTCGGGAAGTGTTTCAAAAGTCAGGAGGAAAAGTCTGAGAGGCGTACAAAGTGACGGCGTGGATACGCCCCCTTCTCGGAGGGGTGGGGCGGCGGGTGTTTCTGCAGAGCCGGTGCCGTCTACCTCGGCCGCACCGGACTTTCCTGACCCGGACAGCATGACGGTGCTCGAAATGCAAAAAGAAATGCTGTTGACAAATAGGCAGCTTATTGTGAGAGTTGCGGATTTGGAGGCTGGTGGTGGTACGGGGAGGAGACGTCCGTTGGTTGTAAGCCTTCCGTCACCTCCCAGGTCCCCAGTGGTCATGCCCCCATTTGAGGCCCCTCCGCAGCTGTCGGTGCCGGTGGTAGTACCGTTGCCCCCGCAGGGGCCTCGACAGTGTCAAGAGCCGGGGCAGGTCGGAGACGTGACGGCTGTGGTCCCGGTGCCGGTGGCCCCGCCCCCTGTGCCAAATATGGCAGTGCCGGTGTCGCTGGCCGCGGTGCCCGGGACAGTTGCTGGCTCTTCGGCGGAGCAGGCGCAGCAGACGGCTTCTGCGCTTGTCAAGCTGCTGTTGGACGGTTCATCAGTAGTCAAGAAGTCTAAAGGTATAGTTTTCCAACCGCATACTTTTATAACACATGGGGACGCGTGTAGGTCGATACCAATGGGCGAGGCAACTTGGCCTGAATATTTCGGTGCTTTGAAGAGGCTCGCTGCCCACCCGTCCCTCCCTTCGGCTTGGCTGCCGGCCTTGTCCCGCCACGAAGAGGAGTTGGCGGAGCTCGCGGAAACTTGGGATTGGCCGACCTGTCGTAGGTGGTCAGAGAAGGTGTTCAAAAGGATAGCAGCGGGTAGAATAAAGAACGAGTGGGATAATGAAATGGTGATTAAGGATCTCCAACGCGACGTGTGTGCTGCATCCATGAAGCAGGCTCAGGCAGCGTTTCAGCAGTATTCATATCAGGCAGCGGCTGGGAAGCAAGCTGCCAGTGCTACACCGGTGCATGTTTCTGCGGCGGTGCCCGTGCAACAACAGCAACAGTCAACACAGCCAATAAATCCGCGCGACGATTATATGAAAGAAGTCAATGGTGTGCCCTGTCATAAGTGGAATTGGGGGGACGCCTGTGGCTTTACTGAGTCGCATGGGGTGCTTCCGGCTCGCTTTGTGCATATCTGTGCCTGGTGCGCGCTTCGTTATAAAAGGTTGCTAACACACCGTGAGCAGGACTGCCTTAAGAAGCGGCGCTTCCTTGACAAGAAAGTGCCTCAGCCAGGTGCGGCGGCATCAGATGTGAGTCAAGACGTGTTGAGTTCACAGGTCTCCGGGGCTTCGTTGCAAGACAAGGGTCACTCGGGTGACGGGGAGCTTTTCACTGACTCTGTCCCGTCGTCGGCAAGTGTAATATGTAATAGTATTGCTCCTAAACTACCGCTAATAGTCATTAACACGCCGCTGAATGGGTCCCAGCTGTTGCCTAGTTCTGGGTTACTGGGTCAGGAACAGTCGATACTACACAGTACTGAGTTGGGGTCTGACCCTTATGTTACTCCTGGTGACCTTCCTACACACTCCGCTACTGTGCTTGCTTCTGTAATCGACCTTGATATTGATCATAATATTGTTGCTCCTGTCATTGATTCTGATAATCCTGTTGATGTTACTGTTGACTTTATGTGTGATTGTTTCGATCCAGGTTTCCTGTTTCTTGCTGATCCGCCTGCTGGATCAGCTGCTGAAGCATATGCCCCTCCGATGCCGTTAGATTATAGGCCAACGTTGTTGTCTTTCTGGCCTACTGCTGTCACAAATGCGTGGTTAAACTTTAAAACGTATTTTGATATTTACTCTGTAGTAAGGGTGACAGGCCTCCCTAATTACCTTGAAGCGAGAGTTCCGGTGACCTCGGGTTTGAATATTTCGGTGTGGAGGCAGTTGCTTGATAACTACCCAGATGTGCAAGTCATTGATCATTTGGAGTTTGGCTGGCCAATAGACTATTCGGCTAGTTTTCCTCCAACCCCAACACTAAAAAACCATGCGCCGCAACATGAGCTTATGACTCATGTGGCGTCGTTTATAAAGAAAGAGTGTGGTTTTAATGCTATGCTAGGCCCCTTTAAGGAGTCCCCTTTTTCACCATGGGTACAAATAAGCCCAGTAATGACGAGGCCTAAAAAAGATTCAACTGAAAAGCGTATTATAATAGACCTTAGCTTTCCGCTCGGTGCAAGTGTTAATTCAGGGGTTAAGAGGGGCTTCTACCTCGGCAGGCCTTTTTCTTTCTCTCTCCCCTCAGTGACGACATTATCAGACAGACTGGTTGTCACAGGTACGACGTCATACTTATGGGCAGCGGATCTAGCCTGTGCCTATCGCCAGCTTAGGGTATGCCCGTTGTCGGTTCCATTGCTAGGAATACAGTTAGGTGAAGACATCTTCATTGATATTGCCCCGCCATTCGGATGTCGGACCTCTGCGTTGGCATGTGCGCGCACTACCAGGGCAGTGGTGTGGTTAATGAGGCAGAAAGGTTTTTTCTGTCTGTGGTACTTAGATGATTTTGTGGGGGTCGAGAAGACAAGAGAACAGGCGTTGGAAGCTTACAATTGTTTTTTCCAACTCACAGATAGGCTAGGTTTAGTACTTGCCCCTGCTAAATGTACCCCTCCGGCCAATAAGATACGCTGGCTTGGTTTTCTGATAGATGCGCTTAATATGACTGTCACTATTCCAGAACAGAAGCTTGCTGAAGTCCTTTCGGAGTGTCAGGCTTGGAAAGAGAAAAAGGTTGCTTCGAAGAAGCAGCTGCAGAGCATAGCAGGAAAAATGCAGCACGTTGCGAAATGTGTGAAGCCTGCGAGGGCATTCATGAATAGAGTGTTAGCGGCAATTAGGGCTTCCCCTAATGCGGGTCAGCATCCATTTTCGGATGAACTATTGAAGGATATAGATTGGTTCATAAATTTTGCAGCAAAATTTAATTCGGTAGTTCTTCTTCCTCTGAAGCCGGTTACGGAGTGGATAATAGAGTGTGACTCTACGCTGAAATCAGGGGGGGTTTTCTCCCGAGTGGCATACTATGCTGCAGAATATCCATCCGAGGTGATTCATACTTTGAAATTCATTAATCAGTTGGAGGCGTTTAACGTAATTACGGCGCTTACTGTGCTTCTCCCGGATGTCCCAAGGAACTGGACGGTGGTAGTCAATACTGATAACTTAGTTTCTCAACAAGTTCTGGCTTCAGGGGGAGGGAGGGATCGAATGTTAACTGCGTTCGCAAGACAACTTTGGTTAATTTCGGCATTAAATAGTTGTGATATCAGAGTTATACATAAAGAGGGAGCTGAATTAGTTCTTGCTGATAATCTGAGCAGGCTTCACCACAACAAGCAAGCGGAAGAAGCGGCACTCTTGGAGTGTCGACGAAGGAATTTACACCGCATCCCAGTCACGTTCTCCTTGGAAAATATTGATTTTTCTTTGTAGTTATTATATGATAATTCTGGAAGATAGACACTTTTTCTGCTTCTATCTTCCAGGGTACAGCTTGACTCAACATCTTCAGCTAGTGGCTGCATTGACAGAGGCACTGTCTAGGGGCACCTGGGCAAACAAACGCCTCCACCTTCAGACATATGAAAGATTCTGCCTGAAACATGGTGTCGACATCTTGACTCCTTCGGTCTATGACATTCTGTCATATATAATGTTCCTTAATTCATTACTCAGATCCCCAGGATCGATAGCAAACTATCTAAGTGGAGCTAAGACCTGTATTCAGGCTCTTGGCGGTGACGTTGCTAACTTTGATGCTTATCATGTGACTATACTTAAGAAAGGAATTCTAAAAGATTCAACTCATATTACCTCGCGTGCATCCCCAATAACCCCTTCTGATCTTAAGTTGATAATCTCATAATTGCTACAATTTAATGAGCTCTCACTTGTGTATGTATCTGCCTTGTTGATAATGTACTATACATTTTCTCGACAGAGTAATGTGACGGTTCCCTCCCACTTCATGATGTCCCCCCACACAATTCATGCTGATGATATTGTGGTTACTAACCAGGGGATGTTGGTGACTGTTACCTCTTCTAAGACATGTACTACGTCTCAGCCTCCGCTGGTCTATCGACTTCCAAGAATTCCATCAGCACAGTGCTGCCCGGTGAGTGCGTGGTTGAGATATAAGCTTTTTTCGAATCCTCCTGCGGCTGGTCCCGCATTCCTGCTGTCGTCAGGTGTCCCTCTGACGGCGGGATGCCTAACAAAAATATTAGGCGCGGTAGCTAAAATTCTCTTTGGACCCGAACGCCCGTTAACTCTGCATGGTCTTCGTAGGGGTGCCATGCAGGCCTGTGTGACGGCAGGAGTGCCGCTTAGTCCGATTAATGAAGCGGGGCCGTGGACTAGTAATGCTGTGTCCGCTTATCTTCCTCAGACGGTAATTTCTACCGTACCAGCAGCCCTCGCCTCTATTTTGGGTTGAGGACTGCTGGTTCTCGGTGCTAGTTATTCTCTCTCTCATCTCTCTCTTGATCTTAACATTTCCCCTTTACTTATCAACATGTAACTAGCCTCATTCTTAACTGTTTAATCATTGTTCGATTTGATTGATACTTATCTTGAAATCATTTAACCTGTTTGGTACTCTACACGATACCACACTAATATCACGGTCATTTAACTATGACACGATACACGATACCGATATGTTCTCCAGCCAAGACCGACCTGCCTGCAGGTTATGTTCTCCAATAAATTTTTGTTATTTCCAATTATGCCTTATCCTCTTCTGTTCTCATATGTAAATTAGATTGGTGATTATATTCTGCTTTACTTTAGTCTGAAGTAACTTTAATCTTACATGACAACTAACCAACTTTCAGTCAACAAGGGTTTGACTTTGAGGTTAATGACCGACAAGGTGTATGTGTGTGTGTGTGTGTGTGTGTGTGTGTGTGTGTGTGTGCGTGCGTGCGTGCGTTTGTGTGCCGGAAGAAGCCTTCCTCCCCCCCCCAACCCCCATCGAAGTGATGCTGTTATGACATTCATGAGGGTCACTCTCCTGAAACCTGGCCAGAAGTGTCACATGGAGAGTTAAAATCTAATATTTGAATTTTTATCATTTTTTGGTTGCAAATGAAAGCTGGAAATCTCCCCTTTACATCAAAGTAAAATATAAATTGATGAGATAAAAAATAAAGGTGTAGTTCATGATGAAGCTGTCTTATGGCAGTATAACATGTGTTGCTCAGATGTAACACATGTTTATGACACCACACAGTCTGCTTAATAAAATGCTAAGCAGAATTATATAATTTAATACTTAGAAGCATATTAATCATGGCATAATATACAGAAATATGTTGTGCTTATATTGATAAAAAAAAGTAATTCCCAGCCATGCTTTATTCACTGAATAATTACTGTACAATATTTGTGTGGCATCCAGACACCACTGGTTACATCTGTGACAGAAATTTGTAATGTTATTTCTGAAGACATCAAATAATTCTTTTTTTAATTTAAGCATGCATATGTGTTAATAAATACTTCCTTTTTGATTTGGGAACTGTTTTCTTTGATATATCAATGCAATACAAGATGTTAGTAATGATTCAACCATGTCCTATATGTCATGTTACAAATGGCTGACTGTAAAATGGGGTTTTTGGTGCAAAAATACTTCATAACTAAAAGGACAAATGTTGCACACAGTTTATTTTATTTCCCTTATTTCTTACATCAAATCTGAACATGAATATAAAAAGTATAAGGCCAAAAATAAGTAGGAAGTTTTTTTATTGATGTTATAAAATCCCATCCCAT
This sequence comes from Branchipolynoe longqiensis, assembly GCA_030323885.1. NCBI lineage: Eukaryota > Metazoa > Annelida > Polychaeta > Phyllodocida > Polynoidae > Branchipolynoe > Branchipolynoe longqiensis. The sequence continues at coordinate 60,231,383 of CM059200.1, read as the reverse complement.
GCTGACCAGTTTTCATGAGAGTGACCCATGACTATTTCAGAAAGGTGTGTGACACTGACAGTTGAGTTGTTTACCACACTCGTTCCAAGTGGATGGGATAGCCCAGTCGGCAGAGTGCTGTTATGGTTGGTTGGTTGGTTGTTGGAGTTTTACGTCCTGCAACATCTAGGGTCATATCAGGACGGGCACCGACTGGTGACAGTGTGTACTCGTGGTGACTTTATAGTGCTGTCCCACTGGGAGACCAGGCTGCCAGCACCATGACCCGATATCCCATTCAGTCACATTATCCCGACACTGAGCTAACCAGTCCTTGCCCTATCCTATCTATGCCGAGCTCCAAGGCTAGGTAGCGACAAGTATCAATTTAATAAGTCATCAGTTTGACTCGGCTCGGATTCGAACTCCAAACCTTCCGCATGGGAATCTTGCGCTCTACTGATTCAGCTACCGCATCCGGTTATGTCAAGAGACGAATGGATGTAAGAGTGTAACTTGTAAGGAAAGGAGAAAATGGTGTTGAAGAAAGCGTACACAATATTTCCACCAGTAAAGTATAAACCACGGTATTAATTTAAATTTAAAGTTGCGTAGTCCGATGGTATTGAGTTTCACTGTTCAGTCATTTTTTCTGAGATAAATATATTAAGTATATTGCTATAATCTAACTCATTTAAATTTTAAGGAATTTTTATTTTAAATGGATAACTTTTGAGATATTTGAAGTGCAAACATGTCAAATTCATGTTGGCAGGTTTGCCAAAACTCTTGACACCATAAGCTTCTGCAGTAATAGGTTCTATTAAGTTGACTCAGTATTCCCTTCTGTGTGGAAACAAATGCTTAATAATAAGCCAATCGCTATCTAAGTTAGATGTGCAGAATCAAATCTCGATAATTGCTTTGGTTAAAAAAAAGTTGATGCTTCATCAGACTATGCAACTTTAGTAAAAAAAAAGGTTTTTGTGTGTGTTTTTTATAATGCCGCTGGTCTAAATAGAATTGTATGCGCATGTCCTGCAAAGTGTGGCAACAAAACCTAAATATAATGCGTGGAGCTGGACTCGCACCCACACACATGTGTTTTAGTACAGTGTAATGTTACATTGCACAACCTTACTATAAAAAGGTTCTATCTGACAAAATGGTGCTTTCTAGTTAATGAGGACTGAAGCTGTGTAACTGCATGATAGCAAAGTAGATGGAACAATATTATTTTTAATATATCTCAGTGAAAAATACCAGTCGAGAAGCAGTTGTGTAACTGCATGATAGCCTTTTGTAGATAGAGCATTTTTACATCCATAACACCAATTCGGTCACCTTGTCAAATAGACTACATCATGGTTCCGACTGCGCATGCGCTGAAAACGATGTTGGGAGCAAAGCAAAGGCATGCGGCCATTGAGTTTGCCCATACGCGCAGTGAAAAACGTCAGTTTTATTCAAAATTAATAAAAATCCAGAACCCTAACCTTATCAATTTAATATAATCTTTTTGGTAAACATGTTTTCTATATGTGTTCCAAGCGGTTTGTGACTAGGTGGTGTGGTTTTATCAATATTTTACTTTTTCTGTATGAAGATTGCTCACTGCCATTGACAATGCATTGAGTACGGGTATGGCCATTGAGTTTGCCGATACGCATAGGGCAAAACTGGCCTATTATTCAAAATAAATAGAAATACATAACAAGTTGGCACAAAAATGGACGGAAGGATGCAATATAATAATATAGTGAGTATGATTAAGACACAACTCTCCATAATTAAGCATTTTGAGCTAAGAAACATACAATTTCAGTCACTTTACACTATTACAGGCTGATGTTTACATCACCATTGATTAGGCTAGCCAGAAGTAATTCTTTCTAAATATTAAAATGTTAAATGTGTCAACAAAAACTTGTTTCAAAGAAATATATAACCAATATCTGATTAACCCTACTCATTTTCTATTTCTAGATATGTCATTAACCATAGGATATAAATAAAAACATGAATAAAATAAGTAAAACTAACTCTGCCTATGGCTCTAACACTAGTCTGAGTGCCTAGATTTGTCTAAATCTAAATGCACATGGTGTAAAATGTACCTATTATATTGATGTAAATGCAATGCTGGATAAAAGGGTAATATCTTACTTTATTATATATATATTTTTAGGTGGTATTCTATGTTTCAAACAAGAGCTGAGATGAGCTGAAACTAGCACTTTTCATAGCTGCACCCAGTGTATTAGCATGTGCCATGTGCTTTTGGGGGGGTTGTTTTGCTCTGATGCATCGCACAATGCACCACACCGCTGGAACCGTGTATATTAAGGTCACGACTGCCGATTTAGCTCTGCTTATGGCCTAGTCACACTACGACGTGATGGCCAAGGTGAGTCCGACGAGGGCGACTTTCGAAAAACCTGACGTGATATGCAAATACGGGGCCAAGTTGGATGACACCGCGGCGTGGTCGACGTGGGTGTAACAACGGTATAACGTTGTCGGAACGAGAGAGGACGTAGAAGTACTATTAGTGGTACTAGTAGTACTATTAGTGGTACTACTAGTACTATTTGTGGTACTAGTAGTATTATTAGTGGTACTAGTAGTACTATTTGTCGTACTAGTAGTATTATTAGTGGTACTAGTAGTACTATTTGTGGTACTAGTAGTACTATTAGTGGTACTAGTAGTACTATTAGTGGTACTAGTAGTACTATTTGTGGTACTAGTAATACTCTTAGTGGTACTAGTGGCACTATTTGTGGTACTAGTAGTACTATTAGTGGTACTAGTAGTACTATTAGTGGTACTAGTTGTAATATTAGTGGTACTAGGAAAAGTAGTACTATTGTGGTATTAGTAGCACTTGTAATACTAGTAGCACTTGTAATAGTAGTAGTAGTGGCACTAGTAGCACAATCAACCAACAACTATGTGTGGTACTAGTAGTACTAATAGTGGTACTAGTAGTACTATTAGTGGTAATAGTAGCACTATTAGTGGTACTAGTAGTAATATTAGTGGTACTAGGAGAAGTAGTACTATTTGTGGTATTAGTAGCACTTGTAATACTAGTAGCACTTGTAATAGTAGTAGTAGTGGCACTAGTAGCACTGGTAGTAGTAGTAGCACTAGAAGTGTTATTGGTAGAACTAGTAGAACTAGTAGTAGCACTAGTATCACTAGTAGTACTTACTAGTAGCACTAGTAGTACCAACCAACCAGACGACCTGGTCATAGCGAGAGCCTACCGTGACCGTGAGCCTAACGTGACCTAACGTGACTGAGAGCTTTAAGGGCGCATTCCATATACGCGTAAAGGCTGCATTCCATATACGCGGAATGCGAATGCGAATGCGACAAAAAATCGAAATGCATTGAAACCTATGAGCTACATTCCATACACGCGTAATGCGTAATGCGAATGCGAATGCGTCAGAAATCCATTATTCCGATCGCTCCATGTAGCGATCGGTGTGTAATGCGTTATGCGTCAAGCTGGATGTGAATAGAAACCTGAGTCTGATGTGTCCATTAGTTTAACACCAGGAGAGGCGACTGAGCATTACGGAACAGTCTCACAGAGGGGTGCTAATTGGAAACACATGGTGAGCTGGGCACCCGGGAGACATAAGGTTAGGGGAAAGCTAAAAAATGCTACCATATGCACAGAAATATGAATACTTATCTATAATTTGGTTATAATAAAGGTAGGAACCCCCATGTGACATACAAAAAGTTACATAGATATACATGCAATATTTGGTCACATACAGAGCAGTATGGAGAATAATTGTTTATTTTTATTTTTTAAATATAGCCAGTCGTGCGCCACATAACGCATTACGCATTACGCGTATATGGAATGCTGGCATTCGCATAACGCATAATGCGTAACGCGTAACGCATAACGCGTATATGGAATGCGCCCTTTATGCGTAATGCGTAATGCGCTACGCGTTATGCGTTATGCTTTATGCGAATGCCAGCATTCCATATACGCGTAATGCGTATTGTGCTATGCGTTATGCGTTATGCAGTGAAGTATATAAAAAGTATATAAAAAGTGTGTGTGACTCTGTGTCTCTGTGTGTGTCTCTGTGTGTGTGTCTGTGTCTCCGTGTCTGTGTGTGTGTCTCTGTCTGTGAGACACACACACAGAGACACACACAGAGACACACACACAGACACACACAGAGATACACACACAGACACACACACAGCAACAGAGACACAAAGACACAGACACACACAGAGACACACACAGAGACACACACAGACATGCACAGATACACACACAGAGACACAACACAGAGAGACACACAGACATACACACAGACACACACACACACACAGATACACACATCATCATATGGGGGTGTTCGTAACCTTACGACGGTTACTGGTTGCAGAACTGCAACATTATAGAGAGGCTCCGATAAATCGGCCCAATCTTTGGTTTGAAGACTTGTCTTTGTAGAGGAAGTGGTCTTCGTAGAGGAAGTGTTATGAAGGCTGGGACATCCTTCACGACGTAGTGACGATGGGGCGCCGGGTGGCAGCGGATCTCTCCATGCCGGTATGTAGTAGAGCTGTAGGTGTGTGTAGTGTAGTGTAGCACTTGTATCCGGTCAGCAGGGGTTCGAGGAAGGCGGGCAAAGGTGGGAGCAGCGGTCGTTCCAGCAACAAGAACCAGACAGAGAAATCGTAATAGGTCAAGGGCCCCACCCAAGAACACAACAACCCTGGTCAGGGGAAGAAGTGTGCCTGGGAGAAATCGAATGGGCAGAATCTAGGAAAGAGAAATGAGGAGAGTTGAGTCAAAGGACCGTGCCTATCTGCCCTATGGTGACCATCCGGCGAGCCATAGACACGGACAGAGTAAGAGTAGAAAGTGAAAATGCCGGCGGGCACCCCCTCCTGGAACTCTTTTCAGACATATCAAGGAGGTGCCAGGCCGGCAGAGAGGTGATAGAGAGAGGTGTGGACGAAGTGCGGTCCGGACAGCAAGTGCAGATACACACAGATTGATTGATTGATTGGGGGGTTCGTGACCTAGCGGTCACTGGCTGCAGGACTGCAGCATTACTAAACGGTGCCGTTAGAACGGCCCGTTTTGGGCGTGTTTTTCTTGGGGGGGGGGGGGGGGGGTCTTTCCTTCTTGTTTCTTGTGGTGGGGCGGGGGGGCATGGTGCTTTGTGCGGTGTCTTGTGCTGTGGTGCGGCGGTGGCCCGGCAGTGGCAATACGTTCTTGGGCCCACGGTCCTGTACCTCGGCCGGAGAGCAAGGCGGGATCCGGTGTCGTTGGCAGCAGGGCCATGGGCGGCGCATTGGACCTCCGGGCCCTCATCGCATGGTGGGTGGTCCAGAGCCAGTGGCTCTTGGACCGGGGTGATGTGGGTGGGTGTGGCTGTATCCGCGGCCCCGGCATCCACTCCGTCGTTGATCGAAGCGGGACCCAGCATTGTGGGTGCAGAGGCCGAGGCCTGTCACATCGGTGTGTCCAGGACCGCACAGGGCTCCTGGTGTTGTGGTTGCATCTGGTGGGACCTCTCGGGGCTCCCGGGTGGGACCTCACAGGGCTCCCGATGTAGGGGCTGCATCTGGTGGGACCTCACGGGGCTCCCGGGTGGGACCTCACGGGGCTCCCGATGTAGGGGCTGCATCCGGTGGGACCTCACGGGGCTCCCGGGTGGGACCTCACAGGGCTCCCGGGTGGGACCTCACAGGGCTCCCGGGTGGGACCTCACAGGGCTCCCTGCTGGGGGACCTCACGGGGCTCCCCGGTCGGGACCTCACAGGGCTCCCTGACAGTGGTTGCTAGTCACTGTCGCTGCTGTTGGGTTCAGAGTCGTCGGCGATGGGTTTGGGGCCGCCGCCGATCTCGAAGGTGTGGTAGTTCTGTCTATAGAATCTACCGAGTGGCTCCCATGAGGACTCGGAGAGTCTCTCGAGGATGGCGAGCGCAGCTCGGACGTCAGACAAGCTGTGTGGTGGGCCAAGGAAGTCTCGGATGGCGGTCCTGTCAAAGGCCACACATGACGCCAAGATGTGGGCGACGTTGAAGACTTTGTCACCGCATGGACATCGTTGCAATGCAGGGGTATCAATGAACCGCCTGTATCCAGTCCTGAAGCGTGTGACCGCCTCTTGCACGGATGCAGAGAGGTTTTTTGGGACTGGTAGGCGCGCTCTGACATTTTTGTGCCAGGCCCAACTGATGGAGTATGGGTTCCTGACGGCGGTGTTGTGGAGGGAAGCCTCCCACAGGGCTTTGGTGGCTCTAGCGTGGGTGGCTTTGAGCTTGGACAAGGAGTGGTCTATGACGAGGTCGATCTCAGGACGGCGGGAGCCATCCAGAGCAGCTGAGTCAGCCTGGTCATTGCCGGGAAGTCCTATGTGGGAGGGGACCCAGGCCAGCACTGTGTCGAGTTGAGCTTCATGCCTTGTGACGATGGTGTTCTGGATCAAGGTGGCCAGAGAGTGGTTAGCTCTGTGGTCCTTGATCTTGCGGACTGCGTTGAGTGAATCAGTGACCACTATGCAACTGCAGTGCCGCAGGTGGGTCAGTGCATGGTGGATGGCGGCGAGCTCTGTATCGAGGGTGGAGGAGTGGTCCGTGACCCTGATAAGGCGTCTAGCCTGCCCATCTGGTAGGAAGTAGCCAGCCCCGGCTCGGCCTGTGTCAGGGTTGAGTGAGCCGTCGGTGTAAACCGTGGTGGCTAGAGGAAAGTCCTCTTTGGCCCGGGCAATGGCTTCCTGTGCCAGGGTTCTGAGGACTATAGTCGGGTAGTTGGTTCGTGCTGAGCAGAGGCTGTTGAGTCTGACCTCAACGGGTACGGAGTACCAGGGGGGTCTCGCCCGGAGGTCAGGGACATCAGCGAGTGCCAGCCCATGCGTTTCGTTCAGGGTGCGGATGGCCGTTTTCGCACCCCAGGAGAGGCCGAGGCGCCGTCCTGGGCCGTTTTGTAGGCAGGAGGCTGCGCTGCGGTAGAAGGTGGAGTGGCCTGTGGACAGGGCTTCGCAGAGGTGGTTTGCCAGCAGCTGTTGTCCACGTAGGTGGAGTGGTGGGAGGTTGGCCTCAAGGAGGAGGATCTCAACCCTGGTTGTGCTGCGAGCTCGGGTGATGAGTCGCGCTGCCTGGTATTGGACTCTTTCCAGGGTGAGGAGGTCTTTGGTCAGGGTGCTACTGCGAGGCAGGCGGGACTTACGGTTCTCTCTGCAGTAACCAATCCAGGAAATGGTGTTGGCTGCATAGTCGTAGAGGGCCCGCATGGCCTGTTTGTAGAAAAGCCTGAGCACTTCAGCTGGTGCTCCCCAGTTGAACCCAGAGATTCTAGTCATTAGAAGAAGTCTCTTGTTCATTCTGGAGGTCAGTTGCTTTACCAGTGGGCTCATGGAGAGTTGGTGGTCGAGCCTGACTCCGAGGTAGTCGAAGGCTTCCACCCACTCGACGTCCAAGTCCCCGGCACAGAGTGGGTGGGGAGGCTGATCAGCAAACATCATCATAGCTTTTGTTTTGTTTGCGGATATTTTGAGCCCCAGCTCACAGCAGGAGCTGTTGAGTAGGAGCAGGATATCCGCCGCGAGGAGGGCCACGTCCCTTGTGCGTGAGCAGACGACAGCGATGTCGTCTGCGTAGCACAGAATCTTGACGTGTTTGAGGCGCCGTTCCGTAATGCCTGTTTTCAGTCGGCTTATGAGGGCAGCGACTACAGCATTAAAGAGAAAGGGGCTGAGGACAGCCCCCTGTGGGACGCCGTTTTTTAGGTGGTTGAGGGGAGAGGTGCTGCCCTGGAAGCGGACGCTGGCTCGCCTATTGCTTAGGTAGTTTTGGACGAACCAGCTCAACCAAGGAGGTGAGGACTACGTTGTGGTCGACCAGCTCGAAGGCCTTCTCCAGGTCGAGGAAGATAACAGCCGCGCAGGAGCGATTTCCCCTGGCACGTACTATCTCCTCGATGAGGGTGAGGACGGCGTGCTGCGTGCCACGTCCACCTCGGAACCCGACCAGTTCTTCGGGAAAGCCATTGGCCGGGTCATTGGAGAAGGTCTCGAGCCGGCCCAGTACGATTCTCTCTACCACTTTCCCGAGGGATTGTAGTAGCGAGATCGGCCTGAACTCGCCTGGGTCTTTCTTTGGGATGGGTACGATGACTGCGTCCTTCCACGATTGCGGTATAGTTGCTCGTGTATAGACCGAGTTTAGGAGGGGGAGCAGAGTTTCCCTGTTGTGTGTGGTCAGGCGGGTCCACACCGTGGTAGGTACACCGTCTGCTCCGGGGCTCGTTTTCTTTCGTGGAGGGTGGAGTGCCCTCCCGAGCTCGATCTTTGTAAGGGGGCGGTCAAAGCCATGGGCAGAAGGGAGGTCTATGGCGTTGTTTATAGCTTCCTCTCGCTGGGGGGTGTCTCTGGCGAGGGTTTGTAGGTGTGTGTTTGGTAAGTAGAGTTGTGGGTCTGTCCTGTTAATGAAAGTGGTGAGTTGGTTTGTGGCTGTTTGTAGTGGGTTAGGCTCAAAGGGTGCCCGTGGGGTGGTTCCCTGTAGGTTGTGAATTTTCTGCCAGAGGCATGTGAGTGAGGTGTTCCATGAGATTTTGGTGCACCACAACTTCCATTTTCTGTCGTTTTCAGTTGTGATGAGCTCGTTCAACCATTGGGTGGCAATGTTGACTAGTTTTTCAGTGCCTGGGTTGGGGTTGGAACGAAGCTTGCGGAGGAGTTTGTTTTTGTGGTGTTTGGCTCTCCTGATGGCGGGAGAGTTAGTGGTGCCCGGGGGGCGGTGGTTTGTTGTCTGTTGGATGGTGGCTTCCATGGCGTGGCGGACAAGCATGGTGAACTCGTCGCAAGTGTTGGGAGGGTTAATGTGTGTGAGGTGTTGTAAGTGTTGGTTGAAGGCTTCCCAATCGGCTCCGTCCAGGTTAAATCTGGCCGGGCTTTGTGGAGGGGGGACCTTGGTAGCTTTTGTGCGCAGGAGCGCTGCGTGGTGGTCTGAGAACAGGTCAGTCAACTCCCACGAGGCTGTGGCTGCGAGTTGTGTGTTTAGGATGCAGAGGTCGATGGACGAGCCGCTGCGATGAGTGGGTGAACCATCATTCATTAGGGTGTGGCTCGCCGAGTCAAGGACCTCTGCGAGTAGGGTGCATCCTCTGGCGGTGTCTGTGTTGTTGCATCCCCAGATGGAGTGGTGGGTGTTGAAGTCTCCCATGATTATTTGGTGTGTTGCTGCGTTGGTGTGTGCCTGGAGGATGCGCTCCAGGGAGTATTGAGTGTTGCAGGGGTTGTATATGTTGTAGGTGTCTATTGTGGTTGTGGCCAGCTTGAGGCGTATACGTAGTGTGTCGGCCGTGGGGTTGGCTCTGGACGTTGGTATTTTGGTGGCGTGGATGTGGTTGTTGACTAAGGTGGTGGTGCCTCCCTTTGGTCTACCTCCGACCAGTGATTCCACTGCGGGTATGTGGTAGGTGGTGTAGCCTTTGATTTGTGGTGGCTCTATCTTCCATGTTTCCTGGAGCATAGCCACGTCTATGCGGTCAGTTTTTAGTTTGTTGATGAGGGTTGTGAGTTTTGTCCGTAGGCCTGCACAGTTCCAGGAGAGGACTGTGAGGTTGGAGGAGTTGGTCGGGTGTGGGTGGCGGTCGGTGTTGTGGTTATTATGTTGAGTATCCATGTTGGTGACTCAGGGTGATGTGGTTAATTGGTGGTGTGGAGGTTGTGGGTTGAGGTATGAGGGTTGAGGTGCGGAGGAAGCCGATAAATAGCTGTATTATGGAACCAAGCGGGTCGCTGGCTGTCCCTTGGGGGAGGTTGTTTTCAATTGCTTGGAGTATGTCATGGGAGTGTGTGGCTGCGGGTGTTGGGGTGGGGGTGGGTGCAGGTGTGGGGGTGGTTGTGGGAGCTGGTGTGGGTATTGGTGTGGGTGTGCGTGTGGGTGTGGGCATGGGTGTTGGTGTGGGTAAGGTGTTAGGTGTGGGTGTGCGTGGGGTTTGGGTGCCGGCGTCGCACTTGGGTGTGGCGGTACTGGTCTGCCTGGGGGTTTGTGTGGCGATGGATCGTGTGTGTGGGCGGTGTGTGGTGGAGGTGGTTTTGCTGGGGTGCGGTGGGTGCAGGTGGAGGGAGAGGAGGGGTGGAGCACGTGGGGTCGGGAGGAGGGGCGTGTGGAGCGCATGGGGGGGGGGGGGGGGGGGGGGGGGGGGGGGGGGGGGGGGGGGGGGGGGGGGTTGAGCTTGCTCCATAGCCTGCGCTTCTCTGGGCAGCTGGGGTCTCGGGAGGTGTGGTCGCCACCGCACGCTGTGCATCTGGCGTTCAGCACGCACCCCTCCGCGAGGTGGCCAGGTAGCGCGCAGTGCCCGCAGACCTCCTCTGTGGCACTGCACTCACGTTTGTAGTGCCCATACCTCTGGCACTGGGTGCAGTAGGTAGGGCATTTGTGGGGGGTTGCCACCCGAAGGTGGCCTAAGGGGCCGAAGTCAAGCTTGGCGAGGGTGCTGAGGGGGGAGGTGGTGTAGATATTTACACAGTGGGTGGGCTTGCCACTTTTGGGGGTGATGCGGGATGCACGGATGATCCCGTGCTGTCCTACAAGGTCGGACGGGTCCGCTAGTGGGTGGAGCCCGGTTACCACGTAGTGGTGGGTCTTCGCCGAGCCTCTGATCTCAGCGAAGTTGGCTGCTGCACGGAGTCTCGAGAGAGACTCCGGCGTCCGGGCTCCAATCACCATGTGATTTGGGTATTTGTCTAGGGACAGGGTGTCAGTGCCGGCAGTCCTGTCTATTAGGGAGAGGGCCCTAAGGGTTTCCTTGGCATCGCCGCTGTATAAGAAGAGGCCAAGGAAACGTTTGGGGCGGCGTAAGTCGGGGTGGAACTCTGTGGCCGAGTTCTTTTTGGGGGGGCAGTGGCTTTTTTTGCCCTTCGGACCACAGTGGTCCATCCCGAGTCTGCTGAGGGAGGTTGGGTGGCTGAGGAAGAGGTGGCGGCGCTGGTGCCCGGGACGGGGGAGGTGGGGGTGGTGGTGGTGTGGGTGGTGGCGGTGGGGGTGGCGGCTGTGGGGGTCCTGTTGGGTGGTTTGGAAGATTTCCCCTTCCCTTTGCCCTTCCCTGTGGGTTGTTGGGCATTGGGCTTGGCGGGGCTGTGGGTAAGGGTTGCCTGGTTTTGGGGGCTTGGGATTGGTTTGTGGTCAGGGCAGGGAGCGGCGGGGCTTGTGGTGGTGATTGTGGAGCGTGTTGGCGAGGTTGGGGGGGGGGTGTTGGGGGGGAGTCTACATCAATGACGGACTCGTCGTCCGAGCTGGACGATGAGTCGCTGTCGTCGTCCGAGCTGGACGACGAGTCGCTGTCTTCTGGAGACTGGGCAGGGGGAGGGATGTTGAGGAGGGGTGGAGGGTGGACTGGGGTTGTAGGTGCTGTGTGCTTTGGTGACTCTAGTTTCCACGGGGCGTCGGGCAGGGAGTCCGGGGACCGTGGTGGCTGGTGTCAGTGCGGCGTTAGCTGCTGGGTGTCGCATAGCGGTGCTTGGTGACGGTACAGCCGGGCAGGGGTCCGGGTACCGTGGTAGCTTGGGTCGGTGCGGCGTTAGCTGCTGGGGTGTCGCGTGGAGGTGTTCGCACTTCGAGAGCGAAGTAGCGAGTGCACACACAGAGACACACACAGAGACACACACACACAGAATGGGACGGTCCAAACATGGCTCAGTTTAGCTTGCTTTGAGGGATGTTAGGACCGTCCCAAATATGAAGACTGCTTCCTAACAGGTCCGCCGCATAAACCTACACGGCTGTCCATAATTATCAGTCGCCTCCTCCAGCCTTATATCAATGGACAAATGCGACTGATGCTTTTCTGTTCACACCACCTTGAAGACTGCTTCCTAACAGGTCCGCTGCATAAACCTACATGTTATGCAGTGAAGTATATAAAAAGTGTGTGTGACTCTGTGTCTCTATGTGTGTGTCTGTGTCTGTGTGTGTGTGTATGTGTCTCTGTGTCTCTGACAAAGAGACACACACAGACACATATGCACACACAGAGACAGACACAGATACACACACAGAGACACAACACAGAGACACACACAGAGACACACACACACAGACACAGAGACACACACACAGACAGAGTTACACACAGAGACACACACACAGACATAACACAGAGACACACAGAGACACACACACAGACACATAGACACACACAGACACAGAGACACACACATAGACACACACACATACACAGAGACACACACACACAGACACAGAGATACACACACAGACACACACACAGCAACAGAGACACAAAGACACAGAGACACAACACAGCAACAGAGACACAAAGACACAGAGACACAACACAGAGACACACACTCAGAGACACACACAGAGAAACACAGAAATGAGAAATATGAAGAATGGGACGGTGCAAACATGTAGGTTTATGCGGCGGACCTGTTAGGAAGCAGTCTTCATGAGAAATATGAAGAATGGGACGGTCCAAACATGGCTCAGTTTAGCTTGCTTTGAGGGATGTTAGGACCGTCCCAAATATGAAGACTGCTTCATATTTCTCCGGAAGACCAGCTGTCCGTAATTATCAGTCGCCTCCTCCAGCCTTATATCAATGGACAAATGCGACTGATGCTTTTCTATTCGCAGCACCTTTACGCATTACGCATTACGCACCGATCACTACATGGAGCGATCGGGATAATGGATTTTATTCGCATTCGCATTCGCATTACGCATTACGCATATATGGAATGTAGCTCATAGGTTTCAAGGCGTTTCGATTTTTTGTCGCATTCGCATTCGCATTCGCATTACGCGTATATGGAATGCAACGTGACCGTAACGTGACCGTAACGTGACGCGAACGTCTTATCAACTCGTCGAGCTAAGTCAAAGTTTTTTCAACATGTCCAAAACCTCGACGTGCTCCAACGTGAGGCGACGAGAAGCGACGAGAAGCGACGAAAATGACGAAAAGTCGCCACGTCGGAGTCACGTTGGGCCATCACGTCGTAGTGTGAGTGCACCATTATCATAACGCTGAACACTATGAATGCAGTGGAGGACCCTGGTGGAAGATTCCTGAACTACTGAGCCGAATGTGGGACACGATTATGCCTCCTGGTGGATACTTATTGAACTATCGGACCTAGCGCTAACTCGTTGACGCGCCCTGCGCTCGGCATTATTAAGATAGGACTGTACAAGATGACTCTAGAATTGTCTTTAAACACTTCTTTCTTCCTTTGTTTTCTCTCTTCTTTTTTCAAAAAGATATAACATATCTCCAATACACATATATATATATATATTGTATTGTAAATATGCAAATCAGTGGATCCAATCACTAATACCAAATGCGGAAACCTGCCCATTTTTTTTTTTTAATCCCATCACGAGTGTTCCATTCTGTGTGGCCTAATGATGGGATTGAGGTCTGAGATTGCAGTGGGGACTTACATCAGACAGGTTTTATGTCAATTTAAAGGAAGATTTTAGGTAATAGGTTTTGAACGAAGGTGTAGTAGGGGTGGGGTAGGGGCGGGAAGGGGATCAGCGTGCAGGGCTGTGTAGTGCATTTGAGAACATTTATATATATATGTATGTACAAGGGTCAGGGCAAGGAAGGCCTTTAGAATACCTATAACCGTGTCAGGGTCTGACATGCCTGTTGTATTTTCATTAAGTTTTTAAATTCAAGGAGACTTGTGGACTGTCTTGTCCTCACTGGAAGTTTATTCCACAAAGTGCCACCTCTGTAAATCGGTGCTTTAGTCAGTTTGTTTGGTGTTTTTAGAAGTGTAGCATCGCTCTGTCTGGTTACTCTGTTTGTATGGTCAACATATTGTTCATCATTGGATCTTTTATACATGAGACTGAGGAGATGTGTGTCCCTCCTTTGGCTAAGGTAGCTGACTTGTGCTTTAGCATGCATTTCCTTTACAGACAGGGTTTTCCCTCTGTAAACAGTTCTAAGTGCCCTGTTTTGAATCCTCTGTAATTTGTTTTCTTGTTGTTTTGTCAGCAGTCCATATATTAAATCATTGTAGTCAATTATTGGAAGAATAGTGGCTTTATATAGTAACAGGGCTGTATTCTCGCTCATGTAGTACCTAATTTTTCTGAAAGTTGTCATTTTTATGGCTATCATTTGATTAAGTCTTGAGAGTTGTCGATTACCATTTAGTGTAGAATCGAGTGTGGTCCCTAAATATTTGTATGATTCTACCTCATTCAATACTGCATCACCCAAATGTAAATTGATAGGTTGTGCTCTGGATTTTTTTACTTTGGTTGCAAAAATTATGTATTCAGATTTCTTTGCATTAATTGTCAGTTTATTTTCCTTACACCAGATGTTAACCTTAGCTAGTACATCCTCAACTACCTCTGCTGCAGATGCAATGTTTGGGCTATGGACTGTGAGGGCCGCATCATCAGCAAACAGGGTTCTGTTAAATTGACTCAGTATTGCCTTCTACGCAGAAACAAATGCTTAATAAGTGCATCAGTATCTAAGTTAGATATGTAAAATCAAATCTAGATAATTGGTTTGGTTTTGAAAATTAGGCTGCAAATCTGCGTTGAGCCTCTACGGCCCGCTGTTGGAGCTGCCTGGATAGCCATGCTCCGTGCACCAAGTAAGCAAAGCGCGCAGTGAGTGCCGGAGTGATGTTGTTAACCTTATTTGTTGCTACCTAGCCTGGCGCTCAGCATTACTAGGATAGGGCAAGGACTGGTTAGCTAGGCGTCAGGATAATATGTGACTGAGTGGGATATTGGGTCATGGTGCTGATGGCTTTGTCTCCCAGTGGGACAGCACTATAAAGTCACCATTAGTGTGTACTGTCACTACTCAGTATCAGTCCTGATATTACCACAGATGTTTCGATGACATAAAACAAACAAAACATAAATAAATACACAATCCAAACCACAAGATGTCCATTCCATGCTAACCTCCTCTGCAAGTACAATATTGCGCGCACTCTCCTAGCTCAGAAATCCGACACCGCCGGTGTCGTGGTATAAAACCCCGGCCCGATCGCAGCCCCTTTGTAAACAAGCGCAGATCGGCTGCAGAACGAATACACACTACCAGTGTCTATTAAAGATTAATAGAAATGCACAACCCTAACCGTATAAATTTAGTATAATCTATCCATCGAATATGTTTTCTATATGTGTACCAAGCAGCTTGTTTCTAAGTGGTGTAGCTTTAGAGATATTTCACTTTTTCTGTATGAAGATTGCACTGACACTCAGAATATCCCAACTTTCACTATTATCTCTGTTTTTAATACTTTCAGCATAAATTGCTCTTAGGTTACATTAAATACTTCAGATCTTCCTCTTCAATCGCGCATTAAGATATTTTTAATCGATCCAATGAAAGCTTTTAAATTTATTTTACAAAAATAAATGCTTAGTCAACTGTCTTCACGGCAGGTGCTGCGATCGGGCCGGGGTTTTATACCATGACACCTGTCGAGCACTAACAGAGTTGGGACTAGTGTGACATTTCCGGAAATACGAACAAACTAAATATACCTTACCTAATAGACTACATCACGGTTCCAGCGGCGCAGTGCATTGTGGGATGCATCAGAGCAAAACATGCCCCCCAAAAGCACATGGCACATGCTAATACACTGGGTGCAGCTATGAAATGTGCTAGTTTCAGATCATCTCAGCTCTTGTTTGAAACATAGAATACCAACTAAAAAAATATATATAATAAATTAAGATATTAATCTTTTTATCCAGCATTGCATTTACATCAATATAATCAGCACATCTTATGCCATGTGCATTTAGATTTAGAAAGATCTAGGCACCCAGACTAGTGTTAGAGCCATAGCCAGTGTACTCAATGCATTGTCAATGGCAGTGAGCAATCTCCATACAGAAAAAGTAAAATATTGATCAAACGACACCACCTAGGCACAAACCGCTTGGAACACATATAGAAAACATGTTTAACAAAACGATTATATTAAATTAATAAGGTTAGGGTTTTGGATTTCTATTAATTTTGAATAAAACTGACATATTTCAATGGGCGTACAGGCAAAGTCAATGGCCGTACGCCTTTGCTTTGCTCCCAAGGCCGTTTTCAGCGCATGCGCAGTCGGAACCGTGATCTAGTTTATACACATCTCAGGATTTAAGATGCATTTAGGAGACGGTCGCCCTAGCCGGTACCTGAATATCCGGCTGTTATCGATGGTGGGATTTTAGCGTCAGATTTAGGATTGTGCTAACTGCATCGTGATGTAGTCTATACCTCAACAGTTGTCAGACTGGGGCGTTCACAGAGGACTTCGCTATCGAACCATTCAAGGATGTTGAAAAATAGTGAACGCTTTCGTCAGTCTGTCAACAACATTGTGACTAATTTCTCAAGGTAAGTGATTAATGATTTTGACTAAGTATGACACGACCGCGCGATTAACAGTTGTTTGTACAATGACTTGGCTGCACCCTTAAAGTTGCATAGCCATAGTCCAATGAACTTTACAGTTTACTCTTTAGTTTCTGTCTGTCATTTTCTGAGATAACTATATTAGGTTGATCGTTATAATCTACCTTACATTAGTTTGAAATAACTTTTATTTTCAATGGTTAAGTTTGAAGATATTTGAAGTGCAAACATACAAAATGAATTAAAGCAGTTCTCAGAAGTTGTGTACCAATACTGTGACATCAGTACCATAACATCAAAATGCTGTCAAACTCAAAGTCCTATATGATATATCATTATATGGGTCATTCTCAGAAGTTGTGTACCAATACTGTGTGTGACATCAGTACCACAAAATAAAAATGCTGTCAAAGTCCTATATACAAGCTTACTCAATGGGTATATCCTTTTGCATCTGGATAATTGAAAATAAACATATTCTGACATTTTTAAGCAGGTCAAATGATGCTCACACCCAATAAATAGCAGTATTGCATGGAAACCAATCTGACTCCAAAATCAAATATTTCCCACACAAAGCTTGACATTTTTAGGACATTTCACATGCCACTTGCTTTATAAACTAGTAATAATAATTTGAAACCCCATTGCTATGGTTTTGTCTTATTTGTGATGATTAAAGAGAAAAGCATACAAATATTAGCAAGGTAACAGTCCAAATGGAAACAACAATTTTACACAAATGTTCGGCTCAAATTTCAATGTTTAGGGGCAATTTTAGGATTTATCTTTTACTATACCATTACTGGGTCCATGCATAGAGTGTCAAATGGTGAAAATAGTGATACAGGCAGTGCAAATGAACAAAGTAAATTTGATGTTTTCATCGGACTATGTGGCTTTAAGTTGTTGATGCAACGTTCTTTGATTTTGCAGAATTTTTAATGTCCCAGTTGATTTATCGAAACCAGTCACGAAGAGTTTGACAATTCCCGGACTGGCGTATACAGATTTCACAAGAGCAGGTATGTTTGTAGATAAAAGATTCATTTCGTGCTTACAGTAGGGGTGAACGACACCGTAGTCTAAATATTATATGGAGGAGGCTATTTGCAGAGCTGCTTTGCTCTGCGAATTAGCACAAGAATGATTATTATTCGCAGAGCTGCTTTCACAGTTGAATGTAGAACAAATATTGTATTTATATCATGTTGTAATTTTCTGTATTGTATTTATTGCATTTATTTTTTATAATAAAAACACTATTTTTAATATTTGTGAATTCATGCTCATAAATAACAGAATTTGATCTTAGCAGTGAATAGTGGATCTGTCCGTTTAATTGATTGTTTTAGTTTTATTAATGTCCACGGTGCTGATAGTTACTGCCGCTAACTTCCTTTTTTCAATTTTAGCACTCTCAATATTAATAAGTCATGCTCATAAATAACAGAATTTGATCTCAGCAGTGAATAGTCGATCTGCCTGTTTAATTGATTGTTTTAGTTTTATTAATGTCCACGGTGCTGATAGTTACTGCCGCTAACTTCCTGTTTTCAATTTTAGCACTCTCATTATTAATAAGTCATGCTCATAAATAACAGAATTTGATCGGAGCAATGAATAGTCTCACTCATAATTAACAGAATTTGATCTGAAGCAGAAAGAGCATATTGAGGATAATAGGGCCTGAAAATGTTGACAACTTTGGACGATCCCTTACGACCAAAACAAACGCTAAACTAATTCTGCACATGCGAATGCTCAGTAAAATTCTGCACATGCATATGTGCAGTAAAATGATGTACACTGATTGGTTGGTTGCAGCTCTGCGAATTACAGTATTGGTAGCTATTATTCGCAGAGTCATTTCATGACAAATAAGGAAATACTCGAACGGACGGGGCTGCCCTCTATGGAAGATCTTCTGATCAAAAAGAATCTCCGGTGGACTGCGCACCTCATGAGGATGTCATCAGACAGGCTACCAAAGCAGATCCTCTACTCTCAACTGTCTTCTGGTTACAGAAAGACAGGGCGCCCTCGTCTCCGGTTCAAGTATACCATCAAGAGAAACCTGAAGCTGAGAGACATTAAGACCGACTGAATAAATAGCCAGTGCAATATTATATACAGGTAGGGGTGGGAGCTGTGCAGCGTTTGGTGAGATGAGTGTCGCAGAGGCTTGAAAGTCTGAGTCGCGCGACGCAGAGGTGTCAGTATCCTCCCCCCTCACCCCATTGGCGAATCAAACGCAAGCCTTGGTGAGATGAGTGTCGCGGAGGCGTGAAAGTCTGAGTCGCATAACGCAGAGGTGTCAGTATCCTCCCCCCTCACCCCATTGGCGAATCAAACGCAAGCCTTGATGAGATGAGTGTCGCGGAGGCGTGAAAGTCTGAGTCGCATGACGCAGATGTGTCAATATCCTCCCCCCCCCCCTTGGAGAATCAAACGCAAGCCTTGGTGAGATGAGTGTCGCGGAGGCGTGAAAGTCTGAGTCGCGTGACGCAGGTGTGTCAGAGTCCCCCCCCCACCCCCCCACGCCAAATCAAAAGTCATTATACAAAGCATTTCGACCAATAATGGTGGTTAACCATCCACACAGGTTTGTAGGCAAAGAACTTTTGTATGTACAGTAAAACCTCTCTAAATCGACCGACCTTGGGACTGACTTTAAATGGTCCATTTAGGGAGGTGGTCGGTTTAGGGAGTTAGAATGTGGTTACAATAGTATTGTTGGGACCCAAATAAAGCGATCGATATAGGGGAGTGGTCGATCTGTGGAGGTGGTCGGTTAGGAAGGTTTTAATGTAATATTATTTTTTCATGAAAAATATTTGATAAAATCCGGTTTTACAATCATTTGAAAGTTTTCCGGTAGAAAGCGGCCATAATGGATACGAAACTAACGCCAGTGACCTCTATCTTACAGTGAAAGTAGTTATTTTGAGCCTGACACACTCACTCGTAGCAAGCTACTTTCAAGGAGGGGTTGTGTGCTGAGAGCAAGTGCTCCCATTTGTCCAGAGGGCAGCACCCTGTCCTTTGTTTTGAGTGCCTACTATTACTAATACCAATTTCTTTTTGAAGTTGGTGATCGACCTTTTGAAATAAAAATCTGTGTTCGACAGGCAGTATTTTTTATTTTTTATTTTTCAGTCACTCATGTACACATCACAATGTTTTCAGTCAAACGATGAACACTGTATTCTCATTTCAAAATTCATTATATCATATAGTTATAAAAGTTTCAACTTTGGAACATTGTGTGCATGGAACATATTATGTGCTCACGAAAGTTGAATTGCTGCTAGCCCGACACATCCTTATCAGGTTTTTTTGTGTGTTTTCTTTTTAATTAAAAATATTATGGGGCAGGCGATTTTTCAGGCGCAGGTGGGGGCCGATCACCAATTTATTATTTTTTGGGGGCCTAATTTATGCAATTCCCGTTGGATCACATGGAGGTATTTGCGGTACCAGGGGAGACGTTGGGGTGGACAGAGGTGGTCAAGCATAGTATAGACATGGGCGAGACCACCACCTTCAGGATTCCCTATCGGCGTTTCGTGCAATCGAAGAAAGGGGCACTGGAGACGGCCACGTGAGCTGAAGAAGCTTTTAGATAGTGGAGTGATAAGGAATAGTGATTCTCTTTGGAGTTCACCCGTCCACCTGGTCAAAAAGAAAGACGGGACGATCCGTTTTTGTATTGACTACAAGAAGCTCAACACGCAGACACGGAAGAACGCCTATCCGTTGCCGCACATTGATGAGTCTCTTGAGAGCCTAGGTGGGAATAAGTGGTTTTGCACGTTGGATCTGCAGTCAGGCTACCATCAGGTAACGATGGATCCAGCGTATATTGGTAAGACTGTGCTTAGTACTCATCTAGGTCTGTATGAGTGGAACATTATGCCATTTGGTTTGTGAAGTGCACCGGCTACGTTCGAAAAGATGATGGATATGTTGGCAGGTCTTCAGTGGAGGATCTGCCTGGTCAATTTAGACGATGTCATTGTCTTCGTCGAACATTAAAGGAATGTAAGGATAGGCTTCAAAAGGTGTTTGATCGGTTGCGTTCATGTGGTCTAAAATTCAAAGCCTCAAAATGTAGAATTTTTAAGGGAGAGACGCAGTACCTGGGGTGTGTTGTCTCGACAGAGGGGATTAAGGCGTATCCCGAGAAGATTTCTGCCATCGCGAATTGGCCCAGGCCCGAGGATATGAATGAAGTGAGATCTTTCCTCACGTTTGTGTCATATTATTGCGCTTTCATTGATGACTTCGCGCAGTTAGGACCAGACGGGATGGCCGAATGAGTTAGAGCGTCCGTCTCCCGTGCTGGTAGATCGTGGGGTCGTGGGTTCGAGTCCCGGTCGAGTCAAACCAATGACTTTAGAATTGATACTTGTCGCTTCCTAGCCAGGCGCTCGACATTATTAGGATAGGGCAAGGACTGGTGAGCTCAGTGTCAGGATAATGTGACTGAGTGGGATACCAGGTCATGGTGCCAGCGGCCTGGTTTCCCAGTGGGACAGCACTATAAAGTCGCCATGAGTGTGCACTGTCACAAGTCGGTACCCATCCTGATATGACCTTAGATGTTGCTAGGACGTAAAACAACAACAAACAAACAACAAACAATCGCGCAGTTAGCTGTGCCTCTGCAGGGACTAGTCGTCACCTAAAAAAATGTAATTTGTATGTGGTGACGCTCAGGAAGAATCATTTCTGGGCCTAAAGAGAGCCTTCACCCAGACTCCTGTCTGATGTTGTCCTAGAGCTGAGGGTAGATTTATTCTGGACACTAATGCGTCGGGTTTCGCAATATCTGGCATATTAAGTCAGGTCCAGGATGGTGTGGAGGTCTCGCTATCATTTGCCAGTAAGAAACAAAATAAAGCACAGTGGAATTATTGCATGACCAAGGGAGAGCTGATGGCGATCGTTGTGTATTCAAGGAAGTGGAAGCATTTCCTAATCAGTTCCGATTTTATTATTCAAACTGACCATCATTCTCTTCGGTGGTTGTTGAATTTCAAGGAGGCTGAGGGGATGATGGGGTGTTGGTTAGCAACTCTTTCGGATTAGGGTGTTATGAATGAGCACATTGTGAACAGGAAGGGTGTTAATCATATTAACGCAGATAGTTTGATTAGAATACCGGTTCACAAATGTGGGCGGCCGGACTGTGGTACGCATAATTGTGTGCTTGTGGTGATGCGTCTGGCGGATACAGATGGCGATGAACTATGGATATTGTCTGAGGTACGTCTGGTGCAGCATCAGGATTTCTCCATCCTTAGGATTATCAGGTAGTTGGAGGATGGCCGTTCCAAACCTACTAAAGAGGAACTGGCAATGGAGAATGCGGATACCCGGAAGATTGTGAATCAATGGGACCCGCAAGAACTGCTTGAGGGTGTGTTCTGCCGGTGGAAAGTGGTGGGAGTAGAAATCCACAGTCACCTGCAAATCATTGTGCCGTTCGTGTTGTGCGATTCACGAACATGCAATGGCCACCCATTTTGGATGAATTCGATCCATGAAAAGGTTGGCTTTGCACTTTTATGGTATGACTCTGGAAATTAGAAGATGGGTATGTATGTGCCATACATGCCATTCACGGGAAGGTATAGCTAAGCTCCCGTTGACTCAGGAATTGTCTGGGCATCGGTGGCACCGTCTGGCTTGTGACTTTGTTTCAGGGTTCAAGACAACGGCAAGGGGTAATGTGGTAATGATGGTAGTGCAGGACTATTATATCAAGTATGTGCAAGTGTACCCCTTACAAGATCACACTGCATCCAAGTCACATGGATTGGTTGATAACTGGGTTCTATTATTCGGCGCACCGATGTGGCCCACTTGGATCAAAGATGGGAATTTGAGTCCACTTTATTCCATTCTATGCTATGTCTGTTGGGCGTTTAAAAAACATGTACGAACCTGTACTGTCACCAATCGGATGGTATGGTAGAGCGCTTTAATAAGACGCTAATATCTCCATTGGCTTGTACTGTAAACGACTGGGATTTGCAGGTCAAGTTTGTGGCTCACGCATATAACTGTATGGAGCATGCATCTACAGGCATGACACCGAACAGATTGCTATTTGGCGAGGAATTACGGTTAGCTGCGGATCTGCAATTTGGTGTGGTGAATCGCCAAATAGACAAGCCCTGTGAGATCATGTTCATGAGGTGGTTAGAGCATTGCTTCCACCACGTGTATAGCGCAGTTTGCGATGCGAAGGGCAAGGCAGCTGCCCGCCAGAAATTGGATCACGGGCCAGCTGTGTGGCGCCAGCTTAAAGTAGGGGAACAGGTAGTGCGGTATCATGCGCCGCTTGCTAGGGCAAACTCGCAAAGAACTGGGATGGTCCCTTTACTATAACTGAATTGGTCTCTGAGACCACTTTTATTATGAAGGGCAAGGATGGGAAATACTGCAAATCTAACGTTAGACATCTGAAGCTTTACACTGAGCATATGGCGAGAAATGCTGGACCAATCCTCCTGGCTAGATGCTCATATAGGGGCGGGCCTGCACCAGTACAGGTGGGTGAAGGCTGGCACTATTAATGTGTTCAGTCAGAAGAAGGTTCCTGGGCTTCCAGTTACTGCGGAAGAGGCTGTGCAGGCTAAGTGGTACATGCCCAATAAAAGGAGGAAGAATCGTAAGGGTCACCCTAAAGCAGAGACTGATTCGGACAGTATTGTTTCTCCTCGCAGTGGCTCGGGTAGCAGTAGGGATACTTCGCCGGTTGGACAAACATTTAACGCTGTGTTAGATTCGCTGCCTCTGTGATGATCTGAACGTATAGCATTACCGGGTACATAACCAGTGTGGGTGGGGTAGCCGGTATGAGGCTATCTCACCCTGGTGTTTGGCTGTCTCCAGGGTCGGGTGTGCAACTGGGTAACCTGATCCTTGAACACAACATGTTTACGCAGTAATTATGTTCAGTTAGCTTGGCGATATAGGTATTGAGATTGGTTGGGAAGGACCGGGGGTGCCAACAATTGGGCACAGTTATGACTGTTCTGCGTAAAGCCCTCACTAAAAGCTGTGTTTATTTTCATCCTGATTCTCTTTATCTAAGTGGGCGTAGTTGACAGGGCTTACTGTGGGTTATTGCTATTGAGTGGGGAGGGCCGGGTTTTGAATACCCTCAGGGCAGACATGGGGAGGTTTCGTTGTGTCGATGGATGTGGAGGCGCCAGTTACCACAGTTCTGGTACCTGTATAGAGAAGGTGGAGGATATTCCCAGAACCAACGAGGTGCAGCAGTGTCTCGACACCCATCACTGAGGCTCAACTGAAGAGCGTGGTTCGCAAGGTCCAAGCTGCAGCTGGTCGTCAGCAGATGGAGTCAGGGCCTGCAGTAAAGTCTCCTCACGAGTGTCATTCGGCTCCTCCGACTACCATTATTTTAACAAAGACGGTAGTCGCAGAGAGGTGCCGATAGATGTCTCTCCGGCTCCATCGGTGTCGTATGTCTCCACGGTCAGTCCATTGGAGGCGCATCGTCCCGACGCAGGCAATCGTGACGAATCCCCGGAGGCCTACTATCCTAACACTGACGATGGGGGGATTATGGCTTATTTAATTTGGGCGTATCGTCGGGATGGCGCTAGTGTGCATCCCGGTCATGGCTGGATTGTGCCTTCACCCGGGGGGGGGGGGGGGAGCAGGGGGGGGGGGGCAGTCAGGCTCGCAAAGTTTCTCACTGGAAACATCGCAGGTCTGACCAGAGAACTCCCTGTCATGGGTATATTATGACAGCTGTGACAAACTGTGTGACTTCTGGGAGTCCGTCCAGCATCTCCAGCCCTTACGACATCTCAGATGATGAGGCATGGGTGGAGCCCAGAGGTAATCCGCCCAGACGGGGTGGCCGAATGAGTAGAGCGTCCGTCTCCTGTTTTGGGAGATCAGGAGATCTGAACCCATGGGTTCGAATCCTGGTCGAGTCAAACCAATGACTTAAAAATTGATACCTGTCACTTCCTAGCCTGGCACTCGGCATTATTAGGATAGAGCAAGGATTGGTTGCCTCAGTGTCAGGATAATGTGACTGAGTGGGATATCAGGCCATGGTGCTGGCAGCCTGGTTTCCCAGTGGGACAGCACTATAAAGTTGCCATGTCCGCACTGTCACAAGTCGGTACCCATCCTGATATGACATTAGATGTTGCTAGAACGTAAAACAACAAACAAACAAAACTGGAGGTAATCCCAAGATCCCGCTGCAGTGGTATGTGGAGCAGTTGGTTGACCTGCAACTGGCAATCAACAACCCTGCAGCGCGGGGCGACTACACCAGGCTACATCCATCGCATCTATCACCCAGGACAGTGTTGTCTGTTCTGTGATGCGATACTTGGTGGGAGGAAACAGAACCCCAAGCGGTTTGTATGTTGGTGGCAGCTTGCTCGTCACATGTGAAGAGCACCTACATACAGTCCCACTGTGGAGGTGCGTCAGGCCATTCAACGCGGTTTCAGGCACAGAAGGGTGGCCAACCTACAAGCCAACTGGGAATTATTTCTCGATGCCATGCCGGTCCACCATGATACGCCCTGTGTGGTAAGGATCAAGGTCGCATATTCTTGGATGTCTGAGGCAGTCTGAGTGACATCATCTGGCACCCTGAGACGAAGTCGAAGAGAGCGGTTGTTTTTACGAACAATGCACCGACTTCCTCATGGGAAGGGAAACCCTTTTGTTGCCCAATCAGCTCAGGTTGTGAGTGACATGGAGATGATGTTCAGCTCCACCTTCCCTTGTGACTACAGAACCTTGGATGGGTCCATTAGATCTTTAGATCTTTCCATGTTCAGCATCTAGGACAGACTCCATGAGCTGCCCGAGAGTGTTATGCAATTGGCTCATCAGCTTACCGCACACTACTCGACCGGGCAGCTCAGGACGTCCCCGAGGCCGACAGCAACATCCAGATGTGTGGCGGCAGTAAAAAGGCACCCGTTCACAGCATGTGCCGTGGACCGGAACCGCTGCCGCCACCATCTGTGTCGGCTCTAAATTTAAGGGGTAATATGTCAAATAGCCAGCACTCCCTGTGGGGGTATGCTAGGCTCTGTGGCGGAGTCGGAGAACCCACTAAAATCTCTTTTTATATATAAATATATATTGCACAATTGAAATATTGCTGCACTTACATTGATAACCATGCACTCTATTAATGTTTCATACCTCTGAAGTTGAATTTCCTACATATTAATACTTCTCATTCAATTTTTACTATGTTGCGGTGATGAACTTATTCTCTCCCGATTGGAGGGTTTAGTTACCTATAATCTGCACTTAAATGCAGGGGTTGGAATAAAAAAAAATTGTATTATTAATATTCCTCAACTTTCTCCCCAGCCCCATTGGTACTTTCTTCCACCTTTTTCGGACACAGTATAATCAAAACTTGTGGAATGAAGCACCGATGGTGTGTGAGTTGGAGGGTTGGCACCTTACATGTACACATCTGTGACACTATTATTAATACAAGGTGCCTCCCTGACTCTGACCATAGGTCATGCATTTATTTAAATAAACGTTTATTAAAATAGTAAATTATTAAAAATTGCCTCTGGCAGATGATAAAAGGTATTGTGTGCAACCAAACCCCGTTTTATGACGGTATTGGTTGGACTGAGTGGAATTTACCCAGGTGGAGTACGGTTGGCCTGGCAACCCGATCTTCTCCAGGATGGTTGTGTTGCATTCAGCGATGGCTCCGCGGAGACTTCCTCAAATGTTATGAGTAACACCACCCTTCTATCTTTCCATGCATCTACCACCGGAGCGGACATTATGGAGTATGGCCACACCTGGGTGATGATGCATGACAATCAGGCTGTCTGCAGATAGCAGACCATGTGGACACCAGGAGAGCAGACTGAGGGAGGTCCAGGGGGAAGCCGTTCCGCGCAGAAGGAAGGGACGCCGCACAACCAGTCTCCTGATGGGGGGGGGGGGGGGGGGGGGTGGGGGCGGACTGAGTAGTTCCTAAGTTGCCTCTTCTGATGGTGACCATCTGTGTGGCGTGAACAATTCTCCACTCCCAGCAAAAGACACTTATAAACAACAGTAATTAGTGGCTGGGATATAGTTTATCAGGTCCTCATAAGGGGGACAGAGCACTTAATGTTCCTTTTCTTCACCTCTGTTGGATCTCATGTTGACTTCTATAAGATCTTGATTTTCATCGGTGTGCATGCTGCGACCGGTGAGAATCTGAGTGGGAGGGGCGGGGGGAGTGTAGTAGTCCAGACATGAGCTCCACTACCATACGGTGGCATCTAGGACTGCTCCGTCACCGTCGCAGTATTGCGCTAGGTGGCGGTACAGTAGCCGCCGGGCTGCGCCGCGACAGGGCTGCCATCTACTGCGTGCGGCTAGCGAAATCTCTCCCCACCCCCACCTCGAGGAACTTGACGTGGGACCTGTCAGGGCAGAATCGGGTCACTTGATTGTGGACGCCGTGGTGAGCGGAGGAACCAATAAAGATGTGTGAAAGCAAGTATACTCGTTCCTCCTCCTTTGCTTAGGGGGGGGGGGGTCCACTGCGTGAGGGTCAAGTGCCGGGCGGCCAACAAGGGACCCATCACAATATGTTAAGGGAAAACATATACAATCGGATGGTAGCTATTGGATTTTAATCAATAGAAGGTAGGAATGCCAAACTAACACTATCAACGGTGAGACACATTTTCTCCAACTTGTACATAGGGTTGGAATTCACCTCTGGACAGAGTCAGCGGTGAATCTTTTATCTACAATCAGTACAGAGTATCATTGGAGAGTGTTCCACTGTCTATAGTGTGCCTATTATCGCCCACCTAGCTGTCAAGTTCTGCTTTTTCTTTTATCTGCAATCACTTTCATCCATCCCTGATATAGTCGAGTCTTAAAATTCCAATTCCTATTATATATTTCTTACCCAAATAAAAAAAATTTAAATGTGTACTTCCATTGCAGGTATTCCAGCAATATGGAACATTGTTGGCCTTATAGATACAGTTCGGCTCTTCCATCTACGATATCCACAATTTTCCATGCTACGATTCAATGAATTACATGCTGAACAAGGCAAAATTATAGTGATCAGTGCACAGTGTATCACGGTATCAGAAGCCTTCTACAAAAGGGCAGCCATGAAACTCCCGATGACCCTCAGCATATCCCCGGGTCGCCTTGGCACAAAATCTCTGACGAAAATAAACTGTCTGCACGAGAAGAGCTCCGGCGAATTGTTCGCCACAATTGAGCAGCAGATGTCATATATTGACCCGCACACCAGAATGGTCACCGATATCCCAGATGTGGTGCGGGAGAGGTTCAACAAGGACAGCGAAAGGAAGTCGCTCCCGCATTTCCGCATCGCAGTGTCCAAGAAACCAGATGAGGTGTTTACATACCGGTTAACAGTACCCCACTCCGACAGCGACATGTTGTACCACACAAATCAGGCTGCCTTCATCAAGTACACAATGGATTGCGCTTCGACTGCCCAACAAGCCGGCTTCCTGAGGTGCTTCGAGACGGATCTGTTTGCCATCCCCATCAAGACAGTGGAGGTGTTGTACAAAGCTGAAGCATTCATTGGCGATGCACTGGAAATTGATACTTGGCAGGATCCGCTTGAAGTCTACAAATTGCATTTCCTTGTTCAAAGGGGTGATAAGGAAATTGCATTCGCAAGCATTACTTTTTATAAGGAAATTCCAGCAGCAAAGATGTGATCAGGGATGTGGTGCTGCCTGGGCTTGTAGTGTGTGGTTTCATTGCCTCTATTCAGTACAATCTACGGACATGAGAGCTGGGCCAGCTGAAGGTACCGGCAACTCAGGCAGTCGACTGGGGCGCCACATGCTAGGGAGCGTCAAATATAATTTCTAGAAAGAAATTGTTTAAAACTATACTTGATACTTCTAGGAGCGCTAGTGCTAAGCTTGCTTGGGGTGCCAGCAACCTTAGAGCCGGTTATGTATATGGGTCTTGTGGCAGTACTTACTTACTTACTTACTTTTCTACTTACTGTAACTTAACTTACTAGGGCTGAGGTCTCTTAGTCTTAGGCACCTCCCCTCTCTCCTGTTATTTGTTTGTTTGCTTTATTTCCTCAATAAACACTTTTAACATCAAGCTGCGCATCTCTCCCCCAGTTTCTGCGAATCAGACTTATTATAGCAAGTGCCTTTTAAATCAATTTTTCAATCTATTGAAGCTAGCCAAAAACCTGAAGTACCAAAGTATAACAATTGCAGTAAATTTTATTTTTGCATAAATTATGCTGATTTGGTAGCAAAAATGGACACCAAACCTTCCTCTTCGCAAAACTGTCATGCAGGATATCTCAGCTGTCCCACATAGCAGGGTAATGAATTCTACATATGTTTTACATGATATGTATCACAATGTCCTCATGGGAACAGATTTTTTCTAGATGCTTTCAATGGGGAGCTTTCACCACCCACCTACACTACCACACACCTACACCCCCACCACACACCTACACCCCTAAACCCTCACCACACACCTACATCCCCACCACACACACACACACCTACCACATCCCTAAACCCCCACCATACACCTACACACCATACCCCTAAACCCTCACCACACACATACACCCCCACCACACACACACACCACCAACACACACAGACATACAAACACCCTTCTATCCAACCACGATGGCCGACTTGTACCGGGAACGGGTGCTGCCACCAAGTGTATAGCGAGAGAAATGGCTCCTGAAAGGTCCCCATTGTTCTATTACTGATTGGTGTACTTGGCCAGGTGCATATATATATATATATATAGTATAGTTATACGAATCTTACCTGGGTACAGATGATGGATAACTGGTGTTTTCCCCAGGTACTAGCCTCGGATAGTCGTGGGTTAGGGAGAAAGAAGCTCATTTGGGTCCAGCAATCTTGTACCTACTATTTAGGATTTAAAAAAATGATTTAACTCTGTATGGATACTTATTGTCTTTTCGATTCTGTTCTCGCAAAACATAATAGTTGTGGTAGGGTAGGGTAGGGTGGGTGGATAGGGTGGGTGGATAGGGTGGGTGGGCCCTGACCCATGACTATCCGAGGCTAGTACCTCGGGAAAACACCAGTTATCCATCATCTGTACCCAGGTAAGATTCGTATAACTATACTATTTTACCTCGGTACTACGCCTCTGGCTACTTGTAGCCCAGGGAGAATTTTACGTAATCTCATTTTTTTTATCCTTTTATCCATTTAATGGTGTTTCTCACCTGCTTCTAGTTGGTGAGTAGGCGTGTCGCCATGCCGCTTGACTTTTCCAGCTGAAGACGATCTAGCCGTCTTCCACCCAGCGTTTGCAAGAATTCTCTTAACTGAGGTTCCTAATTGTCTTGTCTTGGATACCATGGCTCCACGCGTTGAGTGAGACGCATAGCATCCAGTGTTGACTCCTGCTTGTTTAAGCACCTTGATAGTCCACCTTGCGAGAGTGTCTCTCGAGATAGCTTTATATGGCCGTATAAAGCTGATGAGTAGTTGTCTGGAATTTCTGATTCCACGTGACTTGGATATGTAATGGCCCACGGCCCTCCGACTCTCTCTCACACGCAGTCACACGGAAGAACACCAAGATTCAATACAGTGTACGCTTCACCCTTGGTTTATTGAACCATCTGCTCTCCGCGGCGTCAGTAGTTGTCTGACCCGCCCCCTGACTCGCCAGATCCCACATCGACTCTATAGGTGTGTGTGGGGGGGTGGGTCAACCACACGCAGTAGAGGTCAGCCCAGTTGGGGTTTGACCAGTGGCTACCCGTGCCGCCACCTGGCGCAGTGTAATGGTACTGCGCTGGTGGCGTCGTAGTCTCCGCTGCTACCGCGTGATAGTAGAGCTCATGTTCAGACTACTACAGATATATAAGCCCTCATGGCCGAAACTATACATATCCGTTTATCCTCTGGAAAACTAGTAATATGTACTGTGGACAGTGGGTCCCCGGTATGATTTGATTTAAGTAATGTCCGTAAATCAAATGTAGCTTCATCCTTATCTATTTCTAGTCCATCTAGTCCCACAATGGTTTTGCCTCTGTGTCCTGTAATTATCAGTAATAAAACTGCTATTTTAAATCCTAGGTCTTTCATTGACAAATGACTTGAATAACTTGAATACTATTGATACATCCCAAAACCTATTGTATTTAGGTTTGGGTGGGTTTCTTTCGTACACCGATCTAATGAACCAGTGTACTAACTGATGTTTCCCAATGGTTTGTCCATCTATTCTTGGTAGAATAATGGATCTCGCTGCGTTAATAGCACAGAATCATAGTCCTCCACCTTCTAATATTCTTAGAAATTGTAACACTTGGCGTGGCGGAGTGGTTAGAGTGTCTGACTTTTTTCTAGGTCAGACTCCTAATCTGAGGGTCGGCGGTTCGATTCCCCGTGCCCCCAGCTCTGCCAATTTGGATTTCCACCGCTGTGTATAACTTACAGCGTCATCAAAGGCCGGTTGCTCTAATACCATGTCTATGTGGTGTGGGAGGTTAAAAATCCCTTGGGTCGGTAAAAGTGTAGGCTCGGGCTTTCTATCGACCAGCAGTGGAATGAGGAAGACCAGTCGTCTATGACTGAAATTTCCCCTGCTTAAACAACTAATGGACAAAAAACAAAAAACACTTGAGCTGTTGTAGGTTTGAACGGTTTGCGTCCTTTGAGAAGGCAATGAAGTCCCCATTGCTTTAAATAACTTGTGTATAATTTCACTGATCCTTTTCTCCAGGCATGTGATATTAGGCTTTCTTTTGTTATTTTGTCTAATCCAAATTGTTCTAAATGTTTCCTTAGAAAAGGAATGCCAAAGTGTTGTCGACACGTCTCTGGACTGTTAGTGGCCCTTGATGTTGAAGGTTGTTCCTTTCCCTTGTGAGCTCATCAAGTCTTTTGCTGATGTTATTGCCGCTAGCCATGGTTGTGTTTCCCATGCTGTGTGGGTGTGATACATCTTGATCTTTCTGGCCACTCTGCTGATAATGCTGAATGGGGGGAGTATGTAATAGAATTTATTATTCCAAATTAATGAAAATGCATCTACTCTCCAGGCTTCTGGCTCTGGATGCCAAGACACATATTTTGGTAACTTTTTGTTGTTGCGTGATGTCTGGCTTGCCCCATTTGTGACAAATACTGTTGAAAATGTTTTGGTTCAATGACCATTATAAATGGTCATGGAAGTGTCGCACTCCTGGAATATGTGCTACTGTTACCAATATTTCATGTTTCTCTGCCCAATCCCAAAAT
Source organism: Branchipolynoe longqiensis (assembly GCA_030323885.1). NCBI lineage: Eukaryota > Metazoa > Annelida > Polychaeta > Phyllodocida > Polynoidae > Branchipolynoe > Branchipolynoe longqiensis. Next base: position 60,199,627 of record CM059200.1, on the reverse strand, counting down.
AGTGTCATGGGGGTGATGAAAATAGGAAATATTGCGCCTAGAGCGGGACTCGAACCCACATCTCTTTGCATTCCGGGCCAGTGTGCTAACCATTACACCACCTAGGCTCCCTGATATCACCATACTACCCACGCCTACCTGTCTATGCGGCTCCTTGCCTAAGAGGTCAGTGCAGACCACTACACTCGTCCCCCTGGAATTGTAAGTCTTTTAATGCTTACAATTACATACATACAGGCAATGCACTTACATACATATACATACACAGGGTAGGTTCAACAACTATACAGCGCTTAGCTTGTACAGGATCATGGTCACGGCAACCAGTGTCGTGGGGGTGATGAAAATGGGAAATATTGCGTCTAGAGTGGGACTCGAACCCACATCTCTTTGCATTCCGGGCCAGTGTGCTAACCATTACACCACCTAGGCTCCCTGATATCACCATACTACCCACGCCTACCTGTCTATGCGGCTCCTTGCCTAAGAGGTCAGTGCAGACCACTACAATAGTTTAGCCAGATTGTTACATGGTTTGGAGCGAGTCCCTCCCATATTACGAATGTAAGCCATGGCTTTTGTGTTATCTGTTAGAACTCTTACATGATTTCTAGGGATGTGAATCAGACTGTGGATTCCTAGGTAAATGGCTCTAAGCTCTAATACATTAATGTGTCGGAGATTTCATTTTCCATCCAACGGCCACCTGTTGTCTGTTGGTCTCATGGGCCCCCCAGCCTTCTAAGGAAGCGTCTGTTGTGACCGTAGTGTTAGGCTCTCCCATCCTAATCGGGTTGGGTGAGTTGTTTATGTGTGAAAGCCACCAAATTATATCATTTTGGCCTTCTGGTGAAATTGTCATTGTAGTAATTGGTTTGCTGTTGTTGTAAATTTATAAACTTTTTGTTGTTAATGAGATAGTCATTTTTATGGTGTCAATGAAGAACCCCAGAAATTTTATTTTGTTTGTTGACATTAGTACTGATTTCGGCTCATGTATATAGAAACCTAAATTTGTAAATGTTTTACATAATTGATCTACTGCTGCTTGTCATTGTTGTTGTATTTGCGCGACAATAAATGAATCGTCAATGTATGGGAACATGATATGTCCTTTCCTAGACATTAGCTAAAAAATTGGTTTGAATAACCTTGTGAAAATGGGTGGACAGCAGGCCAGTCCATTTGGCATATAGGTGAACTCATAAAGTTTGCCGTTCCAACAGAATCTGAAATATTTTCGATCTTGTTTATAGATGGGCACTGTGTAGTATGCATCTTTAAGGGCAACGCTGGCTAGCCAAGCGCCTTGTGTGACTAAGTCTCTGTTTCTAACGAAAACATTTTTAAATGTTTGTATTCTACGAATTTGTTGAATAAAGTTAGATCTAAAATTAGTCTGACATCCCGTTTGGTCTTAAGAAAATATTCTAGATGAATTCCCCAGCAATGTGTAGTGCTGGTTCTATAATGCCCTTTTCACAAAACTTAAGGACTTGATTGTTTAATGCTTCACATTCTGAACAGTGAAACCGATATGGAAATGGTAGGCCTATTCTATTTTGAATAGCTTCTTCTATTAACGGAATCCTTACCCCTTCTGCCCGGCTAAGGATAGTTAAGTTATCTGAAACTTTGTTCCATTCCGAAAAACAGTTATTGAGGTTACCGGCTTGAAAGGTATTGCTTACTGTTACGGTTGCTATTGTTTGAGTCACCACTTCTATTTGTTCCCTGGGCAGGGGAATGGCTTCTGAGTGTTGAACTCCCTCTTGAAGGGCCTGTTCCCGTCATTCCAGCCAAACGACTGCCTCTGGCCCCTTCCTCTGGCTTGGAAGCTGAAGTTGGTTCCGAACCGGCCTTCTCGTTAGCCGGTTCTTCGGTTGCAAAAATCCTGTCTCAGCTTCTTGAAGCAGTTGGAGTTGACGTCATCCGATTTCTTTTTGTCAGTTTCCATGTGTTTTCCGTACTTGGAGCTGGTCTCCACTTGTTTGAACAAGTATTGTAGTTGTCCGCCGAACATCTTGCCCTTATCCAGCAGCTTGCCCTTTAATGGGCTTTGGTGCTAGGATAAGTGTGTATTCCTTTCCATCATTGTCCGTAATCTTTTTGGACCATGCCACCTCTTTTCCAGCATCTGTGCAGACCGCTTTAAAGGCGTTTTCAACCCGCCTGTGGGAGAGGAAGCGCTGGTTGCTGTTAGTAATGCAATTCCTCCGTTCATATCGTCACAGAGTAACGAGAACTTATTCTGTGCCATCATCCTGTTGGCGATGGGTGCAATGGCTGTAAGAGCCGAGAGTACCCCTTTGTGTACCGTATAGAGAGCCGTCTCAAACTTTTTCCTCTCTTCACTGAGTTTAACCTCAGGATCCAGCTCTTTGATGGAGGATTCCGGAATTCCTTTAATTCCTGTGAATTTCTCCGCTATCTTGATTATGACCTCCGCTGGTTTGAAGGTGTTAAAGTGGCCTTGAATGGTCTTCCTCATGAGCGTTGTTATGTGTATTTTTTTGTGTCTCAGCACTTTACACTTTTTTTGTTTCTTTCCCACACGATTTAGCGTATTTGCCCGGAGTGCTCGGTGTCGGAGTCTGAACTCGTCGTCGATGAGTCTGACGATGAGTCCGAAGAAAAAGTGTAAGAAGAGGAGGAAACACAAATCCTCCTCTTCTTACACTTTTTCTTAGTCTTCTTCACGAGGGAATTCTTTTTACGGGCTCTCGTGTACTCGTCTCCTTCTGAGGAATTCTCTCTTCTTGTGTTTGTGCTTCCGTGCAGACACAAACACCTCCTCCTCTGAGTCGTCGTCTGTTGAGGCCTGATCTTCTGAATGGTCCTCCTATTCTGACTCATCGGAGTCTTGCGGAACCTTGGTTTGCCTTTTCTTTGACGTTCCCGCTCTAGACGCATTGTGGGAAGTCAGGCAGCAAAACATACCCGCGCGAATCGCATGGTTCATGCTAAGAGACTGGCTGCTGCTCTAAAATATTCTACTTTCAGCTCATTTCAGCTCCTGTTTGAGGCAGAATACCAACTAAAAAAATATATATATAGAATAAATTAAGATATGAATCATTTATCTCGCATTGCATTCACATCAATTTAATCAGCACATCTTATACCATCTGCATTTAGATCTAGACCAATCTGGTCACTCAGACTAGTTGTAAAAATATACGGATTTCCGGTTCAGAATTATATATTGGCAGAGAGCATTATTATCCTCGGGCAACGGAGTGGGGCCCAAGGTTATGTAATAGAAAAGCAATGGGTGCCCCACTCGCTGTGTGACATATTAAGCTATGGGAAATATATGTTAATACATAGTGACCAAGATTGTGATGAGATGTTCCTATATAAGAGACAGTTAATTATTGGTGAAATGCTCCCTCTATGCACCAGGAAGGGTGCAACTGGAGGAAAGGGACATTTTTAATATATTAATTTATTGTAACTGTCTGCAACTACCTGTTACCACAGGGCCGATGGGCCAGCACACCAGCCATGCTGCATACATTATGTACACCACCTGCAGCTGGGTTGGGTGACCACTGCCCATAGGGGGGGGGGGGGGTCGCCTCCCAGGCTGTGGAGGGTGCCTGATTGGCTGGCTGTGGGAGGCCCAGTCAGCTGCACCCCTTTGCCCCACCTGACCACACTAGCTTCATTTTGATATTGAGTGGGATAAGAGGTCATGGTGCTGGTAGCTTCGTCTCTCAGTGGGGCAGCACTATAAAATCACCATGAGTGTGCATTGTCACAAGTCGGTACCCATCCTGATATGACCTGAGATGTCGCTAGGATGTAAAACAACAAACAAATAGACCAGGATGGAGAGCGTCACAGCCTAGGAAGCGACAAGTATCAATTTTTAAGTCATTTGTTTGACTCGACCAGGGTTCGAACCCATGGATTCGGACCCCCCAATCTCTCAAACCAGGAGACAGACGCTCAACTCAGTCGGCCATCCCGTCTGGTCCAAACGGCTTGTTGGATCTTGGCAGACTTCCTCATTGCTAACATGGTCCTTGTGAAGTATATTGCGGTAGTATCTCGTTTGCACATGCTTTCTATTCTGCTGTGAGGGTCCATGACTCGAAAGCATACAGGAAGATGGATGAGACAAAGGAGTACGTCAGTCATATCTTGGAGCTGAGAGGAAATACTCTCGTCAAACTAAATTGGTTTCAGTCTTGTGGTGGGTGGAGCTATATTTTATTAGTTGGTATACTCAATTTGGTTTGTTCTGGGATCAGATGCGGTGGCTGAATCAGTTTGTTTGTTGTTGTTTTACGTCCTAGCAACATCTAAGGTCATATCAGGACGGGTGGCTGAATCAGTAGAGTGGAGGCTTCCCATGCAGAATGTCGGGAGTTTGAATCCCAGTCGACTCAAACCAATGAGTTATAAAATTGATACTTGTCAATACCTAGCCTGACGCTTGGCATTATTAGGATAAGACAAGGACTATCACAGTATCAGGATAATGTGACTGTGTGAGATATTGGGTCAGGGTACTGGTGGCCAGGTCTATATCAACTATAAAGTTGACGTGAGTGCATACTGTCACAAGTCGGTAGCAGTCCTGATATGACCTTAGATGATGCGGAGATGTAAAACAACAACATGTGGGGAAGGCCACAGGATCCACGTTATGGTGCTTGTTCAAGGGCCTGGTCAGCGAGGTGAGTTCTGATCAGCGACCGAATGAGTTAGAGCGATGGGTTCGAACCCTGGTCGAGTCAAACCAATGACGTAAAAATTTATACTTATCGCTTCCTAGCCTGGCGCTCGGCATTCGCAAGACCTGATATCCTTGGTGCCAGTGGCCTGATTTCCCAGTGAGGCAGCACTATAAAAGCTGCCATGAGTGGGCACTGTTGCAAGCCGGTACCCGTCCTGATATGACCTTAGATGTTGCGAGGATGTAAAACAACAACCAAACAAAGCAAGCAACATAAAGTTGCATGGTTCGATGGCGTTTGAATTTTTGCCTTACTTTTCAGATAAATATATCAGATTAACCATTATAACCCCCTATTCATTAAGTGCTTGTTACACTATGGTGAATTGAGAAACGGACAAAGAATATTCTAGTCTGGTGTTATTCGGACTTGAAATGTATCGATTATGTAACGGATGTGTAATGGATATCTAACAGACGGGAACGGAGGGGGAATGGACGGTAACAGATAATAACTGCATAGGTCAGTCCGGCGCAATCCGTTACAAGTTTTGTGCATGCTCAAAACTTGTAACGGATCGGGTCAGATATCAATGGACACAAAGCGGACTTTGCTGGATATCAACAGACTTTATTCGGTTTCTTTCCGTTTCCCCAATCCGGTGACGTGTGACAGAGCCTTAAGTTTAGAGTAACCTTGATGAAAAATGGCTAACTTTGGAGCGATTTGAACTATAAGAACCCAAAATAAATCAACAACCTTGCCAAAACCTCATGTAGCTATGACCCAGATTCCAATCTCGCAATGGCCATGTGATATTGCCTGACCTACTAATCCTGGAACCTGACTAAGTTACACATGGTACTTAGAATGAGGGCAAGGCTAATGAGGTCACGAATGTGACTTAATTGATTACCAGCGTCTCTACTTAATGGCTTTCTCAAGTTAGGTGTCCAAGGGGATGGTATCATAAATTCACTTAATATTCTTTCTATGCTATCCCAAATCATTAGTTAACACCCCAGTATCTAAGTTGGAGATAAGGAAATATTCGAACGGACAGGGCTGCCCTCTATGGAAGATCTTCTGATCAAAAAGAATCTCTGGTGGACTGGACACCTCATGAGGATGTCATCAGCCAGGCTACCAAAGCAGATCCTCTACTCTCAACTGTCTTCTGGTTACAGAAAGAGAGGGTGCCCTCGTCTCCGGTTCAAGAATACCATCAAGAGAAACCTGAAGTTGAGAGACATTAAGACCGACTCATGGACATCACTCTCACAGCAGAGAGCTAAATGGGGAGCGGCAGTCAAGTAATGAAAGCAGTCTTTGTCGCATCGGAACTGACAGCATGATGATGATGATGATGATGATGATGATGATGATGATGATCTAAGTTGGAGAGTTAGAATTAAATGTAGGCATGAGTTTTGGTTTTGACAAAATTATGTTTCATCGAACCACACAACTTTAAAGTGCAGGTAGGATTGGTGCACGTCTGATTTCGAGTGATAGTTTGCTCCACTGCTTTGCTCCCTTTAAAGACTGGTGTCTTAGCCGTGAACTTTCTGTCAGACGGATAATGAGTCAGAAAGTGAAAGCATAAACCCCAAAAAAGAAAAACACCATTTAAGTCAAACACGTCCCCAAGGATGCAGAGAATTGGTCCTGTATAGCCACTTAAAGCTGCATAGTCCGATAGCCACTTAGAGCTGCTTAGTTTGTTTGTTGTTTTACGTCCTAGCAACATCTAAGGTCATATCAGGACGGGTGAGAGCTGCATAGTCTGATAGCCACTTAAAGCTGCATAGTCCGATAGCCACTTGAATCTGCAGTCTGATAGCCACTTAAAGCTGCATAGTCCGATAGCCACTTAAAGCGGCATAGTCCGCTGAAGCATCAGATTATCTAAACCAAAGCAATTATCTAGATTTGACCCTACATAATATCTAAGATACTGATGCAGTTATTATAAGCAGTTGTTGTCACTTCGAGTCAATTTAATAGAACCTGTTACTGCTGAAGCCTATGGAGTCGGAAGTTTGACGTGCTTGCCTAAACTAATTCGACGATTATCTTCAAATATCTCAAATAGCCATTTAAAATCAAAGTTACTTCAAGCTCAAGTTAGATTATCACAATCAATGTAATATATTTAACTCATAAAAATGGCTGACACTCAAAACTAACGGACTATGCAGCTTTAAGTAGTGTTTTATAGACTGTAGTCACAGATGACCTACTAGATCCAATACACACACCTGATGGTCTCTATGAGCCCCCCCATCCGTCTAATGACGCATCTGTCGTAACAACAGTGTCGGGTTCACCCATTCGAATAGGATTCGGAGAAGATTGAATGTGATCATACCACCACTGAATATCTGCTAAGCCTTCTACTGAGATAGTCATTTTTCTTTCAAAATTCCCTTTAGTACGGGCTAAAGCTAAATTCTTGTCTATCTCTAGCGATTTAATGTGAGCTCTCCCATATAGGATAGCTGGGGCATAGGCTATCATAATCCCAATTAAAACCGCGACTTGCCTAATCTTTGGTCTCATTAACTGCAACAATTGGTCTGCCGTGTCAATGAATTTGTTTAGTTTCTTTTGCGTTAGTGACACTGTCATATCGTCCGTGTTTAACAGGAAGCCCAAACATTTTAATTCTTTTGTTGGTGTAAAAACCGACTTCTTGTCATGGATGTAAAATCCTAATTTAGTAAATGTTCCACAAAGATCATCTACTGCATTTTGATAGTCTGCTTTCGATTGTGCGACAATAAAAGAATCATCAATATATGGGAACATAATGTCCTTTTCTTGCCATCAGCGAAAATATAGGTTTAAGCAATTTAGTAAAGAGGGCGAGGGGCACAAGCTAAGCCATTCGGCATACAGGTGAACTCAGAGTTGATCATCCCAAACAAACAGGAGAAATTTTCTGTCAGGTTTGTAAATTGGAAGCGCGTAGCAGGCATCTTTTAGATCCACACTGGCCAGCCAGGAACCTTCCGTTACCAAATCTCTTGCCGTTTCGAGAGAAAACATCTTAAAATGTTTATATTTAACCAATTTGTTCAGCTTTGTCAGATCCAGAATCATTCGGACATCCCCATTTGGCTTGGGTCGCGAAAAAATGTTTGAAACAAATTTGCCTGTCTCATGGACCATGGGCTCTATAATTCCCTTCTGACAAAATTCCAACACCTGTTTATCTAATAATTCCAACACCTGTTTATCTAATGCCTCTTCGCCGTGAATATGGCCTATGCTGCCGACACGGCGTAAAGAAACCACCAATCAATCAATCTAATGCCTCTCTTTCTTGTAAATCGAAACGATAAGGGAAAGGAATTGTTTCCTGGACAGGGTGTTGCATAAAGGGAATATGTATTGCTTCCACTATACTTAAAACTATATTAAAATTATCAGTAATCAACCTCCACTTACACAATTTGTATTATTTCCAGCATGAAAAATGCTTACAGGTGTTTCTGTGGCCACTGGAGTTTGCGTTGCAACCTCTATTTGTTCCCTGGGCAAGAGAATGGCTTGCTGGGAGTGTACTCCCTCTTGAAAGGACGATTCCCTTCATTCCAGCCGAATGACTGGCGCTGTCCTCGGCCTGCACCATGACCTGATATCCTACTCAATCACATTATCCTGACACTGAACCAACCAGTTCTTGCCATATCCTAATAATGTTGAATGCCTGGCTAGGAAGCAACAAGTATCAATTTTTAAGTCATTGGTTTGACTCGACCCGGATTCGAATCCTACGATCTCCCAAAACGGGAGATGGACGCTCATCCCGTCTGGTCGTTTCACATAAAAGGACCAAAATGTAATCTACTTTACGTTTAACTTTGAAGTCACTTTTATTTTAAGGGGTTATTCATTTAAAGAAGCATGCCAAATTAATTGTGGCATGCATACTGAAATACTAGACCCAATAGGCTTCAGTAGTAACAGGTGATATTAAATTGACTCAGTATCCCCTTCTACATAGCAACAAATACTTAAGTGTACGAATATCCCCCTTCTACATAGCAACAAATACTTAAGTGTACGAATATCTAAGTTGGATCAAATCTAGGTCAACGTTTTGGGTTTCGAAAATCTTACCCCTTCATCGGACCATGCAGCTTTATTCAACATATATGGGTCATTCTCTAAAACTGGGCACCACATATTTGGTTTCCATGTTACGTTGCTGATAATTTATTCTTTTTTTTTATTGATAGTGTAGTAGTCTGCACTGACCTCTCAGGCAAGTAACCACATAGACAGGTAGGCGTGGGTAGTATGGTGATATCAGGGAGCCTAGGTGGTGTAATGGTTGGCACACTGGCCCGGAGTGTGGGGAGATGTGGGTTCGAGTCCCGCTCTGGGCGCAATGTTTCCAATTTTCATCACCCCCATGACACTGGTTGCCGTGACCATGATCCTATACATGCTATGCGCTGTATGGTTGTTGAACCTGCCCTGTGTATGTATGTGTAAGTGCATTGCCTGTATGTATGTAATTGTAAGGATTAAAAGACTTACAATTCCAGGGGGATGAGTGTAGTAGTCTGCACTGACCTCTCAGGGAAGTAACCACATAGACAGGTAGGCGTAGGCATGGGTAGTATGGTGATATCAGGGAGCCTAGGTGGTGTAATGGTTAGCACACTGGCCTGGAATGCAAAGAGATGTGGGTTCGAGTCCCACTCTAGGTGCAATATTTCCCATTTTCATCACCCCCATGACAATAGCAAGTGAAATAATTATTGTTACCTCTGTGTATTAAGTATGTTAGCAATGCTACATATACTTAATGTATCCCACAAAAGATATCAAAAGTATACGTGTATGGTTTTGTGCAAAAGTGAAATTTTACACATCGCAGCATGCATTACGCACTTTTTTTTTTCAAATTCTTTCTAGTAAAACATTGGTTTTTTTTGCTTAACTGTAATCAATCAAATCTTGTTTGACATTGTTGTGTATGTTAAAGTGATGTTCTAGACTGTGTCTTTGATTTCCATGGTACACGAGTCCAAACAGAAGGGCACACTGAGTCAATTTAATAGAACATGCTACTGCTGAAGCCTATGGTGTCAGAGTTTTGGCGTAATTGCCAAAACTAATTTGACATGTTTCCACTTCAAATATCTCAGAGGTTACCCATTTAAATAAAAAAATTGCTTCAAACTAAAGTAATGTAGATAATAACAATAAATTTAATAGATTTATCTCAGAAACATGAGAGAAAGTAAAAACCATCGGACTATGCAACTTTAACGCATTGCTCAATTTGTATAAGATCAAATTCAAAAAGTGAAAGTTTGTTTTCAAATCTGGCATAGGAACATCGATTCTGCTATTATTTGGAAGATTTTCACTTTTGATTTTGATGTCATACTTTAGTGTCCAGTTTCAGAGAATGACCCATATACAATTTTTTAAGTTGCATAGTCTGATGGTTTTAAGTTTCTGTAATTTTCTGAGATTAAAATATTAAATTGATTGTTATAATCAACCTTACTTTAGTTTGATGTAACTTTCGTTTTAAATGGCTAACTTTTGAAATATTTGAAGTGCAAGCATGCACAATTAATTTTGGCAAGCACGCCAACAATCTTGACACCATAGGTGTATGCGATAAAAGATTCTAAATACATTGATTTTATCATCAGCTATTGGACGTCAAAACATGGTCATTCTGACAGATTTCTTTGGAGGAAACCCGCTGCTGCCACACAGGCTCTTTCAGATAAGCAGCAAGGGGTCTTTTATATGCACTTTCCCACAGACAGGACAGCACATACCACAGCCTTTGATGAACCAGTTGTGAACCACTGGTTGGAACGGAAAATAGCCCAAACTACAAATGGGTCCGCTGAGCAGGATCGATCGCATGACCCACACCTTCACAGGTGCACACTCTAGCACCTGAGCTACGTCTCGCTCCTGTTATTAAATTGACTCAGTATTCCCTTCTATGTGGCAACAAATGCTTAAGTTCCATACTCCGATGGTTTTGAATTTCTGCCATTTTTCTGAGATAAATATATTTAATTGGTTGTTATAATCTTCCTTACTTTAGTTTGAAGTAACTTTTATTGACATATTTGAAGTGCAAACATCCTAAATTGATTTTGACATGCATGCCAAAACTCTGCTTATGCAGTAACAGGTTCTGCAGGGATGAAAGATCTCCGCGATTGCGCGGATTGCCGGAATTTTTCAATCCCGCAGCACCATCAGCGTATACTAATATGTGGTGCAGACGCTGCAGCACTATTAGTGTATACTACTAATAAATGCTCCTAGTGCCGCAGCACTATCAGTGTACACTAATAATACATGCTTCAAACAGCGCAGCACTATCAGTGTATACCAATATATATGAAACCCGACTTCCGGGAATTTTCCACGATTCCCTGACAATGCTAAACCTATAGGAGAATATCAGCATTTCCGCTTTTTTTCCCAGAGGCCATTTGATCCCTGCAGGTTCTGTTAAATTAACTCAGTATGCCCTTCTATGTGGTAACAAATGTTTAATAAGTGCACCAATATCTAATCAAATATAGGAAAGTGTTTTGGTTTTGAAAAAAATATTTTTCATCGGACCATACAACTTTAATTACCACCACCCCTGAACAACAACACGAGTGAAGCCTTGAATTGTTTGGTTTATATGGTTCGCATCAGGCGGCGACACAAAGGACGTAGCCACCTAGCGGTAACTCGGCAAACTACAGTACTTTCAGGAGAGCCACCACGTGGCGACATCAAGTGTCAGGTAACACGGTTTTTCTTTTACACGTTACATACAAAAAGAAAAGAAACATCTCTTGGTTTTCTATTAATAGTCAATTACCCTGTTTGTATTTTTTTTTCCCTGTGCATCTGTACTGTGCCTTTATGGCAGTTCTCTGAATATTAATAAAACTCCTGTGGGATTTTATATATATATATATATATTATATATATACACAGTAAAACCTCACTAACCGACCACCTCCACAGATGGACCACTCCCTTATATTGATCGCTTTATTTGGGTCCCAAACGATCGGCCATAGAATACCATTGTAACAAATGGAAAACTCCCTAAATCGACCCCCTCCCTAAATGGACCATTTAAAGTCAGTCCCATGGTCGGTCGATTTAGAGAGGTTTTACTGTATATATATCATCCGCTCCTAGATTCATCGATACCTGTATATGTATTGCTATATGTATGCATATATATACACATACACACAAATAAATATAGTTATATATACATTGTATATGTATACACACATACTATACATTATATATACAGTGAAACCTCGTTATAACGCAATCATTGGGGTCCATGAAATGTCATTGCGAAAACAGTGGGGTTGCGCTAAATCAGGAGGTTCAGTTCTTTGAATTAAGGCATTCTGGACCCAATGAATCATTGCATTATATCAGAATTCACATTAAATTGGGGCGCGTTATAAGAGGTTTTACTGTATTGTATATACACACATATTATACGTACACATATACAGTAGTACCTTCTTCAGCAACCCCAGTGATTGACAAACCCGTGCCATTTGCGGACAATCTTTAAATTTACAAAGTGTCTTTGTTTCATTTGATTGTCTCTCCAATGCCATGAATGTTGGGACAAAACTGATCTGAACTGGTATTACTGAGTAAAGGCATCTTGGAACAGATTATCTGTGCATGTCATATATAGAATCTATATTATATATATAATAGATACATATAATATATATATAATAAATATATTATACATAATAAATATTATATATAATAAATATATATTATACATAATAAATAAATATGTATAATATAAATTTATTATTTTATATATAATATAATACATATATATTATACATACACAAATATTATATATATACATACATTATATATTACATACACATATCAGCTGAACAATATAATCTATGCAAATGTAATATATACTGTTTTATATATATATATATATGACGTTTATATTTATATATATAAATCGTTGCCACAGACTATTGCCACAAACACAGTGAAACTATGCCATACATCATACCATGTATCTTTCGCTTGAGAATGCTTGCATCAGTCACCAATGAGTGGCGCGTAGTGTTTCAAGCCTCGCCTTCGCACTGAGCCGTAGACCACAAGGTGGTGCGTACCGAGAATAATGCACAGCAAGGCATGGTCCACCATGAGACTGCGATGACACAAGTTCATAATCTCTGTCGTCGCAAGACACAAACTCTGACGGCACCTGTCTGTGACGTCACAAGGTTACGTCACTTGTCATCAGTATGTGTCCATCAGCCATCCATCCATCATTTAATTAATTAACCGCAATGATGACACTAAATCGCTAATCCCAGAAGTATCCTTGTTTGTATATACATGTATGTATATCTATATATATATATATCTATATATAGATAGATATATAGGTAGCTAGCTATGCATCTCTGACGTCACGAGGCAAGTTGACGTCAAGAGACCTTCTCTGAGAAGTTTAACGTAGTATAGGTCACAAAGTCCTGCCTCCGACTGCAATCCACATTATATGCCGGCCGGTGTGTTTTCAGTAGAGGGACAGTGTGTATGACAACAATCAGCCGTCACTTAGCATGGCCGTTCATGGCTAGAGTAGCACTGATTGTGCAGCCAAACTTGGATTCTCAGTCCTACCGTCCGCTCTCATATCAAAGAAACCGTGAAGAAGTGAGAGCCCCAACTTCATCTGATAAGGACGCGCACCTTCGCAAAGTACCCAATATGAGCGAGCCAAATTAAATCTGCCATTGCGCCACCTCTGCAAATGCAACACTAACGGCACCAACAGGGAGGGGTGTCACTTATTAAATGTGATTACGCCATGCTCTGGCGATGAGATGGCTGGGGTCTTGTGATAATGGAATGACATTGTTTTGGAGCATGACGAAATGATGCTGCACGAGATGCTGATGATGTGACAGGTGGACACGAATAACCAGCTGATGTTAGAAGCCACTGGCGTGGTTTGTGATGTAGCCACCAGGAGGCTACCTTTAGCACCGCAATTTCCAGTCCGCGGGTTTTGTCTCGAGAAGTTAAGACGGTCCATGTGGAACAAATCGGAACTGTTGAAGAGAAAAAAAAACAAAGCTGTCCAGTATATCTTGACACAACAATTTGCATAGTGTACATTTATACAAGTTTGCACAGGGGCTATGTAGTGTACATTCACACAACAATTTGCATAGTGTACATTCTCTCTGGCAGAATGGTTAGAGTGTTTGACATTTTTCTAGGTCAGACTCCTAATCTGAAGGTCGGTGGTTCAATTCCCCATGAATTTGGATTTCCACAGCTGTGTATAACTTACAGTGTTATCAAAGGCCAGTTGCTCTCATACCATGTCTATGTGGTGTGGGAGGTTAAAAATCCCTTGGGTCGGTAAAAGTGTAGGCTCGGGCTTTCTATCGACAAACTGTCTAATGGTAAAAACAAGTCTATTCAGACTTATCCATAATTGGCAGTATAAATCTTCAAGAATTCAGGTTTGCAGTGTACATTTACACAATTTGCATAGTGTACATTCATACAAGTTTGCATAGGGGCTGTGTAGTGTGCATTCACACACCAATTTGCATAGTGTACATTCATACAAGTTTGCATGGGGGCTATGTAGTGTGCATTCACACAACAATTTGCATAGTGTACATTCATACAAGTTTGCATAGGGGCTATGTAGTGTGCATTCACACAACAATTTGCATAGTGTACATTCATACAAGTTTGCATAGGGGCTGTGTAGTGTACATTCACACACCAATTTGCATAGTGTACATTCATACAAGTTTGCATAGGGGCTGTGTAGTGTACATTCACACACCAATTTGCATAGTGTACATTCATACAAGTTTGCATGGGGGATATGTAGTGTACATTCACACAACAATTGGCATAGTGTACATTCATACAAGTTTTCATAGGGGCTATGTAGTGTGCATTCACACAACAATTTGCATAGTGTACATTCATACAAGTGGGCATAGGAACTGTGCAGTGTATCTTCACACAATTTGCATAGTGTACATTCATATAAGTTTGCATAGGGGTTGTGTAGTGTGCATTCACACAATTGGCATAGTGTACATTCATACAAGTTTGCATAGGGGTTATTAGTATACATTAACACAATTTGCATAGTGTACATAAACTTGCATTCATACAAGTTTATGCACTTTTCCATTTAATTGCTTTTAATCCATTTAGGAAATAATCCGTTGACTTTTGTGCTGAGATTTCAACATCAATGGTGCTATGCTATTTATAGCAGCAATGTTTTCTCCTGCTTGCATTGCTTGACCTTGTGAAAATTGAGCATTAACTCATGTTCCATGGCGTGACGCAAAAGGAAATGTGTTATGCTCACTCTCAAGCATCGTTGTTTTACAGACATACTCAACAGTCCTGAAATAAGCTTTCTAATAATTTTGGAAACTAGCTTTTTGAAGATTTATACTGCCTATCATGGATAAGTTTGAATAGACAGGTTTTCACCATGAGACAGTTTGTCGATAGAAAGCCTGAGCCTAAACCTTTACCGACCCAAGGGATTTTTAAACCTCCCACACCACATAGACTTGGTATGAGAGAAACTGGCATTTGGTGACACTGTAAGTTATTGCTTCCAGGAGGTATTAATTCTTTAGCGTTTCGCCTCTTTTGCAAACGTTGAAATTGGCCATTGAACATTGACCTAGTTTTAACATAGCAATGGCGCTTTGCATTTGGCTTCAAACTGGTGCACGCACTAATTATTTCGAAACATCGCCAACTTAGTACGTTATACATTATCATCCTGAGAATTCATCTTTTAAAAAAAATAATTGTAAACCAACGAATCATGTAACTTTAAAGCTGCATAATCCAAAGAAAGCATCAAATTAAAATAACCAAAACAATCATCTAGATTTGATTCTACATATCTAACTCAAGATACTGGTGCACTTATTAAACATGTTGCCAGATAAAAGGCAATACTGAGTCAATTTAATAGAACATGTTACTGCAGAAGCCTATCGTGTCAGAGTTTTGATGTGCCTCCCAAAACTAATTTGAAAGGTTTCCACTCCAAATATCTCAAAGGTTAGCCATTTAAAATTAGTTAC
This sequence comes from Branchipolynoe longqiensis, assembly GCA_030323885.1. NCBI lineage: Eukaryota > Metazoa > Annelida > Polychaeta > Phyllodocida > Polynoidae > Branchipolynoe > Branchipolynoe longqiensis. The sequence goes on along the minus strand of CM059200.1, from coordinate 60,183,768 downwards.
TTCAAACTAAAGTTTATAAAGATCAACCTAATGTTGTGGTGTTCTCTGTGGCAGAGTGGTTAGAGTGTCTGACTTTTTTGTAGGTAGGACTCCTAATCTGAAGGTAGGCGGTTCGATTCCCCATGCCCCCACCTCTGCCACTTTGGATTTCCACCGGTGTGTATAACTTACAGCGTCATCAAAGGCCGGTTGCTCTCATACTATGTATATGTGGTGTGGGAGGTTAAAAATCCCTTGGGTCGGTAAAAGTGTAGGCTCGGGCTTTCTATCGACAAACTGTCTAATGGTGAAAACAAGTCTATTCAGACTTATCCATGATATGCCGTATAAATCTTCAAGAAAAAAAAAGACCGAAACTCAAAACCAACTGACTATGCGACTTTAAATAAAACCAGATTCAATTGGTCTAAAATGCACAGCTACTCACCAGTGGGACTTCAGCAGTTCTTGGCTGAGCATTTGAAGCAGACTTCCCCCCCCCACCCCACCCCCGCCAAGACTTCTCTCTTCCTCCCCCTCCACACACACACACTTTGTTCCACGATGACGTCATCAAGGTGGTCACATGGCCACATCTGTACATCTGGTGTGTTAAATCCGGTGGTGTGCTTTGATGAGAACAGTTGTACTACTCAACGAGATACAACTTCAATCGAAGGCGTAGACGCATGGTAAGTAATATCCTGGGCGTCTCGCTTGATGAAAGCGAGTCAGAAATGCCAGCAGGAAGGGATGTGTGTATGTGTGTATGCGTGAGTGGGTGGGGAGTAGGTGGTTTTCTTAGCCTTTTCATTCAGGCTTGCATCAGTGGGTGTGGTGTGTATTGTGTGTATGTGAAAGTGTTCTGTGTCTGTGTTGGGTGGTGTGTGTGTGTGTGATGTGTCTGTGTTGTGTGTATGTGGTGTGGCATGTGTGTGTATATGTGGTATGGCATGGTGTGTGTGTCTATGTGATGTGCCGCCATACGGTGTATGGTATAGGGTGTGCCTTGTCTTGTCTTGGGGTGTGTGTGTATATCTGTCCGTGTCTGTTTGGTGGTGTTTGTGTGCATCTGTTCATGTGTGTGGTGTGGTGTTTGTGTGCATCTGTTCATGTGTGTGGTTTGAATGTGTGGTGTGTGGTGTTTGTGTGCATCTGTTCATGTGTGTGGTGTGTCTGTATATCTATCTATCTATGTGGTGTGGTGTGTTTGTGGTGTGGTGATTGTGTGTATATCTGTTCATGTGTGGTGTGTCCGTGTGTGTGTCAGTATGGTATGTGTTGTGGTGTTTATGTATGTATATCTGTCCACGTGGGTGTGGTGTGTGTAGGTCTGGTATAATGTGGGGTTGTGTGTATGTGTGTCTACATATGTATGTGGTGTTGTGCATTGAGGGGTGTGTATGTCTGGTGTGGTGTGTGTGCATGTCTGGTGGTGTGTGGTGTGCTGGGTGTGTGGTGTGGTATGTGTGTGGTGTATGTGTATACATGGTGTGTGGTGTACTGTGTGTGTGGTGTGTATGTATAGCTGATGTGGTGTGGGTGGTGTGTATGTCTGGTGCGGTGTGTGGGGTGTGTATGTCTGATGTGGTGTGTGCGTGGTGTGGTATGTCTGTGGTGTATGTGTATGTCTGGTGTGTGTGGTGTGTATGTTTGGGGTGTGTGGTGTGTATGTAAGTGTGGTGTAGCATGTATTCATTGGCGTGGTGTGTTTGTATATATACGGGTTCTTTCTTTCTCTCTTGAGTCTCCCCCCCCCCCCCACTCCTGCCACCTACTGTCAGCTTTTCATCACAATGTCACCTAACAGATCCACAAGTGTTCCTTTTGCAGACTGGCAGCTCGGCCGCCATACTGGGTGCCCAACACGGCTCATCATTCATCCAAAGTCCTTAAAACTTACTAAACAAATCTTTTCTTCTTTAAACCCTTCAAATTGACCACCAGTGCCAAAAAGCAAAAAAAGGCTTTAAACAATCCCAAAAATTTATTTTAAACTTTACAAAAAGGTCATTAATAATTATAATATCATCCTCTTTGTTAGTCATCTCTTCTTCCTCTTCTTCCTCATCCTCATCGCATCACGGCTAGCGCTCTGCATTATAAATTAACCCCAAATTAAACCCTCAAAAACATTTGAAAGAAGAAATACCCTCATATCCACAACCCCTCCCTCCACCCTGTCCCTCATGTCGGTACCTCTGTCCCTGTCCCTGTCCTTTTTTCCCCTCAAAGAACCCCGACCCCCACCCTTCCCTCTAAACAAAAAAAAAAGAGAACAAAAGAGAGAACAAAAATTACTAGTGGACTGCTTCCGCTCTAGTTCATCAGTTAGCTATTTGTGAATGTCCATATGCATTTTTTTTAAATTAAATAAAAAAATAACTCTTAAAAAGAGCATACACACAAAGAAATTTAAAAAAATTAAAATATAAAAAAATATCCCTCCCAAAAGAAAAATACAATCTTTTTTTTTTTTTAAAGAAACACGCTTGGCGATTGGCTTGGCCTCGGACTAGATCTCCCAAGGGTGCCATTGGCGTGGCCTAGCTCATCTCGTCCTTGAGAATGTTGATGCGCGCACAGATCTTGAGGGCCGGCCCAAGCTTCATGCTCATCGCGGTCATCAGGTGGTCCTCCTTCAGCAGCAGCAGCGCCTGGCCGTCAATCTCCTGCGACCGGAAGTCATTCGCGTGCACAGCGCATCCAGTCAGCGACTGAATGAACTCGAACACGTCCTGCACCTGCATGAATAGGTTAAAAGCGAAGCTGCATGCTTGAATGACTGGTGAGACTGGCTTGTTTGTTTCGGGTTTTATGTCCGAGCAATATTTATGGTCATATCAAGACGTGTACTGATTTGTGACAGTGCACACTCATGGTGACTTTGCAATGCTGCCCAAGTGGGAGATCAGGCAACTGGCGCCATGACCTGATATCCCAGTCACCTTATCCTGACACTGAGCTAACCAGTCCTTGTCCTATCCTATTAATGCCGAGCGCCAGGCTAGGAAGCGACAAATATAATTTTATAAGTCATTGTGTGACTCGACCGGGAACCGAACTACTGATCTCCCGCACGCAAGGCATGCGCTCTACCGATTTAGCCACTCGCCTTTATTGCTTAACAATAATGAAACCAGATAATGTAATCAATACAAATTCTTTGAATTTGTTCTGTGTTAAAATAATGTTATGGATGGATTTGGCAAGGTTTTTTTCAAATTCAATTTGCATAAGATCAAGATCAAATCAAAAAGTGAATTATTTTGTCTCAACTCTGAGATACGGACAACATGTAAACCTATATAAACATGTATTCTGCTATTATTTGGAAAGTTTTCTGCTATTGTCTTGAACTGTTTTCACTTTGGGTTTCCATGTCACAAATGTGGTACACAGTTCTGAGAACAATCCATAATCATATGAATCTGCAATTTAGTATGCTAGATAATATTGCTCAAATGCTTATCAATCATGGGGTTGATAGGGGGGGGGGGGGGGGGGGGGTGGGGGGGGGAGGGGGGGGAGAACGGGAAAGAAGTCACTATCACAAGTCCTGGTGAATTTATGGTAATTCAGATTCTTATCGATTAAAAATACAGCAACGTTGTCGAAACCCTTCAGGTAATTGCAAAATGAAAAGTATTAATGAATTCGTAGATGATGGCTAAAAATTGCGAACGGCCTCTGACAAAATAAAAAGCGAAAATGTGACTATTGGTAAAATTTCCCGCAACTCACTTGCAGTGAGTGCTAAGACCATGGAGGGGGCCGTCCGCTTTTTTTGGGGTGGGTGGGGGTGGTGGGGGGGGGGAAGAAATCGCTTAAATGTCATAAATTTCCTCCCCCCCCCCCACCACCTCTTGCGTGGTTCCTTCGCTTTCTGTACCTTTTCTTTGTCAGTTTCCAGCCCACGGAAATTTACCGCACCCTCAGGGTTACCAACCCTTACGGTTTTGCCGTAAGGTTACAATATTTTATGTCCCATCATCACTGTGCGCCGTATAATCTTACGAATTATTGCGGAGAACATAGAAAAAATGTAGAAATCTCAGATGTGTCCAAGATGCACCACAGAGCATCTAAGATCTTACAATTTGTCTTCCCCCAGACCCCCCCCCCACCCCCCCACTGGCTTCGCACCTACCACACCTAAGACACGAAGCCGCTACCGCCTCCAATATTAAGATCTTCTGGTTTTTCTTTTTCCAATGTTGTCAACACTGAACCCCCGATAGCAGGAACTGATAACATAATCAAATCAGATAACTCAGGACTGACTAACCCCGCCCTGCCTGTTTGAATGAAGTCTGGTAAAACCAGCGCATAACTAGAACCATCAACAACGCTTTGATATAATTAGCATAAATATGAGTCATACTTCCATAATCATCCATTAGATGTCGAACGGTTCGCACACTGTAAAAAGCACTGCTCAGACACAACCAACCATGGCTAAAGCCGTGTTCACACACGGGCGTTAAGTCGCCTCAACTAATTCGCCTTGTCTAGTTCGGCTCACATTCGCCGTGTGGACGCGACGCTAAGGCAGATTAGGGCTGATTCGCCTCAACTAGTTCGCCTCATGTAAACCGCATCGCGAGGTAGGTTATATGAAGCGATCTAACTTGAGTCGGCCTATCTTGCGTGTGTAGACGCAAGCGGATTAGTTGAGGCAGCTTATGTCATCACACGCATGCGCAGTCGAGACCTGAGTTTGTTTATTTTCCGGTCGATCAAAAGCGCATATTATATAATTTGGTCTATGAACCTGCTTGAGGTGCACATATATTTTGTTCATGATTTATTTTAAGGTTTTCACTGCCCAGCAGAAGTTTTGACCGTTCCAAACCAATACGATTCAGTCCATACATATCAAGGTCGAACCCACACTCTCTCATGGCGACGTCGACTAACCAAAACTGGCGCTGGTTAGTATGGACTTGCTCATGCGCAGATATCGATTTCCGCCTTAAACCGCTCCGTGTGTGGACACGACACTAGTTCGCCTCATCTAGTTCGTGTGAAGACGGCTTTAGACTAGCTAGGCACTATCTGATTCCCTAGATATTATCATAGCGCATCTTTTAGCGTCTATTGATATTTAAGGCTCTATAATTTAACCCGACATTGAGCTTGCGTGTAAATAATATTAATATATAGACCTGCGATTTAAAGCAGCTGTAAGGCAAGCGACCATGCGTTGGGAAGAGAATTTTGTTAGTTTTGCAACGTCTAAGGTCATATCAGGATGGGTACCGACTTGTGACAGCACACACTCATGGTGACTTTATAGTGATGCCCCAGGCCACCGGCACCATGACCCGATATCCCACACAGTCACATTATCCAGCTATTCTGCTAACCAGTGCTTGTCCTATCCTATTAATGCCGAACACCAGGCTAGGTAGCGACAAGTATCAATTTTATAAGTTATTGGTTTAACTCGGCTGGGACCCGGTCGGTGGGAAGGTTGGGGGTGGAGAGAATTCTTTCGGTGAATCAAATATTGACTTAAAAAGAGATAACAGAATAACAAACTTACGCTCCATTTTGAGATAGGCTTGCGAGGCTCGGGGGTTGACCGGACATCATCGTCCACCTGTAGCAGAAAAGGAACCAGAGCAAAAATATTAATGTCTGTTTGTTGGGGTTATACGTGCTAGCAACATCTAAGGTCATATCAGGACGGGTACCAAACAACTTGTGACAGCGCGCACTCATGCCAACTTTATAGTGCTGCCCCACTAAGAGATCAAGATTGGTACCCACTTGTGACAGTTTGCACTCAAGGTGACTTTATAGTGCTGCCCCACTGGGAGACCAGTCTGCAAGCACCATGCCCCAGTATCCCACTCATTATTCTGATACTGAGCTAACCAGTCCTTAGCCTATCCTAGAAATGCCGAGTGCCAGGTTAGGTATGTCATTGGTTTGACCCGGCTAAGCAATGGCCCAGAGTACACAGTGGGGCAATGACCCACAGTGCATATTGGGGCAATGACCCATACTGCACAATGATGCAATGACCCAGACTGCACAGTGCGGCAATGCCCCAGACTGCAGTGGGGCAATGACCCAGACTGCAGTGGGGCAATGACCCAGACTGCACAGTGGGGGCAATGACCCACAGTGCACATTGGGGCAATGACCCAGACTGCACATTGGGGCAATGACCCAGATTATGTTTTGTCTTGTTAAATAGCTGACAAAATAAACAAACAAATTTTCTTTTTTTTATCGGATTAATCGGAAATCTTTTAAGTTGCTCTTTAAAAAAAAGAGGAAATAAGATAAGAAAATCTGATTGGTTGCACACATGTGCATTTATTTCTAGATCTGCTTTGAAATCCTGCAAATTTCGAACTTGTAATTTCATGGAATGGTGTTTATATCGTGAATGTGACTTTATCTTTATCTTTTTGTGTCTCTTCTTTTTTCTAAAAAAAAAAAAAGAAGGTTTCTTTCAATCCTATGCTGCGTTTCTACATGATGTTTTGTTTGTTTTTTTGGGTTTTACGTCCTGGAAACATCTAATGTCATATCAGGACATTTCTACATTGATTGATTCATTGATTAATTGTTGCTTGCTTAGCATGGTGAAAAATTTGTTGTATTATTTATTATTCAACCATTGCTTTTACACACGTACATTCATTGATGTGCATGTGCATGTGCTATCAATGACCATACGAAGGATAAAACTGGCGAGAAATTTGTATTCTGTCGTATTATTTATTATTCAACCATCGCTTTTAAAAATATATGTTTTACAAATCTCCATGCCATCACCTCTGCCAATCTGGATTTTCACTGCTGTGTATAACTTACAGCATCATCAAAGGTCAGTTGCTCTCATACCATGTCTATGTGGTGTGTGAGGTTAAAAATCCCTTGGGTCGGTAAAAGTCTAGGCTCAGGCTTTCTATTGAAAAACTGTCTAATGGTGAAAACAAGTCTATTCAGACTTATCCATGACAGGCAGTATAAATCTTCCAAGAAAAAAGCATTCATAGATGTGTATGTGCTATCAATGACCATACGACAGATAAAACTGGTGAGAAATTTGTATTCTGTCGTAATATTATTCAACCTTTGTTTTTACTCACGTACATTCATCGACGCGCATGTGCTAATGACGACCATGTGAAGGATAAAACTAACCGGAGGAAATGAGCATATAATGGCGGGTGGGTGATGCAAGTGGCGCAAGCAAAAGGGGCACAAAATAAAAGGCGAAACAAAATACCTAACAACGCCCCGAGAACTGCCATTCACTGCACAGTGCTACCATGATTCACTAATTAAATTCGTGCTCACTACGCGTTGTCTTTTTTTTGTTTTTTGTTCACAGATTGTCCGAACACTGAAATTGTTGTCTGCTCTTTCGTTTTTCAAGGGTAATTTTGCATTTTTCTCAAGAATCAGCCAAATCCTTAAATTATACATGTTAAGCTAACATGGGTAATTGTCTCGTCATGAATTGTTGTCTGCTCTTTCAATAAAATGCAGATTTATCAAGGATAACTTGACATTTTTCTGAAGAATCATCTTAATACCGTCTGCTTTCAATGAAATTTAGAGTTTTCAAGGATAATTTTGCTCTTTTCCCCCCAAAATTATCCAAATCCTAAACTGTTGACTGTTCATTCACTAAAATGCATTTTTTGGGAGGGCGGGGGGGGGAAGGATTATATTGCTTTCTTCACTCAAATCTGTAATTTCTTTAGGGGGTTGGTTCTATTCTTTTCTTCACTCAGATCTATATCGTCTGCCACCACACCGATGACAAAGGACATTTACTGGACGCAGTGACATGGACATGTGTGGGTGGGGCGGCATTGGTTTATAACGGGGTCACAAGGTTAACGATAAACATAAAGACCAGGGTCCGTACACATGTGAAGATTTGGAATTCAAGGCTCTTCAAGGGTGTTTTTAATAAGAATTCAAGACTTTTCATTTGAATTTCAGGAAAAAACAACAACGGTGAATGGCGATTTCAGACTAATTTACCTCAGTGGGGACAGTTTAATGGAATTCAAGGCTTTTCAAGAGTAATTACCCAAAATAGGTTAAATTCAAGGCTTTTCAAGGCCTTGAAATGGGGCAAATGAAGTTCAAGACTTTTCATGCCTGGTACGGACCCTGAAAGACTAAGACGCACACAAACACTCGCATTCAAGCTATCTACACCCTCAAACACTCAGTCAGTAAACAACCAGCTATTTTGATCAAATTTTCTTTTCCAATTCTGAAAAGATTACGCTATAAACAATATTTTCAGTCTGAATCTAACACAGGACTGGATTTTAATTATATTTTGTTAAGAGCAGTTATCATCCTTCACTGTATTAAAAGAAATTTAAAGTTGACATTCATCAAATAACATAAAACTTTGTTGATTATCCACATACAACTTATTTATTAAATAAATTTTTTATTTTAAAGTTAAAAAAAAAAGAATTTTAAGATTTAATGCAACATAAAAAATAGTTTTTAATTATAAAAAAAAAGAATCTTAACAGCATTTTAATATATATTAAAGAAATATTAAAAAACAGTACTTAAAAATATAGTAAAATTCCGATTAATAAAAAGAAACATGTCAAATGTCCAGTTTACTTTTTATATTATACCCTATTTGAATTTCAAAGAAAAATACCACTCTGTATATTAAACAAAATATATCTAAAAAATACCATTTTTTATTTTTTAAATAATTAAATACAAATTTGTATATTAATATTATTGTTGAAATACCAATTTGTATATTAAAATTATTTTAATACCAATTTATATATTTGAAAAGTAAAACAAAATACCAATTTGTATATTAAAAACAATAATACTAACATGTAGGTTTTAATTTTTTTAAATAAAATGCCCAAATTTAAAATAAAATAGATGCATGTTAAAAAATAGCTAATTGTTGTAACTGCTTCTGACTTCCTGTTTACCTGTGCAGATCCTAGATGTGCCGGAGACATTCGCTCTGAGCCTGAGTCCTGAAGGCGACAAGTTTACACGCGCATCAACAGAGACAACACACGGACGGACACACAGCAGGAGTTGGGAAACAGCTCTGGCTTTTACGGTGTTTTCGGTTGTTTATTTTAATAGCGTAAAAATATTATTATTCAAGCATTGCATAGCAACAAAAAAAGAAGAGGAGTAAACAAATAAATGTTGAATCCTAACAATTTTTAAAATATTTTTTTAATGAATATCTCAAGTGTTTTTTTTTTTTTAAAGGAGTGTTTTGGAGGGGTATATTTACTAATATAGATATCTCAAGTTGCTATTTTTTTTAAGTGGTCTTTTGGGGAGAGGGGTGTATTTCCTTTTATTTATTGGCAATCCATTTTTAATTATTTTATGGAAACAGTTTTTTTCATCGCTCGAATATCATCTCTGCTCTCACCCCACCTAAACTGGATGAGTCACTTAGACAGGAATTCTAACAACATAAAAAATATTAATGTAAGCCTCACCTCAATACCTCCTTTTGTATCGCTGACTCCCTGACCCCTCCGCCCCCCTCAGCATAAACTTAGAGAAACTATTCAATTTAATAGAACTTGTCACATACCACATAAGTATATGATGTCAGAGTTTTGGCATGCTTGCCAAAATTACTCTTGTATGTTTCCACTTCAAATATCCCAAAAGTTAGCCATTTAAAATAAAGGTTACTTCAAACTAAAGCAAGGTAAATTGTAACAATCAATTTAATATATTTAATTCAGAAAAATGACTAAACACTCAGAACCATCGGAATATACAACTTGAAGAAAAAAGAATAGATTTTGTGGAATTAATCAGTCCACATCACATACACTATATACGCATTTAAAATTCATCCGTGTATACTATGGTGACATGCACATATACAGAGAAAAACAAAAGAAATATTATTATATATGCATTATAATTTTTATTAGTAAAAAAATTGACATAACAAATTTGTAGAACCATGGAGGCATTGAAATCTAGTAAATCAATTCTAATACGCACAATTTCTGTTAAAAAAACCATCATATGTAATATAGCTAGATCTATGATAAAAAACTAAATATTATAAATTTTGTCCCCCCAAAAAAGCTGTTTTCGCAAAATCATCAAGATTCTGCACAGAACGCAAGATTTGCATGGAATCGCAGAAACGGCCTGAAAAGCGGAACAATTTGACATAAAGTGGAATGGTTGACACGTCTATGTTTTGTGGGACAGAGATATGTTCGTCTGTTTGTTGTTTTACATCCTAGCAACATCTAAGGTCATATCAGGACAGCTACCGACTTGTGACAGTGCACACTCATGGTGACTTTATAGTGCTGCCCCACTGGGAAACCAGGCTGCCAGCACCATTACCTGATATCCCACCCAGTCACATTATCCTGACACTGAGTCAACCAGTCCTTGCCCTCTCCTAATAATGCCGAGCACCAGGCGCGGAAGTGACAAGTATCAATTTTTAACTCATTGGCTTGACTCGACCAGGATCCGGAACCCACAAACTCATTGGTTTGGATCTCCCGATCTCCCAAAACAGGAGACGGACGCTCTACTCATTCGGCCACCCCTTCTGGTACAGAGATATGTAGTTGCCCGAAAGAAGTAAATTGCACATGAATAAAGAGGGGAAAGCTATCTATAATTCAACACCAAGCCAATCACAGATCTGATTCAAGTTGAGTGAATCACCTTACCGTAACAAATACATGCAAAATCCTATCACCAGGATGCTTAGGAACAATGTAACCAACTCCATCTGCAATACTTCTTCGCTTTCAAATTTCAATATACTGTGTTTATTTTTTTAAGTTCATGGAAATTGTCCATGTTGTTCCGTAATATGTGTGTATGGCGGTGGAGAGAGGATTCTTTGTTTGTTGGAGTTTTATGTTCTGGCAACATAAGGTCATATCAGGACAGGGGAGCAGATTGTGAATTGCGAAAAAAATTCAGAGGCGGGTTAAAATAAATGAACATTTCTAGGTTCATAGATGACCAAAAATATCCGGAAAATATTTTATGAATTTTTGGGACTCCTAAAGTGACGGGAGAAGCTGGAATGGTCGCAAATCTTTACCATCGGGTGGGTAAAAAATCCGGAATTGCGGATAAATCCAGAAAATTCTCATCTGTGAGGTTCAGACTTTTTTCTTTTTTGTTGACCACTTACCGTGCTGATGCTCCATTGCTGTGCCACCCTCTTTCTGGGTGGTTCTACTGTAGGGTCAAGGTCACCTTCGCGCTCTAGAACGGGTGGTGACCTTGGCGGGGAACTCTCGTGCGGACTAAGCGGGCTGTTCTGTTCCTCCTCACCGGACGTCACTTCCGATGCGGTTGATACTGTAGTCGCTGAGGATCCCTCAGACGCACACTTTAAAATGAAAAGATAGTCATGATCACTACCGGCATCCGGTCTCAAATACTCTACATATATTCGATCATTGTCTATATCTGGTCCCCAAAACACTATATATATTCGATCATTATCTACTTCTGGCCCCTAATATTCCACATATATTTGATCATTGTCTACATCTGGTCCCTAATATTCCACATATATTCGATCAGTCTACATCTGGTCCCAAAGTCTCTAGATATAAATAGTTATTTATATTTAATTATTATGGCGCTGCATTCCACATCCAGTCCCTAATACCAAAGACCCTATAATACTAAGATGGCTCACTCCCTATCTCTCCCATGGTAATGTAAATTTCGCAGTGCCACCTTGTGGTGGGTTTGATCAGCCCAGCTGCTGGTTGGTGTTTCACATGTAAACACATACAATTATATTATACATGATATAGGTAAGTATGAATACACATCAATATGAAATTGCATTGAACTAAATACACATCATCGCCGCATCATCATCAGCATCGCCATCATCGCACATCTTTCACATTCATATATACATTTATACATATAATATAGCACCTGTTTAACCAAGAGAACAGCCAGCGCACCAAGTGGTGGGTTTGATCATTTTGATTACACAGTACAGGCTGAGTGAGCCGTCTTAGTATTATAGGGTCTTTGCTAATACTCAGCCATCTAATTTCCAAATCCAAGTTAATTTAAAAGTATAAATTTATTTAAATGATTTATATGCAATGAATTTCTTCATTAAAAATAAGTGTGTTGCTTTGCCTATTCCCCCCCCCCCCACTATTACATGTGTAAACATGGTATTTTAACATATTTCTGTTCATACAGGGCACAGTATATTCTATTGAGCCTAAGTGTGTATGCATTGCTATATAACGGTTAATTCAACATTACATTATTTTTAAACTACTATGCTAAACTTAATTCAAAATAATTTAGTTATTACACTAACTAATTAGTAGATGCAAGATCAGTAACGGTAGTTGTAGGCTATAGCATAGAAGTAGTATAGTATAGAATAACAGCAATATTGTATAGTATTGTATAGTACAGTATAGAATAGCAGTAGTATAGCATAGAAGTAGTTTAGTATAGTACAGAATAACATTAATATTGTATAGTATTGTATAGTAGTAGTATTGTATAGTACAGTATAGAATAGCAGTAGTATAGCATAGAAGTAGTATAGTATAGTATAATATAGTATAGCACAGCGGTAGTATAGTATAGCAGTAGTATAGTATAATATAGTACAGTATAGAATAGTATAATATAGTATAGAATAGCAGTAGTATAGTAAAATATAAAATAGTACAGTATAATATAGAATAGTACAATATAGTATAGACTAGCAGTAGTATAGTATAGCAGTAGTATAGTATAGCAATAGTATAGCATAGTATAGTACAGAATATATATGATACTTTCAGTGGAGGATTAACCATTAAGTTGGTGAGGCTTAAGCCGAGGAGCACGATGGGAGGGAGGGGGGCCCCAAGAGCGTACAAAATATTGGTTTAATTGAGCGTACTAAAGCTCAGCCTGTAAAGGATCGACTGTACGCAACAACGTCTGTGTATACCCTACAAGCCTAGGTGCTTGGGTGGTAGTTAATCCGCCACTGTATAGTTTGTATAGCATAGTAGAGTAGTGTAGTATAGTAGTGTAGTATAGTAGTGTAGTATAGTAGTGTAGTATAGTAGTGTAGTATAGTAGTATAGAATAGTATAGTAGTGTATTATAGCAGTGTAGTGTAGTAAAGTAGTGTATTATAGTGTAGTAGTGTAGCATAGTAGTGTAGTATAGTAGTGTAGCATAGTAGTGTAGTATAGTAGTGTAGTATAGTAGTGTAGTATAGTAGTGTAGTATAGTAGTATAGTATAGTAGTGTAGTATAGCATAGTAGTGTAGTATAGTAGTGTAGCATAGTAGTGTAGTATAGTAGTGTAGCATAGTAGTGTAATATGGTAGTGTAGTATATTAGTATATTATAGTAGTGTAGTATAGTAGTGTAGTATATGATAGTAGTGTAATATAGTAGTGTAGTATAGCATAGTAGTGTAGTATAGCAGTGTAGTATAGCAGTGTAGCATAGTATAGTAGTATAGTAGTATACTATAGTATAGTAGTATATTATAGTAGTGTAATATAGTAGTGTAGTATAGTAATGTAGTCTAGCATAGTAGTGTAGGATAGTAGTGTAGAATAGTAGTGTAGTATAGCAGTGTAGCATAGTATAGTAGTGTAGTACAGTAGTGTATTATAGTAGTGTAGTATAGTAGTGAAATATATTAGTATAGTATAGAATAGTAGTGTAGCATAGCATAACATAGTAGTGTAGTAGTATACTGTAGAATAGTAGTGTAGTACAGTAGTGTAGCATAGTAGGGTAGTATAGCATAGTAGTGTAGTATAGTAGTGTAGTATAGTAGTGTAGTATAGCAGTGTAGTATAGTAGTGTAGTAGTATATTAGTAGTGTAGCATAGTATAGTAGTGTAGAAGTGCATACCATAGTAGTGTAGTATAGCATAGCAGTGTAAGTATTGTACAGAATAGTGTAGTATAATATAGTATAGCATAGAATAGCAGTGTAGTATAGTATAGGAGAGTTTAGAATATTATCATAGTAATATGACTAATAGTACAGTAAAAGTATAGTAACCGCATCGTAATATGAGTAATAGTTCAGTAAAAGTAGAGTAACCACATAGTAATAGAAAAAGCTTTCTCTTAAATAGCATTACTGTCCATTTCATATTGGTTAATTGCCTGTACCCATTGACTTACTATTACTATTAGCGGAAACTATTGTTTGCTTTAACGGGGTGGTGACACAGTAGGTGACGGTATCGGTGAAGAGGCACTGTTCTCACTACTAGTTCTATCATGTAGTCTTTCCTTCCCTCATGCATATTTCATGGTCCGTACACATGTGAAGATATGGAATTCAAGGTTATTTCAAGGCTTTTCAAGGTTGTTTTTGATAGGAATAGGAATTCAAGACTTTGGATTGTAGGATAAAACAACCATGGTGAATAGCGATTTCTGACTAATTTAGTTCAGTGGGGACAGTTTAATGGAATTCAAGGATTCTCAAGACGAATTACCCAAAATAGGTTAAATTTAAGGCTTTTCAAGGCCTTGAAATGGGGCAAATGAAGTACAAGACTTTTCAAGATTTTCGGCACCCTGTTCGAACCCTGATATTTGCATACTAATAACTAACTAAATTAATGAAAGGTCACAGCTTGAAATAAAGCCACACTCATAGTTGTTAACAGCCAGAAGAGAATGTTGGATTTGGTTTACCTTGCATTACAATCTTTTTAATTTTAAAGTTATTTTTGTGGGTTTTTTTAAGTAAAATTTTATTGATAATTTATTAGCAAGAACAGTACCACTTCCGGTATGCGAATGGGAACTGGGAAGGGACTGGGATCACCCATGGGGGAGGGTGGCCGGGATATTCACTCGAAAGCACATCCGCTCACCTCTCACAAGCACAAGCGCTCAGCTTTTGCACACAGATACCCTTTCGGAAACCGGTTAGTTATGAACTATTTTCATCATGAATGCAAAAATCTAGCGCATTATGAAGAAACCAACTTCACACCATTCCACACCATGCACCACTGGAAACTAGCATCATAGCTCATGAAAGCTTTGTTCAAAGCAAGCCCTTCGCATGTCCATTATCCAGCAGCATTGAATTAGTGGAGTGTCGGTCTTTGCTGGTGACTGTTGCAGACTGGTGGCATAAGCTAATGAGTACTTGTAACAGACTGTCGGTCTAAGCTAATGACTACTCGTCACAGACTGCAAGTTTAAGTTAATGATTGCTTGTCACAGACTGTCAGTCTAAGCTAATTGGACCGCTTGTCACAGACTGTCGGTCTAAGCTAATGAATGCTAGTTGCAGACTGCCAGTCTAAGCTAATGACTACTTGTCACAGACTGTTGGCTTAAGCTAATGAGTGTGTGTCAGACTGTTGATCTAAGCTAATGACTGCTTGTCACAGACTGTCAGCCTAAGCTAATGACCACTTTTCACAGACTGTCAGTCTAAGCTAATTACCGCTTTTCACAGAGTGTCAGTCTAAGCCAATGAGTGTTTGTACAGTCAGTCTAAGGTAATGAGTGCTTGTTGTAGACTGTTGGTCTAAGCTAATGAGTGCTTGTCACAGACTGTTAATGAGTGCTTGGCACAGACTGCCAGTCTAACCTAATGACTGCTTCCCACAGACTGCCGGTCTAAGCTAATGACTGCTTGTCACAGACTCAATCTAACCTAATGACCGCTTGTCATAGACCATCAGTCTAAGCTAATTACTGCTTGTCACAGACTGTAAGTCTAAGCTAATGAGTACTTATAACAAACTGTTGGTCTAAACTAAGAACCGCTTGTCACAGACTCAGTCTAAGCTAATAGCCGTTTGTCACCGACTCGGTCTAAGCTAATAACTGCTTGTCACAGACTGTCAGTGTAAGCTAATGACTGCTTGTCACAGACTGTCGGTCTAAGCAAATGAGTACTTGTAACAGACTAGCGGTCTAAGCTAACAACCGCTTGTCACAGACTACCGGGCTAAGCTTGTTACTGCTTGTCACATAATGTCGGTCTAAGCTAATGAGTGATTGTCACACACTGTCGGTCTAAGCTAATGAGTGCTTGACACAGAATGTTAGTCTAAGCTAATGACTGCTTGTCACAGACTGTTGGTCTAAGCTAATGACCCCTTGTACAAACAGTCAGTCTAAGCTAATGAGTGCTTGTTGCAGACTGTCAGTCTAAGCTAATGAGTGTTTGTCACCGACTGTTAATGAGTGCTTGTCACAGACTGTCAGTCTAAGCTAATGACTGCTTGTCACAGACTGTCAGTCTAAGCTAATGAGTGCTTGACACAGACTGTCGGTCTAAGCTAATGACCAGTTTTCACATACTGTCAGTCCAAGCTAATGAATGCTTGTCACAGACTGTCAGTCTAAGCCAATGACCGCTTGTCATAGGCCGTCAGTCTAAGCTAATGACTGCTTGTCACAGACTCGGTCTAAGCTAATAACCGCTTGTCGCAGACTGTCAGTGTAAGCTAATGAGTGTTTGTCACAGACTGTCGATCTAAGCCAATGAGTACTTGTAACAGACTGGCAGTCTAAGCTAACAACCGCTTGTCACAGACTATCGGTCTAAGCTAATTACTGCTTGTCACAGACTGGCGGTCTAAGCTAATGAGTGCTCGTTGCAGAATCGCAGTCTGTACTGATGACTTTATCACAGACATGATTACACATGAAAAGTTGCAACTTCCAAAGAAATGTTGCTGAAAATCCAACAAAGGATGCGGCTCAGGATTGGAGGCGTGTCTAACCCAGGGAAAGTTATTGATCTACGTTAGTGTACACAGCACACACTTACATCAACATGCAGACCAGGACAACTACAGAACATCAGGCCAACCAACCACCACCTCAAACAAAACAGCAGCTGTTCCACTCCCGGACTCTTCAAGATCCACTTCCACACTTTGACACTAGCAGAACAAGCTGGATACATACGGTGTGAAAAGCTGACCGTAGTCATGTCAAAGTTTATATAAGCGCTTCGATAAGATTAGGCATAATGTGGCAGGTCCGACAACTTTAAGCTTAATACGCACATTGCAGTGAAATTTTAGTTAAATAAGGCTATATATAAACCTAATATTACCATTTTACCAATTTTAACAGCGTGCCTTTAAAATGTGTTCAGTGGGCTCAGCCGTCCTGTGCCTTTCTCTAGGCATAAATTTCACGTCTTAATAATTTAGAACTTTCCAAGTTTGAAGGAATACAAGTTTTTTTGTGTATTTTCTTGTTTTAAAATGGGGTTAAAAAAAAGCAGGGGGAAATTTGTCTATAGTAAGTACATTGTTTGTTTATATTACTAAAATAAGACCATTTCCACCACCAACCCGCCCTCTGATGCCAGTGGCAAGAACTAATGTGGGAGGCAGTTCATGCTCTGTGGAAAAGGTCTAGTCCATCAAAGTTTGAGGAAATCTTTTATACTAAAATGAAATTAATTCCAAATATTACTAGCAATATCCTTCTTCACTCACTGCCTCATTAAACAAATTTATTTCATGCCCCTATATCATCATCAATGAATAGCGCCGAACACACAGGCATATCTGGTATCCCATTCCAGTCGTGCAATGAATTTCGATTTCGCACACTGAATCAACTGTTCACACCATACAAAGTGGCCTGATGCTCGCTCCCTCACACCGACAACTACAGACCAACTATACACCGCTGCTGAGGCTGCTACCGCCATCACTCAAACCGTAGTCAGAAATACTCCTTCCATGAATCAAAATCTAGCCAAACATCGCTTGTAGAACTATAACACCCAATTGAGTGCGGTTTATTTCTGTCAATTTAGAAGGTCAGAGATAACAACATCCTCTGAAGAGCATATTCCTGCTACTAAAGTAAAATGTCAGAGAGATATATAGACACCCCAATCCCTCAAAGGGCGTATTTTCTTATTTTCTTCTCTACTTTTGAAGGTGAAAGCGATATATAGAAACCCCAATCTCTATTTATTGTCTTTAGGGCATTTTATTTATCGTCTTTCTCTTAATTTAGAAGGTCAAATATATAGCGAAATAAACACTTTAATCCTCCAAAGGGCAATATATTTATTGTTTTTCTTCCAATTTAGAAGATCAACTAAATAGAAATATATCAACTCTCTAATCCTCCAAAGGACGTCCTATTTATCGTCTTTAGGGCATCTTATTCCTCATCTGTCTTCCAATTTAGAAGGTCAAATATAGATATATCAGGGATGAAAGTGGTCTCCGGGAAGAAAAGCGAAACTGCGGATATTCTCCCATAGGTTTAGCATTGTCAGGGAATCGCGGAAAATTCCCGGAAGTCGGGTTTCATATATATCGGTATACGCTGATAGTGCTGCGCCGTTTGATGCACATATTAGTACTAATAGTAGTATATGCTGATAGTGCTGCGCTATTTGAAGCATTTATTAGTAATATACGCTGATCATGCTGCAGGATTGCAGTAGGGGCCTCCAGGAAGAATCCCGGAAATCCGCGATATCGCGGAGATCTTTCATCCCTGATATATAAACATTTTAATTCTCCAAAGGGTATCTTGTTTATCGCCTTTCTTCCCATTTAAACAGTTGAATATATATATTACTATATAAACAACACATCTTGTATTGGACCCTTGTCTTCTTTCTCCAAATTTACGAGGTTTAATAGAGTTATAGATTCTCTAATCCTTTGAAAGGGATATTAGCTTCTCTTGATCACAATTTAAATAAAACAGATATACCCAATCATCCAAAGAGTGCATTAATTTCCATCCTCAATTTAGAATATAAAACATTTTATACAGGCACCCAAATCGTCAAAAGGACATATTAATCAATTTCTTTCTACCAGTTTAGAAGGTGGAATGAAATATTAGAAAAAACTGTCTGTCTTATATTTTCACTTTGGTGAAAGAAATAGATTATCACATTACCTGCGAAAGAATAAAAAAACTAAATCCATATTTGGCTTTCCCCACCACCCTCTCTCTGGATACTCAGCATTTTCTCTTTTGCTCTTTTCTAGTTCTCTCGAATGTTAAAATGATGCTTACGATATTTTTTATAGTGATGAATTTATTTACCCTGCTCATAACGGATAAGTGTGTTAACACTTGTTTTCACCACTGGGCAGCACTAATCCAATTTGATTTAAATCTTTTGAAGTTTGTTTGAGTAATAATTTTGGTTTTCTTGCTTGTTGTTTATGGCTTGTAACTGTTTGTAGATTGCAAACAGTATAACTTTATAAGAAACAACATTACTGTCATCCAAAGTAGTAGGAGGAGCAAAGGCGGTAGCAACTATCAGAGGTCCAGCAGAAGCGCAAACTTACATTCGGGAGCGGTGCATTAAGTGCAGCGGTAATGGCTGGGGTGTTGCTGGCGATGCTAACCGGTGTCTCATCTTTCACTTCACTCCGCATAACTGGTACCAGCAGCCGGTGTTCAGGCACAGAGTTAGAAGCAGCGGGAGGAGGAGCAGCAGCAGCAGAAGTAGTAGTAGGAGTAGTACTGGGAGGGGATGGCGGAGACGGGGAAGGAGAGGGTGCAAGGGGAGGCATAGGGGCTGGAGGAAGGGCAGGAGCAGGGTGAGGGTGAGGGTGAGGGTGAGGGTGAGGGTGAGGCATCCCAGTGGGTTGGGGGATGGGGTGGTGGTGGGGGATGGGGTGGTGGTGGGGGTTGGGGACGGGGAGCGGGAGGATTGGTCGTTCGGGTTCGGGCTCGGGATCCGGGCAAGGGGCGCCACTAGACTGCGTATCTGTCGTGTCCGTTTCTGACAACGCGGGGCTATTCGAATCGGACATGACAGCTGCACCGGGGCCGTCTCCTCCCCCTGCGGTATTCACCCGCTGGATCGGCCCCGTCGTCACTCGGCCACCGGATTTGCGTGACCATGATTGGTGGTTCGCGTCGTTCCTCCGCTTCTTGCGGAAGACCTTCACTCCGTTCCCCCGGCCTTTGAATAGGCCCATTCGCTTCGAGCACCCCACGTTGTACCGCTTCGCACACGCCATTGAGCAGAACCGCTTAGACCTACGGGGCAAACAGTCAGCAACCATTTCTCTCAGTACTACTATATATACAACTGTATTACATACTACTACTTTGGTGATGATAGCCGATACACGTTATCTTTCAATCTATTGATGATACCACAGCCTGCATTTTTTTATGGCTTAATGCCGTGTCAGCAGCAAGGCATATTCAAGGCAAAAAAATACTTGTATCTATTCTGTCAGTCTTGTTAATCGCATTCACACGCCTGCATTCAAATTTACACGAAATTCAAAACAAGGTCAGATCCGTCCGTCTCACATGACAGCAAAAATTATCTCTGATGCAAGTTTGAAGTGGTTAGACTCGTGTCAATTGGCAGCAAAATTTAACCCACAAAACATAGCTAATAGCTCAAAATTACAGGATGCGATACAGCCCAGTTGTTCTTATGCACTCCAACATGTGTTTGCGCTTTACGTCGGTAAAGAGGTCTTGCATGCTATTTACATTCAAACATTGTTGACGCAGGGAAATGAAATGTACACTCATATTTAGAACTCTGCAGTAAATTAAAACAAAAACTTGCGCAGTCGCTGTTGACGACCAGATGAACATACCCTTTGAATTTAATCGCGTAGTCAACCTTTCCACAGAATTCACACTTCAATCTTGGTTTGTCGTCATCTGGAATGCAAAGAACCAACCACATCATTAAAGGTTAGTGGAAGGAGGTGGGGGGGGGGGGATTTTTTCTTTTCTTTTTCTGTATTTTAGTGTAAACAAAGATGACAAAAGTTGACCTTGCTATGAATACCACTGCATATCATCCACCTTGTGCTTATATATTGGCAATCATATTCATATGTGAAGAGCCAAGTCTATTATTTGCTTTTGGTGAGAAATGTCATCAACGAAAACACAGTTGCATCAAAGAAACTGATCTTGGTAGGGTTTATTTTTTTTAAATTGGTAGGTGTTTGGTGATGTTGGGGGGGTTTCCCCCCACGGGTTAAGAAGTGCATCTCTTATGAGAGATGCACGTTTCATATCTTCTTTTTATTATAATTAAAGTTTTTTGTTTTTTTACACAACTTGCTTAGAGTTACTTTTTTATTTTTTTTATTTTTTATATTTTTTTATTGAGGCTGTATTTATACTGTCCATACCATATAAGCCTGGGTATTCAGGCTTGTTTTCAATGCTGGCCAGCTGTAGTGTTGGTGTTATCTTATCATACAGTAGCTGCTAAGGTATTTGATTGCCTGCATTTCAGCAGCAGATAGATAGTTGGTTGGTCTGGTTAGTAATCTATGTTAATATTTTTGGATTTTCTTGGCATATGTGTTTTATTTTTTCTACTCTTACTAGTAGACTAGCCTACTCCTATTTACATATCATAGGCTTGTACGTAGCTGTGTGGTGTCCTATCTGGCTACTTTTGGCATGGTTACCTTCCATTGGGCGTCCAGCTGGTGGGCCGTGACATATCACATGCCCCTTTGCAGTGCAGCTTAGTGGGAGTTTTCTAGCCTTATTTTGCACAGATATTTTTTGTATGTTTTTAGGTCAGGAATTTGTCGTTCCTTTACTGTTTGGGCATTCCACACCTTGGCAGCCATTTCCAGCATGCTTCGCTTGTGAGCTTTTATTTGGCTTCTGGTCTGCTTTCTTAGTGGCGCATTATTTGCTCTAGTAGCCCTTTGTGACTATAGCTGTATGCTAATGTTTTCAGATGAATTATTCTCCTGTTTTCTAGCAGTTTTACTTTGGTTCTTTTGTGTATGTCATAGGTGGGGTGCAGCTTGTCTACTCTGAGGAAGATTTTCAGGGCTCTGTTCTGAAGTGTTTGCAGTTTTTTTAGAAGTTCTTTTTTCGCATCCATGTAGTTTACATCTCCATAGTCAAAATAGGGGAGCACCATGGCCGTGAAGATTTTTATTGACAGTTCTTGTGTTATGTAGCCTCTTAGCCTTGCAAATAGCCACAGTTTGTGGTTTACCTTTTGGACAATTTTGTTTATACATAGGTTGTAGTTTAGTTGGCTGTCCAACTCAAGGCCTAGGTATTTGTAATGGTCTACATTTTCTAGTGTTTGGTTTCCTAGCTTACAGTGTAGTTTTCTTTCTGGCATTTGTTTATGTGAGAAGAGAACTGTTTTTGACTTGCTTGTGTTGATGGTTATTTTGTTGGACTCACACCACTGATCCAGTTTTAGTAGGAGCTTCTTTAGTTTAGTTATTACCTCCTTTTCTGTGGTGCCATTTGGATATATGACTGTGTCATCTGCATATAGTTGGAGGCATTCGGTTTGCAACCATTTTTCAAGATCGTTTATGCAGATTATAAAGAGTAGTGGCCCTAACACTGACCCTTGGGGTACACCACATGTCACAGGTTGGTTGTCTGATAGTGTATTATTTATTTTAGTTTTCTGTTGCCTGTTGTTCAGGTAGAATTTTATCCAGTCCATAGTGTTTGATTTTATGCCCATGGATTCTAGTTTTTCCAGTAGTATGTCATGGTCTACTGTATCGAATGCTTTGCTGAAGTCAATGAAGGCTGCTCCAACTAATTGTTTTTGGTTCATTGACGCCAATATGTCATTTGTTAGGTTAGCTATTGTTTTAGATGTGGAGTGCAGTTTCCTGAAACCCCCTTGTCTTTCGTTTAGTATATCGGTTTTTTCCAGGTGTTCATTTATGTGTCTATGTAACACTTTTTCAATGAGCTTGCCTGGAGTTTGAAGAATCGATATTGGCCTCCCATGTCTTGTTTGTCTCCACTTTTGTGAATAGGGGTAATGGTTGCCATTTTCCAGGCTGAGATAAAAACGCCCCTGTTCAAAGGAGATGTTGAATAGGTCTACTATAGTGGCTGGGATGGCTTGGAGTGCCTCTTTCAGTATTTTGGTTGGTATTTCATCTATTCCACTTAGTTTATTTGTGTCTATTTCATTTATTAATTTTTTTACTTCTATTATATCTGTTTTGCAGGTGTGGATTTCATTCTGCACAGTTCCTGATCTATTTTCCTACCTTTAAAAAAAAAATTCTGACAGCTTTTGTCCTATTGTGGCAAAGTGCGTGTTCAGTTTGTTTGCTGCATCTTTGTCTGTGAGCATTGTCCCTTCGTTATCTTGGAAGTTTGTGTGCTCTTCTTTGTTATTTTTGGGGAATAATAGGTTTATATTTTTCCAGAATCTGTTTGTATTGCTTTTCCAGTCTTTGTCCTGCTTTATTATGTAATTCTTTTTTGCTGTTCTCACAGCTTTGAGAGAGTTGTTTCTGGCGATATGGTAGGCCAGTTTGTCTTCTATAGTTTCTGTGAGGTTTCCTTTATTACCCAGTTTACTTTTGGCTATGATGAGCGTTAGCAGGTCATTGTCTACCTAGGGGTCCTGTTTTTTTGGTATTTTTATTTTCTTAATGGGGCACATCTCATCAGCTGATTGTCTTATTTCTGTGATGATGTTGCCCCAATAGATATTAACATCATCTCTGTTTTGTGTGATGTTGTTTATGTTTTGGTGCAGATGATTTTTTAATGCATCTTCTGAGTAGTTTTTTAGGGACCTGCCCATCTTATATTCATAGTGATTTGTGCTTTTTAGTTTTTTCCTTGTTACATATATTAGCTCATGATCACTTATACCACAGCTCCTGGTGCCCCATTTAGTGGCGTGGTTTGAGTCACCATCATCGGGTCAATTGTTGTGATGTTGCTAGGACGTAAAACAACAACAAACAAACAAACAACATCAGGTCAATTGTTGTGCTATTTTTACTTAGCCTTGTTTTTTTAGTGATGAGCTGTTGTAGGCCTAAGATTTTGATTGTGGTTTGATTGTGGTTTTCAGCATTAGTTTGTTTTCATCATTGCTGTTGTAATTTACACTAAAGGCTCCTATGAAGATTTCTGCCATACTAATTTCTATTTTTGACTGATTAGTGAAAATACATATACATTATTTGCTGAGCGCTATCAGTTTTTGTAGGTTTTAACTTTTTGCTTATCAACACTACAGGTTTTTTGTAGGGTTGTTATGACTTGTTTAGGGCGTAAATGGTTTGCTTTTTTTTATATACAAATTTCTTAACACCTTTGTTTTATTTTATTACAACTTGCTTAAAATTGTTTGGGGGTTTATTTTTTACACAACTTGATTAGTGGTTCTATAGTTGAACTCAAAGCGACAACCCGTGCCAGAAAGTAACCTCTTAAAAGAAAGAACCACCAATGTAGCATTAGTATAATTATAAACCAAAATAAACAAATAAATAAATCCCAGTAGTACACAGATATTTTCCGGTCAATTAAACCACCAAATATCTGTCAAGCCGCTACCGTTTCCTAATCCTGTAGCAAAACTGTCTAACTGTTCGCAAAACATTTTGTAACCAAAAGAGGAAGTTAGTACAAATGTTTCACGAAAGGTTAGTAATTAATTCAAATGGCTGCCTGGCAAATAAAGTAGGATCAGCAAATGAAAGTCATTATACCACGCCTTGATTCACTTTGGGGCGACATCACATTGAATCCATCGAACCAGGAAGGAAGGCCGTGGTCATGGTCAGTACTTTGATTGGGTATATTCAACTGAGCGTTCACGTTCGGATTGATCAGACTAATCTCACAGATTTATGTTCGACTGGTACCAGAATTGGAGCTCCATGGGGTATGTTTGCACACCTCGATCGAGTCAAGTTAGGAAAGAAATGCGTCATGGTGACACGCAGCGGTGTTATCATTGCACATTACTCGACATATCATAAGTTAGTTTTTATTATTATTCATATTTTTATGTTGTAAAACTCGGCCGGAACATTACTGTTATTCAACCAATAGCTTTATTTTGCTATCCCTATATTATTTTGAAAGGTGCTATTGACTAAACTAGCGAAGAAATTTTATTTACGAGAACTCGCTCGAATATCTTATTCGGCTGTACAGATGGGCAGACTCTAAAAAATGAGGCCTTAAAAAAAGTGTTTCCTGTTGCATGAGTGACCTTGCAAAAATGTTGCCGGTCGTAATCATTTTCTGATGAAATTATTTAATCTTTAGAAATAAACCCTTTCAGACCATCACAGATAGCTGGTGATAGAGCGTTGCCCGCTTCAATGAAAATCTGACAAATTACATGGGTTGTACCTTTTGTGTACGTCAAATTACATCACTGTATTGACCGTCTTGAAAAAGATTCATGGAATAAAAAAAATATTTTAATTTTAAATCCGTACATACACTACTTTTTTTTGCTTGCCTGCAACGGGAAACATAATTTTTCTTTTTAGGCCAGAACGGCATTCATTGCAGCAGTCGAATACGCCCATTGATTGACTTGACAGGTCGTCAACTGTCAAATTGGCAAAACCACGCCCCCTTCTAGACTCCGATGGTAAATACATTTTTTTAAAGAACATCTCCGCCCATTTCCGGTGGCGAACACAGCATGGTACAAAGGCAGGGGAGTAAATACGGTAGTACAAGGCGGGGGAGTAAATACGGTACTTGTTACACATAACATGAGAAGCACTTGCAGCAGTCGCAACAACACCAAAAACAAACTGGGCGGCAGGGGAGTGTTATCAATCAAACACCAGGCAGTGGGAAGGGGACTATTTCTGTTGGGTCATACTATCTACAGGAGGATGTGGGGGGAAGCCATTTAAAGAAAAAAAATTATTATTATTAATTTTCTTTTTAATTTCAATAATTATTTTTATTAATTATTTGGGTTTTTAATTTTGGTTTAAGTTAAAGTTGCATAGTGCGATGAAAGTGTCACATTTTCTAATCCAAAACACTTAACTAGATAGATTATAACAATCAATTTAATATATTTATCTCAGAAAAATGACAGGAACTCAAAACCATCGGAATATGGAACTTTAATATAATTCTTTTTTAATATTGAAGTAATCACTATATCCAAATAGCCGATGCCAAAGTTCATTTCACCATCTAATGGCTTCTTCACACTTGCTATCAGTGAGAAATCTTGCCTAGCGCATACCTCACCGTCTATCATTTAACCAAACAAATTTTGTATTAAAAATACACTTCAAAAAAATATATTAAAAAGATTAATTAATAATTTTTAAAAGATTCTTTTAAAAATCATTTCTGAAATCATTCAAAAAATATATATATGTGAAATATAATTGCCTTACGTGAGTATAAATTGGCGGAGCTATATTCATTTACTTATTTATATTTCATTTATATTCTAAGATACATGGGGGGGGTAAAGGGAGAGAGATGTAAGCCTCTCATTTGACCTTGTCTTTGACCTCACGCATAAACTATTCCCAAATCCTACAAGGTCCTCATGTCGCGTGTAAATAAGGTAAATTAAGTTTTTTTTGGGATGCAAAAGGAACACGAGGAAGAAATAAAATGGAGAATTTGAGTTTTAGGATTTTTGTTGGGGGGCGAGGGAGGGGTTCACATGAGAATTACATGGGAAAAATTCACGGAGAATTAATGTTGTGAAGGAGAGTAAAAAAAAATACCACACACTCATGACAACATTGTTTACGGGTAACCATGGTGCCCGTGACCTACATTCGTCAAAGTCCTCCAATAGATCCCAAGATGGCAGAGTGAAGTCATCTGTAACCATGGTAACATTAGGTTATTCACATCTTGCTGTGTGCATAGAGGTTAGGTTAATGACAGAATAGGATATTTTCTTTTTTCGCTTTTTTTCTCTCTGTTCATATTCATATTATGGGTCATTCTCTAAAACTTGGCACTAAAGTGTGACATGGAAACCAAAAGTGAAAACCTCCCACATAAAAGCAAACTTTTTTCCCCAAATAATAGCAGAATCCATGTTTCTACAAAGGTTGGTATGCCAGAGTTGAAAAAAATATATTTCACTTCTTTATTTAGATATTTAGACATATTGAGCAATACTTTAATAATATCATTCGTGTAACATGAAAATCAAAGACAGATCCAGAACATCAATTTAACATACACAACTTGTGAGTCACACAAAATTGTATTGATTACAGTTAATCAAACAATGTTATGTCTTACAAGAAAAAAAGTCTTTTTAAGTCTGGCTAAGTGCATGGTGTCAATGTGTAAATTTTCACATTTTCACTCTAGCACAAAAATCATAAAAGTATAATTTTGATTTCTTTTGTGAGATAGATTTAGTACATGTAGAACCACTAACACACCTAATAGTTAGAGGCTACAATAATTATTTGATTTGCTATTAATAAAAGACTTAATTATCAGCATCGTAACGTGGAGACCAAATATGTCGTCCCAGTTTTGGAGGATCACCCATATACATGTATGGTCAACTCTCATTTAGGCGTTAGCACCCCCCCCCCAAAAAGAAGTTGGCGATCGTCCTTTTAATCCGTTTCTTTATTTTGTGAAAAAGTGATAGGAATCTATTACAGCCCTCCAAAACCTCATTTGACACAATTTTATAAGTGACCATTTCTATTAGGAACTCCCAAGAAAAGCTATCAACAATCAGTCCATCTACCCTAAGCAATGACTTCTCTCTCCAAGAACCTCTTTCTTAAAGTTGCATAGTCCGATGGGTTTTGAGTTTCTGTAATCTTTTGAGATAAACATATTAGGGTGATCGTTATGTTCTACCTTACTTTAGTTCGAAGTAACTTTTATTTTAAATGGCCAGCTTTGGAGATATTTGAAGTGCAACAATGCAAAATTAATTTTGGCAAGCACACCAAAGGTCGGACTCCATAGGTTTCTGGAGGAACACGTTCTATTAAATTGCCCCAATATGCCCTCCTATATGGTGACAAATATTTAATAAGTGCACCATTATCTAAGTTAGATATTTACAATCAAGTCTAGATAATCGTTTTGGTTTTGAACATTTGATGTTTTCATCAGACTATGCAGCTTTAATTCTGAAAGAAAATTCCAACCACCAACAACAAAATAAACCCACCTAGTAATTCTGGTTTTTCCCGGCATTTAAAATTTTTAAATTTAATTCAATGGTGGCAGAAGAGACCATATAAGAAAAATCTAGATACATAATGCAATTTAAAATGGTGAGCATAGTTTAAATGTAATAAAGTAGCCTAAATAAAAAAAGGAATCACCCCCCCGTAAAAAAAAAAAAAGAAGTAAGTATGGCTTAGTAGCCCCCTCTTAAATTTAAAAAAAAAAGATAAATGTGAAGGCTTAAACAAGAAAATAGGGCTTGTAGCTTAGTGGGAGAAGATTTTTCTTGTCTTTATAATATATATATATAACATATTTACTATAGGTATAGATCTATGTCTAAATATATATACATATAGCTATACATCTATATAGTTCTAAATATAAATATATCAATATATAGCAGATATCTAGATATATATCTATATATCTAAACATAAACATATAGATATATAGACAGTATATAGATATCTATATAAATAGTCTCATAGATATATATAAATATCTTTATATTTATAGATATACATATATATACAGATTATATATCTATCTATATGAGTTCTTCTTTGCTGCTGGTCCTAAAAAGGGGGAATCGGGGGTAAAAACTTAAATATGTCACAGCTTATTCTAGTTAGGCTTGTTGTGTTCCACATATATCCTATTTTAAGGCACCATTAAAAGAAAAGCAGTTTGGACCCCGACTGCAAGTCCGGGTGGCTTTGCATGTGACTAAGTGGAGAACGTTACGCGTGTTTCGGTGTGACACAAAAAGCTGCCTAGTGTCTGATTTAGAACAAGACCCTTATTTTTTCCTAGTACGGTTTTGAACTGCACTCACTAGGAGTAACTAAGTGCAATTTTATGAGGGTCCGTCCAATTGAGAGTAGAACCGAGGACTTATAAAATTGTGACACTGAAACATGCGTTACATGGAAAGGAAAAGTTGTTACTTCATGATGAAACAAGCACCACAGATGATGAAAAAGTATCTATGCTCATTAGTTTTTGATGCTGTGGACATATTTCAAAGTAATCTTGGAACACTTCCCTAACTTCTGATGTTCTTGGAATTGTAACACATGTTTCATGTAACATGTAACGCATGTTTCATGTGACACTCAATAATGACTTAGGTTAGACACTGCTAACAGCATGCAAAAAATGTATTTGTTCAGGGCCATTATTTGTACACATTACATGCATGCAAATATTTCTTATGTAGAAAAAGATATTGTGATGACTTAGAGGATGAAGATGACAACAGGTGAACGTGTGTTTCTTCTTCATCGATGTGTGACACCCCACAGTAATAGCATCATAGCACAACATCCTGTTTATGACTTGACACCACATCATCAGTCGGTGTGTAGATGCCCACAGTATATTTGAAAATCATGGTGAGAAGAGATTTGATCCATTGTTGGATTTTGTATCGCGAAATAAATGTTCGCCGTTACACGTGTTTCACCCATGACACAAAGTTTTTATTTCACTTTTAATGCATTTTAGGAAATAATATTATAACTTTTGTGTTCAGAACTAGGCATCTATGATGCTATGCTATTTAAAGCAGCAGGGTTTTTCCTGGCTTGCATGGTTGGATATTCTGAAAATTGAAGGTGAACGCGTGTTTCATGACGTGACACCTCATGAAACATGCGTTATGCTCACTTTCAAGCAGCATTGTTTTACACACAGACACTCAACAGTCCTAAAATTAGTTTTCTGACATTTTTGCAAATAAACTAGCTATGTTTGAATATTTTGGTCTACAATCAAGTAGCTTCCAACAAGCAGTACAGTTTCACCATTCCCATTTTTAGCTGTCATATTAGCGTGACAAATGAATCTATTTTTGCAATAAAAAATAAACCAAACATTTGTTTCTCACTGGATTGCTGTCATTGCTTCTTTGGGATATAATGAAAGGAATTTTCTTCATTTGGTATGAAAAGGAGAATTAATTTAGACAAAAACAGTTACAATGTGAGGGAGCAACCAATTAGGACCAGCACTGAAGAAGAACCCATATACAGTAAAACCTCTCTAAATCGACCGACTATGGGACCGACTTTAGTCCATTTAGTCAGGTGGTCGGTTTAGAGAGTTTCTTTTATCGTTACAATGGTATTTATTGCATGGGCGACCGTTTGGGATCTAAATATAGCAATTGATATATGGGAGTGGTCGATCTGTGAAGGTGGTCGGTTAGAGAGGTTTAACTGTATAAAGAAAAGTACTAATATATATATTAATATATATACTAATATATATCTTAAATTGTAGCACTTATTTGATGAAAGCTACAGCAAGTAAAGAGAGTGCTAAGTAAAGATCCTATGCACTAAAATTAAACAGCTCAAGGAATGAGTCCCAGTGTGACAGGCGGGTGAGTGAGCCAGGAGGGTTGGTGGGGCGGAGGCAGCTAGTTCACCAAAGTCTGCTTAACAGACTTCACTCGTGTTCGCCTTTCGAAACACCCGCTTACCGGATTCGACTACGATGGGCACCTTCTTCTCCTTCGTTGTGTTATCGCAGCTGTCTGAGTCGTTGCTCACCGACACCGCATTTCGCGGTGGGATAAACTCTGTCAGCAATGAACTGCGCTGAACCTGTCAAGTACGAAAAGCGTCAGGCAGGCACATGGGGGATTAGATTGATCATGCTTAGCGCAACATTTGTTTGGGACAACTTTATTCAATTTCTTTTTATGTTAAGTTGTGTGATCTGATGAAAACATTAAAATGTTTGAAACCAAAGTGATTGCCTCTATTTGATTCTAATTTCCAATTTAGACACTGGTTATTGTTGGGGTTTAACATCATGGCAACATCTAAGGTCACCAGGATGAGCACTGACTTGTGACAGTGTGCACTCATGTCAACTTTATAGTGCTGCCCCACTGGGAGACCAGGCCGCCACCAACATGACCAGATTTTCTCTCCACAATCACTTTCATCCCACAGTTTCACTTCTTGCTTTTTCTGTTTATTTTGGGTTTTATGTGCTAGCAACATCGAAGGTCATATCAGAACGGGATTCTAACTAACCAATTGCTCTCATATACCCATGTCATTTAGTGGGTTAATCGGGAATGATCAAAAGTAGCGGAAATTCATCATTTTTTTCTTGTTATCCTTGTATACCAAACAATGGTGGTGGAAACTCAAATCCATCGGATTACGCAACTTTAAACCCACAGCGGATATAATCTACATTTACACGTTCCCACAGCACTATTGCATCCCTACAGTAACCCGCTACCGGCATTTACGCAAGCGGCATGTCTATCATGCGCAAACATTTATATATATATATATACTAATTAAAAATAGCTTAAGCTATGGTAGAGTTAAACCATATATCGTAATAAGTTTGTAACTATGGAAACACATAAACATATTATTACACAATGGCAGGGTCATCTGTTGTTTGTTGTTCTCCATCCTAGCAACATCTAGGGTCATATCAGGATGGGTACCAACTTGTGACAGTGTGCACTCATGGCAATTTTATAGTGCTGCCCCACTGGGAGACCGGGCCACCCTCACCATAACCCGATATCCCACACAGTCACATTATCCTGATACTGTGCAAACCAGTCCTTGTCCTATCCTATTAATGACGAACACCAGGCTAGGTAGCGACAAGTATAAATTTGATAAGTCATTGGTTTGACTCAGCTGGGATTTGAACTCCCGACCTCCTGCACGGGAAGCCTGCGCTCTACCGTAATATTAGGCAACCGCGTCCGGTTGGGGTCATCGAGAGGTATGCGATGGAAGTAATAGTGGCAGGAATGTAGTGAACACAGTGAACATACTGAACACAGTTTCAGCTGAACATAATTCCAAAACTTTCTAGTAGTACTTTTGTTTTGTTGTTGGTACATTAGTTGATTAAGCAGGGGAAATTTCAATCATGGAAAATTGGTCTTCCTCATTCCACTGCTCCTTGCCCTATCCTAATAATGCTGAGTGCCAGGCTAGGAAGGGACAAGTATCAATTTTTTAGTCATTGGTTTGACTTAACTAGTGTTCGAACCCACTATCCCATGATCTACCAGAACGGGAGACGGACGCTCAACTCATTCGGCCATCCCGTCTGGTACTAGTACTTGTCATAAGCAACCATTTTCCTACACCTTTCAAGGACCTTTCTTTTTAAAGGATGAATATATTATTACGTTATCTAAAGTAACTTTTATTATATATGGCTAACTTGGGAGATATTTGAAGTGAAAACAAGCCGAATTAATTCTGGCATGCACGTCAGAATTCTGACACTATAGAGTTTGGCAGTAAGGCCTCGATCACACTACGGCTTGCGATCACTTTGTGACGAAAAGCTAGCGACCTCCTTGCGACCGAAGCCAAAATAAAATGGGGGGGGGAAAACAATGGTTGGCGATCGATCAGCAACCTTTGGTCGTAAGATTGCAGGTACTGCACCTAAAACCTCCTTGCGACCAAAATGGTTGTACGGTTGCCAACCAATTTCAGCACTTGCGACTGGTCAGCAACCAGTCAGCCACCAGTTGGGCTTTAGGTCACAAGCTGTAGTGTGACTGGGGCTTAACAGATTCAACAAAATTGACTTAGTATTCCCTACATTGAAACAACAAAGGCTTAATAAGTGCACTAGTATTTAAGTTGGATACGTAGGATCAAATCTAACTATTGTATATGTCCCAATAGAAGCACTCTACCCAATAGATGTTTGTTTGTTGTTGTTTTACATCCTAGCAACAACTAAGGTTATATCAGGGTGGGTACCAACTTGTGACAGTGCGCACCGGGAGACTAGGCCGCCAGCACCATGACCTGATATCCCACTGATTATCCTGACACTGAGCTAGCCAGTCCCTGCCCTATCCTAATAATGCCGAGCGCCTGGCTAGGAAGTGACAGGTATCAATTTTTAAGTCATTGGTTTGACTCGACCAGGGTTCAAACTCACGATCCCACAGTCTATCAACATGGGGAGACGGACACTCAAACTCATTCGGCCATCCCGTCTGGTCCTACCCAATAGAAGCACACACCCCCATTTCAAGAATGAAAGCGCGCACAAATTTACGATCATATTCAGACTGAATGCACATAACATAAGACAATGCCTCTTTATTTCAGACGCACGACAAAAATAAATCAAAATTTACGATCATATTCAGACTGAATGCACATAAAATAAAACAATCCCACTTTATTTCAGCACAACAAAAACAAATGCATGAAATTCTTTAACTTTGACTAGACACGCATCCATGTGTCTGCACTCGCTCAGTGCGCGTCTATTGGGACATATACAGTAACTGAATTGGTTTTGAAAACCTGACTATGCAGACTGAAGTGATAGGGTTTCTGCTACTTTCCAAGACTAGCCTACATCACGGAGGACAGTCATTGGCGCTGAACGACACTAATAGCCACAGCTTGACCACAGCGATCCTCAGACCACGGTTGGGGCGTAAATAACTCATAGAGAATAGGTTTTCAACCTATACAATTTACGACTAGACCTGTTTGATGATCATAATTGTGAATAAATAAAGTTGCTTTGGTCATGTTACAGCCACTTTAACTTTCAAGTCCAAGAGCTGGTTGATTGTTGTTTACGTCCTGGCAACATCTAAGGACATAAAAGGACAGGTACCGACTTGTGACAGTGCACACTCATGACGATGTATACTGCTGCCCCACTGGGAGATGAAGCTGCCAGCACCATGCCCTGATATTCCACTCAGTCACATTATCTTGACACTGAGCCAACCAGTCCGTGTCCTATCCTGATAATACTGAGCGCCTGCCTAGGAAGCGTCAAGTATAAATTTTACAAGTCATTGGTTTGACTTGACATGGAATTGAACTCCCGACCTTCCACACGGGAAGCCTGCACTCTACAGATGAGGCTACCACATCCAGTAAGTCCAAGAGAAAAGCTTAAAGTTAAAGACAACAAAATAAAATGCATTCCATTGAAAAGTAAGCTTTGATCACATCCAACCCAATCCCTCCTACTCCTCCCCTCAACACACACACACACACACACACACACACCTATATAATGCTAAATATAACCTTTGAATATAACAAATCGGTACTCACAGGGAACGGTTCGGGTCCCTCCTCAATGACGAAGCCTTCGATAATGTGCGTGAGGACATTCGGTTTAATGATAGCTTTCTGCTTCTCACCGGGTGCGACGACAGCTACTGCAGAAACAATGCTAACCTCATCGCCTTTCGCAACCTCATTGGTTGCATCCTCCCCAGTCTCCATTGGCGTCTCAGTGACACTGTGCGTTGTTGCAACGTCCCCATTCACTGCGCTACTACCCTTCCCGTTAACCCCATTCAATGCCATCATCGCAACCGGCTTTGGCTTTTCAGCAGCAGCCGCCACCTTGAGCACCGCAGAGATGGCAGTCTCCATGAGCATCTGCTGTTGCGACGTTGAAGTCTTTACGTCCGCTTTTGTGCTGGTTGTCATTGACAAAGTCCCGGTGCTGCCACCTACTGTCACTATAACCTTCTTTTGTTGTTCACTTTGTTGCTGCTGCTGCTGTGGTTGTTGCTGCTGTTGTTGTTGCTGTTTGTGCTGATTTAATTGCTGTTGAACGTGCTGTTGTTGCTGTTGTTGTTGGGAAGTCAGATGTGGATGTGTGTGTTGTTGGCTAAGTTGTTGTGACTGTAATTGCTGCTGTATGTGCTGATGCTGCTGCTGGTAATTTTGGTGTTGGTGTTGTGGATGTTGAACCTTTGGCTGCACCATCACGGTTGGCAGCTCCTGGCCCGAACCCGAACCCACACCTGCGCCAACTGCCTTTGTCTGGACAACCCGTGCCTGTGCCAGCGACGAAGGAACCGGTGAGGACGGCTTCGAGTGACTCTTCCCCTTTACCCGATTAACCTGCTTCTGTTGCGGAATGCCAGCCCGGCCAGTTACCAGCGTCAGATTGGTGGGCTGGACCTGCGCAGTTACGAGTGGCGTGACCGCCTGGTTTACTACGCGCGTCACTGAAGGCAGCATGTGCTGCGTTCCTTTCGCGATGCCTGCAGGAAATTTTTGCTGACTCATCAGGCTGGCTTTGATCTGAACGTTCGCAGGCTGCATGTCAATCGCCTTCCCTTTGGATGTCGCTGGCACCACATTCTGCACGCTGCCGACAATCCCCTGCGACAAGAGATTAGATCCAGATATCAGCGGTGAAAGTGGTCTCTGGCAAACAAAAAAGGAAGCAGACAACTATGGTGAGGTTATCTGTAAATATTGTTGCTCCAATAATAGCAGAATTATCATAGTAATTACTAGTCTTCCAGCCGCACAGTAAAATTGCTTGATTAATTAATAAAACTATCAATTGTAAAATAGTAAACGGCATACATTTGCAGTTGGATAATAAAGGTATTATACGTGTATTGAATATGCGTTCCATGGCATTGCATGGTTCCGGAATTTTCTTTAATTAAAAGAAAATATGTATAAATATTATATATATAATCACACCCCCACCCAACCCATGAGACGGGGTGGGTGGGGGTGTGAAGGAGCCACTATAGAGCTTATTACCTGCGATAAAGGGGTTTATACATGGGGTAAATATGCATATAGCAACATATCGTCGACAAATTAAAAACCTTTCCTCAACTATTTTTCTTAGGTTATCAGGGTCTTCGTAGAAAGTAGTATATTTCAGGGATGAAAGATCCCCGCGAATTCGCGGATTTCCACAATTTTTTATATTCCTTGATTAAAGTCCATAAAATGCCAATGATACATAATGTCAAATTAATTTTGGCATATGTGTCGAAATGCTGGAAATCATCGGCTTCAGAAATAACAGGTTCTATTAAATTGGCTTGGTATCCCGTTCTGTTCATCAAAGGCTGTGGTATACTTCTATCCTGTCTGTGAAAAAGTGCATATAAAAGACCCCTTGCTGCTTATCGGAAAGAGTAGCCTATGTGGTGGCAGCAGGTTTCCTCCAAAGGAACATGTCAGAATGACCATATGTTTGACATCCAATAATCGATGATAAAAATCAATGTGCTCTAGAGGCATTGTTTTTTTGTGTGTTTGTTTAACGACCCCGCAGCACAAAAAGTAGACATCGGCTACCATTGTTAAATAAAAGAAACTTTACTTTTAGTATCCTGTTTTATGTGGCATCAAATGCTGAATAAGTGCACCAGTACCTAAGTTGGATATCTCTGATCAAATCTAGGTCATTGTTCTGACTTAGAAAATTGGATGATTTTATCGGACTATGCGGCTTTTAGTATATATATTAACATGTCTGGAGTGGAACGCAGCATCACAGTTGGTACAAATTCAAACACTTTTTGCTATTTTTCAGTTGCGTTCCGAGTATCACTTTTGCTTATTGCATGCATATGGCTGATTGAACGAAGCCACGCGCTGTTTCCTTATGCGCAAAACCCTTGCCAGAAGGCGCATGGGTGTACCTGTTGGTGCTGTAGTGGCGTTGCTGCCCGGATGTACAGCGGCTGCGAACTGAGAATTGTCGCAGCCTGTTGACTCGTCAACAACGACTGCTGCCCAAGGTGGTTCTGTTGGAGCGCCATTGCCTGCTGAACACGCGTAAGGAAGACACGTTGTATATGTAATGTGTATTAATGCCGACTGAACACGCATAAGGAAGATATATTGTGTATTAATTCCTGATGAACACGCACAAGGAAGATACATCATGTATGTAATGTGTATTAACGTCTGCTGAACACGCATAAGGAAGACACATTGTGTATGCAATGTGTATTAATGTCTGCTGAACACGCATAAGGAAGATACATCGTGTATGTAATGTGTATTAATGGCTGTTGAACACGCATAAGGAAGATACATTGTGTATTAATGCCTGATGAACACGTGCAAGAAAGATGCATTGTGTATTAATGGCTGCTGAACACATGCAAGAAAGACACATCGTGTATGTAATGTGTATTAATGTCTGCTGAACACGCATAAGGAAGATATATCATGTATGTAATGTGCATTAATGGCTGCTGAACACGCATAAGGAAGATACATCGTGTATGTAATGTGTATTAATGGCTGTTGAACACGCATAAGGAAGATACCTTGTGTATTAATGCCTGATGAACACGTGCAAGAAAGATGCATTGTGTATTAATGGCTGCTGAACACATGCAAGAAAGACACATCGTGTATGTAATGTGTATTAATGTCTGCTGAACACGCATAAGGAAGATACATCGTGTATGTAATGTGTATTAATGGCTGCTGAACACGCATAAGGAAGATACATCGTGTATGTAATGTGTATTCATGTCTGCTGAACACGCATAAGGAAGATATATCATGTATGTAATGTGTATTAATGGCTGCTGAACATGCATAAGGAAGATACATCGTGTATGTAATGTGTATTAATGGCTGCTGAACACGCATAAGGAAGATACATCGTGTATGTAATGTGTATTAATGGCTGTTGAACGTAGATACAGAATGTATGTATTGTCTATTATTTCCTGCTGAACAGACACAAGAAGGAAACAGTACGTATATCTTGTATATGATTGTCTGAACAGACACAAGAAGGACACAGTATGTATATCTTGTATATGATTGTCTGAACAGACACAAGAAACATACAGTGAGTATGTATTGCCCGCTGAACACACAAGATACAGCATGCACGTATTGTCTATTATTGCCTACTGAACACACACAAACAAGAGACGGCATGTACATATTGTATGTGATCGGCTACTGAACACACAAGAAAGATATAGAATGAACGTATTGTTTCTTATTGTCTGTTGAACGCAAACAGAGGCAACATTTACATATTGCATATGATTGTCTGCTAAATACGCAAGAAAGATGCAATGTGCAATTTCAAACATGAATATGGCCTTTTTTTTAAAAGTATTATATAATGATATATCTAATGAACATACCATCACCATGTCATCCATAATTTTCCATAACTTTTCAAAACATTTTTTGTTTAAAAGAGGTAAATTTTCAAGTACTTTCTTTCCTGGACTGGAAATAATATTTTGAATTCCCAAAACTTTCTAGGTTTTCCCCAAAACCATGTACGAAGGCCGTAACTATGACAAACAATTAATACACTTACCCGTAGCGTCTCTTGACTCATCAAATGCGGAGAAAACTGAAAAGAGGCAAACAGGGCGCGGTCAGGTTAGACAATGTGAAGCAGAGCTTAAAGACCCGAAAAGAAGTTTGCAGGCACTACCCGTTATCATTAACTCCAGCTGTAAATCCTAAAAGCATGCAAATAGACCTCTATAGTCTCTCTAGAGAGGGAGGGAGGGAGGGAGGGAGGGAGGGAGGGAGGGAGGGAGGGAGGGAGGGAGGGAGAGGGAGGAAGAGAGGAAGAGAGGAAGAGGGAGAGGGAGAGTAAAGCCATGTTCACACACACAACTTTAGGCCGAACTAGATAAGGCGAACTAGATGAGGCAAACTAGTGTCGCGTCCACACATGCAGTATTCGGGGCGGTTTATAGGCGGAAATCGATATCTGCGCATGAGCAAGTCCATATTAACTAGCACCAGTTTCGGTTAGTCGACATCGCCACGAGAGAGTGTGGGTTCGACCTAGATATGTATGGACTGAATTGTATTTGTTTGGAACGGTCAAAACTTCTGCTGGGCAGTGAAAACATAAAAATAAACGATTAAAAAAATATCTGTGCACCTCTAGCCGGTTCATAGCCCAAATTATATTATATAGTGTGACGTGCTTAATCCGCCTCAAGTAAACCGCTACTGTCCACACAAGCAAGGTGGGCCGACTTCATATAAGCTACCTCGCGACGCGGTTTACATGAAGCGAACTAGTTGAGGCGAATCAGCCCTAATCCGCCTTAGCGTTGCGTCCACACGGCGAATGTGAGTCGAACTAGACAAGGCGAGTTAGTTGAGGCGACTTAACGCCCACGTGTGAACACGGCTTAAGAGGGGGAGGGAGAGGGAGAGTAAGAGGGAGTGGGAGTGGGAGAGGGAGAGGGAGAGGGAGAGGGAGAGGGAGAGGGGGAGGGAGAGGGAGAGGGAGAGGGAGAGGGAGAGGTACATATTTAATATGGCAGACACTCAAAACCTTCTGTTCATCAACTTTAAAGGTATTCATTATTATTCAATCTGAATTGACACACAAAAAAACTTAAATCTCAATAGTTGCATATTTGCTTTAAGCTTTTTATCTTCTATTAGTA
This sequence comes from Branchipolynoe longqiensis, assembly GCA_030323885.1. Classification (NCBI taxonomy): domain Eukaryota; kingdom Metazoa; phylum Annelida; class Polychaeta; order Phyllodocida; family Polynoidae; genus Branchipolynoe; species Branchipolynoe longqiensis. Next base: position 60,144,608 of record CM059200.1, on the reverse strand, counting down.
AATGAAATCTATGCATCCTTTAACATTTTTAACCAAATTGTAAATGTGTCTAATTGTGATTCCCCCCTGCACAGCTACTGCTATTTATAGACCAGGTCACGTGATTTTGACATCACCATTTCCACAAACCTGGAGGTGGTTCAACATGGCCGGGTTTGTGATCATTGTCGGCTGGCCGGAGAGAATGTGGCCGGTGTTGGTGACAAGCGTTTGCTGTGAGGTGAGCCGCAGTCCGGCCGCGTTGGGCAGCACCTGTTGCGCCTGCGTGTTGAGCGTGGGCGACTTGGACTGGTTGACGAGCTGGTGACTGCTCACCGGTACTGTAGGCAGAGACAGGACGCCTGTAAGCAATTAGCACTCACATCTACAGAGATCTTCCATCCAGACTCGCGTCTCATTTCCACACAGCGTTAAGACTTATCATCATCGAACAACATGGAAACATCAAGGTTTTTTCTAGAGGATAAAGTGGGTAAAATTCTGTATCTTAAAATTTTCTGATGGTACGACTCTGCACCCCGAAATTGTTGGGATCATTTTGTATTTTTTAAAGGTTCTTCAAGGAGCGAGAGACAACAAAGCCTCCAGACCACCCCCCCCCTCCTCCCCCCACTCCACATTCTACGTACACTCAAATTCTTTTCTGGCAGAAACCCTGAACATACGTCACCGTCCAAGTGGGTGGGTTGATTTGAAATGGTTTGGTCCCATTGGTAATCACCCCACCCACATACCCGAACTGTTACATACACTTACTCATGTATAAATTCATATCAATGTCTGCCCCTACAGAAATTAACTGTGACATACTCCTGCGCATGCGTAAATTCATATCCTGGGATGAAAGTGGTCTCCCACAAAAAAACATGTGGAAAGCAAACCAAAATTATTATACCTGCGGAGAATTTCCGTGAAAACTCTAGTTTGAATGTGTTGTGTATGTTAAAAATGATGTTATAGATGTCTCTTTAATCTTCATGTTATATATATGTGTATGTGTATCTATTTGTGTCAACATATCTATACAAGTGTCTGTGTTTTTATGTGTGCCTGTGCATCCATGCGTATATATATGTGTCTGTGTATCTATCTGTGTATGAAATAAAGACCGACTCATGGACGCAACTCTCACAGCAGAGCTAAATGGAGAGCGGCAGTCAAGTAATGAAAGCAGTCTTTGTCGCATCGCGACCGACAGCATGATGATGATGTGTATCTATACGTGTCAGTGTATATCTCTACCTGTGTCTGTATCTATTTGTTATCTATGTGTCTATATGTGAGCTGGTGTATCTATGTGTGCTTGTGTATCTATCTATACATGTCTGTGTATTGATATGTGTATGTGTATCTACATGTCTCTATGTGTGTCTGTGTATCTATGTGTGTATGTGTATCTATGTCTCTACATCTACATGTTCTGTGTATCTACATGTCTTTATATATCTCTGTATCTATGTGTCTGTGTATCTATATGTGCATGTGTGTACATGAGTATGTATATGTGTGTCCCCCGTCCTGATATGACATTACATGCTGATAAGACGTAAAACCCCAACAAACAGAACATGTGTCTGTCACTCCCTGTTTCCCTCTCTGTCTGTGGCTGTCTCTGTCGCTCCCTGTCTGTCACGCTCCATGTCTGTCATTCTCTATCTTTTTCTCTGGTTGGTTGTTGGGGTTTTACGTCCTGGCAACATCTAAGGTTACATCAGGACGGGCATCGACTTGTGACAGTGGGCACTCATGGTGACTTTATAGTGCTGCCCCACTGGGAAATCAGGCCACCAGCACCATGACCAAATATCCCACTCAGTCACATTATCCTGACACTGATCCAACCAGTCCTTGCCCAATCCTATTAATGCTGAACACCTGGCTATGAAGCGACAAGTATCAATATTTAAGTCAGTGGTGACTCGACCAGGGCCGGAATCCCACGATCTACCAAAATGAGAGACGGATGCTCAACTCACAGGAGACGGATGCTCAACTCATTCGGCCATCCGGCTGACCGTGCTGCGGCGTCTGCACCACGTATTAGTATAGATCTACGCTGATGGTGCTGTGGCATTAAGCAACTATTAGTATACACTTATAGTGCTGCGACGTCTTAACTTATTAGCAGGGTAAATCCGGGAAATCATGGAGATCTTTCACCCCTGCTCTGTCTCTCCCATCTCCCCGCATCTCCCTCCGCCTCTCCTCCTCAATGCGAGCTGCTTCCACCGCTAACTAACCTAGCTGTCCGATGACGAGGGGCTGCGAGTTCTGCCGCTGCATCAGGTTCTTGCCCTGCTGTGTTGCCTGCGACATGATGGTGCCCGTGCCCTTAACGCTGGTCGCCATTAGCGGGTTCGGGTTGACGGTGATGGGCGATGAGTTGGACGATTTGATGACGACTCCTCCCTGCAATACGCAAACACCGCACTTCTGAACATCAATGATTTCTGGGATGAAAGCGGTCTTCACCAATTGATGGATTCAATTTGGTTTCTTTGCGCTGTGTCGGCAGCATAGCCCATATTCACGGCGAGAATGTTTTGTTGTTTATTCAACCATCACTCTTACCAAGTGCAAAAGCAAATAATCAATTTAGTGTCAGTAGACACTGTGAATTTAAAAAGCTCACACTAAGTCAGTTATATAATTTGTTGGCTATCGGAAATAGAATTTAGATAAAAGTTAAAGGTAAATCAACCCAAGACCATAGTGCCACCTAGTGGGTTCCAGCAGAACCAAGCCGTGGTTATTAAACTAACAATGAAATTCCATGAAAACTGGGATATTACCCTACCCACATAGGATTAGCACTGTCAGGAAATCGCAGAAAAATGTCAGAAGTCAGGTCTCAACCGTCTTTGTTGTAACTATATCATCGCTCATGCCCAACTCTTTCTTGCTTGGGTTTTCTGTTATAGCAACTTCTGAGGTCATATAAGAATGGGATCTAGACTAATTAATTGCTGTCATATATATCCCGATTCATTAGCATTTTGTGAACGCTAATCAGTGAATATAAACAAATTGCGGAAATCTGCCAAATCGCAGAGATCGTTCATCCCTGAAGATCTGCCACAGAAATTCTACATGTATTCTTTACATGAGTATTTGCGATATCAGAAGAAAAGACGCATATTCTAAAAATAGCAACTACATTACAGTTAGAATGTGCTATTGTTCCTTAATCAATTAATCCTTACCTACCGCATTTGAGCCAGATGGCCCATTAATTGCATTATGTGATATCAATGCAATGAAGGGATAGGCGGAATTACATTATATGCTTAAATTCGAACGGTTTTCAAAATATTTTTGTGTCTTTTCACATTTGCGTTCTTTTTAAATGACTACACGAAACAATCCATGTGACATACCGTAGGGGGCATGATGGAGGGTGACTTTGGATTCGATCCCACCGAAGAGGGTCGGTTCTGTTGTTGCTGTTGCTGTTGTTGTTGCTGCTGCATAGCTAGTTGGCCTTGCATAGCCGCTGTTGAAAATGTCAAATATAAATTGTAATCACATGAATATAGTTACTGTCGAAGTCATCACATAAACCTTGTGAACGTTAATTGGTGAATATAACAAAAATTACGGAAATCTGCAAAATATTGCCCTATAAAATATACAGTCAGCGAGAGCACTGATTAATACCCCAGTCACACTACTGTTTGCGACCGCTTGAGACCACAACAAAGGGTTGGTCGCAAAGTGGTCGCCGACCTCCTTGCCACCATTTTGATTTTTTGCAGCTACTGCCCTAAAAACTGTACGACCAAAATGGTCACCAGGAGGTCAGTGCCCATTGCTTTAGTCACAAAGAGGTTGCCGGTGCCTGTGGCTTCTTTGGTCTAAAGTGGTCGCAAGCTTTATTGTAACTGGGGCTTCAGAACTGCTGATCATGCATTACCGGTGTTAGACGCGCCTTGCGAATATAAACTGAAAGGGAACATTTATCAGGGACGGAAGTGGTAAAAAAAAAAAAGGCAGAAATTTGTGGTGAGGAATCTGTAAATAATCGAGAACACTGAAAACAGAACGCTGCTGAGTGTGTGTATCCAAATCCTAGTAATTATTGTCTTATATTGTGCAATGTCATGAAATTTTCATGAAAACGTGGATATTCTCTCATAGGCTCAGGACTGTCAGCGAATGGCAGAAAATTACCTAAAGTTTAATCTATTACTCTCCTACCACCATCCTAGCTCCATTCCACTGATCAGTCAGTACAGATTATCCTTAGACAGCGCTCCACTGTCCTTGTTGTGACTGTATTATCGCCCATGCCATCAATTCCCTTTCTCGCTCTCTTCACAATCACTGCTTATTTTCTGTTTGTTTGGGTTCTATGTCCTAGCAACATCTAAGGTCATATTAAAGGGAAAAAAAATGGGGGGATTCAGACTGACCAATTGCTGTCATACATATATATCCGTGGCATTTTGTGATAATTAATCCGGGATTAACAAAAAAACCATGGAAATCCGCAAAACCGCAGTTGTAGGTTCTCGCGTACCCTGAATGCTGTTCTGAAGCATCAGCTGCTGCTGGAGCGTGTATTGCTGCAAGTACTGCGCCGTGTTCTGCTGCAAAACCTGCATCGGAGTCGTCTGAATTTGCTGCGGCCGAAGAGCGCCTGGCGTCCCAGCAGAGGTCACCATCGTAGGCGTGTTCGCCGTCTGAATCTGCACCTGGTGAAAACAATATTCGCATACGCTTAAATTAAAGCAAAGCTTGTTTTATTTAACGACACCTCTACAGCACATTGATTTTCGAATCATAAGCTATTGGATGTCAAACATATGGTCATTCTGACATATTTCTTTTGGAGGAAGCCTGCTGCCACCACATAGGCTACTCTTTCCGATAAGCAACAAGGGGCCTTTCATAGGCACTTTCCCACAGGCAGGACAGTACATACCCCAGCCTTTGATTGAACCAGTTGTGGACCACTGGTTGGAACGGAAAATAGCTCAAACTGCAAATGGGACCACTGAGAGGGATCGATCAGATGACCCACACCTTCACAGGTGGACACTCTACCGCCTGAGCTACGTCCCACTCCCCGCACTTAAATTAAAGCCACAAGGTATACCTCACCCAGAAACAAACAAATCCGGTATCAAAAGCTCTCCAAGCACATGTTTGCTTAGGTTTTTTCACAGGGTTCATACAGCTATTCAGCAACCAAATTTAATGCCTTTTATGGGCCTTTTCCGGTAAGTAATTCATTTTTAAGGCCGACATTTTTTTACATTACAATGATTATATACATGTCGACTCTTTATGGTCCTACTTCACCAGGTTTCAGTATGCTATTTTTACATATGCAGTTGCATAAACTGAAAACCTACGGTATGCTTGGAGAGCATATGTCGGAATATGGTTAGTGTCTCAGCGGCCGATACCGGGTCTGTTTAAAGCTGTGTATTCCAATGAAACTTTCTAAACAAAAGCATATCAACTTGGGGGGGGGGGGGGGGGGGGGAGGAGGGGGGGGGGGGGAGGGGAAGAAGAAGTTAACACTCAAGAACATACAGTTAAATTCAAGAACATTCATTCTAAGATACAAAAATCTAAATTCAAGATCATTCAAGACTTTCGCCGATGTGTGCGAACCCTGATTTATAGGTAATATAAAATACATAGAATTATCCCAAAATAGCTTAGAAATACTAAATCGCATATCACCAACAACAAAAATCACCCAAATCTTGCATTCCTGAACAATAATAATAATAATAATGTTAATAATAATATAAAAATTAAATTTCTATTTAAGGCCAGCTTTCATTTTCTACCGACATTCGGATAATATGACAAGAAACCAGTCAAGTTTGAAGGCAGACGGAGGAAATGTCGTAGACCTGAGACAGTTTTTTTTTTTATAACATCTTGTATACGGTGTGAATGAGGCGTTTCGGAGACAACCTACCGGCGTTGCCTGCATCTGAACAGGCGCTGACACCATTGAGGGGGTGGCGATGGGCACCACGGTGGCGCCCCCTGACGACGTGGAAGTGACGACGATGACATTGTTCTGGTTGCTGTTGGTGACGATGGCGGCCCCAGAGTTGGGTTGTTGAGCTGCGGCCGGGGCGTTCGTGTTGGTGGCCGCCATCGGTGACGTCACATTATCCTGGGAACTCGCCTCAGACATGGCGGGGTCCTGTGTATATGTGTGTGTGTGTGTATGTTTGTATGTGCATGGGTGATGTAGGTGTGTGTTTGTATGTATGCGTGTGAGTATGTATGGATGGATATATATATGTATGTGTGTATGTATGTGTGTACATGTACATGCGTATGTGTGAGTGTATGTATGTGTGAGTGTATGTATGTATGTATGTATGTATGTATGTGTGTGTGTATGTATGTATGTATGTATGTATGTATGTATGTATGTATGTATGTATGTATGTATGTATGTATGTATGTATGTATGTATGTATGTGTGTGTGTGGGTGGGTGTGTAGAAAATAGATACATTAGACTAATGAAACTCTTAAACAAGTATGGCCAAAATACATATGGCAGAGGTAATGTGATATGACCGAACAGCGTTCGAAATAAGAGCTTGTCCGGTCCAAGTGAAAATCAGACGGACAAGTTAAAATTACAACCTCACTTGTCCAGTGGACAAGTGAAAAGTCTTACTTATTTCTATCACTGCCTTAGATGTTGCCAGGATGTAAAACTCCAACAAGTAACCGACCTAGGTTCACTGGTGCAGTCACCCTATCCACGCCTATGTCTAAATGTACTTCCTTGCCTGAGATGTCAGTGCAGACTACTACATTATTATAAATATTCATCTTTAAAAAATGGCAAAAACTCAAAACCATCGGACTAATTCAAATTTAAATCCCTGGCCCTGTACCATTCCCTGTCCTTGTTTGGTCGTCATGGCCTTGATATGGAATTCAAGGCTATTTCAAGGCTTTTCAATGCTGTTTTTTTAAATAGGAATTCAAGACTATTTTCATTTGCATTTAGCCCGAAATTGGCACTCGGAAATATGATTTCGGACTAATTTAGATCAGTGGGGGCAGTTTAATGGAATTCAAGGATTTTCAAGATTAATTACCCAAAATAGGTTATATTTAAGGCTTTTCAAGGCCTTGATATGGGGCGAATGAAGTTCAAGAATTTTCAGGCCACGTACGGACCTAGATAAAGGATTCACCCTGTACTCGCAGTACCCGGGTGAATACCAACCCTATATAAAAGCTGTCGAAAACACGGGGAAATGAAATGAGAGCCTAATTTCACAATCTAAGAAGCAAGATTTATTCTTTGTATATGTGTTCATATTTCCCCGCTTCCTTTGAGTTGAAAAATATAATAAAACATCTAGTTTAATAAGATTTAAAAGTGAAATCGACAGGGTTCTCTGGCTGCCATCTTGTCTCTTTTTGCATTCTCTCCCATTTCACCAAATCTGTGCCAATATATGTAGCCATTTGATCCTGGAACCACAGTTTCTAGTTCCTGTCCCACACCAAAGCTATTTTCGCCCGTATTTACACTACGTTGTCGTTCACCCAGGGCGTAATCGATTAACACGACCCGGGCGACTCGGGTCACCCGAGTCATCAGAATTTCAAATAGAACACCGCGAGTGGAGTCAACAAATACACATGCCGCGTGTAAAACAACCCGACCCCAGTAACCCCCCTCTTGGGTGGGGTTTGCAAGGAGCGATGACATCACATTTGCGCTGGTACCGTCCTGCAGGATAACAGCCACCGGTACCAGTCATACATATTTTTTTATGGTAATAACATAGATTAATGAAATGGAAATATCACTAAACTATGCCATCATAAAAATATTTAAATCATACTTTGCTGTAATTATATCGGCTATTAAAAAACAAATAAAAGGGCCACCATTTTTGTCACCCCGAGCATGGAGAAGCGTATTCAATTATTCGACCCGAGTCTGCAGGATGTACGCATGCGCCAAAAAGTAGCTCGGATGACCAGAGTTGATTAATCGATTACGCCCCAGTATACTACAAGTACATGGTGAATCTTTTATCTAGTCCGGACCCTGCTATGGTCATATGGGCCGTGTTCGACTATGACGCTCCGGACCACTCAGGTCATCCGAGTCGTCAGGATTTCAAATAGAACACTGCAGGGTGAAGCTAAAAATACATGAGCCGTGTGCAAAATGACCCGACCCCAGTACCCCACGTCTTGGCTGGGGGTGTCAGGAGCAATGCCGTCACATTTGTGCTGGTACCTGTAGGATAACAGCTACCAGTACAAGTCCTACATGTTTTCTAAATGTTTTTGTTGTTGTAATAACCCAGATTAATGAAATGGAAATATAACTAAACTATGCAAACATAAAATACTTTAAATCCTATTTTGCTGTAGTTATATTGGTTATTTTATAATAATAAAAAGTGTTGGATTAAGCCACCATTTTTTCCATCACGAGTTTGTTCGTTTATGCAACTCAAGGACGTATGGCCTGCGCATGCGCCAAAAAGTGGTTCGGATGACCCGAGTTGTTTAATCGAACACGGCCATGGTGTGTACAGCGGTCGGGAAGGCAGTTTTTTTTTGCGGCAAATATGTTTATTCTGCTGAATAAGTCTTTTGTCAGTGCCAAAGCACTGGTCTTCCAGCCATTTTTCAATTCAGGGTTATTTACACAAAAGGTATATATAGAATAAGGTGTACAATAACTGTTGAATACACAATTTGCAGCATGTAACACAATGAAATTCTGTAAGTCTATAGCTGTGTTTACACGGGCAATTGTAAGCCGAACTAGACAAAGCGAATTATATGAGGCGAAGTAGTGGCGCGTTTACACGCACCGAGTTTGAAGGCGGAAATCGATATCTGCGCATGAGCACGTCCATACTAACCAGCGCCAGTTTGGGTTCGTCGACGTCACCACGAGAGAGTGTGGGTTCGACCTAGATATGTATTGATTGAATCGTATTGTTTTGGAACGGTCAAAACTTCTGCTGGGTAGTGAAACCCTAAAAATAAATGATGAAAAAAATATCTGTGCACCTCTAGCCGGTTCATAGACCAAATGATATAATATGCGCTTTTGATCGACCGGAAAGTCAACAAACTAAGGTCTCGACTGCGCATGCGTGTGACGTGCTTAAGCTAGTTCGCTTTATATAAACTACCTCGCGAGGCGGTTTACATAAAGTGAATAATATGAATCGAATCAGCCCTAATCCGCCTCAGAGTCGCGTTTACACGGCGAATGTAAACCGAACTAGACAAGGCGATTTATATGACACGGCTTAACTCGCCCGTGTAAACACGGCTTATGAGAGGAGGGGAAGATAGACTCAATCACTATAACTAGATAGTGATTGACTTGTCAATCACCGAAGTTAAAACTTTACACTTAAAGCTACCCATCCTGATATGACCTTAAATGTTGCTAGGACGAAAAACAACAAACTTAAAACTGCATAGCCGATGAAAGAGACCGGACGCAGTGTCCGAATCAGCAGAGCACAGGATTCCCATGCAGAAGGTCAGCACTTTGATTCCCGATCGAGTCAACCAATGACATACAAAGTTTATACTTGTCGCTACCTCGCCTGGCACCTGGCATTACTAAGGATAGGGCAAGGACTGGTTAGCTCAGTGTCAGGATAAAAATGCGACTGAGTGGAAAATTGGGTCATGGTGCCGGTGGCCTGGTCTCCCAGTGGAACAGCACTGTAAATTCATCATGAGTGTACACTGTCACAAGTCGGTACTCATTCTGATATGACCTTAGATGTTGCTAGGACATTAAACAACAACCAAAGAAACCATAACATTTTCTAAACCAAGACCAAAAGACCTACCTAGATTTAATTCTCCATATCCAACTTGAAACTGGTGCATTTATTAAGCAGTTGTTATTGCGACGATAACCAATACAACTTAATAGAACCTGTTACTGCTGAAGCATATCGTGTCAGAATTTGTATGTGCATGCCAAAATTCTTCTATCTTTTTTTCACTTCAAATATATCTCCGAAGCTTACCATTCATAATAAAAGTAAATTCAAACTAAAAGTAAGGTCCATTTTAACAATCAACCTAATATATTTATCTTGGTGTTCTTTTTGATGGGGTGTTCATGCTGTCCATAGCATGTAAGTTCGGATGATCGAGCTTGTTTTCAATGCTGGGCAGTTATAGTTTTGTGTTTCTTAAAGTTATATCTTGGGTTAGTGATCTATGTTAGTGTTTTGGGGGTTTTCTTGGGAAGAGTTATCGACTTTTTTTCTTACTTAATTCTATACTAGCCTACTCTATTTAAATGTTATAGGCTTGTACGTAATATATGGTTGGGTTATGTTTGTTTGGATTTGATTATATTGTTGGTGTATGTGTTATCTGGCTTTTATATTTCCAGGTTTCCCATCATGGGCTGTCCAGCTGGTGGGCCGTGACATATCACATGCCCCCTTGTGGTGCAGCTTAGTTGGGGTTTCCTGGTTTTATTTTGGACACATCTCATCTAATGATTTTTTAATTTCTGTGATGATGTTGCTCCAGTAGACATCAGCATCATCTCTGTTTTCTGAGAGGTTGTTTATGTTTTCGTGTTGGTGGTTTTTTAGTGTTTCTTCTGAGTAGTTTTTTTTAGGGATCTGCCCATTTTGTACTCATATTGGTTTGTGTTTTTAAGGTTTTTCCTGGTTACATATTTAACCGTTCGGCTTTTCCGCCCCCGCCTAAGGCGAGCCTACGTGTTAATATAATTAATTGTTTCCATGTGAATTTCCTTGGGCCAGCCGCCGCCGTTGTAGCCTTACCTCCCGCCTGCGCGTTGTCCGTCGTCGGTGTCCGCCCCGGACTGAAGGCGCCAGCCAGAGTATCGTCTAAATACTAGATTTGCCATCGTGCGCATTTATCGGCCTAAAGTGTATTTATATTAGGTTATTTCAACTACTGGCTGCCCCCTTCGTCGTTGGAGATATTATGAATGTTACTAACTGAATCCAAATATGCGCAGTCCAGCACGAGTTGCTGCCGCTGTCTCTACTATTTAGTTTGCATTATACGTCGTGGTTCTAGCCTAAAAGTAACACTACGTTAATTCTGTAAATGCGTCAGTTATTAGATTCCCGCAGAGGGGTGCATTACTTGCAGAAGGCCGACTTAGGCTTAAGGCCTCTCAGTTCATAGAAAGCAATCGAATATCAAGGTTCCATAGCGGTTAATCTACAATAAGACTGGAGGATAGGAAAGAATGCAAGGAACGTCCTGATTCACCTTTACAAGAGCTCACGATTTATTCTTAACCAAAGACTAACATGGATACCAACATAAATAGTGATAAAGGTCTCCCGTTCCCTCCCGTGTGGTTTCTATAATTTAGTTTAGAATTTTGACCCTAAAAAGCCTAAATATCGGTGGAAAACGACGGAGCGTGTAGAAACACGTCCGCCGGGTCTGGCCCCGAACGCCCGACCTCCCATCGTTGCTTAGCTAGTCGCTAAGCAACGCTTTACCACCGAGAACCCTCGCGTGCACAAGTGTTAGCAATTTGCGCGCGCGCAATTTGCGCGCGTGCAAATTGCTTAGGCGAGTAGACACGCCCACTTCACATATATTAGCTCATGGTCACTTATACCCCAGCTTCTAGTATCCCATTTTGTGGCATGGTTACAGTTGGTTAGTATTAGATCAATTGTTGAGCTGTTGTTGCTTAGTCTTTTGTTCTCTGTAATGAGCCATAGGATTTTTTATAGTGGTTTGTAGCATTAATTTACTTTTGTCATTGCTGTCGTAGTTCATATTGAAGTCCCGTAGTACAAAGATTTCTGCATTTGTTCATTTTCGCACTGTGTTTTTGCTATTATCTAGAGTTTCAAGGAATGTTTCTATGTCTCCCGATGGTGGCCTGTAGAGGCTTGCTAATGCTATGTTGGCCTGCTTCTCATTTTTTATTAGGCACCACAGCAGCTCCGTGTGCTCATTTGAAAAGTTTGCTGTTTTTAGGGCCTCAGTGTCTAGCTTTTTGGCGGTTTTGCAGTAAATGGCAACACCTCCACCATGTTTTTGTCTGGTTTGTTATGTTGATTTGCTGTCTGTCATTACGTACAACCGTTGTACGTAATGACAGACTTGTACTACAAGCCTATATCCTTCTATGTTGAGGGTGTTGTCTTGATGTCTGTCAGTGAACCATGTTTCTGATAGTGTTAATACATCAAGATTTTCATTTTTTAGGTGTATTTTTATTGTGTCTATTTTATTGGATGCACTCTGGCAGTTTAGGTGGGCGAAATGCGTGCCCCTCCGTAGCCTGCATTCAATTTCTACCATTTATTTTTTTACCTTTAGGTTTAGTGGTTGCTTGATTCTGCGAGTTTAATTTTGTTTTAGATTTTGGTCTTTATTTATGACTGTTTTTTAGGGCGTATGGGCTGGTGCATACAGCACATATGGTCTGTTTTGGTATATATAGTTACATACATTACTGTACACTGCACCTGTGTGAGTGGAGGGAAGGTACATGCTCTGGAATGTATGGCAGCTATACATGATATTACTAGTGCTTTAGATTTTGGTTAGTGATATTTTATAAATAGTTTGTGATACTCATGGTTTGGAGCCCTCGTGTGGTTTCTCCCAGTTCTCCGTGATGCTATTTGTCAGTCTTGTGTCTGACTTTTTTCTAGGTCGGACTCCTCATCTGAAGGTCATTGGTTTGATTCCCCATGCCCCCCCCCCCCCCCCCACCTCTGTCAATTTTGATTTCCACCGCCGTGTATAACTTACAGCGTCATCAAAGGCTAGTTGCTCTCATACCATGTATATATGTGGTGTGGGAGGTTGAAAATCCCATGGGTCGGTAAAAGTGTAGGCTCAGGCTTTCTATTGACAAACTGTCTAATGGTGGAAACAAGTCTATTCAGACTTATCCATGAGAGGCAGTATAAATCTTCAAGGGGAAAAAAACAATTAAAAAAATTGGTGAAACTCAAAACCACCGGATTATGTAACTTCTAGTTGTGACGGTTTGAATTAAAATTACTCAACAGCGCGTATCTAGATATAATTTATGTGGCGCATAATGCATTATGCATGTATTATTTATTATGTAGTTTGTGTTTGAATGAAATTACAGACAACTAAGATGTATGGGCCTTGAGAGCTATTACTCCACATCACATACCCATTTATCATTTATGTGGTGTATAATTTATTATGCATGTATTATTTTTATGGTGCAATTTTGACTGTTTGAATGGAAATTACATACAACTAACATGAGCATTCAGAGAGATACTACTCCCGTGATATAGCTATTTATGTGTGCATAATATATTACGTATATATTATTTACGATGTAGTTATCCTTGTAAAGTTAGACTGAGTTGAGTTGAGTTTCACTTAACCCCAAAACATGTCGTACGGTGACTACTGTACTGCTTCCCCAAGGTGATCTTGCAGTTGAGCAACCAATCTTACATTAAATTAAAGTTCATACTTATGCAAAATACATTGTCACAACAAATCAGCAATTTGATTTTTTTTTATACCTAGAATCAAATATGTCCCTGTATGTATACATATATGTAAGCATTTCACATGCATACATATTGCTAACATTATGTTACGTTAAATGCACAAGCGGCACGGTGGTAATAAGTCGACAGGCGCCATCTCGAGGTACTCGTGTGGTAATTCAATAATGGCTCTCTGCCACCATTCAGACTGGATAAATAAGGATGGCCGAATGAGTTCCCACTGGCCATTTTAACAGGCCACAAGATTTGTCCCTGGTTCGAACCGTGGCAGAGTTAAACCAATAATTAAAAACTGTAAACCTGTCATGACCAGTCTGTCGTTCGGCATTATTATGACATGGCAAGGGACAATGGAATGAGGAAGACCAATTGTCCGGGAGTTAAATTTCCCCACTCTTAATCAATGAAGATAACCATATATATATACCCAGGGGGCAAGAGTGGTCAACCAGACACGATCTGCTATAAAAGGTTCTTGTATATGGTTGGATTCCTTAGACCCCCAGCAACACTTTCCAGGTGGACAACCTTTCCAACAGGCTACTGTAACTGTGCAATTCAAGATGGTGTCCCAGATGGCTGCCATATTTTGTAATTTCCATATTGTCGTCAATTGTTATCTTATTTTCATGTGTAATACTTTGTTTCTCTGGTTTACAAGGTCAGGGAATCTAATTATGATGGTTTCAGAGTGATATGATGTGTCTTATGGCATGAAGAATCTCGTGGAGAAGCTGCTTGAGAACAATGCTGCCACAAGTGAGAAGCTGCAAATGACCGAAAAGTCCCAACCACAAATAGCAGCTATTCAAAATCAGATGCAGGACTTCCAGAAATCCCAAGACCACTATCCCACAGCTATATTCTGGTCAAATTTCCCGGATATGGTTGACATTCTGCACCAAATCATCTACCATCAACGAGAAGGCAACTTGATGGGCCACCTGTGTGAGTCAGCAAGGATGCTCCCCTATCTCACTGCAGCAGGCCTCTTGAAGCATGGTCAACAGTCTCTGCCGCTGTATTTGTCAGAGATGAAGAAGCTGCCCATCACTGCTCCTGAAGTTCACACGGCACTGATGCGAAGAGCATTAGTTGGAAGGAAAATTACTGGCATCCACAATGCTGTATCTCCAAACATGCTCCTCGAGCAGACCTACAATGCAGATGCCAAGGAACAGAGTAGGCTGGATGGATTAACACTCAACGAGGCTGCCCGGACCAAATGGGTCTACAACAAACCTGTCTCTGCTGAACTGAAGTCAATGTTGCATCTCACAACTTCAAACCCACATCATGAGTCTGGTCCAACCCGAGTGCCGAGTGGCAAGGGATGCAGATATGGTCCAAAACGTGATCGCAGCCATTGTGACCAATCCTTTCTCAGCAACAATGACAGCTCTGGTAAACATATCGACAGGGCAGCATGCAGATGCTGCAGTGCAGGAAAATCTCACAGGTGTGAAGGAACTTGGTCTGAAAGCACTGTCCAATTCCATATCTGGTGATCAGAAGAAAACAACCATTGTGAAACTGAAAACATTCCAGACCCAAAATACAACCAGGCACGCAAACTTGTCATTGCTGTGTACACTAACAGATCTGATGACTTTGAGGACTGCGATCTTGGAAAGCTTAGTGCCTATAAATTCCTGAACAACAGGTGAACCATGCTGAAACTACTCCCACCACCAGAACATACATTCCTTCTACATTTACGGCATGCAGCTCTTGCAACTATTATAGATAAGATTGCACATGTCGCCAAGCCTCAGCTTCCCCCATTTGTGGATTATGGTTGGTCTCTGGAGGATGAGAAACTAGTTCCAGTCCTGTCAACTCAATCAGCCTGGCCACAGACGATTACAAAGGCTGTTGCATGTGGCTGCACCAAAGGCTGCAACAGGAACTGTTCCTGTGCCAGGAAGAACGCGGCCTGTTACATTGGATGTTGTTGCCAGGGATCAGCTACCAATTGCAGCAAAGTGAAATACATTGCAGCATTTGACAGCAGTGACTCAAACAGTGACAATTAACTGTATACCATCAGCTGTTCACATGGACACATGTATTGCAGCATTATATTGAGTGGTAGACCTGTTCAAAGATGCAACATTGTGGCGTGTATCAGTGACATGAATTTTACAAATATTTGCCTCAGCCATTTCGCTTGCATTTCAAACTGTGAAGCACATGCAGTAGTTCAGTTCCCATGTAATCTGTTCTTGGTAACTAGTACCTTTCTGTACCATTATTGTTCTTACAACAGTAAACTACTGTGTACTGTTATTGTAGATTTTTTGTGTCATTGTCACCTTAAAATATTATATTAACATGTAATAAATATTAGGCCTAGTACATGGTATAAAACACATCATATCACTCTGAAACCATCATAAATAGATTCCTTGACCTTGAAAACCAGAAAAACTAAGTATTACACATGAAAATAAGATAACAATTGACGATGATATGGAGATTTAAAAATATGGTGGCCATCTTGGATGCCATCTTGAATTGCAGTTACAGTAGCCTGCTGGAAAGGTTGTTCACCTGGAAGTTGTTGCTGGGGGGTCTAAGGAATCCAACCATATACAACAACCCTTTATAGCAGACCATGTCTGTTTTCACACAAAAATAGGGGGTTTGCCCCCTGGGTAATATGTGATGCATAACGTATTGTGCGAGTATAAAGGCATGGAAGGGAATTATTTGTTATATAGTGTACCAATTATTTATGTTGTGCCTCCTACCTCATATCTATATGTGATGGATAATTATTATGCGAGTATAAATTCATGGAAGGGAACTATTATTTATATATATATAGTACTGATTATTCTATGTTCGGCCTACTACCTCACTCATGACCAGTGACACTGCCACTGGCTCTCTCCCCCTCCATAACGGACGCGGAGGACTGTTACTTGCACCAATGGATGAGCGAGTGGTACATGCATGAGGCTAGGAAGAAGAGGCCAGGTGGCAGCACCAGGCAAGGGAGAAGGCCTGACCAGTCACTTGAGTAGATGAGTGTCATTAGTTGTTTGGTGTCAGTTGGTGTGAACTAAGGACACAGTTCATGCGTTATTGGTTTACGGATAATTATACTTGTATAATTGCTTATACAGCACATATATCTATCTATATAATATGTCATGGGGGTGATGAAAATGGGAAATATTGCACCTCTAGTGGGAAACAAACATATCTCTTGCAATCCGGGCCAGTGTGCTAACCATTAGACCAGCTAGGCTCCCTGATGTCACTACCCTACCCATATATCAGGACCATTAGGGTTTGAAAGCCCGGGCAGGGAGCGGGGTGGGGGCCTGACCACTGCCATGAGTGCTTTATATAGTCTCGGTATGGCCTTTAAACTTGAAGGCAGAGCTCTATAAATGTCTGATGAAAGAACTCTGGCACCCCCCCCCCCCCCCCCCCCCCTAACGGGGCTTTCAAATGTCACGGGTCTGTGACAGATTTTATAATACTGTAGTGGTCTGCACTGACCTCTCGAGCAAGGAGCCGCATAGACAGGTAGGCGTGGGTAGTGTGGTGACATCAGGGAGCCTAGGTGGTGTAATGGTTAGCACACTGGCCTAAAAAGCAAAGATGTGTGGGCTCGAATCCCGCTCTAGGCACAATATTATCCATTTTCATCACCCCCCATGACAACACAGTAAAACCTCTCTAAATCGACCAACCATGGGATCGACTTTAAATGGTCCGTTTAGGGAGGTGGTCGGTTTAGGGAGGGTTTGAAAAAAACTGTTACAATGGTATTGTATGGATGATCGTTTCGGACCCAAATAAAGCGATGGATATAGGGGAGTGGTCGATCTGTGGATGTGGTCGGTTAGAGAGGTTTTAATGTAATTACATGTGGGGGCGGTGGTCGTGGTGGTGGTGGGGGAGGGTACATTGCGAACCCATATTTCTGCCATTCCAGGGCTAGCAATAGCATCATAACCATTAGGCTATCAAGGCCCCCTGATGCAATCCACCTAGCAACACGGCAACAGTTACCTACCCTGTGTATCTGGATTTTGACAGCGAGTTGGCCGATAATATAACTAAGTCACAACAATTGTCAATGGCAGTGATCTCTAGCCACAGTAACTAAGTGACAATTGGTCCTAGGCACGGCGATAAAAATTTGCCTGGAGAGTAGTGTTGGGGTTTTACATCAGAGCAACATCTAAGGTCACGGTAGCAGTGGTACCAACGTGTGACTGCACACCCATGGTGATCTCATAGTGACTTTATAGTGCTGCTCCACTGGGATACCAGGCTTCTAGCACCATGACCCGATAGCCCACTCTGTCACATTAGCCTGATACTGAGCAAACCAGTCCATTCCCTATTCTAGTAATAATGTCTAGCACCAGGTTAGGCAGCGACAAGTATTAACTTAGTAAGTCACGTGGATGAAAGTGGTATTTGGCACAAAGAAACGCGGAAATCGAGCCAAGACCATGGTGTCACTTAGCGGGTTCTGGCAGAACCAAGTGGTGGTTATTACACCAACACCACTAACAACAACAAATTTCCATGGAAATGTGGAACCCCACCCCCAATAAGATTAACACTGTCAAGGAATCACAGGAAAATGGTTTGAAGTCACCCATGCCAAACTCTTTCTTGTTTGGGTTTTATGTTCTAACAACAGATAAGGCTATATTCTGAGTGGGATTCAAACTAACCAATTGATACCATGTATATTAGCATTTTGCTAAATTAATCGGTAAATATAAAAAAAATTGTGGAAATCTGTGAAATCGCGGAGATCTTTCATCCTTGATGTCAATGGTTTGACTCAGTCGGGGTTGAAACCCATGACAGGAAGCCAGCCAGCGCTCCACAAGGGGCCATCCAAAGTTGTCAACATTTTCAAGGTACGTACAGAGAGTACTACTTTTCCAGACCCCCCCCCCTTCCCCCAAAGTAGTACACATCAACATTTTACGACACACCCTGGCGGGGTGGCCAAATGAGTTGAGCGCCGGCCTCCCATTTTGGGAGGTCATGGGATTCAAACCCGGGTTGAAATATGGTTGAGTCAAACCAATAACTTAAAAATTGACATGTGTCAGTACCTAACCTGGTGTACTATCATGGAGATGATGAAAATGGGATTGTTTGTTTTGTTTGTTGTTTTACGTCCTAGCAACATCTAAGGTCATATCAGGACGGGTACCGACTTGTGACAGTGCGCACTCATGGCGGCTTTTATAGTGCTGCCCAACTGAGAAATCAGGCCGCCGGCACCATGACCTGATATCTCACTCAGTCACATTATCCTGACACTGAGCTAACATCCTTGCCCTATCCTATTAATGCTGAGCACCAGGTTAGGAAGCAACAAGTATCAATTTTAAACTCATTGGTGTGACTCGACCATGGTTCGAACCCACGATCCCACGCTCTACCAACATGCGAGACGGACGCTCTAACTCATTCGGCCATCCCGTCTGGTTAGAGAAAATGGGAAATATTATGCCTAGCACAGGATTCGAACCCACACGTCTTGCTATTCCAGGGATTTTGTGCTAACTATTACACGACCTAGGCACAGTGATGCAATCACCCTATCCACACGTACCTCTCTATCTGGCTCTTTGCGAGAAGCCAGTGCAGTCAACTACAGCACAAATTTTGTTTTCTTAAATCGCCAAAAAAATATCATTTTATTAAACTGACAACCCCCCTCGCCCCTATTGTGTGCTTTGTATGACCGTGAAAAGTTGACAACATTAGGACGGCCCCTTAGTCTTACCCATTCAGTCATCCTGTCCAGTTGCGGAAAGAGTAGCCTATGTGGCGGCAGCGGGTTTCCTCCAAAGAAATGTCAGAATGACCATATGTTTGACGTCCAATAGCCAATGATAACGAAAATCAATCTGCTCTAGAGGCATCATTAAATAAACCTAGCTTTACTTTACTGTCTATTTCTGACACACAAACAATAGATGTGAGATATATATAGAATGTAATTATGAATAAACATGTGGTCACATGGTATTAACTCTTAAACATACGCGTGAGAACAACTCAATTGAAGCAGCTTAATATCGGCTTTGAAGTCTGTCTCATTACCAGGCTCCACTCCCACCACCCCCTTACCCCCCCCCCCCCATAACCCCCCCTTACCCCACTCCCACCCCACCCCACAAAGCATCCACCTTAGTTCTGAGAAACAAAATATTTAAAGTTGCACAATCCGATAATTCTGCCCCCCCCCCCTCCGTGCCCCTGTTTTTAAAACAAACATATTAGCTTGATCGTCATAATCGACTTTAGTCTTTACTATAGTGTCTAGTAACTTGTATTATAAATGGATATCTGATATGACCATAGCTGTTGATAGGACATAAAAAAAAATTGGTTAACTATTATAAATGGCTGACTTTGGAGATATTTGTAGTGAAAACATGTCAAATAATTTTGGTGTGCACACCGAAATGCTAGACATCTTTACCTTAGGTTTGGATGACGAGCAGAAGTAACATGTTCTATTGAAATTACTTAATATTCCTTCTAAGTTCTATGCGACAATAAATGTTTGTTTCCTGTTTTATATCTTAACCAACATCTAAGGTCATAAGCAACCAGACGGGATGGCCAAATGAGTTAGAGCGTCCATCTCCCATGCTGTTAGATCGTGGGTTCGAACCCCGGTCAAGTCAAACCAATGACTTAAAAATTGATACGTGTTGCTTCCTAGCCAGGTGCTCGGCATTATTAGGACAGGGCAAGGACTGGTGTGCTCAGTGCCAGGATAATGTGACTGAGTGGGATACCAGGTCATGGTGCCGGTGGCCTGGTTTCCTAGTGGGACAGCATTATAAAGTCACCATGAGTGCGCACTGTCACAAGTCAGTACCCGTCCTGATATGACCTTAGATGTTGCTAGGACCTAAAACAACAACAGACAAGCAAACAATCTAAGGTCATATCAGTATGAGCACCGACTTGTGACAGTGCGCACTCATGGCGACTATATAGTGCTGCCGATACCTCACACAGCCACATTATCCTGATACTGTGCTAACCAGTCCTTTCCATATCCTAGTAATCCCAAGCGCCAGGCTCAGTAGCGAAAAGCATCACTCTTATAAGTCATTGGTTTGACTGGGATTCAAACTCCTGACCTTCCACACTTGAAGCATGCGCTCTACCGATTCGGCCACCGCGTCCGGTCCTAATAAATGTTTAATAAGTGTACATATATAGGATCAAATGTAAAAATAGTGCCTCAGCTTAGAAAATGCTATGGCTTCATCAGATTTTGCAACTTTTTTTCTTTTGTCTGATGTCTTATTTACCCTTTCAATAACGTGCAAGTCGCATCGCGGCTTGTTTTCATCGCTGAACAGCAATAGTCTCAATTTGGTAGTTGCCTTGCCATCTTAGCTGTTAGTGCTAGTGGATATAGCTTTTAGTGTTAGTGGATATATCTGTTAGTGCTAGTGGATATAGCTTTTAGTGTTAGTGGATATATCTGTTAGTGTTAGTGGATATAGCTATTAGTGTTAGTGGATATTGCTGTTAGTGTTAGTGGATATAGCTGTTAGTGCTAATGGATACAAATGTTAGTGCTAGTGGATATAGCTATTAGTGTTAGTGGATATAGCTGTTGGTGTTAGTGGATATAGATGTTAGTGCTAGTGAATATAGCTGTTAGTGTTAGTGGATATAGCTGTTAGTGTTAGTGGATATATAGCTGTTAGTGTTAGTGGATATAGCTGTTAGTGTTAGTGGATATAGCTGTTAGTGTTAGTGGATATAGCTGTTAGTGTTAGTGGATATAGCTGTTAGTGTTAGTGGATATAGCTGGTAGTGTTAGTGGATATAGCTGTTAGTGTTAGTGGATATAGCTGTTAGTGTTAGTGGATATATAGCTGTTAGTGTAAGTGGACATAACTGTTAGTGCTAGTGGATATAGCTGTTAGTGTTAGTGGCAAGCCAACTTTAACATCGAGTAAACAATAGCCTTTGATGGCGGGCTCTCAAACCCCTCCCCCCACCCCACACACACACATCCCCCTCCCACCTTCAGGCTTTAGAGCTAAAGACTATTTGACCCACTGACACAATTTCTACACACCTAGTTTGGCAAATGGTAAGAACGACAATCTATTACACAGGGATGAAAATGGTCTACAGCAAAAAAACGCGGAAATCAAGCAAAGATTATTACATCGACGGGGAATTTCCGCAAAAAACGCGGATTTCCCCCCATAGTATTAACAATGTCAGAAAATCCTGGGAAAATGCCGGAAGTCAAGTATTGCCCATACCTGCCTCTTTCTTCTTTGGGCTTTATGTTCTAACAACATCTAAGATCAGATAACAATGGAATTCGAACTATCCAATTGTCATATATAGAATCCGGTTTTCCTTAGCATTTTGTTCAACGTTAATCGGTCAACTTCAAAAATCGCGGAAATCCGAGAAATCGCGGAGATCTGTCATCCCTGAGATCTGTCATCCCTGAGATGTACAGACTAGATTGAATTGAATTATAAAATTATAAAGTAGCGGTGGACGCCCTCAAATGCTTTGGTTTTTGTTTGTTTGTTATTTTGTGAGGTTTTTGGGGGTGGGTGGGGGTTATGCATAAATAAATATAGTCATGAATACTAGGTAGTGTTCCAAACCCACATACCGCTTGCATTGTTTTTTGGGGATTGTTGTGTTTTTGTTTTTTGGGGGGTGGGGACACTAGGTGATTAAGAAGGGGAAATTTCAATCACGGACAATTGGTCTTCCTCATTCCACTGCCCAATTCTTGTAAAAACAAGCGCCAGGCTAAGTAGTTGGAGGAAACCCGGTGCCACCACATAGGCTATTCTTTCCGATAAGCAGCAAGGGGTATTTTATATGCACTTTCCCACAGACAGGACAGCACATGCCACAGCCTTTGATCAACCAGTTGTGGACCACTGGTTGGAACAGAAAATAGCCCAAACTGCAAATGGGTCCACTGTCAGTGATATTGAGCAGGATCGATAGGATGACCCACACCGTCACAGGTGGACACGCTACCACCTGAGCTACATCCTGCTCCGCCTGTACTCCTAGTAAGTAGTAGTATGCCACACTGTTGACAGTCATATGAATCAGCACTTTTAAAATGAGCCGTCTACATACTTACTTGCGACCTGTACTTTTCCCCCAACATAGACTATGCTCCAACATGTTGTTTGCGCTACACCGCCAAAGGAACTGCATCTTCTATTTTTACAATTTCAACTCCTATCTCACAACTTTTTGAAAGCACTGCAATCACTTTTTTTTCCCATTGTTGTTGTTGTTGTGATGGGTGTATTTATGCTGCCCATAACGATTAAGTCTAATGACTTGTTTTCGCCGCTAGACAGTAAAAGTCTTGCAACTCCCCTTCTTTTTATCACTTTCAGTTGTTGTGTAGCTAACTACTGCATGGATTCTTTCTGTTTGTAAGCATTCTCCCATATTTTCTATTTATTTATTTATCTATCTTTCTTTTTTAATTCATTTTATTTGTTGTTGTCATTAGTCTAGCAGTGGATGTAGCTCTTTTGATTAATGTTGTATATGTTTTTATTATCCCTGTACTTCTTTCTTCTACTCCCAGTGTATTCCATTCCCTTGCCTTCATGTACTCGGTACTCATGTCATATGATCTGTTTTTAGCTCTGTTTATTATCAGCCTGGGGCCATCACTACCTCTTCTTGCCTTTTTTGTTACCTGCACCCTCCCAGGCTTCCTTGCCTCCCTGAATGCTACTATTTTGAGATGTGCTTTTCTCCTGTCATTTAGTGTGTTGACTCTTGCTTTCCTATGGAGATCATCAGTCGGGTGTCTATGTTCCAACTCAAGGCATATATTTATCTTAAGTGCTCTATTTTGTAGTCTTTGTAGTTTATCCAACATATTTTTGTTACCCCCCCCCCATATATATTACATCACCATAGTCGAAGTATGGTAGTATCATACCTTTATAGATTTTAATAGCCATATTTGTAGTTAGATATTTTCTGGTATTCGCTAACATCCAGATTTTGTGGTTTGCCTTCTTGATAACTTCTTTTAAATTATCAATGTGGTTTAGTTTGCTATCAAGATTCATCCCTAGATATCTGTAGTTTGTCTGATAATCCAGAACTTTTCCTCCCAAAATTATTGGCTCCTCATTGCCATAGTTGATTTCCCCCCTGCCAAACACTAGGACCTTTGACTACTTGTGGTTTATAGAAATCGTGTTGGAGTTACACCAGTTATCTAAAGCTACTAGTTTCTCATTTAGCTTATCTCTGTTCTCTTTTCTATTGCTTGTTGTGTATATCACGGTGTCATCATCATATAGTTGGAATTTGATTCCCTCTAAGGACTTCTCCAGATCATTGATGTAAATGATGAAGAGGAGTGGGCCTAATACCGAACAGTCGTACCTCTCAGTTCTACTACATCGATCTAATGAGGTGGTACTTTCATCTCAAAATACTGACTGACAGCCATTCTAAACAGAAGACCGGACACAGTGGCCGAATTGGTAGAGCACAGACTTCCCATGTGGAAGGTCAGGACTTTGAATCCCAGCCGAGTCAAACCAGTGACGTACAAAGTTGATACTTATCACTACCTAGCCTACGCTCGGTATTACTAGGATAGGGCAAGGAGTGAAGGACTGGTTAGCTCAGTATCAGGATAATGTGACTAGTTGGAAATAGGGTTATGGTGCTGGCAATCTGATCTCCCAGTGAGGCAACACTATAAAGTCGCCATGAGTGCACACTACCACAAGTCGGTACCCATTCTGATACGACCATAGATATTGCTAGGATGTAAAACCCTATCAAATCGTCGCGCGGGCCGGGAAAACGGCGCACTGAGTGGAAATTGTGGACTTACTGTAATTATTTCTTCATTACTTAGCTCGTACACATCATGCGCGATATGCGCAAGTACCAAAAAGTGGCTCGGGTGACCTTAGTTGATTAATTGATTACCCACCTGATGATTGTTGTGGCGTTTGTGGTGGGTGTGGGTGTGTGTGTGTAGGGGGGGGGGGTCCCCGTTGAGACATACATTGCTGCTTGCCGGTTCAGCGGTCCCACTTGACTTGTGTTGTTGTAGTACTACTGTACTATATATACCTCCTTTAGATGTTATAAATTAATGCTGCAGCTCTGCAGCCAGCGATCGATAGGCTACGACCCACCCCCACCCCACCCGCAAATGTCAAGTGTTATAAATTCATAGACGTTACAAGTTATAAATGGCCCATGGGGTATGACTTTTGCAACTTGAACATGCCTGGCATGCTTCAGTTTAAATACACAACCCTCTTCCACTTCTCAAAACAAAACAGGGGCATTTCGGTCGAGTAACTGAGTTAAGTAAGTAAAGCCAAAAGACAAGAGGGCAGAAGGCAAAGCCTTCACTCTATCTCTAACTTCTAAGTAAAGCAAAAAGACAAGAGGGGCAAAGGCAAAACATCCACTCAATCAGTCAATGTCACATGGCTGATAATAACTAGTGTGGAAGTGGTAGATCATGGAGAGTACTGCTGGTGGTGGTAGCTGAGGCAGTGAGGGAGGGGAGGAGGGTTATTTGTCAATGAATTAGAATGTGTAATGGGGGGGGGGGGGGGGGCTGATGCCGATGATGCAGTTTTAGCTCACGTTTGGGGATCAGTCTAGGGGAACTTTGAGGGAGATCTTGTTGCAAGTTTGGCCCTCGGGGTGGGGAGCACTACACCAACCACGGCGGTACCGGGGTGGGCCCACGGCCGACGGCGGCCAACCAGCCACCAAGAAAGCAGCAATAAAACTGTCTCGGGGTCGGCCTACCGTCAGTCCTGCCCCGGCCTCCCCCGCCCGGAGCTCCCGCACCACCAAGCCCCCGATCTCCCATCCAGCAGCCTCCATTCACTCACGGGTGCCATCGGTTCAGTTCCGCAGCATTATTTCGAATTGTTCCCCACAAGTTTTCGCCCCCAAAAAGTCTCCCGCCTACTAGGAATCATTGTTGCTTTTCGCCCCACAATGTTATGCTAATGTCGCTCCGGCTAGCGCAGTTTTAAAGGAGAGGAGGAGGTGGGGGGGAGGAGGAGGGGAAGGGGGAAGGGGGGGCCCTAGACTCTCTCCCCTGGTTTGGCGGTGAAATATAACCTCACATCCCAGTCGACTGCGTCTAGAAATCGGCAGAGTTATTCGGACGGGTGTTTGTTGTTTTGGAATTGCGTCGATTGTTACGAACCTGTTGTTTTAAAGCGTCGAATCGCGAAGTTCTTCAACAAAGAACGCTCGTGCGCTCGTCTTTGTCAGCCATATTTACAAACCGTGCGAGTGCTTCGCGGATCGTGACGTCATCTTTCGGGGTCACGACTTCCGGTTGAAACATCGCACGTGGTTTTGTTCTGGCCACAAATCGCTATGTTATCCGGGGGGCGTGTTGGGGGAGGGCCTTATTTAGTTTTATTTTGTTTTAATGCTGAAGTAGCTATTAATTCAAAGCACTTGCCAAAACTGGGGCGTATTTTATTCCGGGGTCTTAGTTTTTTGTTTCATTAAATCTTATTTTATTTAATACTGAAGTTGCTATTGTTATTAATTCAAAGCACTTGTAAAAAAACTGGGGCATGTGTTTTCCAGGAACAGGGACCATTATTTTTTGTTTATTTAATTTAATTTTTGTTGAATGCTGAAGTAGCTACTAATTTAAAGCACTGGTCCAAACTGGGGCATATGTTATTCGGGGACCCTTATTCTTTGTTTAAAATTTAATTTGGTTAATTCTGAAGTAGCTATTAATTCAAAGCACTGACCAAAATTGGGACATGTGTTAGGCAGGGGCCCTTATTTGTTTGTTTTTTGTTTGTTTTTTTGTTTGTTTTTTTGTTCAATGCTGAAGTAGCTGTTAATTCAAATTACTACACATATTAGTGCTTCATTTTATTCATAGCCTGCGCATATATTACTTATTAGTAGGCCTATATGTGAAAGTATGTCTGAACACTTTGACTTCTGGATACGCATGAATGGTTTATTCCTGTCCAGGGCTCACTGAACCGCCGGCTAAACTTTCCATGACGTCATCTCATTTACATACTGCTTTGTCTCACTCACTGTCTAGAACATCATGCATCTCATTAACATATATTACCCACGTGTCTGGACGTATATTACGCATATATCACAGTATATACACTTACTACTTGCGCATGGGTATTCAATACTTCTATTTGTTTGTTTGTTTTTTCTTGGGGATGGGAACATTGCATATGGGTTTTAGTTTTTTTCTGACAAACATTATTTGATTTCCTTATGAAAATAAAAAAATAACAATAAACAAACCACATCAATTGCAATGCTCATACAATAGACTACATCACCGTTCCAGCTGCGCTGTGCATTATGGGATGTGTCAGAGCAAAACAACCCCGCGAGAAGCACATGGCACATGCTAATACACTGGGTGCAGTTATGAAATGTGCTAGTTTCAGCTCATCTCGGCCCTTGTTTGAAACATAGAACACTAACTATAAAAATATATATAATAAATTAAGATATTACTCTTTTATCCAGCATTGCATTTACATCAATATAATCAGCACATCTTATGCCATGTGCATTTCGATTTTTTAGACAAATCTGGGCACTTAGACTAGTGTTAGAGCTATATAACCAGAGTCAGTTTTACTTATTTTATTCATGTTTTATATCCTATGGTTATAATGACATATGTAGAAATAGAAAATGAGTACGGTAAACCAAATATTGGTTATATATTTCTTTGAAACAAGTTTTTGTTGACACATTTGACATTTTAATATTTAGAACAAGAATTACTTGGTGACTTAAACATATTCATTATATTATTATATTGCATCCTTCTGTCCATGTTTGTGCCAAATTGTTATGTATTTCTATTAATTTTGAATAAAATGGAAGTTTTGCCCTTCGCGTATCGGCAAACTCAATGGCTGTATGCCTTTGTTTTGCTCCCAACGCCGTTTTTAGCGCATGCGCACTCGGAACCGTGATCTAGTCTATACACACATCAAGTTTATTTAATCTGGTCGAGTGAAACCATTGACATATCAATTTATATTTATCACTACCAAGCCTAGGGCTCGTCATTATTGAAATTTCCCCTAATAGACAAATGAAGAGTTCGGGCGCAAAACCTACTAAACGCCAATCTAAAGCCGTGTTCACACGGGCAAAATGTGAAGTGAATTAGACAAATCGAATCATATGATTTGATTTAGTTTGAAAGTGTTTCGCGTTCACACGGGCAGTGCTTTGAATCGGTTTAAGGTGGAAGTGGATATCTGCGCATGAGCAAGTCCAGGCTAACCAGCGCCAGTTTGGGTACGTCGGCCGAGAGAGTGTGGGTTCGACCTAGATATGTATGGATTGAATCGGATTGGTTTGGAACGGTCAAAACTTCTGCTGGGCAGTGAAACCCTAAAAATAAATGATGAAAAAAATATCTGTGCATAGATAGCGGTTTCATTAATTAAATTATATAATATGCGCTTTTGATCGACCGGAAAGTCAACAAACTAAGGTCTCGACTGCGCATGCATGTGACGTCCTTAATCCGCCTCAAGTAAGTCGGTTGCGTTCACATGGGCGATCTAAGTCGATTCATAAAATTCGCTTCCTATGAACCACCTACAGAGGTGGTATAGATGAAGCGATCTAGTTGATTTGAATCAGCCCTAAACCGACTCAGACGCGCGTTCACACGCCAAATCTGAGCCGAACTAGGCAAGTCGATTCATATGATTCGAATCAACTGCCCCGTGTGAACACGGCTTAAAAATGAAGACAAACATCCGAATCAAACCTTCAAAATATTAATTTTGTAATATTCCTACTCTTTTGTTCATTACTCCATAACCATGTGATCAGATGAAAAGTGGAATTGGGGGGAATTTAAATTATTTTCTGGTAAAAATCTTTTACTTAAACTACATTTTTGGATTGGCGCATACATGGTTTTGCGCCTGAATGCTTCAAATGTATAATATAAATATTACAAAGACAACACGCACGCACATGTCTTAAAATATAGTATAGCCCGTGCAGGCCGGAAGTAGCCTCAGTTTTCGAAGTTTGGAGAGGAGCAAACAAAATCTAAAACCAGGATCAGGACCCCTATTCCCATAATGATAATTTCCTATGAATAGTGAACCCTTGATTGTTCTTTATCCTCGAGTTTGCTCGGGTTCTCTTCTACTCATTCATAAGTGTGGGAGAGTGGGCCCCTGATCATTACCTTTGTATTCGTAAGCATGAAATCCCACTGTACAAAGAAATTAAAACAAAAGCAAGGAACATTGTGCATCATTTAACGTTTTGGAAACAGTTAATGTCTGATAAATGGGTTTTGAAATGTGTAGTGGGGTTGACTATGCTGTTCACTAGCACCCCGGTACAAAAGAGAGAACCTCACCCATTCAGAATGGATAAGGAAGAGAGAACATTTGTAACAAATGAGGTAAAACGTTAACGGGCAATAAGGGAGTGTTAAGAGAGGTGGATCCAGTACAGGAACAATGGATCTCTAACATTTTTCTAAGGCCGAAACCTAATGGAAAATTCAGAATGATATTAGACCTCACTGAACTAAATAAAATCATCCAGTATGAACACTTTAAAATGTTCAACCTAAAAACATCGTTAGATCTGATTGAAAGAGGAGCATGGATGGCCAGTGCTGACCTCACAGATGCATACTATTCGGTAAATGTAAAACAATCCCAACGAAAATATTTGCGCTTTCGGCTGGGAGAAACTCTACTCGAGTATCAAGTCCTGCCCAATAGTCTAGTACCGGGCCCTAGGATTTTCACAAAATTGCTAAAACAAATCTATGCTGACATGGGTAAGAGGGGTCACATTTGTTTCCCCATCTTAGACGACAGCTTTGTGCTGGCAAACACGCTTGACGAATGCTGTACGGCAATCTCAGAGCTAGTGAACCTATTTAAAAAGTTAGGATTTACAATAAATGAGGAGAAGTCGGTATTAGAACCAACACAACACCTGAAATTCCTGGGCTTCGAGATAGACTCAAATACAATGAAAGTTGAACTAACAGAAGATAAACTAACAAAATTCCGAGAAGCAGCCCTGGAGATAATTGTATATATAGTAAGCCAAATGCATGGAAAACCGCAAGATGAACTAAGATTATTGGTGTAGACAATGAATTTGTTTAATTCAAAGGGGTTCAATTATAGATGCATGCAGCCATCAATATTTGTAAACATATTTTCAATGTTTCATCTTCTTCAAAATGCTCTTTGAAGAAGATGAAATAAAGTCCAGATGGGAAGAATATGTAAATGAACTATACAATGATGACAGAGGGAACCCACCCACAATTGAGAAAGAAGACGGGAATATTATATTAGTATCAGAGATTGAGAAGGCTATCAATGATCTAAAGTCAGGTAAGGCTCCTGGAAGTGACCAGATAACATCAGAAATGATAAAAAGGACTAGATGAAGTGGGGATTCAAATCATTCATAAGCTAGTAAATGACATCTATGAGACTGGATTTATACCATTGAAGCCAAAACCAACATTGTGTACTGAGTACAGAACACTAAGTCTGATGAGTCATATGTTGAAGATGATCCTGAAAATAATTTTACCGAGAAACCTCTACACAGAGATGATTTTCAGACACATTGAAGATTGCAAGGGAGTGACAATAGGTGGCATGAACGTCAACAATCTTAGATATGCCGATGACAGTGTAATACTAGCAGACAGTGAGAAAAACCTACAAGATATTGTGAATAGAATCAATAAAGCTGGAATACTATTCAACATGAAGATGAATGCCAGGAAGACCAAAACAATGGTTATAAGTAAAAAGACAGATAAACCAAATATCAATATAACCATAGATGGCACAAACATAGAACAAGTATCCAAATTCATATATCTCGGACAAAAGATTACAAATGATGGGAGATGTGAGGAAGAAATTAAGAGAAGGATAACAATAGCCCGAACAACATTCTCCAAAATGTATAGAGTGTTAACATCAAGTAAGATATTAATACAAACAAGGAAGCGTATTCTTCAGTGTTATGTGTGGTCTACTCTAATGTATGGGGCTGAGACATGGACAATCTCTAAGAAAATGTACAAACGTTTAGCAGCATTTGAGATGTGGACTTATCGAAGGATGATGAAAATATCATGGACAAAGAAGATCACCAACAAAGAAGTTCTCAGAAAAATTAAAAATAAGAAACGCTTGTTTGCCACTATACAGACAAAGAAACTTATCTACATTTTTTCATCTATGTGTTTCTCCTTGAATTATGCAATGTCATTGTACTAACATATATTTTACATTACGCAAATATATTTTCTGATTGAACTACTCTAAAGAAAATTGAAAATATCCCAGTTTTACTCTCCCTTCTCTCCACTCACCCAGCCATTTTTAAAAGAAGAGCTGCCAGCTAGTCCCAGCTTCAGAACCCCGCTCCCCCCCACACCCTGACCTCAGCACTACTCTCCCCACACATATTTGGTTCTATAAACATAAAAACTAAACAAGGTTGTGCTTGGAGAGCATTTGTCGGAGTACCGTTCCCGTCGCCACGAGGTATAACTGGAGACTTTAATTTTGGCATATGCCTACATCCCAAAATGCTGGCATAATATGCTTCAACAGTTACATATTCTGTTAAATTGACCTATGCAGTAGCAAATGATCAATTGGTGCAGAAGCATCTAAATTGGATATGTAGGATCAAATCTCAGTAAGTCGTTCGAAAATGTTATGCTCACATTAGACGATACAGCTTTAAACAGGGCGCGCAGTGAA
Source organism: Branchipolynoe longqiensis (assembly GCA_030323885.1). NCBI lineage: Eukaryota > Metazoa > Annelida > Polychaeta > Phyllodocida > Polynoidae > Branchipolynoe > Branchipolynoe longqiensis. Next base: position 60,113,222 of record CM059200.1, on the reverse strand, counting down.
CAAATGGTGCTGCCACCTTTCGTCTGGTCTACACATACTGACCGGCCTCCCAGCCTGGTCCCCTGGCCTTTTGTTACCAGAGGTCGCCACTGTGGTGGTTTCAAGGTTAGTCGGGTTCCAGTAACCATCGTGGCCGTTTGGTGGTGTCAAAGACCCTATAATACTAAGACGGCTCACTCAGCCTGTACTGTGTAATCAAAATGATCAAACCCACCACTTGGTGCGCTGGCTGTTCTCTTGGTTAAACAGTTGCTATATTATATGTATAAATGCATATATGAATGTGAAAGATGTGTGATGATGGTGACGATGATGATGATGCTGATGATGTGTATTTGTTCATAGCAATTTCATATTGATGTGTATTCATACTTACCTATCTCATGTATAATATAATTGTATGTGTTTACATGTGAAACACCAACCAGCATCCAGGCTGATCAAACCCACCGCAAGGTGGCACTGCGAGATTTACATTACCATGGGAGAGATAGGGAGTGAGCCATCTTAGTATTATAGGGTTTTTGGTGGTGTCGAGGTGCATCCAGATAATGCCATAAGCATATTCAGCGTTGAAAGGAGAGGGACAACCAGCCACATTTGAACTTGTCTGAGCCTGTTTGAACTTGCATGAAATGGATTTTCCTCTTCTCATTTTCGCAAGAACTCAGTGTCAGCAGAGAGCGTGTATATAAACAGATGAGAGGGACAACTCCCATACTAGAGCATGTAACATCTGCCGACTGTGGCGCTCCAAGTGGTGGTTGTTGAACAGCTTGGTCGTAATGCGTAGCATTACGCTTGATGCGAGGAGAGGAAGAGACCCTCCCCCGCCCTGCGCTGTCGCGCTGCTTTCTCACCTCGCCCGACGCCGCCGCGCGCCGCCACCTCCCCCCGGCCCCCTGTCGCCCAGCATTCCCGCCTCACCCGACGCCCGCTGCTCGCCACCTCTCGCCCTCCCCCGGGCCGGCAGCATTCACACCTCACCTGCTGTTGCCCTTCCCTTATAAGGTCGCCCGCCCTCCTGCCGCCTTCCAGCTCTCCTCCTTTTCCTCCACCCACCCACCAATCTCTTTCCTTATATACTTTTCTCTTCCAGCGGTGGAGGGCTCCTCGGCACCCCCTCACTGAACCCCTCAGACACCTAACTCTGAACTGAACTTTTATTCTTTATCTACATCTCCCTATGCTCCTCATGAGCCTCTTTACTCTTATTCCTTTTATTGTTTCTACATTACATTGCTCCCTATGAGCTTATTGCCTGCTGCTCCTCATGAGCCTCTCTCTGTATACTCTGTATGTTTGAGGCGTAAATAAACGCCTTATTTCCACCCCCACCTTCTCTTCTTCCTTTTCGCGCATCAAGCATATGGGCAAACCTCAAGGCATTTTCAATGGCAGTGAGCAATCTTCATACAGAAAACGTTAAATATCTCTAAAACTACAAAACCTAGAAATAAACTGATTGGAATACACATAGAAAACATGTTTACCAACAAGATTATATTAAATTGATATGGTTAGGGTTCTGGACTTCTATTAAATTTGAAAAACTGACGTTTTGCACTGCGCGTACCGGCATACTCAATGCATTGTCAATGGTCGTGTGCAATCTTCCTACAGAAAAAGTGAAATATCTCTAAAACCACATGACCTAGACACAAACCGCTTGGAACACATATAGAAAACATATTTAACGATGAGACTATATTAAATTCATATGGCTAGGGTTCTGTATTTCTATTAATTTTGAATAAAATACACGTTTTGCACTACACGTACGGCAAACTCAAGGCATTGTCAATGGCGGTGAGCAATCTTCATACAGAAAAAGTGAAATATCTCTAAAACCACATAACCTAGACACAAACCGCTTGGAACACATTTAGAAAACATGTTTACCAAAAGGATTATATTAAATTGATAAGGTTAGGCTTCTGCATTTCTATTAATTTTGAATAAAAACAAATGTTTTTCACTGCACGTAGCGGCAAACTCAAGGCTTGTTCAACACTAACCGCCAGGAACGCCACTGTAGCCTGTGTTACATATTTTCGCGGGAGTTGTCCCTCTCATCTGTTTATATACACGCTCTCTGGTGTCAGCTAACCAGATCTCTTCTTTTTTATTGCAAATGGGCGCCTCCATGGGGGCCGCCATTTGCAATCGAAAAGAACAGTTCTGATTGGCTGAGAACAGCTCTCAGTGTCAGCCAATCAGAGCTGTTCTTTTATATTGCAAATGGCGGCCCCCATAATGGGTGGCCATTTGCAATTGAAAAGAACAGCTCTGATTGGCTCAAATTATGGAAAAATCCCACCCAATATGTCCATTATTTTTTTAGTAGTTTCTTGTTCAGACATAGTTACACATATATATGTATCGTTTGCACAGATTAAAGTGCTTGAAGTATATTTTTAATTGATCTACATTGACTTCTGTTTAAATCACACAATATCAGGACTTAAAGAATGGGAAACTATTCCTGCAACGGTACGCTCAATATGGGACAGTGGTCACCCGTTTTTCCTCCTTTCCTCGCTGTGGACCCTTCTCGGTGATTTGAAATAGCCACAGTGAAGAAGGTGGGTGGGTGGGGGGGGGGGCGCGAGTTAGTTGCTGTGTGCGCTTCTCGTTGTTGCGCAGTTTATGCATATACAACAGTGGCGACATCTGGGAAAACAGAGTACAGGGGACCAGGCTATTATAAAATTCCATGTGGATGCACTCATACAGCACCTAGCGTCCATTCTCTAGTCCGGTGTTGCGGTTTCCGAGGCATACCAGTTTGCCAGGGACACATCCATTCAAATGCATTGTCAATTAACGGCCGTGAGCAAATCTTCATACAGAAAAAGTCAAATATCTCTCAAATTAGACCACCTAGAAACAAATCGCTTGGTACACATATAAAAAACATGTTTACCAAAAAGACTATATTAAATTGATAAGGTTGGGGTTCTGGATTTCTATTAGTTTTGAATAAAACTAACATTTTGCACTGCGCGTACCGTCAAACTCAAGGCATTGTCACTGGTTGTGAGCAATGTTCATACAGAAAAAGTGAAATATCTCTAAAACCACACCACCTAGAAACAAATCGTTTGGTACACAGATAGAAAACATCTTTACCAAAAACATTATATTAAATTTATAAGGTTAGTGACGATGCTGTTCGATTTTGACGCATGCGCAGAAGCGATGTGTCCCTGGCAAACTGGTGTGTCTCGGAAACTGCAACACCTGTTCCAGTACCCAACCTAGCAGCTTGGCATCCAGATGGGTCCTGCATAGCCTGGTTCCCTGGCTTTTGTTTCAACAGAGGTCGCCACTGTGCTGGTTTCAAAGGCCAGGCACAGAGGTGCCTGAGTTTTCTGCTATTATCACTCACTTTTTTTTGGCGCCAATCAAAACAATGTGATTAGCAAAATGGACATTTTAGTGCCTTCTTTAAAGTTGCATAATCCGATGGTTTAGAGTTTTTTGTAATTTTTCTGAGATTAATATAATGTTTTGATTATTATAATCTACCATACTTTAGTTTGAAGTAACTTTTATTTTAAATGGCTAACTTTTGAGATATTTGAAGTTCAAACATGTGAAATTAATATATGCAAGCATGCCAAAACTCTGACACCATAGGCTTCTGCAGTGACATGTTATATTAAATTGACTCAGTGTTCCCTTCTGTGTGACAGCAAATGCTTACAAAGCGCATCAGTCTCTAAATTAGATATGTAGAATCAAATCTAGATAATTACTTTGGTTTTGAAAATTTGATGTTTCATCAGACTATGCAGCTTTAAGCATTGCAAACAGGATTATAAATATATGGAACAGTCTCCACAAAATGTTATTGATGCCAAGTCAATGAATTCATTCAAGAATAGATTAGAAAAAGCATGGGCTGATGATCCAGGGAAATTTAACCCATTTTTCAGCACATGCTACTAATTATTCCTTGTGTTGCTTATTTACTTGCACTCAAGCAAAAAAGAGAGACAAATAAGTGTTCACCCTTCCTGTCTACCGTTCGCTATTTCGCTATTTTTATGTTGTTACTCCCACAACAGGTTCCGCCAGCGACCTCTGTGCAGGACCCATCTGGGTGCACACAGACGGCACCTAGCGGCTAAGATGGGTACTGGAACCCGTCTAGGCGATGCCAGAGAGCGTGTATATAAACAGATGAGAGGGACAACTCCCGCGAAAATATGTAACACAGGCTGCAGTGGCGATCCTAGCGGTTATTGTTGAACAAGCCTTGAGTTTGCCGGTACGCTCAGTGCAAAACATTGATTTTCTTAAAAGATTAATAGAAATCCAGAACCCTAACCTTATAAATTCAATATAATCTTGTTGGTAAACATGTTTTCTATATGTGTACTAAGCGGCTTGTTTCTATTTGGTGTAGTTTTAGAGATATTTCACTTTTTCTGTAGGAAGATTGCACACGACCATTGACAATGCCTTGAGTTTGCCGTACGCGTAGTGAAAAACGTCAGTTTTATTCCAAATTAATAGAAATCCAGAACCCTAACCATATCAATTTAATATAATCTTGTTGGTAAACATGTTTTCTATGTGTATTCCAATCAGTTTGTTTCTAGGTGTTGTAGTTTTAGAGATATTTAACGTTTTCTGTATGAAGATTGCTCACTGCCATTGACAATGCCTTGAGTTTGCCCATTTGTTCAACAACCACCACTTGGAGCGCCACAGTCAGCAGCTGTTACAGGGTCTAGTATGACAGTTGTCCCTCTCAGCTCTCTGGTGATGCATAGAGGTCGCTGGCGGCGCAGTGGCAAACTGCTGAATTAATACTTTTGCGAACAGAGTAGTGTTCAAAGGGTTTTTAAAAACAATGTTTTTAGGACTATCTGTCATTCCTGCATACACATATCTTGGAAATAGGACTAGGATTGATGAGCATTTATAATTGTGTATGTTATGCCACAACATAAATAAGTCACAATACGTCAACGAGTGTGACAGTGGCCCAAAGTAACTATGCGCGGGCGTAACCATGAACAGTTATCCTGGCAACACACATAGTCATAGCGTAACCGTTGTATGGTAGTTCACGCAGAGAGCGTGTATATAAACAGATGAGAGGGACAACTCCCGCGAAATTCGATAACACAGGCTACAGTGGCGCCTCGCGCGGTCATTGTTGAACAAGCCTTGAGTTTGCCGGTACGCGCAGTGCAAAAACGTCGATTTTATTCAAAATTAATAGAAATCCAGAACCCTAACCATATCAATTTAATATAATCTTTTTGGTAAACATGTTTTCTATGTGTATTCCAATCAGTTTGTTTCTAGGTGTTGTGGTTTTAGAGATAATTAACGTTTTCTGTATGAAGATTGCTCACTGCCATTGACAATGCATTGAGTTTGCCGTACGTGCAGTGCAAAACATGTATTTTATTCAAAATTAATAGAAATGCAGAACCCTAACCATATAAATTTAATATAGACTCATCGTTGAATATGTTTTCTATATGTATTCCAAACAGTTTGTTTCTATGTGGTGTAGTTTTAGAGATATTTCACTTTTTCTGTATGAAGATTGCACACAACCATTGACAATGCCTTTTGTTTGCCCATATGCGTAAACTGTTCAACAACCACCACTTGGAGCGCCACAGTCGGCAGGTGTTACACGGTCTAGTATGAGAGTTGTCCCTCTCATCTGTTTATATACACGCTCTCTGGTTCACGTCTTGAATCCATTAGGCTTAAACGGTCAGTTACGCCTTAACACTCATACAGTCACGACCTTACGCACAGCATTACTTTGAAAAAAAATGTCAACCCACCCACCCGACATTGCAGTTATTTGACAGGATATGGGTCGAGTGTCAAAGGTGTGGCCTCAGGACCCTTCTCCATGCATTGCATGATATATGTCGGATGTAATTACATCAATTAAGCCCTTGAGTCGATCTCTGAGTATGAGGCCCTGGTAGATCTAATTTAATATATGTCCAAGTGACAGTTAAACAACTTTCTTAAAGGTCTAATACGAACTCAGAATAGTTCAGATTTGTGCCACAGGGTGGTGCATGCTTAGTACTGAACTTTTCCACTTGGTGGTGTAGTGACCTAGATCAGATTTGTGCCACAGGGTGGTGCATGCTGTGAAAGTACGTCTGAACACTTTGACTTCTGGATACTGAATGGTTTATTCACGGCCTAGGGCTCGCTTGACCCACCGGCTAAACTTGCCATGACGTCATCTCATTAGCATATTCCTTTGTCTCAAACTCTGCATCTCGTTAACATATATTAGCCACACACCTATACATCTATTACGCATATATCACATCCCCCCCCTCAAAGTGTTTCTGAAACATGAAATGTTTCAAAATAACCATGACGATATAACCACATAACAGTCAAACGAATGCACAATATCATATATGCGTACTTAACTTAAACACAAGTCCTTGCAAATGTCCGAGCCCCCTATGGCACTGAAGTCCTTAAACAGATCAGAACTGAACTCACTCATTTCACACATACTAACACATTTTCCCAACGTTAACTCCGTAGTTTGCAGCAGTTTGTTCCATAAATTCACATTCCTTACACCAGCCACTAACCGATCGCGCAACAACGACTCCTCCACCGTACCATATTCACAACCCTTCACCTTGGCTCTCAATGCTGTGATGTATGTAGCCATACTTTCCGTAGCCTGATTATGTGTATTAAACTTATATCTTGTGATAATAAGACTGCATTTGCCTACACAATATGTCCGAAATGCCTCCGTGAGTGGCACGATCTTATCTTGATCAGCGAGCGCGATATCCATATTGGCGAAAACCTTTTGCGCCTCCTCGCCAGCAACGTGAAGAAAGATGCAGCATTGCACTCGTTCTGTCTTCATTACGACACATGCAGCAGTAGCGTATATGTCGTATGCTCTGATCCATGTTTTCCAGTTCGATCTCGCATTGTGGCTGAGCACAAGCTGACCAGGCGGCCGCAATCCCGGCAACGTATTAGCGGGCGGCATTCTTCCTCATCTGACACCATGTGAAAGTACGTCTGAACACTTTGACTTCTGGATACTGAATGGTTTATTCACGGCCTAGGGCTCGCTTGACCCGCCGGCTAAACTTTCCATGATGTCATCTCATTAGCATATTCCTTTGTCTCAAACTCTGCATTTCATTAACATATATTAGCCACACACCTATACGTCTATTACACATATGGGTCGTTCTCAGAAGTTGTGTACCAATAGTGTGACATCAGTACCACAAAATCAAAATGCTGCCAAAGTCCTATAAACAAGTTTCCTCAATGTGCATGTCCTTTTGCATCTGAATAATTGAAAATAAACATATTCTGGCATTTTTAAGTAGGTCAAATGATGCTCACACCCAATAAATAGCAGTATAGCATGGAAACCAATCTGACTCCAAAATCAAATATTTTCCACACAAAACTTGACATTTTTAGGACATTTCACATGCCACTTGCTTTATAAACAGTAGTAATAATAATTTGAAACCTCATTGCTATGGTTTTGTCTTATTTGTGAATATTAAAGAGAAAAGCAAAAAAATATTAGCAAGGTAACAGTCAAAGTGGAAACAACAATTTTACACAAATGTTCAGCTCAAATTTCAATGTTTAGGGGCAATTTCAGGATTTATCTTTTACTATACCATAACTGGGTCCATGCATAGAGTGTCAAATGGTGAAAATAGTTCTTGTACTGTATCTGTACTCAGTGTTTGATACAGAGTTTCATAGTACTTGCAAGTGGAAACGAAATGTTATGATGTTAATGACTCCAGAAAAGGTTAACTATTTCATAATTTGAAATTTTTTTTTAGAAATAAATGTCTTCAACTTAATGAAGACATTGTATATGACCATTTGAAGTGAAATGAGCTGTTCAGAGGTTTTCATTGGTCGTAATGCTCGCATTGCGTTTGATTCGTGGCGAGGGAGGAGGACCCCCCCCCTCCCCCCTGCCTGCGACCGTTGGGTCGCTGACATAACACCCCCCCCCCCCTCCCTCGGCCCTTATAACCGGGCTGCTCCTAGCCACTCGCCTCCACTCACCCTCCCGGTACGGACACATTTTCTTTGGCCATCTTGCTGCCGCCTCCATGACTCCACGCCTCCGCACTCTCGCCCCCGCGACCTACCACGCCGCCCCGCCGGCCGCCGAGGAGCCCGTCGGGGGAGGAGCGCCTCCGCCGCCTCACCCGATGCCGCCTCCGCGACCTCATCCGCCCCCAGCCTCCAGTCAGAGGCCACCTCCTGGGCCACCTCAGTCGACGCCAGGATGGACGCCCACACCCAGGCCATGGAGCGCCTCACTAGCCTCGTGGAGGCAATCACACTCGCGCCCCCGGGAGCGCCCGCCCCGGCCCTGCCTCCAACCTCAGCTTACGACCGCCTCGCAGACCTCATCCAGGAGCTGGCCCAGGGAGGCCCGGCCCCCGCCTCGGCCCGCCCCCTCCGCGACCATGCCGTCCACCCGCTGTACCGGCGGTACACCAGACACGGCATCTACCCCACGCAGCAGGCCGCCTCCGCCGCCTGCCCGCCCTTCACGCCGCCCCCGACCGCACCTCCGCTGCCGAGGCGGTCCGGGACATCCTCGATTCTGCCGAGGCGCAGAACACTACCAGGAAAAAAGGTATCCCAGCAGGCTATATATTCCCCCACGACCTCATCGAGAGGGGGCCGGAGGGGAAGGCACTAAAAAGGGGCGAGGCTTCCATGGAGGAGTACAACCTCGCCCTCCGGATGCTGGAATGACATCCAGCTTTCCCCTCCGACTCCATCCCGGGCCTCCTCCACCACAACCTAACGGTGCAACGCGACTGCATGACACATCCGTGGCCGACCGTCCGACGATACTCGGAAGCCATCTTTGCCTGGATCGCGGACGGCCGGCTGGCACGACCCAGTCGCGATCAATTCACTGCGGATGGACGTGATAACCGCCCCCGGGACTGCACCTGTGAGCTCCCAAGCTGCCTCAACCCGCGCCCCACCCTCCCGCCCGGCCGCCCCCCAGACCCGACCAGCCTCGTCCGACCCCCGCACCCGATATACCCGAGAGGCATACGGCATCCCCTGCCCCGCCTGGAACCGGGAGCTCGCCTCATGCGACCTCGCCCCCGCCGGCGAGGCGCACGGGGACCACGGCGCCAGGAGGAGGCGCGCAATGTGCGCCGTATCCTCACCGTCCACAGTGAGGCGGTATGCTTCACCAAGCGCACCCGGGAGCGCGCCTCGGCCGTCTCAGCCGCCCCCGCCATCACCTCGCCGGATTTTTAGTCCGGCGGCGGCCACCCACGGCGCGGGCCCGGGTCCCGCCCCCCTCCAGCCCAGCCAACACCCCCCCCCGCCCCCCGCCGCACAGAACGCCCAGCTCCCGGCACCCTCCCTGGCCGACCGGAGGTCGCCCGCCGCAGCTCGCCGCCCGCCACACCACAACGACCACCACGCCAACCATCACCCTCTCATCTCGCCGCCACCCCCTGCCGGCCAAGCAGCTCACCACAGCCACCCCCCTGCCCGCCCGCCACCCCCTGCCGGCCAAGTAGCTCACCACAACCGCCACCCTGTCCGCCCTCCCCTCATATCTAACCGCACTCCTCGCCACACCCGCCGCAGCCCTCACATCTCAGCCGCCGCCCTCCCCCCCCCACATCCCACAGGCCCGCCTTCCTCTCTCACATCTCTGCCGCCCCTCACATCTCTGCCGCTCACATCTCTGCTGCCACCACCCCTTACATCTCTGCCGCCCACCTCCCTGCCGTCGCCCGGACCGATAACGGCCCCCCCCCCTCCGGGACCTCGCATGGTTCGCGGCCTATGGGCGCGCTTCCAACAGCCTCCACCTCCTCCGCGCGCCCAGGACCCGGAGGATAGTCATAGAGTGTGACTCCTGCCTCACCGGGGGTGGAGCCTACTCCCCCCGGCGCTACTACGCCCGAGGGTATTCCGAGGCCTTCCGGGCCCGTTTCCCCACCATCCACGAGCTCGAGGCGGTCAACCTGGTGGTCGTGCTCCGCGCCCTCCTCCCAGCTGACGTCGTGGGGGCCAAACGTTGTTGTCAATATGGACATGGCCTCCGCCGCCTCCCTCGAGTCGGAGCGGGCCCGGGACCCCACCCTCGGGACTTGCGCCCGGGAGCTCTGGCTGATTGCCGCCGAGGCGTGCTTCGAGCTCACCATCATCCACAAGCCCGGTGCCGACCTTGTCCTCGCCGACGCCCTCAGCCGCGCCCACCTCCCTGGCCGTTGGGCGGGCGTGGCCCGAGACGAGGTCGCCCGCCTCGGGCTTGAGCGTGCCGACGCCGACCATGATGACTTTCCATACAACCCCGGCCTCTAAAATCCAGGGTACTGCGCCTCCGAGGTCGCCGCCGTCGACGGGCTGCGCATCGCCACCCTTGCCCCGTCCACCTGGAGGAACCGTCGTCGACAGGCCCGGAGCTACGTCGAGTTCGCCTCGGGCCACCACTGGGATCCCCTCGCCCCGACGCCCTTCGACATCGCCGCCTACACCGCCTCACGCTACGCCCGCTCCTGGCTGGAGGCGGCCGGGGGCGATCCCAGCGCCTTCGGCTCACGCCTCGCGCGAGATGTGTGTCACGGGGGCGAGCGGGCCTCCGGGCACGTCGCCCGCCCCACCCCGCCGCTGACACCCTCCGCCCTCGCGGCGGTCGCCCACCACCTCGCCCTCGCCGGGCCCTCGGGCATCGTCCCTCGGGCCGCCCTGCTCCTCGGGTACTACGGGATGTTACGGCAGTCCAGCCCCGAGGTGTGGGGCGGCCCCCACACCATTACACGCGCCGATTTCGCCCCTGCCCCCGGGGGTCTGCACGTCACCCTCCGCAGCTCCAAGACCATCGCGCTGCCCTCGGGGGCGGTGGCCCTCTTCATCCCTGCCTCCCCGGGCCACCCTCTCTGCCCCGTGGCGGCCTGGGCCGCCTCCGTCGCACTGGTGCCTGCCTCCGCCGCCGACCCCGCCTTCATACTGCCCTCGGGCCGCCCCCTGGACCCTCGGACACTGACTGCCATCCTGCGAGGCGCCCTCACGGCCCTCGGGCTGCCCACCCCTGACGGCTACACCCTCCACAGCCTCTGCCGGGGGTGCGGCCCAGGCATGCCAACGCGCCGGCGTCCCCCTCGCAGACATAATGGAGCAGGGGACCTGGACCTCCGCCGCGGTCCACGCATACGTCCCCCGCATCGCCGCCCCTCGAGCCCTCTGCTCAGTTTTGGTGGAGGGCTCTTCGGGGCGCCTCCCTCCCACCTGACTTCACTCCTCATCTGACATTTTCCAGTGAGATTGCTATGCTCTCTGCACACCATTGACTTTGATTATTACTTATGCATTGACATTCCTAGACTATTGCACCTTATTTGACATTGCTTGTATTACACCTTCCTTATACCTACATTGAGTATTTCACCATTACTCCTGTTGTATAACATTGCTGCACTGTCCCTATAGATAAAGTGTTTTTATTTCCAAACCCCTGCCTTCATTTCCTTCGTCACGTATCAAGTTTGTGACACTTTATTTTCAATGTAGTTGACAATGTCACAAATTAGTGATGTAATTTTCGATGTATTTAGCTACATCCATCCCAATGAGATACATAATACACAATATTAACATTTACTTTTGATCTAAAATATCTCCCACATTATTGGGCTAAATGATGAAATCTAAATATTGACACTGCAATAATGGGTTTCTTTGAAATATCCATTTCAAGTAGACTACCTCAAGTGGTACAGTTTCTGAGAACGACCCATATATCACACATGCTGAGTACTGAACTTTTCCACTTGGTGGGGTAGAGTGACCTAGACTAGAAATGATATCTGGTCTCTTTGGCCTAATGGTTAGAGTGTTGAAACTGTAATCTGAAGTTGTTTGGTGTTGTGGGTTCAAACCCCATACAGCCCAAAACCTTTTTACATTCAACAACAACAAAAATGTTTTTCATCTATTTCATTGAATTATGCAATGTAATTGTACTAACATATATTTTACATTACGCAAATATATTTCCTGATTGAACTACTCTAAAGAAAAATGAAAATACCCCAGTTTTACTCTCCCTTCTCCCCACTCACCCAGCCATTTTTAAAACAACAGCTGCCAGCTAGCCCCAGCCTCAGAACACCCCCCCCCCCCCCACACACACACACTGACCTCAGCACTACTCTCCCCACACATATTTGGTTCTATAAACATAAAAACTAAACAAGGTTGTGTTTGGAGAGCATTTGTCGGAGTACGGTTCCCGTCACCACGACGCATAGCCAGCCACTTTAAAGTGATAATTAATTGGCCCTCACCTTATGTGATAGTAGTCAGTAACTATAAACAGAATCACAGTCGCCTTAAGGAAAAACAGTATTACTGTGTACATTTATAAATATATTGATCTATCTTATGGCTGTGTCAAGACTATCGTTCGTTTAGACCTCAATAAACTTTGGTCCACTGTACGTGTCTTGTCGCATTGTGAATTATCATCTTATATAATAAATTTATGTTATTAGATGGCAAAATGATATTGATATATCAACCCAGCTTTCCCAACACTTGTTCTAATTGGTTGCTTAGGAACCTGTCCTGCTTCATCCACATACTGATAATTTTCATAGCCTAGCCTGGTGCTTGGCATTAATAGGATAGGACAAGAACTGGTTAGCACAGTACCAGGATAATGTGACTGTATGGGATATCGGGTCAAGGTGCAGGTGGCCTGGTCTCCCAGTGAGGCAGCACTACAAAGTCACCATGCATGTGCACTATCACAAGTCGGTACCCGCCCTGATATGCCCCTAGACGTTGCTAGGATGTAAAACAACAACAACTAATCAAACAACAAACCAGACAAATAGGCTTTCCGTGATTTATATTCCTTTAATTCTAAGACGCACATAAATATTGACATATTATAAAAGCCTCTGATGGCAGATAGCTATTGACTCTATTCTGTAGTAATGGTTTAGCAACTGTTCAACTAGTCATACTTTGAGCTGGACAGAGCAGCTGGCAGAGTCTCGGTTCCATCTGCTCCACACAAGATGGCAGAGCCTCGCTTCCATCTGCTCTACACAAGATGGCGCTTCAGAGAGCAGCTGGCAGAGCCTCGCTTCAATCTGCTCTACACCGGGGCCGTAATCGATTAACACGACCCGGGAAACTCGGGTCACCCGAGTCGTCAGAATTTCAAATCGAACACCACGAGTGGAATCGACAAATACATGTGCCATGTGCAAAACGATCCGACCCCAGTAACCCACCTCTTGGCTGGGGTTTGCTAGGAGCGATGACATCACATCTGTGCTGGGACCTGTAGGATAACAGCTACCAGTACAACTCTGATGTGTTGTTTTAATGCTTTTTTTTTTTAATAACCCAGATTTTCAGCTTCTACAATCATAAAATACTTTAAATCCCATTTTGCTGTACTTCTATCGGTTATTGAAAAAAAATATTAAGTTTTAGATTAAGCCACCATTTTGTCCACCCCGAGCATATTCGTTTATTCAACCCGAGTCTGTAGGATGTGCGCATGCGGCAAAAAGTGGCTCGGGTGACCCGAGTTGATTAATCGATTACGCCCAAGATGGCACTGTAGAGAGCAGCTGGCAGAGCCTCGCTTCCATCAGCCCTACACAAGATGGCCCTGGAGAGAGCAGCTGGCAGTCTCGCTTCCATCTGCACTACCGGAACTTTGTGCTGCGCTTGATGCCGGCACGGATCCCCGAGAGCTCGCCACCATAACGCCTCATCTCGGTGCGGACCTCGCGAATCTGCAAAACCAGCACAGATAGTGATTAGAACTCTGAGGTAAATTAATACAGATATTCATTTCACAGATTATAAATTATAACTGTTTTTTTTTTTTTTTAAAGTTATATATAATGGTCCATATTCAGCTAATATATAGCAAAATTTCCTGGTTGAATGACTATTTGATCAGTTAGTTACGGATTCGCCTGAAGGTGGCGCATCAGAGCCGCAACGAATAATGGCGTGAGCCTGGCTGACTATACTTCCCAGCCGAATAACCAAATACACAAACTTCAATCTGATATTTATATTAGCATAATCAATTATACACCACATATATATATATATACATGAAAGGACGGGGCTGCCCTCTATGGAAGATCTTCTGATCAAAAAGAATCTCCGGTGGACTGGACACCTCATGAGGATGTCATCAGACAGGCTACCAAAGCAGATTCTCTACTCTCAACTGTCATCTCTGGTTCAAGAATACCATCAAGAGAAACCTGAAGCTGAGAGACATTAAGACCGACTCATGAGCCATGTTCACACGGGCAAAATGTGAGGCGAACTAGACAAATCGAATCAGGTGAGGCGAATTAGCGGCCCGTTCACACGGGCAGTACTTGGGCCGGAAATCGAATGCTGCGCATGAGCAAGTCCAGCCTAACCAGCGCCATTTTGGGTTCGACGATGCTGGCACCAGAGAGTGTGGGTTCGACCTAGATATGTAATGACTGAATCGTATTGGTTTGGAACGGTCAAAACTTCTGCTGGGCAGTGAAACCCTAAAAATAAATGATAAAAAAAATATCTGTGCACCTCTAGCAGGTTCATAGACCAAATTATAGTATATAGATCGACGTGCTTAGTCCGCATCACGTAAGTCGGTTGCGTCCACACGGGCAAAATTATCCGCATCACAGGAATCGATTCACGTAGACTACCTCGCTTAGGTGGTTTACAGGATCCGCATCACGTGAGTCGAATCAGCCCTAATCCGCCTCAGACGTGCGTTCACACGAGAAATGTGATGCGAACTATACAAGTCGCTTTCTACGAATCGATTTACATTGCCCGTGTGAACAGGGCTATGGACATCACTCTCACAGCAGAGAGCTAAATGGAGAGCGGCAGTCAAGTAATGAAAGCAGTCTTTGTCGCATCGCGACCGACAGCATGATGATGATGATATAATATAAATATATCTAACATAGAATATAGGTAAATGAACTAACATAAAGTATGGTAAAAGTCAGATTTTGGACTGTTTGTAATCAACAAACAGTTACAACCCATAAACAAGAAACAAGAAGAAAACCAAAATTATTGCTAAAACAAATTAAACAAATTTGAATCAAATTCGACTAGTGCTGCCCAGCAGTGAAAACAAGTGTCAACACACTTATCCGTTAGAAATTCATCACAAAAAATATATAAATAATAATACATATATAGCTGGACATGAATATACACTTATATCCGTGTGTGTATATATCATTGGTTTGACTCGACCGGGATTCCAACTCCCGACCTTCTACACGGAAAGCCTGCGCTTTCACAATTGAGCCACCACATTTGAAAGGTTCGAACACTGTCGAATCAAACCAATGACATACAACAAATTTATACTTGTTGCTACCAAGTCTGGTGCTCAAAATTAATAGGATAGGACAAGGACCGGTTAGCTCAGTATCAGGATAATGTGACTAAGTGGGATATCAGATCATGGTGCTGGCAACTCCCAGTGGGGCATCATCACCATAAGCGTGCACTGTCACAAGTCAATATCCGTCCTGATATGACATAACATGTTGCTAGGACATCAAAACCCCAGCAAACAAACAACGCTAGAAGGAAATGGTTGTTATTTTACTAGACGCGAAGCGGAAATGGGCCTACCTGTCCCTTGCGGCGGATCTTTTGTTTGCGAGCCTTCATCCTGTTCTTGACGCGTGGGTTTCGATTCTCCTTCTTCTTTGGGGCTTGCAGGCCTTTGTTTTTGAGGATCTGAGAAACGAAACGATGACGACAAAATGGAAATGATTACCTTTCACATATCTCTACCAGCACCGAAGAACAACCTAGTACATGCTTCCAAAGTTGACCTGCTGCAACTTTGGGAAATACCCATTCTTTAAATATAATATGTGGCGTTCTCTGTGGCGGAGTGGTTAGAGTGTCTGACTTTTTTCTAGGTCCTAATCTGAGGGTCGGCGGTTCGATTCCCCGTGTCCCCAGCTCTGCGAATTTGGATTTCCACCGCTGTGTATAACTTACAGCGTCATCAAAGGCCGGTTGCTCTCATACCATGTCTATGTGGTGTGGGAGGTTAAAAATCCCTTGGGTCGGTAAAAGTGTAGGCTCGGGCTTTCTACGACCAGCAGTGGAATGAGGAAGACCAGTCGTCTATGACTGAAATTTCCCTGCTTAAACAACTAATGGACAAAAAAAATTTTTTTTTTTTTTTAAATAGGGTGAGGTTTCCATTTTTACACAAGTACTCACTGATTATTGATACGTATAGATGTATAATCTCATTTGCATAATATTAGGCAGTGAACTTTACGGCCGGAAAACCAGTGCTACGCCACTGACACCAGATTATGTTCGCTGAGTAAATGGTTTACACGATAACAAAATCAAACAAAAAACCCTCAGTATCCACTGGCTAGTTTGATATCACATTAATGATTCACATGAAACCCTTTGAAAAAACAAATTAGACAAGTTTCAGTGAAAAGTACAGGCCGGCAGCACGTTCTGCGGCACAGCAAACATTTAGAGTGACCAGACAACATTTAGAGCGAGCAGACAACATTTAGAGCGAGCAGACATTTAGTGTGAACACACATTTAGAGCGAGCACATAACATTTAGTGCGAAGACACTTAGAGTGAGCAGATGACATTCAGAGTGAGCAGACGACATTCAGAGTGAGCAGTTGACATTTCAAGAGAGCAGAAATTTCGAGCAACCAAGACATTTCGAGCAAGCAGACATTTTGAGTGGGCAGATGACATTTAGAGCAAAAAGAAGCAATTAGAGTGAAAGACAACATTTAGAGTGAGCAGACAGTATTTAGAGTGAACGGATGACATTTACAGCAAACAGACAACAATTAGAGCAAACAGACAGCATTTACAGCAAACAGACAACATTTACAGCAAACATACATTTACAGCAAACAGACAACATTTACAGCAAACAGACACCAATTAGAGCAAACAGACATTTAAAGCAAAACAGACATTTACAGCGAACAGACATTTACAGAGAACAGACATTTACAGCGAACAGACAACAATTAGAGCGAACAGACATTTACAGCGAATATGCCACATTTAGAGTGAACAGACATTTAGAGCAAGCAGACAACATTTAGTGAGCAGACGACAATAATCGGCAAGCGACCCGTACCTGGTAGGTGACGCCACGCTTCCCATCCTCCAGCTCCTCCTCATTAGCAGCAGCGCCTTCTCCAGACACCTCCTCTGGGGCTCGACTGTGAAGGAAAAGCCACAAGTTGTTACAGGCGAAAGCAAACACGGCTGATCTTGTTTGTGACAGAAGTCATTATTAGTGTTGATGAGTCATTGTGAAGGGAGTCATTATCTGTAGTCGGAGTGATTGTTTATGATGGGAGTCATTGTTCATGACAGGAGTGATTGTTTGTGATTTGGGTCATTCTGAAAGTATTCTTCTGGTATATATTCAGACTGGAAATGGTCGATGAATTGGTAAGAGCATTGGCCTCCTGTCTGGAAGGTCGTGGTTTTAAACAGTGACCTGAGTTAATCCAATGACTTAGAAAATTGATAGTTGTAGCTACCTAGCTTAGCACTTGGCTTTTTTGTTGTTGTAAATCTAGTTTATTCATTGAAGAATGTCTTTTGTCAGTGCCATGGCACTGGTCCTCCAGCCATGTGACAATAGTTATTTACAATATAGGTATATGTAGTCTGATATTGTCATCAGCAGCTAGCTCAAGTCAGCCGAAATAACAATATTAATCATTCCAAGACTTACATATATAGTACATAGAATATAAGCCACTACGGCAACATAAGGATAGACAAACACAGAGTTGGGCTGAGTTCATTTATTTTTTATCTCTGGCGGAGACAAAATATGCCCCACCTAAAAAGGAAAAATTTAGTTGAAGTGAGATCGATATAGTTGTATTACTGCGCGACACAGGTAGCGCCCCATACACGCGCGCATAACAAGGTGGGTGCGCGACTCCAATACTTCAAATCAATAGTACAATAATAATAATAAAGTAATAATAAACCTTGGGTTTGGCTTCGTTCTTTATATTATTATAATCCATTATAATACACATAAAATTCACATATGAGATAGTAATTATATGTTGTATTCATACACGTGTATGTGTATTGATTAGATCATTATGTTGCAGAGTGTTTAGGTGCATGGTTTCCCTTCATAGGTTTGTATACCCATTGTGTGAATTTCCTAATTGTTATGTGAATGGAGATGAAGTGTTAGTACTAGGATAAGGCAATGACTGGCTTGCTGTGTCACCATAATATGACTGAGTGGGATATTGAGGCGTGGTGTGAGCGGCCTAGTCACTTGGGTGAAACAGCACTACAACGCCATGAGTACGTGCTGTTACATGTTGGCACCTGTCCTGATACTAAACCCAACAAATAAATAACCAGTTTATACATAATCGCTTTACTCACCCATCAGCTGACTGCGGTTGTGCACTACCGCTTCGTGGTTTCTTGCCCGCTTTTATGGCGTCATAGAACTCCATCGCCTCTCGTTCGCCAGCAGTCAACCCATCATTCGCCTTCCGCTTCCGTCCCTGAAAGGGCACCGCACACCAGATTAGTCACACATAACAGAAAACAAATCAAATCAAAATTTAGAACTAACCTGTTACTGTGTTCGAGAAATATAAAAATGACCGTAACTCATTCCATGACTCAGCAAAATTAATTTGCCTTGTTGTCACTTCAAATATCTTCAAAGTTAACCATTTAAAATAAAAGTTACTTCAAACTAAAGTAGGATAGAGTATAACAATAAATCTACTCTATTTATCTCAGAAAATTGCAGAAATTTAAAAGCATCGGACTATACAACTTTAATAATAAAAGATTAGGCTTCAAATAGTCAAATATGTCCTGTTCCACTCCCCCCCCCCCCCCTCCCCCCCAAACCCCGACTATTTTTGGGGGCAATAAAAGCAATAACGCAACTCACCCATGACCGGCCACCCATATCTACTGCGGCATCTGGTTGTCCTTCGGCATCACTGTCAGAGTCCTCAAACTGACCGGCCGCCTCTCTCTTTTTACGCTGTTCCCTCTTCTTGGCCCTGCAAGAAAAACATATCAGCCACATTAGACAAATGTATCCGTAGTAATAATGGCTACCCATATTAAAAAAGGCAAACTATAGCAATAAGAGCTACCCATAGGAATAACAGGTATCCATAGTAATAACGGCATGCCATAGTAATAATGACTATCCCCAGTAATAACAGTTTGTCACAGTAAGAAGGGCATGCTAGCGTAATAATGGTAACTCATTGTAACAATAGAAATAATGGCAGCCCATAATAATAAATAATTTACTAGTTCGTAATTCTGACTGTGCATGTGCTGAAAACGACGTCGAGAGCAAAACAAAGGCGTACGGCCATTGAATTTGCCGATATGCGCAGTGCAAAACATTGTTTCTATTCAAAAGTAATAGAAATACAGAGCAATTTGGCATAAACATGGATGCACGAATGCAATATAATGATATAATGAATATATTTAACACACAACTATCCATAATTGAGCATTCTGAGCTAAGAAACATACAATTCCCCACAAAACAATCAAGTCACTTTACAGGCCAACTCTAATCACCATTTCTAATTCTTGTTCTAAGTATTAAAATGCCAAATGTGTCAACAGAAACTTGTTTCAAAGAAATATTATATAACCAATGTCTGATTAAGCTTACCTATTTCCTAACTCTACAGATGTTATTAACCATAGGATATAAATAAAACATGAATAAAATAGGTAAAACTGACTCTGGCTTTAGTTCCAACACTAGTCTGAGTGACCAGATTTGTCTAAATCTAAATGCAGATGGTATAAGATGTACCGATTAGATTGATGTAAATGCAATGCTGGATAAAATATTAACATCTTAATTTATTATATATATTTTTTTAGTTGGTATTCTACGTTTCAAACAAGAGCTGAGATCAGCTGAAACTAGCACATTTCATAGCTGCACCCAGGGTATTAGCATGTGCCATGTGCTTTGCGCAGGTTTGTTTTTCTTCCATGCATCCCACAATGCACAGCGCAGCTGGAATTACGAACTAGTCAATTGCATGTCATAGTAATAACCATAGAAATAAAGTCAACCCTGTTATAATGGCACGCCATAGTAATAACCATAATAATAATGGCATGCCATAGTAATATCCACAGAAATAATGGCAACCCATAGTAATAACACTATGCCACAGTGATAATTATAGAAATAATTGTGACAGATAGTAATAATGGCATGCCATAGTAATTATTACCACAGAAATAATGGCTACTCATAGTAATAACACTATGCCACAGTGATAATTATAGAAATAATTGTGACAGATAGTAATAATGGCATGCCATAGTAATTATAACCACAGAAATAATGGCTACCCATAGTAATAATGGCATACCATAGTAATAACCATAGAAATAATGTCGACCCACAATAATAACGGCATGCCATAGTAATAATGGCTACCATCAGAAGAGAGTATTAATATAAAATATGGCCCAATTTTCATTTGTATTCACGAGGGCGTGTGTGTGTATGTATGTGGGAGGGTGGAGATGACAACTTTGAATTTGATGTTTGATTTTGATGTTTGATTTTGATGGCTTTAGCAGACGCGGTGGCAAAATCAGGATAATTTACCACTCAGTTGCATTATCCTGATACTGAGCTAACGAGGCCTTGCCCTATCCTAGTAATGCAAAGCGTCAGGCTAGGTAGTGAGAAGAATGAATTTTGTAAGTCATTGGTTTGACTTGGTCGGGATTCAAGCTCAAGACCTTCTGCCTGGGAAGCCTGTGCTCTACCGATCAGGCCACCGGTGGAATCACTTAATAGACAAATTATGACAATCTTACAAAGATCTAAGTTGAAGTGCATAAGAGAGATTTGACACTATGTAAACTGGTTCTGTGGTAGGTACATGCGCAACTATTCATTCGGTTACATTGTGAGTTTCGCTTTAGGTTTTGTCGCTCGGATCTGGTTGGTTGTTGGAATTTTACATCCTGGGAACATCTACGGTCATATCAGGATGGGTATCGACTTGTGACAGTGTGCACTCATGGCAACTTTATAGTGGGAAATCAGACCACCAGCACCATGACCCGATATCCCACCGAATTACATTATCCTGACCATGAGCTAACCAGTCCTTGTCCTATCCTATAAATCTGAGCACCAGGTTAGGAAGCAGCAATTTTATAAGTCATTTGTTTGATGCGACTGGGAATTGAACTCCCCATCTCCCACACGGAAGGCCTGCGCTCTACCGATTGGGCCACCGTGTCCGGTGTCGCCGGGATCTAAAATCAAAGCAGCGAGACATACGGGTTATATATATGAATGACATATATGCAAAATGAGCTATGCTGCAAACCTATTACGAATGAACTCTTGGTGTACTGGTACTGGTGGCTCCTAGACTTACTTGCGCAACAGTTTATGGGTAACGGAGACTTGTGGCATGCCGGTAACCAGCTTCACCTCCTCACCGGCCTTGACCTTGGTGAGAAGCTTGTCCACTTCGATTGTCATCTTCACATCCGCAGCCTCCATCTGCTTCATCAGCTTTAAGCGTGGCAACGAAAAAGTGTGACCAATGGCAACGGACTAATGTAACCATGGCAATAGAGAAGTGTGCCCATGGCTACGGATATGTGTGAATATGGCAACTGGTTAGGGGTCACCCAAAGTTTTCAACATGTTCATGGTCGTATAAACAGGGCCCGTACGTAGATATGTGATGTGAAGATATGGAATTCAAGGCTATTTCAAGGATTATCAAGGCTATTTTTGATAGGAATTCAAGAAGAGGAATTTGTTTGTATTTAGTCCAAATTCGCAATTCTGAATGGCAATTTCAGACTAATTTAGATCAGTTCAATAGAATTTAAGGATTTTCAAGACTAATTACCAAAAATAGGTTAAATTCAAGGCCTTGAAATGGGGAAAATGAAGTTTAGACTTTCCAGGCCCCGTACGGACCCAGAATAAAGCATACTACATTTCCACCCCACCCCCACCCCCCACAGTGGTACACATTAACATTTTAATACAGAACATAAAGTACGCAGACAAATATGAAGTTTGGCTATGGAGTAAAGGTGAGCTTAAAGTGTCGGGCTTTTAGTGTTGTGTAAATACACCAGGTCCAAGCTTCAGTTCAAAATCAGAGACCAGCAGAACCATCCAACTTCCGGTTGTGTAGATAGACTAGTTTGTAAGTCCAGCCACGCGGTGCATTGTGGGATGTGTTGCAGCAAAACAAACCTGCGCGAAGCACATGGCACATGCTAAGACACTGACAGCTGCTATGAAATCTGCTAGTTTCAGCTCATTTCAGCTCCTGTTTGAAACGTAAAATACCAACTAAAAATATATATATAATAAATTAAGATGTTAATCTGTTATCTAACATTGCATTCACATCAATCTACTCAGCACATCTTATTCTATCTGCATTTAGATTTAGACAAATCTGGTCACTCAGACTAGTGTTAGAACTATAGCCAAAGTCAGTTTTACTTATTTTATTCATGTTTTTATTTATATCCTATGGTTAATCAAATCTGTAGAGTTAGGAAATGTGTAGGGTTAATAGGACATTGGTTATATATATATCTTTGAAACAAGTTTCTGTTGACACATCTGACATTTTAATACTTAGAACAAAAATTTGAAATGGTGATTAAACATCAGACTGTAAAGTAACTTGATTGTTTTGTGGGGAATCGTATGTTTCTTAGCTCAAAATCTCAATTATGGATAGTTGTGCCTTAAATATATTCATTATATTATTATATTGCATTCATACATCCACGTTTATGGCAAATTGTTCTGTATTTCTATTAATTTAGAATAAAATCGATGTTTTGCACTGCACGTATCGGCAAATTCAATGGCCGGGTGCCTTTGTTTTGCTCTCGCCGCCGTTTTCAGTGCATGCGCAGTCCGAATTACGAACTAGTATATACAGCAGGTCCAAGCTTCAGTCCTTCCTAAAAAACTAGCGGAACCATCCTACTTCCGGTCGTGTAAGCACACCAGGTCCAAGCTTCCGTCCCTCCTCAAAACCAGCGGAACAATCCCACTTCCGGTTGTGTAAGCACACCAGGTCCAAGTTTCAGTCCTTCCTACTTGCGGTTGTCTTCTATGGTTTAATACAATCCCGAAAACTAAAATTATGGCCATGTTCTGCAATCAAATGGACAGGCCTGGAGTTTGGCAAATTCCCAGAGGGCAGCGGAGAACATGGGAAAAATGGCGAAAACTGGTTGCAAAATCATCTCTGTGCCCCAACGACCCTCAGAGTTAAGGAAATGATGAATGATGATGATGATGATGATGATGATGATGATGACGACGGTGTGTACTACCTTTTGGGGAGTGAGGAGGAGGTGGGGGGGCTAAGAAAGTAAGTAAGCACTCTTTGCACAATTGTCAAAATGGCGAAAACTTTGGATTTCCAGAAACATTAAATTCCCCAACAGCAGACAACATTTACATTACAAGCAGTAGATAAAGCGATAACACTGCCATTCAAGGTTCTGGTGGAGATTCACATACCTTCCTGTACTGCACAAGGCGGTTCACGACTGGGTGACTGTGGAGCTGTGCGGTGTGTTTGGCCTTCAACATCAGGTAGAAGCTGACGTTAACGCAGTAGCTGCAAATACATCAATACCCATTTGTTTGTTGAGGTTTATATCCTGGCAACATTGGGGATTTATGTCCCCGCAACATCTAAGGTTGTATCAGGATGGGTACCGACTTCTGACAGTGCACACTGGACTTGGGACAGTGCCCACTCACGACGACCTGATAGCGACATCCCACTGGGAGACCAGGCCGCCAGCAACATGACCTGATATCCCACTAATTCACATTATCCTGATACTGTGCTAACCAGTCCTTCTTGCCCATATCAGAGAGCGTGTATATAAACAGATGAGAGGGACAACTGTCATACTAGACCCTGTAACAGCTGCCTACTGTGGCGCTCCAAGTGGTGGTTGTTGAACAAATGGGCAAACTCAAGGTATTGTCAATGGCAGTGAGCAATCTTCCTACAGAAAACGTTAAATATCTCTAAAACTACAACACCTAGAAACAAACTGATTGGAATACACATAGAAAACATGTTTACCAACAAGATTATATTAAATTGATATGGTTAGGGTTCTGGATTTCTATTAATTTGGAATAAAACTGACGTTTTTCACTACGCATATGGCAAACTCAAGGCATTGTCAATGGTCGTGTGCAATCTTCCTACAGAAAAAGTGAAATATCTCTAAAACTACACCACCTAGAACAACTGATTGGAATACACAGACAACATGTTACCAAACAAGAGTATCATTAAATTGATATGGTTAGGGTTCTTGATTTCTAGTAATTTGGAATAAAACTGACGTTTTTCACGACGCGTACAGCACACTCAAGGCATTGGTCAATGGCGTGACAATCTTCATACAGAAAAAGTTAAATATCTCTAAAACCACATGAGCTAGACACAAACCGCTTGGAACACATATAGAAAACATGTTTACCAAAAGGATTATATTAAATTGATAAGGTTAGGCTTCTGCATTTCTATTAATTTTGAATAAAAACAAATGTTTTGCACTGCACGTACCATCAAACTCAAAGCTTGTTCAACACTAACCGCCAGGAACGCCACTGTAGCCTGTGTTACCGATTTTCGCGGGAGTTGTCCCTCTCATCTGTTTATATACACGCTCTCTGCCCATATCCTATTAATGCCAAGTGCCAAGTTAGGTAACGACAACCGTCAATTTTGTAAGCCATTGATCTGACGCGGTTGGGATTGAAACTCTTGATGTTCCGCATGGGAAGTCTGTGCTCTATCAATCTCGCTACCACGTCCAGTCTGGTGAACTATGTGGTGGCACTAATAGAACTGATAGGTGGCGCTGTGAATGGGTCAAAACACTGGGAATATTGGACTGTGAAGCTCCTGTTCGTACTTTTCAGGCGCCACCCAACTGTACAGAGTAATAAACATAAACGCGCAGAAAGCTGACCAGTTGAATAGAATAGACCAACACGTTCTCACGAATAAAATGCTCATTCAATGGCACCTTTCGAAATAATGTAGGCATAGCAAATAAAGCTATTGTTTGAATAAAAATAATGTTCCACCAGGGATTCACCGGGATTCAATATATAACCATGTGTAATGTGCAATGATAGTACTGCTCCTCGAAGCTATTATCCACATGTACATGTGATGTCGCCACTGCAGCGACAAGGGATCATAATAAATAATAACACCGCTGTGCGTCACCATGACGCAGGTGTAGCGCATCAATTTATTTCCTAACTTGACTCGATCCAGCTGTACAACCATACTCCACAGAGCTCCAATTCTAGTACCAGTCGAACATAAATCTGTGAGATTAGTTCGACGAGTGAGTGCCCAGTCGAACACGCTTAATTACTTACTTGAGTGCAAGCTCGAGCTTGGTGCTGATGTACTTGGTGCCCATGCTCGGTGGCAGCTGACCGCCCTTTGACAGTTCGAGTAGTGGCAACCACCGGGTGTGGACCTCCGTCATCTGATATCAAATCACATATAATCAGGCAGGGGAAAAAAAAGGAAAGTTTGTTTCATTTAACGACACCTCTAGAGCAGATTGATTTTTATCATAGGCTATTGGACATCAAACAGGGTCATTCTGACATTTCTTTTGAAGGAAACCTGCTGCTGCCACATAGGCTACTCTTTCCGATAAGCAGCAAGGGCTGTTTCATATGCACTTTTCCATAGACAGGACAGCACATATCACATCCTTTAATGAACCAGCTGTGGACCACTGGTTGGAACGGAAAATAGCACAAACTGCAAATAGATCCACTGAGTAGGATCGATCCCATGACTGACACCTTCACAGGTGGACACTCTACTGCCTGAGCTATATCTCGCTCCCCTATAATCAGGGATGACAATTTTGTTTGTTGAGGTTTCACAGCCTAGCAACATCTTTATAGTGCTGCCCCATAGGAAGATCAGGCCGCCAGCACCATG
Organism: Branchipolynoe longqiensis; assembly: GCA_030323885.1. NCBI lineage: Eukaryota > Metazoa > Annelida > Polychaeta > Phyllodocida > Polynoidae > Branchipolynoe > Branchipolynoe longqiensis. The sequence continues at coordinate 60,087,047 of CM059200.1, read as the reverse complement.
ACCCGATATCCCACCTAGTCAGATTATCCTGATACTGAGCTAACCAGTCCTTTCCCTATCCTAGTAATGTCGAACGGCAGGCTAAGTAGTGACAAATATCAATGATGTAACAGGGATTCGAACTCCCGACCTTCCGTACGGGAAGCGTGAACTGTACGGATTCAGCCACCACTTTCGGTCAGGGATGAAACTCTCGGGCAAAAAAAGAGGGAAATCTATGGTAACATAACTTTTATATATTTACTTTAGAAAAATTATATGACTACCATGTTTAAGTTCTATTCAAGCTCTTTCCATTGGTAGATGTTCCATTAAGATAGAATGCATTCTCAAAATTAAAATTGTTTCTATATTTTTTTTTAAAACATGCATAGCTACATGTATATGCTAGTAATTATACATGTTGGCCTCGCTAACATGGGTAATTTGCTTACGAGGCATCGGGTGCATCGCGCTCCCCTGCTGATCCGCACTAGAACCGGCTGCTTTCCTGCTGAACCGATTAGCACATGGTGCTTCACTTCTCGCCCGGAGCTCAAGCTAGCAGGTTCACTCTACCACTAGTAAGCAGCGCACTATGTGATGGACACTAAGGCAGAGGGCCTACAACACGTGGCCTGGTAACCGCTCACCTCAAGTAGAAGCCAGACATGCAACCCGCAAAGAAGAGACTTGGACGACCACCACTTTCTACCTCAACTACAAGAACACAAACCCCGTCCTGATATGACCTTAGATGTTGCTAGGATGTAAACAACAACAAACAAACAAGAACACAACAAGTGCGAAGGGCGCGCTCATCATGTCAAGTTCAGCAACAGGAGGACAAATCGGATAATGAACCTGAGTGTTCAGCAGCACAGCATGTACCAGAGACTCCGAGCACTCCGGCGGCGAGAGAACTGGCCGAACAGCAAGCTACAATACTACAGCTTCGCCAAGAAAACAGGAGGATCTCAACTGTGTTCTCCAGGCTTAACTCCTTGGAGAAGATAGCGGCCATGCCCGGTGTGTCCCTTCCACATGCTCAGCCTTCTCCGGCTCCCTCCCCGAGACCCTCTCCCCGCCCTTCCACCCCTCAGAGGCCGGTGTATGCGCACTCAATGCCTACCACGTCTCCCCTGCCTACCAGCTCCTACACTGCCAGGGCTCACCCCTACATGCCCACCCCCTCCCCCGACACCGCGGTCAGTCATGCATGCATCATGTGGCAGCAACGCTGCCGCCGCAACAGCAGGTGGCAGTGTACGCGTCTCCTCACCCGATACCTCGCTACCAACTGGCTCACCCACAACCACAAGTGACGACTGACCTCCTCTTGGAAACCACACAGTTCCTGCAAAAACCCGGGGGGATGTGTGCAGGAAAATTGCTCTTAGTGAGGCCACATGGGCCGAGTATTTTCTGGCGCTTAGTATATTGGCAGCGCAACCCTCATTCCCGCAGGCCTGATTCCCAGCCCTCCTCCAGCAGGCCTGGTTCCCGGCCCTCCTCCAGCAGGCCTGGTTCCTGGCCCTCCTCCAGCAGGCCTGGTTCCCGACCCTCCTCCAGCAGGCCTGGTTCCCGGCCCTCCTCCAGCAGGCCTGGTTCCCGGCCCTCCTCCAGCAGGCCTGGTTCCTGGCCCTCCTCCAGCAGGCCTGGTTCCCGGCCCTCCTCCAGCAGGCCTGGTTCCCGGCCCTCCTCCAGCAGGCCTGGTTCCCGGCCCTCCTCCAGCAGGCCTGGGTCCCGGCCCTCCTCCAGCATGAGGAAGACTTGGCCCTCATGGCAGTCATCTGGGACTGGCCGACTTGTCGGAGGTGGTCCGAAAAAGTCTTCCAAATGATAGCAGATGGCAGACTTAGGGGAGGGTTGGAGCAATTTAACTGCTATTAAAGATATTCAGAGGGATGTGTGCATGGAAGCAGTGCGCACACTTCAGTCACGTGCTTCTTCATTTCATATGTCTGATAACACCAGGCAGCACTCCCTCCCGGCTTCCTCCTCCCAGCCCGTGGAAGATGCCGCCAGCTCAGCCACCTCGCCTATTTATACAAGAGAAGAGTATAATAAAGAAAGTGACAGGAAGCCGTGTTACCTCTGGAATTGGGGTAAAGACTGTGGGAACCAGTCGACACACGGCACACTTCCAGAGCACTACAATCATACCTGCGTGTGGTGCACCTACAAATTTAAAAGAGTCCTCAATCATAGAGAGCAGGACTGCCTCAAGAAGTTCTGAAATTTGTATCGTTGAACATGTACTGTGTAATGCCGTTAGTTCAGTTGGTGTACGTGACTTAGCTGACCATGTGGCCTCACCCACACGCAACCTAGCTGACCACGTGGCCCCGACCACGCGCAACTTAGACACTGACCTACTCCCAAGTCGAGTAACTAAGCAACACCTGCCCACCCTCCCGCTTGACCAAGTTTATACCACTGCCCATAGTCAGTCGCCCGTCTCATCACTCAATGTAAATAATACGCTATCGGATAATGTTATGTCGAAACATTTAAATGTGAACGTAGACAAAATTTCTCCGTGTTCCACAGTCACTGGAAGTAATGTTCACATTGAAAATAAGCTAAGTATTCCTATGTCTAATAATGCTGAAATTGTTTTGACTGAATTAAGTCTACCACCTGTATTCCGATAATTATACATTGGTGGGAGATGTGAACTGGTCTATAAGGGATTACAAATGTTATATAAAGGGTAAATTATGTAATGTGACCAGATGCATGTGGTATTGTGTAGTGCTGGTGATCCTTTACTTAGATTAAATAGACATTGTGTATTCTATAGATAGTGTGAGAGGGGCTCTAGTGTTAGTGTGATAGGGCCTTAGCAGCTCTGCTCACAACCCCCTCCCCCCCAGCTGTTAGTCACGGATCACTGCACACCCAGACACAACAGGGCAGTGAGGCCAAAACAACCAAGGCATGGTTACAAGCATGCTTGTTGTTAATTGGTGGATATGTGAATGCTTACTGTTGATTGGAGGATCTGGTCATGTGACAGGCCATCTTGGATTCTAAAACCACTATATAATAATAAACCTGAGGGTGCAAGCTCTCTCTAACTTTCACTCTATACTCTGCCTTTCTTCTACTTGCCTGTAGTGATTTCCTATTTAGCCTGCCTACACAACTGCAGCTGCCAGCCGACGACTTTACATAAGCAACACCTGCCCACCCTCCCGCTTGACCCAGTTTATACCACTGTCCAGTCAGTCGCCCGTCTCATCACTCATTGTAAATAATACGCTGTCGGATAATGTTAGGTCAAAACATTTAAATGTGAACTTAGACAAAATTTCTCCGTGTTCCACAGTCACTGGAAGTAATGTTCACATTGAAAATAAGCTAAGTATTCCTATGTCTAATAATGCTGAAATTGTTTTGACTGAATTAAGTCTACCACCTGTAGTTTGATTGGTTCGAGATAGCATTGTCACTGCCAATTGAGTCACTATCCAAATCATTTATCCCGCCGCCTTCACCGTTAATGTTTAGAGAGTCTCTTCTCTCTTTTTGGCCACTTTCTTCCGAGTCAGCGTGGTGCACTTCCAGTAATTACAAGTTCATTTACGATACAGGACGCATAACAGGCTTGCCTAACTATCTACAGGCTAGACATTCACTACTGTCGGGCTTAAACATTCCAAAATGGCGGGCCCTATTGTTGGATTATCCCGACACACTGCTTGTTGATCATCTAGAATTTGGGTGGCCTCTTGACTACACAAACAATGTGATTCCAACACCCACTAAAACTAACCATTCGTCAGCAGCAGAAGCAGATTTGCACATTTGTAAGTTCATAACAGAGTTGCAACATGGTGCTTTATTAGGTCCGATTGTTTCGCCGCCGTTCTCCCCCTGGTGTCAATTAAGTCCTATGATGAGTCGGGCCAAAGAAGAATTCTTCAGCAAAATGCATAATAATAGATCTCAGTTCCATAAGGCAAAATCGTAAATGCAGGTATAGTCAAAGGTTTTTTTACTTAGGTACGCTGTTTAGTTTTACGTTACTCTGTCTCAACCCTGACACACAGATTAACTAAATTGCGCCCTAACGCTTGCCTGTGGGGTGCCGACCTAGCCCAGGGGTACAGACAGCTCAGAGTATGCCCACTTTCCACACCTCTACTAGGTATTTCACTTAATAATAATATTTATATAGATATTGCACCACTTTTCGGTTGCCGTACTTCAGCATTAGCCTGTGCAAGGACGACACGAGCAATTGTCTGGCTCTTAAGACAACGAGGTTATTTCTCGTTGTGCTACTTAGATGTCAAAATTTCCTCACTGAAAAAGCTGGGAACACTTGGAACAGTTTACCAGCTGATGTAGTGAATGCCCCAAGCTTAAACTCTTTCAAAGGACGCCTCGATAAGCACTGGGTAATTTACCGCTACAGTCAGCGCTCGCCGCACGAAAACTATAATTTCACTAGGTCCCACTTAGACAGGCCAAAGCTGCTAACAGGCACTGATGCCTAATTTCTTAAGCAGAAGAGGATAAGTATAAGTATAAGTATAGATGATTTTATAGGCGTTGAAAGCACTCCGGAAAAAGCAATTAAAGCGTATGCAAAATTTAATGAATTAACTTCAGAACTTGTTCTAGCATTGGCATTAGAAAAGTGCATACCACCAACTACTGTAACAGTGTTAGAAGAATATGTAGCTTGGAAAACTAAATTAACGGCATATAAGAAAACAACTTCAAAGTCTTGCAGGAAAATTGCAACATTTATCAAAATGTATAAAGCCTGCCACATGTTTCTCGAACCGAGTACTAGCCGCCCTCAGGGCCTCACCATACGTGGGCCAACATGTATTTGACAAAGACCTATTAAGAGACCTTGACTGGTTTCAGCTTTTCGCAGAATCCTATAACGGGGTGCAACTTATTCCAAGATCTCCTCCCACTGAGTGGTTAATTGAGTGCGACTCAACACTTAATGGAGCAGGAGCCTACTCGAAAACAGATTTCTATGCGACGGAATATTTAGACGAGCTGCGCTCGCTTAACCTTTCGATAACTCACTTAGAAGCTCTAAACCTAGTACATGCAGTAACTCATTTATTACCAAATAATTCTCATGAGTACGTAATCAAAGGAAACACTGATAACTTCGCTTCAAAACAAGTGCTTGATTCGGGAAAAGGCAAAGATATGATACTATGTGCGTGCGCCCGACAACTTTGGCTTCTAGCAGCCCAACTCAATTTCGACATAGAAATTAATTATAAATCAGGCGAGAAGCTAGTGCTGGCGGACGCACTAAGCAGGTCATACAATTCTCTAAGCAGTAAAACCAAAGCTAAAAATATGTGTAAAGCCCGAAATCTTAATGAAGTGAACATACAAGTAGATCTTAAAATATTACAATTTGCACTGTAAACTGTACTTTCGCCTGGAAGATTAAGTAAACTCTTTTGGCTCTATCTTCCAGGCACCATCAGCAGCTACTGAACCTGTAAGCGAAGGCACTTGCGCCACCGGCTGAAATCTCCAGGCAGCTACTTTATTTCCGTCATGGTTTGGATTATAGGCATGACTGGGGAAGAATCCTCTTTTGCAGCACCCGAGATTAAGACATTAAAGAGAGGTTTGTTCCGAACCGCCACTCATGTGGCATGATGCGCCACGCCGTTGTCTGTCCCTGAACTTAGAGCCATAATCAAGTTCTTGCATTCTCTGAGTCCGGTGCCGTATGTAATTGGTTTCTGCATGCTCATAAGGCAAAGTAACTTGCTGCCTCGGTCTGCGTCCCTATGTAATGACGATCATGTAATTAAGTTTAAGGATATCCGCCCTAGACTAGATTCCCTCATAGTAGTTTGTTCTACAAAAACTAGGTTTGTTACTGAGACACCGGTAATCTTCAGACTTCCTTCCCTGTCAGACTCGCCTTACTGCCCACTACAAGCTTGGTTCAACTATGCCAAATGGCTTATGCCACATGGTGACAAGGACGTTAAGGCTGTCCTCAATAGCAGCGCTGGGTAAAGGTAAGGGTTTCACTACCCACAGTCTGAGGAGAGGGGTTGCTCAGGCTTGTCAGGGCTCAGGTTTGACTCTTGAAAATATAATGGCCGCAGGAACATGGAAGAGTCAAGCAGTTAAATTCTACCTGAAACCTATCCATATTAGTGCAGCACCCGCAGCGCTCGGCAATTTGTTGGGTTAAGCGCTGTCCTGTCTATTAACTGTTGTGGGTATCCGAATTGAATCTAGCATTTAAGTCAACTATGACTTCTATATATGTACGACTGATATTGGACCTATACCGGTCGTTAGCCATTACAGATAAAGCCATTGTTACTAGTTTAAGATTGAAGCCCTGTCGCCGACTTGCCATTACTGCTCAACTTCCTTGAAGTTACGGACTTGTTTTTTTCATTATTAAATAAAATTGTTAGTTAAACTCATATTACTGTGTCGATCTTGTTGCCTCCTTAAGTGAATTATACATGTTGGCCTCGCTAACATTGGTAATTTGCTTACGAGGAGGCAGGTGCATCGCGCTCCCCTGCTGATCCGCACTAGAACCTGCTGCTTTCCTGCTGAACCGATTAGCACATGGTGCCTCACTTCTCACCCGCAGCTCAAGCTAGCAGGTTCACTCTCCCACCCACCCACCCCGGGGCTGAGCGCTCTCCTGTCTATTAACTGCAGCGTGTATCCGAATTGAATTTAGCATTCAAGTCATGAGAATTTCCATCTACTGTTTATGTCATTGTCTATTTTGAGCCTTCTATTCAACTATGACTTCTATATATGTACTACTGTTATTGGACCTATACCGGAAAAGGCAAATATACGATCCTGCTCTACCAATTCGGCCACCACACCCAGTGCTCTGGGAGAGGATGTTGGTTTTTTTTTGTTACCATGTGTCTAGGTGCTCACCGTAGCCTTGTAGTCTGCGATCAGTTCGAGTAGCTCAGGCGACTCCTTTTTGAGCAGTTCCAGCTTGGCGCGGTTCGACAGGCTGCTCACATCAGTCGTGATCTTCTCACTGCGGTCAGCCGACACCGGCTTCTTTACAGCCTAAAGCGCAAAGAAAAATTATCTGATATTTAAATTAGCATAATTCGATGATTTTGGGTTTCTGCCATATTTTAAGATAAATATATTAGGTTGATCATTATTATTCACTTTACTGGGGAAGAATCCTGGAGTAACTTTTTATTTCAAATAGTTAACTTTGAAGATATTTTGAAGTAATAATCCCAGAGCCATGATAATGAAACAATGACGTCAAAGACATGTGATTATGAAACAAAAATGACCTTAAGACTTATGAAACAATGACCCCAAATACTGTTGATTATGAAACAATGACCCCCAAAGACACATGATTATGAAACAATGACCTCAAAGACGCCCAGCCCAAAGTCGGTGTCATCCAGCTGCTCCGCCATCTTCTGCTGCAGTTTGAGCGCCTCCTTCTCCTCCAGCGCAGCCGCTGCTGGCTCATCCTCAGCGCCATCTGTCGAAGAACACAAGAATGAAAGTGATCTCAGGAGGGAAAAAAGCAGAAATTAACAGTGAGAAGAGTATAAATTCGGGATGAAAGTGGTATCTTCAATATATATATTTTAATCTGTTTATTTTTATCCTTAAAAAAATAAAAAAATTCACCTGCAGGCTTCAAACGGATGGGATATATAAACCGTGGCCGAGTCAAACCGACATTAAAAAACAAAAAAACTCGTCGCCACCTAGCCTGGCGCTTGGCATTACCAGGATAGGGCAAGGAGGAGTGTAATGAGGAAGACCAATTGTCTGCGATTGAAGTATCCCTTGCGTAATCAAACTAATTTTTTTTTTAATTCACGAGTGGTCGGTCTCGGACAAACTTTAAAATCTATTTTTAGCACATTGAATGTAATAGCGACAAATTCTACAGGTCAAGCAGTACAAACGTAAAACATGCAGGTCCAATTAAAAAGAACTCACCGAAATCGTCTTCGTCACTGACATCGTCCGCCCAGTAGTAGCCCTTCCTCTTCTTTCCCCACGCTTTCTCGTTCGGCAGTCCTGAATAGCCGAAGAGATAAAGAACAGTTGTAGCCACGTACAGGTGTGCCCTACTTAGCACAACCCCGCTTGGCATTTATTCCGGGGTTCGTACATATGTGAAGATATGGAATTCAAGGCTACTTCAAGGTTTTTCAAGGCTGGTTTTGATAGGAATTCAAGACTATTTTCATTTGGATTACAGGAATAAAACAAGAATGACGAATGGCGATGTCAGACTAGTTTAGATCAGTGGGGACAGTTTAATGCAATTCAAGGCTTTTCGAGACTAATTACCCAAAATAGGTTTAAATTCAGAGGATTAAAATCCGATCAAGTCAAATCAATTACTTTTAAACTGATGACAATTGTTGCTACGTAGCCTGGCGCTTGGCATTACTAGGATAGGGAAAGGAGCTGTGGAATGAGGAAGACCAATTGTTTGCGATTGAAATTCTCCCCGCTTATCCAATGAATGGAATAAAAAACAAATAAAATCATCAATATTTTAAAGCCACTCGATATTAAGTTTCTGTACTGTAAATGCTCTCTTAAGTCTCTAGCATTAAACATGTTGGCTGCAGGCTAACATGGATAATTTGCACACGAGGCACGTGTTCTATTTTTAGTCTTCCTCGCCAATCGCCTACGCCTAGTCAGTCACTTCTCCACTGGCTGCTCTACACACCACTTCGATCACCCACCCACCCACCCACGTTACAAGGGTTTGAGTGCTGTACTGCTGTCATCTCATCATGTTGTCATATCTACATGTCACGAGTTGTTCATACTGCTGAACTGATAGATCTGCTTAGGGCGCCTGGGTCACCGTGCCTGGCCCTCATCACGTTGCCGCTGATACGTCAGCCAAGATTAATTCTATTAATTTGATTAAATAACAAAATAACTTTAAACGTTCTTATTTCCTTTTCGTCCTTTATTGTATGCTTGTGTGTACGAGTGTGTGAATTATGTGCAAATGTGCTTATTATATATCATAAACTTGTTATAAATCTGCATACAACTAATATTAGACTAAAGCCAAGATAGTATCAATAACTTATATCCTGTGTAATCATGTAACATACAATTCACCACCAAACAAAATAGGTAAATATATAATATGTTATTCTAACCTGGAATCACTCAATAGAACTATAGAAGAGAAAGCAAAAATCTATGTAAGCACCTCTTGGCGCATTCATACTTATGGCGTAAATATTGGCAATGCATATGGTGTGTATTCGAATGAATAAATGTCTACAACAAAAAAAAGGTGAAATAGAACAAGGCGATGCACTGACTGACCATCGTCCTTCTTGGCATCTTTGTCTTCGCTTTCGCTGTCACTGTGGAAGCCTTCCTTGACACCGTGTCTGCGGAGTTGTTTCAGCCTTTCTTTGTATTCAGCCACTTCGTCGTCATCACTGCTATCATCGTCACCCAGCCCCAGCACAGACTCCTGAATTCACAAAAGATAGTTTTGGGGGTTGTTGCAGTTTAAAGTTCTGGCAACATCTAAGGTCATATCAGGATGGGCACTGACTTGTGACCATGCGCATTCATGGAGACTTTATAGTGTTGCCCTAATGGGAAATGGAATCAGGCCGCCGACACCATGACCTGATATCCCACTCAGTCACATCCCGATACTGAGTTAACCAGTCCTTGCCATATCCTATTAATGCCGAGCACCAGACTAGGAGGTGACAAGTGTCCCACTCGCGAGGCCCGTGCTAATGTCCCACCCGCGAGGCCCGTGCTATACCAATGCGACTGCCGCGCCTGATGAATTCATAAGGACGGGGGGAGGGGCGCTTTGCAACCACAATCCGGTAACCTGCTTGCGACCAAAGCAACAAAAAAAGGCAGGAAAATCAATGGTCAGCGTCCTCCGTCATACCGTTTTGATCGGCAGAAGGTTTTTGGTGCAGCATCTGCAACGCCCTTATGACCAAAGTGGTCGCACAGTAGCCGACCTCTGGGTGACCACTTTGCGACCGGCCCTTTTTGGTGGTCGCAAGCGATCGCAAGTGTAGTGTGACTGGGGTATACTATAAGTTGTGTCATAAGGTACCCACCTTTTCATCAGAACTGAAGTCTGCTGGTTCAAGGGGACGCACACCCTTGTCTAGCAGAATCTGCAAAAGCATAAACCTGATTATTATCAGATGATGGTGGTGATGATGATGACGACGATGATTATGATTCAATTCAATAACTTGTACTCCAGAATATTACATTCGGGCCATTCTCTGAAATTGGGCACCACATATTTGGTTTCCACATTACGATAGCGATAGTTGGTTGGTTGTTGGAGTTTTACATCCTAGCAACATCTAAGGTCATGTCCGGACGGGTCCTGACTTGTGACAGTGCCCACTCACGGCGACTTTATAGTGCTGCCCCACAGGAAGACCAGGCTGCAGCACCATGACCTGATATCTTACTCAGTCACATTATCCTGACACTGAGCCAACCAGTCCTTGCCCTATCCTAATAATGCCGAGCGACTGCTTACGAAGCGAAGCGACAAGTATAAATCTTTATGTGATTGGTTTTACTCAACCAGGGTTCGAATCCCACAATCTATCAAAACAGGAGACGGAGACTCAACTAATTCGGTCATCCCATCTCGTCACGATGGTGATAATTAATTCTTTCTTTTTTTGTTGGTATCAAGTCAAATAATTAATGTAGCCTCTGTGTGTTAATATGGTAGCAATAGTATATATATATGTATTTAATTTATCCCACAAAATATATCAAAATTATGCTTGTAATTTGTATATGGTGCTAATGTGAAAATTTATACATCGACGCCATGCATTTACCCCCCCCCCCCCACTTTTTCTTGTAAGACATAATCTTGTTAGCTTAATTGTAATCATTAAAATCTTTGAATTTGTTGTGAATGTTAAAATGATGTCCTCGATTTGTGCTTATTACCTTGGTACACAAACACGGAACAAAACAGACATACTTAGTGTGACCTAATTTAGTATCTCAGTACAGACATGCTTATTGTGACCTAAATTAGTATCTCAGTACAAAACAAACATGCTTATTGTGACCTAAATTAGTATCTCAGTACAAAACAAACTTTATTGTGACCTAATTTAGTATCTCAGTACAGACATGCCTATTGTGACCTAAATTAGTATCTCAGTACAGACATGCCTATTGTGACCTAAATTAGTATCTCAGTACAAACAGGCATGCTTATTGTGACCTAAATTAGTATCTCAGTACAGACATACATGTATGCTTATTGTGACCTAATTTAGTATCTCAGTACAAGATATACTTAGTGTGACCTTATTTAGTATCTCGGAACAGACATATGAGTCGAGTCTTATTCGCCAGTGTTGCATGGTGAGCGCATACCTTTTCTTGCTGGTTGTGGAAGTCATCAACGGCATCATTATAGAAGTCACTGTCACGTGGATCCGGCACCTTTTCCTTCTGGTATGCACGTTCATCGTCAGAGTCATACGTCACATCAGGCTTAACTATCTTCCCCTTCCTGTCAATCAGTAATATTTCATTAAACCTGGTCTTGTCTCTGCCAACTAAGACTTTTTGGGGAATTCGATTCTCTCCAATGATTTTTTAAAGTTGCTGTACATGGTTTAGACTTTAGTCAATTGAACAATTCTCATTATTCTTCACTCCCAAAAAAGACTTGACAAGTTAAAATAGTAGGGTGTGCCTATGATAGTTGAGTATTTGAATAATAGTATATATTTAGTAGTATATTAACTTTAAGAATTAAGTTAGAATAGAGACTTGCAAATATTCGTGAAACGGTCCTCACGCATCGTCCCATAGGAAAAACTTGACCAAGCAGGGTGTTGCTTGCACTATCTCTATGGGGCAACCTTTCAGTGCTCAGCTAGATAAAAGATTCACCCCATACTTATAGTACAGGGGCGAACCCGTAGTCTAAATACGAGTGAAAATAGTTTCAGTATGGAACAGGGACTAGAAATTGTGGTTCCAGGATCAAATGGCTGCATATATCAGCACAGAGTTAGTGAAATGGGAGAGAATGCAAAAAGACAAGATGGTGGCGATAATTTAAAATTCCTTAAACTACATGTTTTATTATATATTTCAAATCAAAAGTAGCGGGTAAATATGAAGATTTATGTGAAGAATATATTTTGCTTCTTAAATTAAGAATTTACCATCTCAATTCATTTACCCGCCATGTCAAAATTCTTTGCTGGTTTTTCTAATGGTGGTTTTCACCCCAGTACTAGATGTACAGGGTGAATCCTTTATCTAAGATCAGCCTAGATAAAAGATTCACCCGGTACTTGTAGTACACGGGTGAAGACCAGCCTTATATAAATACGGGCGAAAATAGCGTTAGTATGGAAGTGAGGCTCCAGTATGTGGCTCCAGTATCAAATGGCTACCCATATTATGCATATAGGCACAGAGTTGGTGAAATGGGAGAGAATGCAAAAAGACAAGATGGCGGCCGCAGAACGCCGTCGATTTCACTTTTAAATCTTATTAAACTATATATTATATTATATTTTTCAACTCAAAGGTAGCGGGCTATCAATAAGACATATGTAAAGAATAATTGTTGCTTCTTAGATTGTAAAATTAGGCTCTCAATTCTTTGACCCGCATTTTCGCCAGCTTTTACATAAGGTTGGTTTGCACCCCTACTGCAGCAGTACGGGGTGAATATTGTATCTAAGATCAGCCCTGCTAAATGGCAGATGGGCCCATATAAAATTAGCACCATCAGATTTATAAACATGTTGTCTCTTTGTGTACCAGATGATTTTATTGTATCTCACACTATCTGGTGCGATTTTCGAGACATTTGACGATTTGTATTTTTCTGAGGTGCAAAGTGTGCTCCTTCATCTGTCAGCTGAAAATCCAGCAGTCTGATTGGTTTGTCATGACATGTGTTGTTGTTTACGGTTTTGTTGATTATGTTGTTTTGTCACTTTTGTTTAGTTTTTAACTAATAATATGTGGCAATTATGCAATATAGGGTATTCACGTGATGACACGAACCGGATGCGCAGCCATTGTGGCGATATCAACCAGTAAACATCCCATAGAGTTTGCCTGTACGCGCAGTGGAAAACATGTATTTCATTCAAAATTAATAGAATTCCGGAACCCTAACCATATAAATTTAATATAATCTATTCGTTGAATATGTTTTCTATATGTGTACCAAGCAGTTTGTTTCTACGTGGTGTAGTTTTAGAGATATTTCACTTTTTCTGTATGAAGATTGCTCACGGCCATTGACAATGCACTGGCACTGACACTCAGAATATCCCAACTTTCACTATTATCTCTTGTTTTTAATACTTTCAGCGTAAATTGCTCTTAGGTTACGTTAAATACTTCAGATCTTCCTCTTCAATCGCGCATTAAGATATTTTTAATCGATCCAATGAAAGCTTTAAAATTTATTTTACAAAAATAAATGCTCCACATAGACATAGCATTGCCGTATTTTATCCTTCGCGGGCAGTTTGCCGGTACGCGCAGTGCAAAACGTCGATTTTATTCAAAATTTATAGAAATCCAGAACCCTAACCGTAAAAATTTAATATAATCTTATTGGTAAACATGTTTTCTATATGTGTACCAACCGATTTGTTTCTAGGTGGGTTAGTTTTATAGATATTTCACTTTTTCTGTATGAAGATTGCTCATAGCCATTGAGTTTGTAGTGTGACAGTGTGTTATTATTGTGGTTACTATCGCCACAATGGCCGCACTTCCGGTTTGCGTGACGTCCGTGCATACCCTATATATTAGGTACGTGCACGTCCGCGCGCTACGCGACCGCCGTTTTCTGCCAAATATCTGTTCCTGGGAAACTCGTTTTGAAAACGGAGGGGTTCCCCAAAGTGGTTGTTTTTCATTAGCTCTATGGGGGTATCCCCATGACTTTCAGCCTATGACTTAGATAAAATGTTCAGCTACAAGCTCATGTTGACAGTTTGAAAATCCGTTCATGTTTTCTGTGCCTGTGCACATTCAGAAGATTTGACTTGATTTCAACACTCAAACTCCACCTTCTATACATCTTGGGTAGCTCTAAAAAGTATATGGACATTTAAATCTGTTATTTATTGACCATTGTGTGAAGTTTCATGAAGCTGCTAGGTCGAAAAGGTACTTTGCTAGGTCCCCAAAATTTCAGTCTTAAGATTGATCAATTCAATGATGACTGAAAATCCACAAATATGCCCCGTGTTTATAACTCAACTAAACCCACTTTGAGCACACAAAACACAAAACTAATACATTATAGTGTTGTGCAATTATCTTAGAATGCTAAAAAAAAAGTTTTTTGTGACAGAATATATTTGTATATGGTGGATGATTGGAGATTTGTAGACCTACATCTTGAGGTTTTACTACAGGAACAGGTCACGTGACCCAGTATAAGGAATCTCATTGGCTGAGAGGATTTGTTTACAAACATGACACCATGTGCTTTGTATGTTTTGATGCCAAACACTCTATTTATATTCTGTTTGAGGTCCTTTATGAACAGATTTCTGTATCTCAAGCTATTGCCTAGTGTTTATTATGCATTTGTGCCTGTCTTGTAAGTTTACCTTATTTGTTTGTTTTATGTCCTAGCAACATCTAAGGTCATATCAGCATGGGTACCGACTTGATGCCAAATAGTCAATTTCCATTAGGTTTGAGGTGATTTATGGATATATTGTATTTCAAGCTACTGTCTTGTATTAAGTTTGTTTGTTGTTTTATGTCCTAGCAACATCTAAGGTCATATCAGGACTACTGTCTTGTACTACTACCTTTTTTGTTTGTTTTACATCCTAGCAACATCTAAGGTCATCAGCACGGGTACCGTCTTGATGCCAAATAGTCAATTTCCATTAGGTTTGAGGTGATTTATGGATATATTGTATTTCAAGCTAGTCTTGTATTTACCTTGTTTGTTTGTTTTACATCCTAGCAACATCTAAGGTCATATCAGCACTGGTACCGTCTTGATACCAAATAGTCAATTTCCATTAGGTTTGAGGTGATTCATGGATATATTGTATTTCACATATGATAGTTATACTAGACTTACTTCTAAGTTGACATATTACTGAGATTCTTATGAATTTCCGAATATGACGGTAAGGATGAAATTAGTTACAATGAATCCATAGAATCATAGTTACAATGAATCCATTAGGTTTGAGGTGATTTATGGATATATTGTATTTCAAGCTACTGTCTTGTATTAAGTTTGTTTGTTGTTTTATGTCCTAGCAACATCTAAGGTCATATCAGGACTACTGTCTTGTACTACTACCTTTTTTGTTTGTTTTACATCCTAGCAACATCTAAGGTCATCAGCACGGGTACCGTCTTGATGCCAAATAGTCAATTTCCATTAGGTTTGAGGTGATTTATGGATATATTGTATTTCAAGCTACTGTCTTGTATTTACCTTGTTTGTTTGTTTTACATCCTAGCAACATCTAAGGTCATATCAGCACTGGTACCGTCTTGATACCAAATAGTCAATTTCCATTAGGTTTGAGGTGATTCATGGATATATTGTATTTCACATATGATAGTTATACTAGACTTACTTCTAAGTTGACATATTACTGAGATACTTATGAATTTCCGAATATGACGGTAAGGATAAAATTAGTTACAATGAATCCATAGAAGTCACTAATGTATGCATTTACTTTTATTTTAATGGGTGGAATCGATAGAGCAGATAGACATCTACTTACACTGAAAACTTCATTTAGATATCTCGATTATTTTGGAAGTTAGAAAAAGAAAAGACTAAATATCTAGGTTCTAAATCACGAATGTATTTGTTTAGTTTTATTTTAATGGCGTATATCCCCCAAGTCACTTTTATTTTAATGGGTGAAATCAACAGAGCAGCTAAAGATCTACTTACACCGAAAATTTCAGTGAGATATATCGATTATTAAGCAAGTTAGAACAAAAATTGACTAAATATCTAGATTTTGGGTCACACACTTGTAATGCTAAAGCATTGAAATAATGGCAGGAAATTACCCCTCATTATCGAAATTAAAATAGCTCTAGCACGCTTAATAATCAACCGATTGACACGATTGTTGGATTTTATTGTATGGTTTTCAAAGCTCTTTCCAACAATGCCATTCATTTTCATATAGGTGTGGTTTGAAAATTTTGTCCACATTGCTATATATATCGCCACTGCTACAGTAGCAGCAGTGGCGATATTGCCAGAAATGGTCAAATCATGATCCATTCGCGACGGTTTTCTTGGTCTTAGTGTTCAGACTTTTGTAAATAACAGGGTTCTTACTTTTTGCCCTTCGGTGCCATATCGATACTGTATTACTGTTCTTCCGATTTAATCAAGTGTCTTTTGTGCGGTACTAGAAACAAATAAATGTAAAGATATTACACAAATATCTGAAACCACGTGATTTTCGCTGGTAATAAACGAAGGCGGTCATGTGGCCGGAAACCAGCCTCAGTTCTCGTGTAAACATCGGTGTTTCCGGTGAGACTTCACACAGTTGTTGTAGCAACAAACCTAGGCAAGCCTATAATAATCTATATTTTCACACCATTTCCAGTGTCGCAGTGTTTACTGATATTGCAAGAAAGCTGAAACACAGGTATGGATGGAATCTACATGAATCTTCATAATTGATGACATTTTCTAACTGTCACTTAATGCTGTAGCTACCGTGACCACACCACCTCTCCCTCGCCTCGGGCTCGGCCTCGCCTCGGCCACGGTCCAGGGACTCCGTTTAAATTATATATAAATTATAAGACCATATATAAATATTTATGAATATATATACCTGGTAAATTTATTTATGTATGTATATATATAATTTAGTTGCTATCTACGATTCCCGAAATTATAATTTATATTATTATTAACATTTATCTGCGTTAATATTTATAATTTGAAAGATTTTTTTTGTATCATCATAATCATGCATATAAATTATATCGAACTGGCTATTCGCAGAGCTGCTCTGCGAATAACAGCCACCGATACTGTTATTCGCAGAGCTGCAATCAGCATGTAATCATATGGTTAATGACCATGAATAAATTCAAGAATGCGCTGGACAGGGCCTGGGACAGAGAAACATTCCTGTACGATTTCGAGGCTGCATACCATGAGAGCTGAGAGCTACGAGCTTTGCATAGGCTACCACAAGCCTGCATCAAAGAAGAGGATAATAATAATATATGTATAGCTAGGAAATGGGTAGGGTTAATCAGACATTGGTTATATATATATATATATTACCTCGGTATACAGCCTCAGGCTAGGGAGAAGGAAGCACGTGAGGTACCAGCAATTAGCATATACAACTCACGACTGGATTACGTGTCGTTGGGTTGCTCCGGCAATATTAGTCTACATACAAGCAAATACGCAGTAAGTATAATAAAAACTGTGGTTAGCTTAATTATGATGCATTAGAGCATCATTATGGAAAGTTTAGACTTTCTTTGGTCCATTTTGGACGAGTAATTTGGTTATAAAAAACCAAGGATAGAATTCCTTCTCGAAGGAACGAAACCGATCATTAGCGGTTCTGTCAACACCCGTGTCACCGTGTGATTATGGGTAGAGATGTGGGCTCTGCCTCATCTCCTGTGGAAATTCTCTCGTACTCTAATAGAGAGTAATGTTGGAGATGCTCCTGGGTTTCTTTTATAGACTCCCCACAAACTTTTTCAGGCGTTTCTCTGAGTTTCGTAGCATTTTCTCCAACTTGTTGACGTAGTAGTCACAGGTGGGAGAAGTGTGCGGAACAGAGGGATGGGCGGGACGATACACTGGTCCCGACCCCGCGTAAGATTTGGGCTTGACCCACAATCCACACACAAATTTAGCTTATTACGCCTGTGTTATAACGGTATAAACACGTTCTCTAACACCACTAGATGTCCAGTTGAGTTTGAAACAACCGTATTGTGACATATATATATACCGGGACTGACCAAAAATCTTTGTTTCAGTTCCCGATGGCCACGAAGCGGAATAAGCGCGGTGCAGCAGCAGCCGAGGGGCGTGTTCCGAGTGGATTGGACGAGGAGTACGACTCCTCACCCGTGTTGTCGGCAGTGCCTTCGACACAGCCCGGGGCGCATATCCTCTCCGAGGCGGACGAGGACATAGTGCCTGGCGGGGCCGCGGCTCCAAATTGGGAGGCTCGGTTTGCGGTGATGGAGAGTCATATTATGTCTCTTAAACCACCGGGGTCTCTTAAACGGCGAATGCCGAGTGTCCAAGATGAGTCATCATTTGAGGATTTCTCGGAGACAGACTCAGCGATGGAGCTTAAGGCTCCTCCTCCTCCTTCTCCTAAACGGAGGAAGAAGAAGAAACACATCATTTCTTCTGGTGATGATTTCACCAAGGAACGGGGGAAGACTGGACTTCGCAAAAAGCGGAAGACCAAGTCCAAGAAGAAGAAGAGGAAAGATTCTTCTTCTTCCGATTCTTCCATGGATTCCACTTCCACGGAATCAGACTCAGACACACAATATGAAGGTGTCTATGCTGCCATTGGTGGCAAAGTGGCTAAGAAAGTGGAGAAGCCAAAGGCTAAGCGCATTAAAACCACTACGCTTATGCGCGAGACCATTAATGGCCATTTCCGCACGCTTAAACCGGCGGAAATTATCTCCAAGTTAGGAGATGAATTAACAGGCATTAAAGGTGTTCCCAACTCCATCATTAAGGAGATGGATCGAGATGTCAAGATGACCGTAAGAAATTTGAGGGTGTGTTGCACACAGTGCATAAGGCGGTGCTTGGTACCCTAACAGCTATTGCTCCTGTGGCAAATAGAATGCAAAGAGAAAATAAGTTCTCGTCTTTGGCTAAGATGATGGACAAAGGAATTGCATTGTTAGCGGCGGCAGGTAATTAATTACCTGTCATACCGAAGATATGAGAATGTCTTCAAGTCGGTTTGCACAGAGGCTGGCAAAGAAGTGGCTCGCTCAAAGAAGGTTACAGATAATGATGGGAAAGAGTTTACGCTCTTTCTCGCTCCATAGCCGATTAAAGGGAAACCTTTAGATAACACGAAAATGTTTGGCGGTCAACTACAATACCTCTATAAAGAGGTAGAAACTGCAGCCAAGAGTGGCAAAAACATGGATGGCAAGAAGAAACAGGAAATCCCTTGTTTCAAAAGGTCACGAGGGGATTTTCGTCCACGACGGTTCACCAGGGGAACCAGACCGGGCTCAAACTTCGGTCAAGCTTTTCGGGGCCAGGGCGCCCGCTCAGGCTGGACCGACAACACCGAACGGCCACTAGGCCGAGGCGTCAACTCGCCGAGACCCTTCCCCAGGGGCGGGTCCAAGTAGAGGTCCAAACACAGACTTTACAAGTCCCTGCAGCCTCTAAAGCCACACAAACTGTAATCAACTTTGTGGCTGGCAATATTAATAATCATATTTCTGAGTGGCACAAAATTACTAGTGACCAAGAAATTTTAAAAATATTTAGGGGTGTTCACATTCCCTTCACACAAATTCCTGTACAAAGTATAATACCTTTTCCATATAACATTCAACCAGTTGAACGAGAAGCACTAACTAAACAGGTACAAAAATTCTTTGACAAAGGAATTATACAAAAAGTGACATACTGTTCAGGAGAGTTTATTTCAAACATCTTCTCGAGACCAAAGCCTAATGGCGATGTTCGAATGATCCTGGATTTAACAATCCTTAATAAAATGGTTGAATATCGACATTTTAAAATGTTCTCGCTAGATACGGCACGAGATCTGATTACGCCAGATGCGTGGATGGCTAGTGTTGATTTACAAGATGCATATTATACGCTTCCCAATAGGGAAAAAGACCGGAAATTTCTTCGGTTTCTTTGGGATAACCAACTCTATGAGTTTACCTGCATGCTGAATGGTTTAGCTTGTGCCCCTCGTTTATTCACTAAACTGCATAAACCTGTTTTCTCAGTAATGGCGCGGAAGGGTCATATAATGTTTCCATACATAGATGATTCCTTTATTATAGCATCAACACAAATTGATTGTGTGAATGCAGTTTTGGATTTATGTGCATTACTCACTAAACTGGGGTTTTATGTACATCCACAAAAGTCAGTGCTTAAACCAACAAAACAACTCAAATGTTTAGGGTTTATTCTGGATACACAGTCTCTTACAGTGTCGATAACAGAACAAAAACTAATTAAGTGTATGAATACAGCGACCCAGCTTATTAAGTTACCAAAACCTAAAATTAGACAGGTCGCAGTCCTTATTGGGATAATGATATCGTATGCACCCGCTATTCTATACGGGAAGGCCCATATTAAATCGCTAGAAATAGATAAAAATTTACCGTTAACACGAACTAAAGGGAATTTTGAGCGAAAGATGTTTATTTCGCAAGAAGGGCTACAGGACATTGGATGGTGGATGCAACACATAGCAAGTTCACCAAATCCAATCCGCATGGCGGAACCTAATACAGTAATTACTACTGATGCTTCGTTAGAAGGTTGGGGAGCTCATCGAGATGGGGTTACAACAGGAGGTAGATGGCTTGATGAAAAATCAGACCATATTAATGCACTAGAATTGCGTGCTATTTATCTGGGCTTACGTAGCTTAGTAAAGATAAATAAATCACAAGTTAGAATACTAACTGATAATACTACTGCCATGGCATATATTCGTAACATGGGTGGAACCAAATCAAAGGGAACCAAATCAAAGCCTTGCAATCAGTTGTCTAAACTGATTTGGAACTGGGCACAGGCTCAACAAGTCTGGCTGACTGTAGCGCATATTCCAGGGTCACAAAATACACTTGCAGACCATAAAAGTAGAACATTCCATGACCATTTAGAATGGTCTCTCTCTACACCTTTGTTTAATTTCATTTGTGAAAAATGGGGTACACCTAAAGTTGACTTGTTTGCATCACGAAATAATAAGTTACCCTGTTATGTTTCTTGGCATCCTGAACCGGATGCTTGGAAAGTAGATGCATTTGCTATTACTTGGGAAAATAATTATTTTTATATTTTCCCACCGTTTAGCATTATCAGCCGAGTTGTGAGAAAAATCGGCTTGGAAGGGACACATGCTATACTGGTGGTGCCCGATTGGGACACGCAACCTTGGCTGCCAGCAGTTTCACAACTGGCAAAAGAACATATACGATTCCCAAGAAAACTCGGGAATCTGACGCACCACGGACCGCTAGTGGTTCACGGCGACGTGTCAACGACGCCCCTATTGGCATTCCTTTTCCAAGGAAACAGCTGCAGCAATTTGGATTGGACAAAATTACTGAGAACAGGATAGTATCTGATGCCTGGAGGCCAGGAACGGTCAAAATGTACACAACCTATTTAAAGAAATGGGGTGTACATTGTTTGTTAATGAAAGTCAAGCCAACAAATCCAAACAATTTCACAAGTAGCTCGTTTTCTTCGTTCTCTAGAGGATGAAGGACTGTCCTTTGGGTCGATCAATGCGGCAAGATGTGCGTTATCAATCATATTACCTAGAATTGATGGCGAAACAGTTGGAAAACATTATGTCCTTTGTTATCTACCTCGGTCAATTTATCAAAGGAATCCTCCAAAACCAAAGTATAGTCGGTTTTGGGATGTTTCTATAGTATTTAAGTTGTTTCAGGCTTGGCCTCACAATTCGTGGTTAGATATAAAACAATTAGGTTTTAAGGTCGCGGTCCTGTTATTATTAGTAACGGGACACAGAGGACAGACGATTGTTGCTTTATCCTTAACGGGATTAGAAATAGACAAGAAACAAGCTACGTTTGATTTAGCACAATTGCTCAAATCGAACACGTTAGGTGACCCTTTATCTACGGTTCACTTAGACTGCTTTCCGAATGATCGGAAATTATGTGTTGTGTCAGCCATACGGGCTTATATATCAAAGACAAAGGATTTACGTGCGTCACAACAACTATTAGTGAGCTTTATAAAGCCACATAAGGCAATTTCACGAGACACCCTTGCCAGATGGACAATTACGGTGTTGAAATTGGCTGGAGTGGATACGGGCAAATACTCTTCCCACTCAACTAGAGGTGCCATGGTCTCCAAGGCACGGTTACTAGGTATTTCTGTGAAAAGAATACTAGCGCACGCAGGCTGGAAGACGGCTAAGTCGTTTGCAAAACATTACAACAAACGACTAGAAAAGCCTACCGGCATTGCAAAGCGCCTGCTCGCCAACTAACAAGAATAGGTGAGAACAAAAACTTTGAATGTTATAATAAGAATGAATGATATTAAGGATAAAAATGAATTATGTAAAAGTCTCCCTAGCCTGAGGCTAGCCTGAGGCTGTATACCGAGGTAAAATAGTATAGTTATACAAATCTTACCTGGGTATAGATGATGGATAACTGTTGTTTTCCCGAGGTAGAAGCCTCGGGAAGACGTGGGCTAGGGCCCACCCACCACGCCCTGCCATGTCTATCCCGTTGGTGTACCGTTACGGGAAAATCATAGTATCCATTGTATTGAAAGCTCATTTTTATCCTGAATAATTAGGTGAAGATTGCTGAACCCGGATGTTGCTTCCTTCTCCCTAGCCCACAGTCTACCCGAGGCTTATACCTCGGGAAAACAACAGTTATCCATCATCTATACCCGGTAAGATTCATATACTATGCTATATATATAATAATATTATATATATAATATATATATATAATAATATATATATATATATTACAAGTTTCTGTTGATAATGGTGATGTGACTCAGCCTAACGCTATAAACACATTGGACGCGAACGTCGTGCGGGAGTACAGTTATACGCAGGCAGAAAAAAATCGTGATGTAGGCCTGTGTGATAAAGAGAGCCCGTACACTTTACCCGACCTGACTTGACTTTACCTGACCCGACTTTACTCGAGTGGACTTTACCCTACCTGACTTTACCCAACCCGACTTTACCTGATCTCAGCTCTGAAAATAGTAATCATTTTTTCTGCTAATTTGCAGAGCAAAGCAGCTTTGCGAATCGTAATCATTCTTCTGCTAATTCTCAGAGCAAAGCAGCTCTGCGAATAGCCTCGTCCATAATAGATTGATATAATAGAGGGAGTGCACGTGACGTCAACACTCAGCGGTCATCCATCTTGGATTACACTTGATAGCACCTATGGCGCCCCCTGTCGTATACCAAGAACATTATGGCCACCACTGGGCCTACCCGGTCAGCGGCCGCTGAAGAATGGTGGCACCACCTAGCGGGTACTGCCCGAACCTTTCTAATTCTTTGACAGAGCATCCAATGTGTCAACATACGGCACTTTAGCAACAATGTGAGCCTACCTGATTAAAAAAAGACTTCCCCTCCATTAAAAAAACCCTTTCCCATGAACTTCTGAGGCCAAACTTCTCCAAACAGTGACAAATAAACCAACAAATCCGTAAATAAACACAATGTAAACAGTTGCAAGCCGTTTGTATGTAATCCAATATGGCCAAAGGAAGTTGTCTCGTGACGTCATTACACCCCCTCTATAATGGCAGTGGCTATTCGTATGGGCCCGTATGAATAATCAGAGCGCTTATTAGTGCAGCAGTAGTCACATGACTAGCTTTGACCGAATCATAAGAAGAAACAACCCTAATCCTAACCCTTACCCTAACCCCCCATTGTGATATGACCTTAGATGTTGCTAGGATGTAAACCAACAACAAACACACGACTTATCCTAACCCTAACGCAATGGGGATAAGACAGGATACAACATGATAAAGGAGTGCCATACTAATAAGCGCTCTGGCTATTCATACGGTCCCAAACGAATAGAGGGAGTGCACGTGACGTCATTACTTAGCAATCCGCGATCAGCGGGCTGCCATCATGGATTATGAGCTCCCTCCCTAGCCATGTTGTGAATGCATGCAGATGCAGTAAAACAGAGTTTTCTTGTGTTATGGGAGTATATTGGCAATTTACATCCAATGTGTTTACTTACAGCACTTTAGCAACAACTTCTGAGGCCAAACTGCCCAAAACAGTGACAAATATACCAACAAATCAGTAAATAACCACAGTGTAGGCAGTTGTAATCCTTCTCTATCTCATCCAATATGGCCACCGAAAGTTGCCTCGTGACGTCATTACACCCCCTCTATAGCCATTTCCTATAATAATTCCGTTAATATAAATTATGATCTATATATTTTGTTGTCATATACATATCATGTGACGTAAAAATAAGCGGAGAGAGATACTATATAGTATTGAATATATACTGACTATATATTATGAATATATATATATATATATATATATATATATATATATATATATATATATATATATAATATATTCACACATATATACTCCATACTGTCAGTGTAACAGAGATATGAGAGACAGAGTGAGAGTCGGAGAGGGAGATAGAAAACCAATGGGGAGAAACTGCGAAATATGGAGATCGGCGGAGTGACAGCGAGACAGGAAGAGATGGGTCATTGTCATACTTTTCCGCCCGTCCAATTTAAACAAAAGTTATTGTATAAATTGGCGCCTTATACAAGTTATAGTTAATAGGGCTCCACTCCACTTTATGCTGACAGTACATCCGAACTGATCCTGGCCCATAGTAAAAGATTCACCCCCGTACTGCTGCCGTAGCCACAGGAGGGGTGAAGAACAACCCTATATAAAAGCTGGCGAAAAGTTTCGACATGCTGGGTAAATGAAATGAGCAGATACATTCTTAATTTAAGAAACAAAATATATTTTTTACATGTATCTGAATATTTATCCGGTACTTTTGATTGGAAAAATATAATAAAACATGTAGTTTAATTAACTTTAAAACTGAAATCGATGACATTCTATGGCTGCCATTTTGTCTTTTTTTGCATTCTCTACCATTTCACCAACTCTGTGCTGATATAAGTAGCCATTTGATACTGGAACCAGGGATTCTACTTCCTGTTCCATACTAAAGCCATTTTCGCCTGTATTTAGACTACATTGTCGTTCACCCTACTGTAAGTACGGGGTAAATCTCTTATCTAGGTCCATAGCAGCCATGAACGACATCAGCACCACAATAATACGGTACATGACAGTGTGTCAGGAGGAAAGGGGGCCATCGTCAGATTTCATTCTAAATGTCCTCAAGAAAGTCGAAGAGAACATTGATACGTAAGTAGTTTCCATCATCGAACCTTGGGTGCTCACAATAATTCAATTATAAAACAAAGTATGAATAACATGTCAGGTAATACACGCTACTCTGGAAGAAAACCATCCAATCATTCAACAATAATTTAATATTAACACAAAGCATTGTCATTATCATCCTCGTCGATCTTTTTTTTTTTGGTCCATTAGTTGTTTAAGCAGGGGAAATTTCAGTCATAGACGACTGGTCTTCCTCATGCTGGTCGACCTCCACTGCTGGTCGATAGAAAGTCCGAGCCTACACTTTTACCGACCCAAGGGATTTTTAACCTCCCACACCACATAGACATGGTATGAGAGCAACCGGCCTTTGATGACACTGTAAGTTATACACAGCGGTGGAAATCCAAATTGGCAGAGCTGGGGGCACGAGGAATTTTTATTATTTTTTTGTAAATATTTTTATTCATCTGAATACATATTTTGTCAGCGCCGGGGCACTGGTCTTCCAGCCGTTGGAGTGGTTGCATTTCATCTATACATAGTGGAAGTGGAATGTGTTGCATTGTGTGCAGCACAACCCATTCTGACATAAAAGAAAGTGGGGGAGCAGCCTATGCTGCATAGTGTACAGCATATGTACTGAACATAGTGCAAGGTATATGCATCAAGATTGAGTGTGCAGTAATGTACACTAGTGGTTAAATCATATGCTGTGTTTGTATATCAGTTAGATTTGGTTGTAATAACGGTTAGTCTTTAAATAGTGCCATGTTGTGCATGTATAGTGGTTTATATTGTGTGCATTGCTGGTTGAAGATGTAGTTATGAACCGCCGACCCTCAGATTAGGAGTCTGACCTAGAAAAAAGTCAGACACTCTAACCACTCCGCCACAGAGAACACTGAGTTGATTTTGTTTTTAATATGTTTTAAGTGGTGAACTTTGAGATATTTGAAAAAATCCCAAATCAGTTTTGGTATGCAGATCAATAAGTTTGACATTATTGATTGTAGGTTTCAGCAATGGCAGGTTCTATTAAACTGACTTATAGGCTTCATTCTATGCAGGAATAAATGCTTAATGAGTGAAACAGTATCTAATTTGGATTTGTAGGATCAATAATCTTTTAGATTCTGACTTAGTCTTCCTTCTGTGCAGGAATAAATGTTTAACGAATGAAACAGTATCTAAGTTTGATACATAGGATAAACTCTAAGCAAGTGTTGTTTTTTTATGTTATAATTTGATAGATTCTGACTTAGTCTTCCTTCTGTGCAGGAATACATGTTTAACGATGAAACAGTATCTAAGTTTGATACATAGGATAAAATCTAAGCAAGTGTTTTTTTTATTATGTTATAATTTTTTAGATTCTGACTTCGGCTTCCTTCTGTGCAGGAATACATGTTTAACGAATGAAACAGTATCTAAGTTTGATACCTAGGATAAACTCTAAGCAAGTGTTGTTTTTTTATGTTATAATTTTTTAGATTCTGACTTAGTCTTCCTTCTGTGCAGGAATACATGTTTAGCTGTGTTTACACGGGGAATTGTGAAACGTTCTAGACAAGGCGATTTATATGAAGCGTTTTAGAGACCCGTTTACACGGACAGAGTTTTGAAAGTGTTTTGTCGCCGGGAACAAGCAGCCTTAGTTCTGCCTGTAGCCGGCGAGCACTGCTATTTGTTTACTTTACCCTCGTCGATTCGACGCCGATGTAGCTGCTACGTTAATATCGCTTGGAATTTAAGGTTAATTTAATTAAATTTCATTATTTGAGGATGTAATTCTGTTAAATATGATCGCATTTAATAGATTTCGGCCTAATTGGGCCCTAACACTGCCGGGTACAAGCGATTAGTTACTGCTCCCCCTGTTGCTGGCAAGCCCTACTATTTTATACTATCGCCGCCCGGGAACCAGCTGAATCGCTTCAAATAAACCACCTCCCGAGGTGGTATAGATGTACCGTTTCATATGAATCGATTCAGCCCTAAAACGCCACAGAGGTGCGTCTACACGGCAAATGTGAGTCGATCTAGGCAAGGCGTTTTATATGTGGCGTTTTAAATCGCCCGTGTAAACAGGGCTATAAACGATGAAACAGTATCTAAGTTTGATACATAGGATAGAATCTAAGCAAGTGCTTTGTTTTACTAAATGTTATGCTTTTGTCGAGTTATGCAGCTTGAACACCAACAACCATGCGTTCTAATGATATCATTGGTCGTAATGTTTGCATTGCGTTTGATTCACGGCGAAGGAGGAGTGCCCCCCCCTCTCCTCCTCCCTGCCGTGGCCGGTGACCGTTGGGTTACGTAATGCCCTCCCTCCCACCCCGCTCCCGGCCCTTATAACCTGGCCCTGCTGCTGCCTCCAGCCATTCCGCCTCCAGTAGAGCTCCCCTGCCATATTTCTTCCACCTACCCACCCTTACTTAGTTTCTCTTCCCCTTCCTAGGGTGGAGGGCTCTTCGGGGCTTCCTATTCCCCGTTGACTTTCCTCTGATGAACATTGATGCTACTTTTATTCTGTTCTTGATGATTTGATGTTCCTGATTGATTTTTGATTGTACTTTGTTCATTTGCATTGCCTGCATTACTTTATCCTCGCACTCTGAATAAAGTGCTTTTAATTTCCACCCCCGCCTTCTCTTCCTCATTTGTTGCGTATCAAAGTTGCACAGTCCGATGGTTTTGAGTTTCTGTCATTTCCTGAGATAAATATATTAGGGTGATCATTATAATCTACCTCACTTTAGTTTGAAGTAACTTTTATTTTAAACAACTAACGTTTGACATATTTGAAGTGCAAACATGTAAAATTAGTTTTGGCAAGCATGCCTAAACTCTGACACCATAGGTTTCTGCAGTAATATGGTCTATTAATTTGTCTCAGTATTCCCTTCTATGTGGTCACAAATGTTTAACAATTTCACCAATATCTAAGTTATGTATGTAGAATCAAATCGAGATACTTCTTTTGGTTTTGAAAATTTGATGTTTTCATCGGACTATACAGCTTTAATATGCTTTGAATTTTACAGGTATGACAATCCTGAAGACTTGCACCTTTATCTGGCAGGAAATAACCATCATGTGACTAAGGTAGGTGGCCATAGTTAAAGTTGCATAGTCTGGTGGTTTTGAGTTTCTGATATTTTCTGAGATAAATATATTAGGTTGATCGCTATAATCTACCTTACTTTAATTTGAAGTAACATTTATTTTAAATGGCTAACTTTTGAGATATTTGAAGTGTAATCATGCAAAATGGATTTTGCCAAGCATGCCAAAACTCTGACACCATAGGCTTCTACAGTAAGAAGTTCTATTAAATTGACTCGATCTTCCCTTCCATGTATCAACAAATGTTCAATAAATACACAATTATTTTAGTTATTTTTGAAATTGTGAAGCTTCAAATGTGCTTAATGTGGGACTTGAACCTTTTGTCTTTTCGGGTCTATCATCCTAGCCATTAGGTTATCTAGGCGTTCCGATGCAATCAATCTGTCTATGCTGAGTTTCACCTGGGATGGTGGCCGAATCGGTGGAGCACGGGACCTCGCGTGTGGAAGGTCAGGAATTTGGTTCCTGGTCGAGTCAAACTAATGACTTATAAAATTGGTACTTGTCGCTACCTAGCCTGGCGCTCAGAATTAATAGGATAGGGCAAGGACTGGTTGGCTCAGTGTCAGGATAATGTGACTGAGTGGGATATCGGGTCATAGTACCGGCGGCCTGATTTCCCAGTGGGGAAGCACTATAAAGTTGCCATGAGTGTGCACTGTCACAAGACGGTACCCATCCTGAAATGACCTTAGATGTTGCCAAGACGTACAACTCCAAAAAACCAACCAACCAACCTGGGGTGGTCAGTACACCTCACTACAAAATCATAACATTTTCTAATCGGAAGCCCTTGAGTAAATTCTATCTCATTGATCTAACTTAGGTATTTATGCCGTCATTAAATATTTATTGTTGCATAAAAAGGAATATTAAGTCAATTTAATAGAACATGTCACTTCTGTGACTTGTAAGTCGCAGATGGCTACAACATGCAGAAGTTTGGTGTGCTCGCCAAATTTAATTGTCATGTTTTCACTTCAAATATCTCCAAAGTTACCCGTTTATATTAAAAGTTACTCTAACTTAAGGCTGCATAGTCCGATGAAATATCAAATTTTCAAAACCAAACCAATTATCTAGATATGATTTTGCATATCTAACTTAGATAGTGATGCACTCATTAAGCATTTGTTTCGGCATAGAAGGCAAAACTGAGTCAATTTAACAGAACCTGTTACTGCAGAAGTCTATGGTGTCAGAGTTTTGGCAAGCTTGCCAAAACTAATTTTCCATCTTTGCACTCAACATATCTAAAAAGTTTACCATTTAAAATAAAAGTAATTTTGAACTAATGTAAAGAAGATACTAGTGATCAATCTAATATATTTATCTCAGAAAAAATACAGAAATTCAAAACCATCGGACTATGCAACTTTAAAGTAAGGTAGGTTATGATGACCAACCTAATATAAATATGGCAGAAAATCAAAGTCATTCGATAATGCTGCTTTAATTATATGTAATTTGCCAATAGGGTTGGAAGATCCGTGTCTCTGATGATAATATGTGATTCTGGGGAATAAAACATTTTAGCCCCTAAAAAGATTCCAGGAGCATTTTTTGATACATTTGTTGATTAAGCAGGGCGACGGAGTGGGGACAATAATGTCCCACTCCCATTGTGACATGATATAAGCTATGTGAAATATATGTTCATACATGATGCCTGAGATTACTGAAGAGATGTTTTTCTATAAGAAGACACTACATGATTAGTGACATGTTTCTCTATGCATCCATAAAGAGTGCAATTGGAGAAAGGGTCATATTAACAGAGATCTGCAAACAGCTACCTGTCCACCCATGACCACTGGGCGGGCCCACCAGCCTAATCTGCATAAACACCCAGAGCACCACCTGCAGCTGGGATGAGTGACAGGCACCACTGTGGGGGGGTGTCACCCACCCAGGCTGTGGGGGTGCCTTATTGGCTGGCTATGGGAATGCCCAGTCACCGACACTACCTTGGCCCTCTGACCACGCTAGCCTCATTCTGAGATTCATTAATTATTCAAGACTCTGCTTCAGACACACTGAAAAGAGATCACTCTACTCCTGGCTCTTGAGTGAGACACAACTACTCTAGAGCAGGACCCCAGACACTCTGTTTGATGCTAGCAAAATTCATATATTTAAATTGAGTTGAGTGCAACACCCAAGGGACTATGGTTCAATGGGTTGTATGCACTGATTGTTATCCAGGCTAAAGAAGTAATGAGATTCTGTGTGGACAGAAGGTAAGGGGTGTGGGTGATAGGTCACTAGGAGGTGTACAGGAGTTGATGCCAATAAAGCACAACTTCTTCACTGTTAATCTGTGACCTGTCTCCCCTTTATCCCTTATGAGTTTGTTTAAGGGTTGTTTAAGTGATGCATCAGGGAGTGAGATGAAAGGGAAGAGATTGTAGTATTATCTGGTGTTCATGCGGCCGGGCATCCAGTAATATTATAAAATAATCTTTGCTAATTCCATTGCTCCTTGCCCTATCCTAGTAATACCAAGCGGAAGGCTAGGTAGTGACAAGTATCAATGTTTAAGTCATTGGTTTGACTGGGCCAGGGTTCGAATCCCATGACCTACCATAATGGGAGGCGGGCGCTCAAATCATTCGCCCATCGCATCTGTGTCATTTTCTGCCTATTGTTTTTAACTTTGCTGTTGTACTTAGGTGCGATTGGATGACAACGATGCACTGCTCCTTTACAAGACCCTGCGCAACAACACTTTGATAACAAGCATCGACATGCGCTACAACAACCTCACCAGCAACGGGGCCATGCACATTGCTTACCTCATAGAGGCAGGTATTGATAGGCGGGAATTGAAGACAATTAAGGGGCCATGTACATCTCTAATCTTATTAAGATAGGCGGGAATCAAAGCTAATCTGATCAAGATAGGCAGGAATCAAAACCAATCAAGGGGCCATGCACATCTCTAATCTCATCAAGATTGTTCGGGAATCAAAGCCAATCAAATGGTCATGTGCATCTCTAATCTTATCAAGATAGGCGGGAATCAAAACCAATCAACAGGCCACCCAGCAAACACATAACGTTAAGTAATGTCAGGCTAACATTATTATTTGGTTATGGTACATTATAACGTCACAGTAACATTAGGCTGACGTTATACCATGTATTGTAATGTTATAACGTCACAGTAACATTATACTGATGTTATAATATG
Organism: Branchipolynoe longqiensis; assembly: GCA_030323885.1. Classification (NCBI taxonomy): domain Eukaryota; kingdom Metazoa; phylum Annelida; class Polychaeta; order Phyllodocida; family Polynoidae; genus Branchipolynoe; species Branchipolynoe longqiensis. The sequence continues at coordinate 60,055,493 of CM059200.1, read as the reverse complement.
TACCCAGATAGCACAGGGCCGACAGTGGCTATTAGTCAGACAGTCCCCACACATTTTCCACCATCGGGCCACCGGCGGTGTAAAATCTATTCTTAAAATTATTTTTTATTTATTTAATCTTAACCAAAAGGATTTTGCAATGAAAATGGTGTTTAATGAGCACTGGCGGGCATTTATAACTTCTGATTCTCCACCGACCTGCTTGGAAAGCAACCGAATTACACCTCACCTACGCTTGTTAGTTAGGCACATTGTAACATCCTTCTCAACCATATCTTGGGTGGCCCGCCGCTGGTTGTCACTGCCCTGCGTTGGACCACCACCCATGGCCCGACGTCGGGCACTGATGGTGTAAAATCTTCTTTTTTTTAAATTTCTTTTTTTAATCTTAACTAAAAGGCTTTTGCAATGAAAATGGTCTTTATTGAGCACTGGCGGGCATCTTCTGACTCTCAACCGACCTGCTCCGAAAGCAACTGAATTACACCTCACCTATGCTTGTTAGTTAGGCACGTTGTAACATCCTTCTCAATCATATCTCTTTACCCCTTGATGGATGTGGGCGATTGAAGACCTGAACATAGGCTCTGTAGTTGCCTGTCTATTAGCATGTCATAATTTGGTACCCATATGGGATCAACATTGTCTTTGACATCAGCTTCTATGTCATATTCAGAGTATATATTAAGTAGCATTTGCAGTCCACCACTATCTATGAATATTACCAGGTAATCGGCATACATAAGATGATTTAGCAATTTAACCTCAAAGTAGACAGTAACACCAGAGGCCAGCGGTATAAGATCTTCAAAGAGAGGCCCAGACTTGAGGTTAGGGAACACTCATTTTTCTTTCGAGTGACAGATCCATGGAACAAGTCTTGCAGACCAAGTGGTTGAAGAACCAACAGTAGAAGCATTTGAGAGAAGGCTGGATAGACATTGGAGAGGACACTCACAATTATATGACTTTAGCGCTTCGTCCAGCTCCATACATGCGCAAAAAATAGCTCTTTTTTTGTACCATAACGAGCCGGCATTAGAGGCTCAATAGGGCCTAGATAAGCCAGAAGAGGATCTCTAAGTTCATCTGTAAGTTAAAGTTGCATAGTCCGATGGCTTTGAGTCTAATTTTCTGAGATACATATATTGATAGTTATAATCCATCTTACTTTAGTTTGAAACAACTTTTATTTTAAATGGCTAACTTTTGAGATATTTGAAGTGCAAAAGTACAAACTTAATTCTGACAAGCACAACAGAACTCTTAGGCTTCTGCAGTAACAGGTTCTATTAAATTGCCGAAGTATACCATTCTATGTGATGACAAATGCTTAATAAGTGCACCAGTATCTAAGTTAGATATGAAGAATCAAATTTAGATTACTATCTGTTTTGGTTTTGAAAATTTGATGTTTTCATCGAACTATGCAGTTATACGCTTATTTCACCTTTTCGTCAAGTCATCATTAAATCACTGTAGCTTTGAATATCTCTTTAATTAATTTGTTTACATTTTCTTTTAGGAGAGTGTCTCCCTGCGCGACATAAATCTGATGTGCAACGACTTCGGACATGAAGGGGCAGCATACCTCGCCCGCGCTCTACATGTTTGTACTTCCCACTGCTCCTACTGCTCTTTTCCTTCATTTGGAACTCTTAAATGTTATAGTCATGTTTGAGATTACAGGACTTAGCGCGACCCACCTTGAATTTAACCTATTTTTGACAAGCCTTGAATTCCATTAAACTATCCCGACTGATCTAAATTAGTCTGAAATCGATATTTGCCATTGTTATTTTTTCCTCAAGTCCAAATGAAAATAGTCTTGAATTCCTATCAAAAACAGCTTTGAAAAGCCTTGAATTCCATGTCTTCTCAAGTACCGGTATACATATACGTATCCTTTATAAGATTTAATCAATTTAGCAAAAGTATCGGTCTATGATAGATAAGATATTTAGATATTTAGCAGTTTATATTGGGAAATTATATAGATACGCCCATAACCCAGTCATCCAACACTTTGTCTATTGAGTTGTTTGGTAGCTGTGTCATTGAAACAGTTCTGTGTCATACCTACATACAGTATAACCCCGTTATAACGTGATCATTCAGGTCAATATTGCGATCGTGACAAAATTGGGGTCGCATTAAATTAAATCGGCTTCACTTTACCGAATTACCTTTGAATTATAGAATTCTGGGTCCAATGAATCATTGCGGTATATCCGAATGTGTGTTAAATCAGGGCGCGTTATAACAAGCTTTCACTGTAATGGCGTCATACTGCGTCATGACTACGTCATCTCTTATAGCACCTCTTTCCTTCTCCCTTCGCAGTGGGCGAATCGGTAGAGTGTAGGCTTCCTGTGCTGGAGATAGGGAGTTCAATTCCCGGTCGAGTCAAACCAATGACTTAGCAAATTGATACTTGTCGCTTCCTAGCTTGGCGCTTGGCATTACTAGGATAGAGCAAGGACTGGTTTGCTCAGTGTCAGGATAATGTGACTGAGTGGGATATCAGGTCATGGTGCTGGCAGCCTGATTTCTCAGTGGGGCAGCACTATAAAGTCACCATGAGTGTGCACTGTCACAAGACAGTACCCCTCCTGATATGACCTTAGATGTTGCCAGGACGTAAAACTCCAACAACCAACCTCCTCCTTCCTTAGCCCCCCCCCCCCCCCATTGTTTATTAAAGGGACCAGATATAGGTCGCTGAGACACTACCCATACTCCGACAAATGCTCTCCAAGCATACATTTGCTGGTTTTCAGTTTATGCAACTACATATGTGGGTGGAGAGTCCTGACTTTAAAAGTTGAATTGAGAGCTTTCTATGGCTGCCATCTTGGTGGTTGCCATGGCTTCTCCTGTGTGTGGGGAACCCCTCTAGGTCATGTGATGAGGGAATCCCACCTATGATGTCATTCATACATCACAGACCTCAACTCTCCTCCCACATGTTCAGTGGCATGAACTGAACAAACTAAGCAAAGGTATGTTTGGAGAGCTTTTGATGCTGGATTCGTTTGTATCTCGGTGAGGTATAGCTGGCGACTTTAAAAACAAAATATACACTACTTTGTCCATGATATATGATGTATTTCTTTTGTCCTCCTTTCTTTTCACAGAAAAACAAGACCTTGAAATCCTTACGGCTAAACGGAAACAAGATGGGTAATCGTGGAGGGATGTTCTTCGCACAAGCGCTACAGATCAACTCGACCTTGGAGGCCCTTGACCTTGGGGACACTGACCTGGTAGGCAGACAGTTGTAAAGTACAGTAAAACCTCTCTAAAATGGCTGAGCATGGGACCGACTTTAAATGGTCCATTTAGGGAGGTGGTCCGTTTAAGGAGTTTTTTTATATCATTACAATGGTATCGTTTGGGACACAAGTAAAGCGATCGATATAGGGGAGTGGTCGATCTGTGGAGGTGGTCGGTTAGAGAAGTTTTACTGTATTCCATTTGTCCTGATTACAGGGTCCGTACAGGGTATGAAAAGTATTGAACTTCATTTTCCCTATTTCAAGGCCTTGAAAAGCCTTTAATTTAACCTATTTTGGGTACTTAGTCTTGAAAAGCCTTAGATTCCATTAAACTGTCCCCACTGATCTAAATTAGTCCAAAATTGCCTTGGCCATTGTTGATTTTCCCTGAAATCCAAATGAAAATAGTCTTCGAAATCCCAGCCGAGTCAAACTAAGGACTTATCAAATTGATACTTGTCGCTACATTAATATAGGATATGACAAGGACTGGTCAGCACAATATCAGGATAATGTGTCTGTGTGAGATATCGGGTCATGGTGCCAGTGGCCTGGTCTCCCAGTGGGGCAGAACTATGAAGTCGCCATGAGTGTGAACTGTCACAAGTCGGTACCCGTCCTGATATTACCTTAGATGTTGCTAAGATATAAAACAAACAGACAATCATTCTTGGTATATATAATAGATATCTTTTTTATTTTTAGAAAACAGAAAGTGTGATAGCCTTGGCTGCTGTGCTCAACTACAACAAGTCGTTGCAAGCTCTGAACGTGAACCGCCCCATTCTGTTCACTGAACAAGAGGAGCCCACTGTGCACTTCGCCAACGCATTGAAGGTAAGGCGGACACAACACTTTGTGTCGTCTACTCAGATCAACATCATCTGCTCAGAGCAATGTAGTCTGCTCAGACTAACGTTGTCTGCTGTTCAGACGAATGTCATCTGCTGAGACCAACATCATCTGCTCAGACCAACATCATCTGCTTAGATGAATGTCGTCTGTTCAGACCAACATCGTCTGCTCAGACCAACATCGTCTGCTCAGACCAACGTCGTCTGCTCAGACTAACGTCGTCTGCTCAGACCAATGTTGTTTACTTGAACCAATGTCATCTGCACAGACCAAAGTCGCCTGCTCAGACCAATGTCGTCTGCTCAGACCAACATCGTCTGCTCAGACCAACGTCGTCTGCTCAGACCAATGTCGTTTTTTCAGACCAATGTCATCTGCTCCTACCAATGTTGTCTGATCAGACCAATGTCGTCTGTTCAGGCCAATATCATCTGCTCAGACCAATAGTATCTGCATAGACCAATGTCATGTGCTCAAACCAATGTCGTCTGCTATCAAAGTATTTACTTAAGGTTCCACAGTCCAATAAAAGCACCCTATTTTTTAAAGCAAACCACTTATCGAGATACTTGTCGCTATGGGTTCGAATCCCACGATCAGAGTAATGTCCGGATATCAGGTCATGGTGCTGGTAGCCTGGTCTCCCAGTGGGGCAGGACTATAAAGTTATCATGAGTGCGCACTGTCACAAGTCGGTACCCGTCCTGATATGACCATAGATTGCTCTTTTGGGGAGTCAGGAATTGACTAATCCATTTAGCAATGTTCATCTTCTGTAAAAATTGGTTTCGGGTGACCAACAAATCTGTTTACGAACAACATTTAGGAACAACTTAAAGTTGCATAGTCCGATGGTTTTGAATTTCTACCACTTTTCTGAGATAAATATATTCAGTTGATTGGCATAGCCTCCCTTACTTTGGTTTGAAGTAACTTATATTTTAAATGGCTAAGTTTTGAGATATTTGAAGTGCAAATATGTTAAATTAATTTTGACAAGCACACCAAAACTGTGACACCATAGACTTCAGCAGTAAAAGGTTCTATTAAATTGCCTCTGTATTCTCTTTTATGTGCAACACATGTTTAATAAATACGTCATTATCTAAGTTAGATATGAAGAATCAATTTTAGATAATTGCTTTGGTTTTGAAAATTTGATGATTTCATCGGACTATGCAACTTTAAGTTAGAAAACCAAGGTTTCACTGTACATACAATATTCGACCGAACGCGCGTAGTTATTTCCCTCCTTTAATTTATATTACTATAATTAATACTCCATATTGTACATTACACAACCAACACAATACCAATATGGTTCTCAAATCTCTGGCTGGATAAGACCAACCCTTTATTTTAAAAAGAATTCAGCGGCAGCAGGCATCTCACTGCTGCGTGGGCCCGGCTTATAAACCCCTACACAGCACCCACTAGCCATACTTGCATGCACACACAAGTGCTAACCATACAGCTCAAACTACTTGTTCTAGAACTTTCCACAGGCCGTCATATAGATAACATACTCCCGTTCCATTACTATAATATTTATATAAATCTCCACTTTATATTTCACATAAATGGGGACCTTTCAGTTTGCATGACTCTCTTGTCAGATGGCGCACCATGCCTGTCTCTGTAATGCTTTGGTTGGGTAGAAGCAGTTCCTTCTACTATCAAGTGTCTGTAAATATGAGGGGGTGTAGTTGGGTTGAGCAATGTAGTCTGCTCAGACCAACGTTGTCTGCTGTTCAGACGAATGTCGTCTGCTCAGACCAACATCGTCTGCTCAGACCAACATCGTCTGCTTAGATGAATGTCTCACCACACACACACCTACACCCTCACCACATACACACCTACACCTCAACCACATACACCTACACCCCCCCCCCCACCACATACCTACACCACCACATCCCTAAACCCCCACCACATCCCTACACCCCCACCACACTCCTAAGCCCTCACCACACACCTAAGCCCTCACCACACACCTACATCCCACCACACACCTACACCAACACACACCTACACCCTTCTATCCAACCATGATGGCCGACTTGGACTGGGAACGGGTGCTGCCACCAAGTGTATAGCGAGAGAAATGGCTCTTGAAAGGTCCCCATTAATACTGTTGTGTTCTAAATTGAAGGTGAATGACACCCTACTGGAACTGCACCTGATGAAATATGAGATCCGTGACTTTGGTGCGAAGCGGCTTTCGGAGAATCTTATGTTCAACCGCACGCTGACACACCTCAACCTCAGCTGGTCAGTACCTCCTCACTCATCACTACCGCGTCTAGCAAATACCCTCAAAGACATATTCTGCTGTAAAAGGTTTGAGGATATATGTGTCATTCTCTGAAACTGGGCCCTAAAGTGTGACATGGAAACTAAAAGTGAAAATGTTCCAAATAATAGCAGAAAACATTCCAAATAATGGCGGAATGAATGTTTGTATGAACATTTACGCCTTGTGCAAATGTCAGAGTTTAAAAAAAAACGATTTCAGTTTTTCATTTCGATCTTATACAAATTGAGCAATACGTTGATATCACTCATGTAACATGGAAGTCAAGCACACATTCAGAACATCATCTTAGCAAACACAACAAATTCAAACAAGATTGTGTTGATTACAGTTCGGCAAACGGTCACAAAGTGATCCCACTGAGTATGCGACCAGTCAGTGACCGGTCGGCGACCAGTCACTGAGCGATCACAAACACTAAAAATGGTCGGCGACCTCCGGGTGACCATTTTGGTCACAAGGAGGTTTCTGGTGCAGCACCTGCAACCTTCTTCTGACCGAACCAGTCGACGACCGCTCATCGTGAGGTTGGTGACCAATCACCGACCATTGTTTTTCCCACCTTTTTTTTTGGTTTGGTCGCAAGGTCACATGTTTTGGTTTGGTTGCAAGGTGGTAGCAAAGTGGTCGCAAGCTGTAGTGTGACTGAGGTCTAACGCGACGTCTGTCTTTCAGTAACCGGATCACGCGAGATGGTGCGAAGGAGCTGGCGAACCTGCTGCGGGAGAACACTCCGCTGGAGATGCTTGACCTGGGTTACAACCGGCTGGAGGATGAAGGCGCACAGTACCTGGCGGACGCACTCATCTCCTTCAACACCCACCTCAAGATGTGAGTTTAGCGTATCGCATAAACACCCACAATTATATGACTTCAAGTCTCCGTCCACCTCCATATGTGTGCACAATTTTTTATTTAATGTTTTAAATATTTTTATGCCATGACGAGCTGGCATTAAAGGCCCAATAGGGCCTAGATCAGCCAGAAGAAGATCTGTAAGTTAATCGATAAAATATTCACCTACAGTAGAGGTGACGATTGTAAATAGACGCAAACCTCAGTGGTATGGCACTTTAATGTACATTTCATATGACACTTTAATGTATATTTCAGTCAGCACTTTAATGTATATTTCACTGATGGGCACTTTACTGTACATTTCATATCACAAACACTATAATGTATATTTCACACAGTCAGCACTTTAATGTATATTTCACTGATGGGCACTTTAATGTACATTTCATATGACAAACACTTTAATGTATATTTCACAGTTAGCACTTTAATGTATATTTCACTGATCGGCACTTTATTATACATTTCATATGATCAGCACTTTAATCTACATTTCATATATCAAACACTAATATATATTTTACGGTCAGCACTTTAAACAGGCCCGGTATAGCTCTTGGCGACGGGAACCGTACTCCGCTAAATGCTCTCCAAACACAACCTTGCTTTGTTTTTATGTTTATAGAACCAAATATGTGTGGAGAGAGTAGTAGACACACTGCACCAGAAGTGGGTTAGTGCTGAGGTCAGGGGCCGGGGGGGTCAGGGGGGGGGGGGGGTCTGAGCTGGGACTGTAGCATGCAGCTTGTGTTTTGAAAATGGCAGGGTGAGTGGAGAGAAGGGAGAGTAAAACTGAGGTATTTTCAATTTTCTTTAGAGTAGTTCAAACAGGAAATATATTTACTTTAATGTAAAATATATGTTAGTACAATTACATTCCATAATTCAATCCGAAACACATATAGAAGGAAAACGTTTTTTTGTTGTTGAATATAAAAAGGAGTGAACCAGACAGGGTTTGAACCCACAACACTAAACAACTTCAGATCACAAGTTCACCACCCTATATAACCACTGCATACAAATAGCCTGAACTGAGATAAGTAACTATGTGTGGCCGCTGTGGTCTAGTGGTTACCTCAGTTTTACTCTCCCTTCTCTCCACTCTCACCCAGCTGGGTCACTTGGCTAGCAACCTTGACCCTTATAAACCCTAAACTGGGTCAGAATGAAGTTTGGATGTACCAGGACTATTTCTAGGTCACAGGTCAGTACCATGCACCACCTGTGGGAAAGCTGGAAACTACTGGAACATGGAATGCACCACCTGGTGTTAAAATCAGCATAACCAGAACAGCAAAGCATGGGTCACTTTAAAATGTATATTTCACACAGTCAGCACTTTAATATACATTTCATACAATCAGCACTTTAATGTATGTTTCATTGTTTGGCACTTTAATGTATATTTCACACAGTCAGCACTTTAGTGTATATTTCAGTCAGCACTATAATGTATATTTCACACAGTCAGCACTGTATATTTCACACAGTTAGCACTTTAATGTACATTTCAGACTGGTGGTGGTGAGCAACAACATCACAGGAAATGGGCTGTGTGCACTGTCAGGATGCCTGCATATTAACTCGACCCTCAGCGGTCTGTACATCTGGGGAAATAGCTTCGACGAATCCATCTGTCTGGTAAGTCACTGTCACTGTGTCAGGGATAGCACCTACCACAAGACCAAGACCGTTATTGGAATCCGGTATAAATATAGCGTGAGGATGATAATGTAGACTTAATAGAGCACCCTTACTAACTAGAACTATTCCAAGACGTACAATAAAGCTATGGTACAGCATATTTACCACCAATAGGGATAATTGATTAATCTGGATTACAGGTTAGTTTAATTAATTAACTGCCTTAATTGGGCTATTTTAGTTAACCAATTGGGAGGGGGATTTAGATAATTAGACTATTAATTAACTGATTGCATTAATTGGGTTAATTAGTTATATGTGCTGATAAGCTAATTAGAAACTCATTGGGATACTTAACTAATTACTTGTATTCATTAACTGATCGCATTAATAGGGTTAATTAACTAATTGTGAACCTAAACTAATTAGTCATTAATTAACCGATTACATTAATTGGGTTAATTAACAAATTGTGTCGATGTACTAATTAGGTTGATTAACTAATTGTGAAATTAACTAATGATGTGTTTTAAATAACTGATTGCATTAATTGTGTTAATTAACTAATTGGGAACCTAACTAATTTTAACATATTAACTAACTGATTGCATTAACTGGGTTAATGAACTAATTGGGAATATAACTAATTAGTCATTAATTAACTGATTGCATTCACCGGGTTAATTAACTACTTGTTGATGCACTAATTAGGTTGACTAATTGTAACTAATTGACCTAATTACCTACCTGGCTGCTTGACACCCCACTACAGTCGATGGAGCAGCTGCTGAACATGGGGCGCCTCCTGGAGGCGAACGTGGATGTGAAGCCGTATCTGGTGGATGGTGTCGTCTACCTCTCGCAGTTGGACCATGCGCCGAATCACTTCTACTATTGGGGGCCCAGCTACGGCGACCAGGCCATCCGTGACATAGCTCAGTTCACCAAGCCTGTCGGGCGCACGTAAATTTGTTAAATGTATCCGCAGTTATTATCAGGGGAAAAGGTGAAAGATTTCGCCACCAGGTCATCGGCAAGATAGCTCAGTTCACCAAGCATGTCGGGTGTGCATAAATTTGTTAAATGTATCCGTAGTTATTATCAGGGCAAAAGCTGAAAGATTTCGCCACCAGGTCATCGCCAAGATAGCTCAGTTCACCAAGCATGTCGGGCGCGCGTAAATTTGTTAAATGTATCCGAAGTTATTAAAGCTGAAAGATTTCCTCATTTCATCAAGCCCGTTGGATGCGCGTAAAAATAAAAAATATAAATGAAGCAATTATCACGGAGAAACTGGAAGATTTCATGACAAGGCCATCTCCAACATAGATCAGTTCACCAAGCCCGCCGGGCGCGCCTGAAAATTTAAAATGTATGCGAAGTAATTACTGAGGTGAGAAACTGAAAGATTTCACGATCAGGCCATCCCCAACATAGTTCGGTTCACCAAACCCGCAGGTCGCGCGTAAAAATGTCAAATATATGCAAAGTAATTATCACGGAGAAACTGAAAGATATCCGCGATTGTACAGATATTTTGGGGGGTTATCCATGATTTATGTTATTTTAACAAAATTATATTTTAACAATGCTGTGTATTTTCTCTCCATATATTAAAAGGTGCATAGTTCAATGATTTTGATTTTCTGCCATTTTTTGTTGTTTTGTTTATATAAATATATTAAATTCATTTTCTACCCTGTTCTGATGTGACCTTAAATGTTGCCAGGACGTAAAACTCCAACAACCAACCATTGCCTACTATGTAGGTGGTCGCAGAAGCAAGCAAGGGGGAATGGTGGGCAAGTAGACATTGTGTTGAAGTTGATCTTTATAATCTACCTTACTTTATCTAGGTTGAAGAACCCTTGATTTTAAATGGCTAGGACGATGTACAGTTTGGGAACTCATGTGGACCGGTTTAGAATGTATATATAGCAAAGTTGCTATGAAATGATCCTTTTATATTTGAAGATCTGATTAGTATAAATATATTTCGAAATGCAATGAGGAAGAACATCTTTTTAATTTAAAAGTGAGATATTTATGACCGTGTCCATCTAAAGAAAAACATTCGTTGATTACCGGGGAAATTTCAATCACAGATAATTGGTCCTCCTCATTACACTGCTCCTTTGCCTTATCATAGTAATACAGCGCAGCCTTGCAAAGTTGTATTTGTAAACCACTGCCTTGTAGTACAGGTTCTTGACAGAACCAAAGGCTAAGGGAGCAAACCCTAACAGAAAACCATGTTACTGTGGCAGCATGAAGGGTGGTGGTGAATGGAACTCCCAACATCTCCTGACCAGCCACTGCAGGGACAAATAGTTTGCACCTCTATTTGCTCCCCGAGAGAGTGCCGCTGGTAACTTGCAAAAGCCAGCAGCACTTCCGTTGCCTCTCAGTGACAGTTGTCTTTGGTGACAGTTGTCTTCAGTGACAGTTGCATCTCAGTGACAGTTGCCTTCAGTGACAGTTGTCTCTTTATGCCAGTTGTATCATAACAGTTGTCTCCGTGACAGTTGCCTTCAGTGATAGCTAGTTGTCTCTTTATGCCAGTTGTATCTCAGTAACGGTTGTCTCTCTGTGACAGTTGTCTTAAGTTTGATAGTTCAATAGCGCCATTCCATTAAGTACAAAGTGAGTTGTCTAACAGTGAGTTTTATGACAGCTTTCTCTCAATTATTCGTCAGTAGGGTGGGGGGGGGTGGCTACTTAGATGGGTGATCACCTGGGAATAACAGGTGCCATAGACATCCTGGGACAGGCTTTTATCTGTGAAATCAGCAGTAGATAAGTAAATTATATGTAGACTTTACCCGGTTAATATTATTAGTGCTGCCAATGTAATCTGTGATATCGATAGATGTTAATCTTTAAATTAGGCTATGCAATAGTTGAATTGAGTACATTTGTTAGTCTTAAAATACCTTATTTTATTTAAAATCCTGTTAGTAATCAACCCCCCAAGCAGGGACTGATTAATTAGTGAAACAGAGCCCACGTATCTTCAATTGTAAGGTTGATAGAATTTCAATTCATCTTATTTATTTATATATATACACACCTAAGGCTATTTCATTATTATTTCACCATTTATATAATATGTCGATGACCTTTTAATTATACATCACATAGTGAAAACGTCTTTTTTGAATATGTGATGTCATTGTATATTTATTTAGGAAATAAACGTAATTTAAGTAGTTTGCCTTTTATTATTATTGGTTATCTGAGATATAATTGTTAATCTAGCCTTAAAAAATGTCCATATATGGGTACAGTTTGATGTTAAAGTCGCAAAGTTCGATGGTTTGGGGTTTCTGTTGTTTTCTTTGAAGATAAATATATCAGGTTGATTGTAACAATTTACCTACCTTTAGTTTGAAGTAATTGATTTTAAATGGCTAACCTTTGAAATATTTTAAGTGCCAAAAAAACTAAAAGTGCCAAATTAATGTTGTGGGGGGAGGTGATGAAGATCGGAAATATTGCCCTAGAGCGGAATTCGAACTCGCATCTCTTGCATTCCGGGCCAGTGTGCTAACCATTACACCACCTAGGCTCTCTGATGTCACCACCCTACCCACACCTACCTGTCTATGTGGTTACTTACCTGAGAGGTCAGTGCAGACTACTACACTCATCCCCCTGGAATTGTAAGTCTTTTAAATGGTCATTTAATGATTATGTAGTACTTTGCACTGACCTCTCAGGCAAGGAGCCACATAGACAGGTAGGTCTGGGTAGTATGGTGATATCAGGGAGCCTAGGTGGTGTAATGGTTAACACACTGGCCCAGAATACAAAGAGATGTGGGTTCGAGTCCCGCTCTAGGCGCAATATTTCCCATTTTCATCACCCCCATAACACTGGTTGCCGTAACCATGATCCTGCACAAGCTACGCGCTGTATGGCTGTTGAACCTACCCTGTGTATGTATGTGTTAGTACATTGCCTCTATGTATGTAATTGTAAGCATTTAAAGAATTACAATTCCAGGGGGGCGAGTGTAGTAGTCTGCACTGACCTCTCAGGCAAGTAACCACGTGGGTAGTGCGGTGATATCAGGGAGCCTAGGTCGTGTAATGGTTAGCACACTGGCTCGGAATGCAAAGAGATCTGGATTCGAGTCCCACTCTACGCGCAAGATTTCCCATTTTCATCACCCCCATGGCAATTACATACATACATACATACATACATACAGGCAATGCACATACACAGGGTAGGTTCAACAACCATACAGAGCATAGCTTCTATAGGTTCATGGTCACGGCAACCAGTGTCATGGGGGGTGGGGTGAAAATGGGAAATATTGTGCCTTAAGTTTTAATCTGTATAGTCAGATGAAAGCATCAAATTTTCTAAACCAAAACACTCATTTAGATTTGATTCAATAATACACTTATAAAGTATTTGCTGAGATTGTTAGAATACTTTCAAGAGATACTATCAAATTAGAAGCCGTTTCAAAGACCATTTAGTAGCTGCAAACTACGCTTATAGTAAGTGACAAGATGACATTTATGATTTAGTATGGAAACATTTTATTTAACATCTTTAATCGCTGAATGACGTTGACAAAGCTTCCGTTGTGAATGCGATGGTCGCACATCAAATCAGTATAAATGTCAGATAACAAATTGTAATGTCAGACATGGAGGCAAGTCATTTCAAAAATCAAATCAGTGTAAATGTCAAATACCAAATTGCAATGTCAGACATTGGGCTGCAATTTGTTAACACCAAATCAGTGTAAATGTCAGATACCAAATTACAATGTCAGACATGGGGAGTCATTTAAAAATTCAAATCAATGTACATATAAGGTAGCAAATTGCAATGTCAGACATGGGAGGGCAGCCATTTTCTGTAACTGTCAGATGGGCATAAACAAAGTAATCACATACACCACACATTCATATGGTAATTTAATTAATTTGCATAAATATGTTAAAGTTGCATAGTCCGATGAAATTATTATATTTTCCAAAAGAAAACACTTATCTACAGATGAAATTATTATATTTTCAAAATGAAAACACTTTTCTAGATTTGCTAATATATCTAGCTTAGATCGTGGTGTGATTCTTAATGCTTTGGGGCTTCCTAGAAGGAATAAGAAGTGAATCGACAAGAATATCCCTTGGCCGAGTTACTTTGAGGATGTCTTGCAGTAGGGCAGCTGCTGAAAAGGTAGTCAAAGTCATGCAGTAAGGCATCTGCTCAAAAAGTAGGTCAACGTCATACAGTAGGGCAGCTGTTCAAAAAGTAGGTCATAGTCATACAGTAGGACAGCTGTTCAAAGAGTAGGTAAAAGTCATACAGTAGGACAGCTGTTCAAAGAGTAGGTCAAAGTCATACAGTAGGGCAGCTGTTCAAAGAGTAGCTCAAAGTCATGCAGTAGGGCAGCTGTTCAAAGAGTAGGTCAACGTCATACAGTAGAGCAGCTGTTCAAAGAGTAGGTCAAAGTCATACAGTAGGGCCGCTGTTCAAAAAGTAGGGAAAATTCAGAGTAGGCTATATCTGCTCAAAACGTAGGTCAGTCACATAGTAGGGCAGCTGCTCAAAAAGTAAATCAAAGCGCCATATGGTAGGACATGCTCAGAAAGTAGGTCAAAGTCATACAGTAGGGCAGCTGCTCAAACGGTAGGTCAAATTCATAGAGTAGGCCAGCTGCTCAAAAAGTAGGTAAGTCATACAGTAGGCCAGCTGCTCAAAAAGTAGGTCAAAGTCATATGGGAGGACATGCTCAAAAGGTAGGTCAATGTCATACAGTATGGCATCTGTTCAAAGGGTTGGTCAAAATCATGCAGTGCAGCAGCTGTTCAAAAGGTAGGTCAAAGTCATACAATATGGCAGCTGTTCAAAAAGTAGGTCAAATTCACATGGTAGGATAGCTGCTCAAAAGGTAGGTCAAAATCATACAGTATGGCAACTGCTCAAAAGGTAGGTCAAAGTCATGCAGTAAGGCATCTGTTCAAAAAGTAGATCAATGGCATACAGTAGGGCATCTGCTGAAAAGGTAGGTCAAAGGCATATACAGTAGGGCAGCAATTCAAAAAGTAGGTGAAAGTCATACAGGGCGGCTGCTCAAAAAGCAGTTCAGTCATACAGTAGGGCATCTGCTTAAAAGGTAGGTCAGTCATACAGTAGAGTAGCAGCTAAAAAATAGGTCAAAGTCATACAGTAGGGTAGCTGCTCAAAAGTGGGTCAAACTCGTGACCTCACGCTTACCATACCCTCATTCCTCGTGTAGCTTAGTTTTATAGGTCAGTGTGTCACATGAACATGCAGAGATGGGAATCTGGTGTCACAACTTGTTTTCAACCACAAAACATTTGGTGTGCTTGTTGAAATTATTTTGCCTGTTCTCACTTCAAATATCTCATGAAATTAGCCATTTAAAATAAAAATTACTTCAAAATCAAGTTTGTGATGATGGTCAAACTATTATAATTGTCTAAATAATTAGGAAATAATTCAAAAACCAACAGACTAGGCAACTTTAATATGAGTTATTTAGACAATGGCCCATATTCAAAACGAGGTTTATCATCTTCCATCATTTGTTTGCACCAGAATGGCACCCTGTCATATGCGTAATGAACCTGTCATATGTCATAGGGAGAAATAGATAAGTGTTGCATTCAAGTTTCTTTAGAGTAGTTCAAACAGGATTTTATATTTGCATACATGCATGTATACCTTGTATATACTAGTGCATATATAAAATTTTAAATATTGTGCGGTGGCTGTGCAGTGACTTTAGGGTTGCTGTATGATGGCCACACAGCACATACATTTGATATATGCACTAGTTACTAGTCTAGACTATATATATGATACATACATACATACATACATACATACATACATACATATACACACATACATACACCTTGTATATATGACGTCCTATACACAAATAGCCAGAACTGACCCAACCAGCTACACTCTGTAGTCTAGTGGTTAGAGTGTTGAACTTGTAATCTGAAGTTGTTTGGTGGTGTGGGCTCAAACCCCATACAGTCCAAAATCTTTTTACATTCAACAACAACAACATGTTTTCCTTCTATGTGTTTCTGATTGAATTATGCAATGTAATTGTACTAACATATATTTTACATTAAAGCAAATATATTTCCTGATTGAACTACTCTAAAGAAAATTGAAAATACCCCAGTTTTACTCTCCCTTCTCTCCACTCACCCAGCCATTTTCAAGACAACAGCTGCCAACTCCAGCCCCAGACCTTCTGGTGAAGTGGGTCCACTACTCTCCCCACACATATTTGGTTCTATAAACATCAAAACCAAACAAGGTTGTGCTTGGAGAGCATTTGTCAGAGTACAGTTCCTGTCTCAGCAGCCTATATCTGTTCACTTTAAAGTGCAAGTTATGTTAAAAATACCTTAAAGTGCAAGTCAGACTGAACAAAGTTAGATCCCTGACGTCAGCATGCTTGGTGCTACTCATGAATCAAATTCGTCATGTTTTTGTGTAATTTTTAATGACTTATACTACTTTTTGTATAATTGCAGGACTCTGCAGTACTTAATTTAGTACTCTTTAGGTTTTTTATGACCAGTAGGAACCCTGATATATCCTCCGGTGCAACTGTCACTGGTCAACTTCCGGTGAAGGCGAGGTGGGCCGAAGGTGGCGCCACCAGTACAGTGTTGGGTCTTACGAAGTATAACAATATAATAACAATCCCCTTCTATTCATCTTTGGACATAGATAAACGAGTTTCCTGCAGAGAAGAGAATAATAATAATCCCTTTCTGAATCTTTATACTCGCATAATGTGTCATACATCACAAAATATAATACTTCAATTGCGTGAACATTATGCATCTGTGGACATAGATAAATGACAGTCTCTTGCAGAGAAGAGAAGAACAACAATCCCCTTCCGGATCTTTATACTCGCATAATGCGTTAGACATCACATAATATGATACTTCAATCTCGCGGACAAAGCAAAGAAGGCATACTTCTCAATTCTAACTTCTAATTTGGACTGCTTCTCCGCGAGCTGAGTCATTGTCGCCGGCGTCTTCCGCGAATGAGGTTTCCATGGTTTCGTCATCACCGGAAGCGTTGTAGGCGCCATCTTGATTCACACCGTTGCTAAGAACTGCCATCGTTGGTTTTGCGACCACTCGCAGAGAATCTTCTTCCTGTAGAGTTTATCAAAAGAAATGAATAAAAAAAAAACTAATTTTTTCTTCCTCTTTTTCAAAGGACTGTTGTGGGAGTGATTGTTTGTTGTTTTACATCCTAGCAACATCTAAGGTCATCTCAGGACAGGTATCAACTTGTGACTGCACTCATGGCGACTTTATAGTGTTGCCCCACTTGGATTTAATGCTTACAATTACATACATACATACAGGTAATGCACTAACACATATATAGACAGGGTAGGTTCAACAAGCATGCGGTATGTAGCTTGTACAGGATCATGGTCACGACAACCAGTGTTGTGGGGGTGATGAAAATGGGAAATATTGCACCTCGAGCGGGACTCAAACCCACATCTCTTTGCATTCCGGCCAGAGTGCTAACTATTACACCACCTAGGCTCCCTGATATCACTACGCTACCCAGGCCTACCTGTCTATGTGGTTACTTGACTGAGAGGTCAGTGCAGACTATTACACTTACAAGAAAAAGTTGGGAAAATGCATGGCGTTGATGTGTAAATATTTAATATTTTCACTTTAGCACAAAATCATACAAGCATACTTTTGATACATTTGGTGGGATAGATTAAATACATGTCGTATTGCTGACATACTTAATACACAGAGTCAACAATAATTATTTGACTTGCTACCAAAAGAAAAAGACAATAGACTACATCACGGTTCCAGCAGTGCTGTGCATTGTGGGATGCGTCAGAGCAAAACATACCCGCGAGAAGCACATGGCTAATGCTAATACACTGGGTGCAGCTATGAAATGTGCTAGTTTCAGCTCATCTCAGCTCTTGTTTGAAACATAGAATACCAACTAAAAAAATATATATAATAAATTAAGATATTAATCTTTTATCCAGCATTGCATTTACATCAATATAATCAGCACATCTTATGCCATGTGCATTTAGATTTAGACAAATCTATGCACTCAGACTAGTGTTAGAGCCATAGCCAGAGTCAGTTTTATTTATTTGATTCATGTTTCATGACTAATCAATGGTGATGTAAACATCAGCCTGTAAAGTGATGTTTCTTAGCTCAAAATGCTTAATTATGGAGAGTTGTATCTTAAACATATTCATTATATTATTATATTGCATCCTTCCGTCCATGTTTGTGCCAAATTACTATGTATTTCTATTTATTTTGAATAAAATGCCAGTTTTGCCCTACGCGTATCGGCAAACTCAATTATTGCAGGCCTTTGCTTTGCTGCCAGCGCCGTTTTCAGCACATGCGCAGTCGGAATAGTGATGTAGTCTATCAATTATCACCATCGTAATATGGAAACCAAATGTGACCAAACACCACGAAATGAGTCACGTTGCCCAAGGAAAGAGTTGCCTGAGTTAAGGACTTACACAGAAAGAGCAGAGTGTAAGCTTTAAAATGATACCAAATTGATTCTTCTACGATGAAAATTGACTAAATTATTACAAAAGAAATGGCCAAACATTCTGTCATGCATGAAAATTACATATCTTAGAAAATTGGCTTTAAAGTCAAGGTGTAGGTGTGAACAAATTAAATGCACTTTACAAAATGTGTAATAAAAGTACTTCTTGGTGTTATAAACATAATTTTACCCAGAGAACATGAAAATATACTGAGTAAAGGCAAGTTTTATGGGATTTAAAAAATCAATAATTTCACCCCCATAAACTTTGATGGCCTATTACTCAAAATGCATAGTGCGCAACCCGACTCATTTCGTGGGGTTGGGTCACAGATGTGGTGCCCAGTTTCAGAGAACGCGTTCGCACCGGTAGGCAGGGTGAGACATGGTGGGTGGTTTGGCAATACGCACAGCATGCACGGTGTTGGTGGAAGTAGATACATAAGCAGGACACATAAGTAAGATACATAAGAAAGATACATAAGCAATTCACCTTAAAGGTGGCGCCATCTAGTGGATGTGGTACAGTATAGACAGGCCTTTTCCAGGACATCATGTTTGTTTGTTTGGGTTTTACATCCTAGCAACATCTAAGGTCATATCAGGATGACCTGTGATAGTGGGCACTCATGGTGACTTTATAGTGCTGCCCCACTGGGAGATCAGGCCGCCAGCACCATGACCTGATATCCCACTTAGTCACATTATCCTGATACCTGAGCTGACCAATCCTTGTCCTACCCTGGTAATGCCAAGCACCAGGCTGGGAAGCGACAAGTATCAATCTTGTAAGTCATTGGTTTGACTCGGCCAGGATTCAAACTCCCAACCTTCCACTCTACCAATCCAGTCCAGGACATCACAAATTTTGTTTTAAGGACATCATATGCATTCAATTGTTTCTTGTGAAATTGTAGCTATATTTATATTCATAAATATATCTCAAACTTTTCTTTGTTTGATTTGAAATCAGAATAAAAAATGGAAAAATATTTAATAGATATATTTATGCAGGGCCAGGCGAAGATTGAAAAAACTAAATATAATTTGTATTGCTGTTGGTTAAATTTAAGCTAATTTTCTTAGACATTATGGACTTTGGATATTTTCTAGGGCATTTCCAGGCCTAGATTTCAAAATCCCGAAACTCAAAGACTTCCTAGGATGTCCAGACGAAAATAAACCAGGTTCAAACAAACGTACTCACTTCTCACCAAATTGGAGGACTAAAAATAAATATATTCCTATCAGTTATTTCTTTTCATCAAATTAAAAAAATCCAACAGATTTGATAAATCTGGAAATATGGCATCTTAAAGGAATCCGATATAGGCCGCTAGGCCTGGAGCTGTACTCCAACAAATGCTCTCCAAGCACACCTCTGCCTTGTTTTTCAGTTCATGAAACTGAATATGTGGAGGGAGAGTGCAGATTTCTGGAAGTATGAATGATGTAATGGGTGGGATTCTCTCATCACATGACCTAGAGGGGTTCCCCACAGACTGGGGAACACTGACAACCCCATCTAGGCTGCACTTGCACACTCGCCATCATGGACACTGACCTCAGCACTTTCCAACCACATATTCAGTTACACAAACTGAAGAGGTGTGCTTGGAGAGTATTAGTCGGAGTACAGTTCCAGTCTCAGTGGCCTATACCGGATACCTTTAAGTTTCAATATTAGTCACCCAATAGCTATGAGAAAGTAATGCCAAATATAACCTATGAGAAAGGCACATGAATGGTTTCATATTTTGTGGGTTTCTTGGCGATAAAAGTAATCAATTAAAATTTGTATATGGTTCATGTGGATACCCAGGCCGCTTAAGAAGATATCGTCATAGAACATAACTTTCACCATCACTAAGCCACAGTTCCGCAAGCGACTTATGCATGTGTACAGCTACACATTACAATCAAAGTATAAAATATTCTGATTTACGGCATTGGGGGGGAATGCAAATGTTCTATTACTGATCGGGTATACGTGACCAGGCGCATGTATGTATATATATATGTAGGTGCTGGTGGTGCCTGAGTGGGATGTAAATAGACATAGTGGTGCTGGCAGGGCTGGGTGTAACCGCACTCAGGGCCTACCCCCTACCCCCTCTGCTAGGTAGGATCACCACACTCAGGGTCAAGGCAGGTGGTGGCCAGGGGAGCCACACAGCTTGGTGGTGGTGGGCAGACCACTGGTAGCCATGGGGACCAGGAATGCTGGATCCCTATTGGTAGAACTAAGAATGCTTGTTTCCTATTGGGGAAAAAGGGTGGGGTGATACTCTACAATGAATCCATGTACCATATAAATAATAAACCAGAGGGCTTGAATCTCTCTCTTCTTTCACACTTTATACGCTTCCTTTCTCTTTGTCTGTATTGATTTCACTATAGGCTGCCTACACAACCACAGATTCGAGCTTTAGCCATTCTACATAATTGGCATTCTACAAAAGTATGGCTACAATATCCATAAAGTGAAATAAAACGAAGGATTTTGATTTATTGATTGATTGGTGGTTTCTTTACGCCGTGTCCAGCATAGGCCATATTCACGGCAAGAATTGTTTGTTTTTTATTCAACCATCGCCTTACATATAATGTAAAAGCATACAATCAATTATGTGTCAATAGACACTTATGAATTTTTAAAAGCTCACAATCATATAAGTAAATAAAATAGATGAAAGAATTAATTGATAAAAATTGTTTGAATGAACTATATGAGGTGGTACAGACCAGCTTCCCTCAAAAAGGCTAAAATGTCTTCTTGTTTTATTTGAGTAAAAAGGCCATGCATGCTGTTTGCAGTGTAAAATTGTTGGCGCAGTGCCAAAAAATCGACACGGTTTAGTAAAAATGTGCTTGACTGTCAGTGGGTATTTGGTGTATCACCCGATCCTTTTGATAAATATCTACTGTAATATGAGCCTGTCTCAAAAGGTGATAACTCTTCTTTTTGTTTTCTGTCCATTGTAACGATTGACACAAAACAGCACAGAAACGGTTACACTGAAAACACAAGGACATTTGCTTCATATGTATTCTATTGAGATTATGAAAGACCATGTAAAAAACCAAATCAGTTTATCCTGAGCAAATGCATAAGCAAATAGTGTGTTGATCGTTACAATGGACAAGGTTTTGTCCCATATTGCTAAGCACCTTTTGAGACAGTCTCATATATGTTCTTAATGATTGATCAAAGTTGCATCGCCCGATAAAAGCATAACATTTTCAAAAGCAAAGCACTCATCTAAATTTGACCTACATATCCAACTTAGATACCGGTGCACTTATTAATTATTTGTTGCTACATTGAAGGGCGGCAAACTAGGTCAATTAAATTAAACCTGTTACTGCTGAAGCCTATAGAGGCCAGAGTCTTGACAAGCATGCCAAAATTAATTTGGCATGTTTCCACTTCAAATAATGCCTAAGTCCGTCATTTTAAATGAAAGCCACTTCAAACTAACGTAACATAGATTATAATGATTCACCTGATATATCTCAGAAAATGACAGAAACTCAAAACCATCGGACTATGCAACTTTAACACATTAGTCATTTTCAAATTCATGCAGGTCCCCTTACCTCCAAGATTTCTGTGGGTACTTCCGGTTCCGCTTGTTGCTTAGCTACTTCCGGTTCCGCTTGTTGCTTAGCTACTCCCGGTTCCGCTTGTTGCTTAGCTACGCCCGGTTCCGCTTGTTGCTTAGCTACGCCCGGTTCCGCTTGTTGCCTCTTGGTGGCAGGGGACCAGTGGGTAGCTGCCGTGGGACCAGTGGATGGGATAGGTGGCGCCACCTTAGTGGTGGGAAGCGCAGCAGACACTGCATCAGGTGAAAGAAGCAAAAGTGGCGCGTTTAAAATTGAACGCTGTCAATGGATTTCAGGTCATTCGCTTGTTATATTTGTTTGACCTACAGTTGTATCTTATGGAGGATAACAACAATAATAATAATAACTAATATTCCCCTACTTATCTTTATACTCGCATAATACCTTATACATCACATATATGCTATATATTTTAAGTAACAACAAGAATTAATTTTATAAGTCATTGTTTTGAGTTGGCCAGGGTTCAAACTCCCGATCTTCCACAGCGTGCAGTCCTATTGATTCTATATAAAGTTCACTACAGCAAATAATAAAGAGAAACAAACAGGTTGGGCTGAGTCCTATTTATTTTTGGACCTCTGGCAAAAGGAATAGTGCCTTTATCGATAAAGGAAAAAATACAACGGTAGTGCTGGATCAGCGGGCGAATTTAGTGTACCTGGCACTCGCAGGTGGCGCCACAGTCGGGTCTATCCGCACCATTGGATGCTAGGGTAGCCGCGCGACTCTAACAAACTCGGGTCAGACATATAGTATACACGAATAATAAAATGACCAATATCAGGGTGGTTGCGCGACTCCAAATCCAGTGACAATATACAACAATAATAATAATATATTATTTTATTATATATATTATTATATATTTATATTACTGTCGTGGGGGGTGATGAAAATGGGAAATACTGCGCCTAGAGTGGGACTCGAACCCACATCTCTCTGCATTCCGGGCCAGTGTGCTAACCATTACACCACCTAGGCTCCCTGATATCACCACACTACCCACACCTACCTGTCTATGCGGCTCCTTGCCTGAGAGGTCAGTGCAGACTACTACACTCGTCCCCCTGGAATTGTAAGTCTTTTAATGCTTACAATTACATAAATACAGGCAATGCACTAACACATACATACACAGGGTAGGTTCAACAACCATACAGCTCGTAGCTTCTACAGGGTCATGGTCACGGCACCAGTGTCGTGGGGGTGATGAAAATGGGAAATATTGCGCCTAGAGCGGGACTCGAACCCACATCTCTTTGCATTCCGGGCCAGTGTGCTAACCATTACACCACCTAGGCTCCCTGATATCAATACACTCCCCACGCCTACCTGTCTATGTGGTTACTTGCCTGAGAGGTCAGTGCAGACCACTACACTCGTCCCCCTGGAATTGTAAGTCTTGTAATGCTTACAATTACATACATACAGGCAATGCACTAACACATACATACACAGGGTAGGTTCAACAACTCTACAGCTCGTAGCTTCTATCGGGTCATGGTCACGTCAACGAGTGTCGTGGGGGTGATGAAAATGGGAAATATTGCGCCTAGAGCGGGACTCGAACCCACATCTCTTTGCATTCTGGGCCAGTGTGCTAACCATTACACCACCTAGGCACCCTGATATCAATACACTCCCCACGCCTACCTGTCTATGTGGTTACTTGCCTGAGAGGTCAGTGCAGACCACTACATTACTATAATAAATTATACTCCATATATTTTATGGTATCTTAACTTATTAAGTGGATGTAATATTTTGACACATTCATTGATACACTATCATTCACCACCCATTACTCGCCCACGCATCAATTACCTACTCACCCCGTTACTCACCCATCCACTCCCATTACTCCCCCAGCACCCATTACTCACCCACCACTCATTACTCACCAACAACCCATAACTCACCCACCAATTACTCACCCACCCACCACCTATTACTCACTCTTCCCCATTACTCACCCATTACAACGCCCACTCATTACTCCCCCTGTCACCCATTACTCACTCATCACCATTAATCACCCATCCCCATTACACTCACCTCAAATACTCACACACCCACCTCCATTACTCACCCATGCTAAACCCATGCCCCACCACCTCATCACTCACCCACCCATGACCGCATCACTCACCCATCCACAACCCATTACTCACCCACCCACCACCCATTACTCACCCACCAACCACCCATTACTCACCCAGCCACCAATAACCCACTGAGCCACCACTCATAACTCACCCACACACCACCCATTACTCACACACCACCCATTACTCACCCACGCACTGCCAATAACTCATCCCCCACCACCCATATCTCACCCACAAATCACCTGTTACTCACTCACCCACCTTCCGTCATTCACCCCCACCCATTACTCACCCACCCACCACCCATTACTCACCCACCTACCACCAATAACTCACCCACCCATCACTCACCACCCATTACTCACCCACCCACTACCAATACCTCACCCACACACCACCCGTTACTCACTCACCCACCACCCATTACTCACCCACACACCATCCATTACTCACCCACAACCAACAACTCACCCACACACCACCCATTACTCACCACCCACCACCCATTACTCACCCACCACCAACAACTCACCCACACACCACCCATTACTCACCCACCACCAACAACTCACCCACACACCATCCATTACTCACTCACCCACCACCCATTACTCACCCACCACCCATTACTCACCCACACACCACCCATTACTCACCCACAACCAACAACTCACCCACACACCCATTACTCACTCCCACCCACCACCCATTACTCACCCACACACCACTCATTACTCACCCACCACCACCACCAACTCACCCACACACCACCCATTACTCACCCACACACCACCCATTACTCACCCACAACCAACAACTCACCCACACACCACCCACTCACCCACCACCCATTACTCACCCACACACCATCCATTACTCACCCACCACCAACAACTCACCCACACACCACCCATTACTCACTCACCACCACCCATTACTCACCCACACACCACCCATTACTCACTCACCACCCATTACTCACCCACACACCATCCATTACTCACCCACAACCAACAACTCACCCACACACCACCCAATACTCACTCACCCACCACCCATTACTCACCCACACACCATCCATTACTCACCCACAACCAACAACTCACCCACACACCACCCATTACTCACTCACCACCCATTACTCACCCACACACCATCCATTACTCACCCACCATCACCAATAACTCACCCACATCACATACTCACCACCCATTACTCACACCAACCCACCCACCACCAATAACTCACCCACACACCACCCATTACTCACCCACACACCACCCATTACTCACCCACACACCATCCATTACTCACCCACAACCAACAACCACCCAAAATTACTCACCACCCATTACTCACCCACACACCACCCATTACTCACCCACCTACCACCCATCACTCACCACCCATTACTCACCCACCCACCACCAATAACTCACCCACACACCACCCATTACTCACCCACCACCAACTCACCCACACACCACCCATTACTCACTCACCACCCATTACTCACCCACACACCACCCATAACTCACCCACACACCATCCATTACTCACCCACCACCAACAACTCACCCACACACCACCCATTACTCACTCACACACCACC
Organism: Branchipolynoe longqiensis; assembly: GCA_030323885.1. Classification (NCBI taxonomy): domain Eukaryota; kingdom Metazoa; phylum Annelida; class Polychaeta; order Phyllodocida; family Polynoidae; genus Branchipolynoe; species Branchipolynoe longqiensis. The sequence goes on along the minus strand of CM059200.1, from coordinate 60,029,576 downwards.
CATTACTCACCCACCCACCACCAACTCACCCATCTACCACCCTACCACCCATTACTCACCCACCCACCACCAATAACTCACCCACACACCACCCATTACTCACCCACCACCCATTACTCACCCACACACCACCCATTACTCACCCACACACCACCCATTACTCACCCCCATTACCTCCCCCACCCCCACACCTACACCTGCCTACAGACAACCCCTGTTCACCTTGTTCCGGACCCTTGTCCCCCACAACCAGGTCACTATCAGACGGTGCGAGTGACGTGGATGACGTGGACAATGACGTGGTGGATGACGTGTTCTGTAGCTGCCAGGCGGGGATGACAGGCGTCGTCTTCGGGGTCGGCGGGAACTGCTTCCTGTCAGAGCAGCAAAGGAGCGATCAGCAAATTAGTGAATCCTTACTTCATTTAATGATTCTATTGCTGTTTTACATCCTAGCAACATCTAAGGTCATATCAGGAAGGGTACCGACTTGTGACAGTGCGTACTCATGGCGACTTTATAAGTGCTGCCCCACTGGCAGATCAGGTCGCTGGCATCATGTCTAATATCCCACTCAGTCACATTATCCTGATACTGTGCTAAGCAGTTCCTGTCCTATCCTATTAATGCTGAGTGCCAGGCTAGGCAGTGACAAGTATCAATTTTATAAGTCATTGATTTGACTCGGCTGGGATTCAACCTCCCGACCTTCCACACGGGAAGCTTGTGAGTATAGTAATCAGCACTGACCTCTCAGACAAGGAGCCACATGGACAGGTAGGCGTGGATAGGGTGATTGCATCCGGGAGCCTAGGTAGTTTAATGGTTAGCACACTAGCCCCAGAATGGCAAGAAGTGTGGATTCGAAACCCTGCTCTAGGCACAATGTTTCCGATTTGCATCATTCCCACGACAGTAGCAAGAAGTATCAATTTTGTAACGAAAGCGATTTCGCTCCACATGCGATGTCAACATCGTGTGGCCAAAAATACGAAGATCTTAAAGCTGCATAGTCCGATGAAATATCAAATTTTCAAAACCAAACCAATTATCTAGATTTGATTTTACATATCTAACTTAGATACTGATGCACTTATTAAGCATTTGTTTCTGGGTAGAAGGCAATACTCAGTCAATTTAACAGAACCTGTTATTGCAGAAGTCTATGGTGTCAGAGTTTTGGCAAGCTTGCCAAAACTAATTTTCCATGTTTGCACTCAAAATATCTCAAAGGTTTACCATTAAAAATAAAAGTAACTTTGAACTAATGTAAAGTAGATACTAGTGATCGATCTAATATATTTATCTCAGAAAAAATACAGAAATTCAAAACCATCGGACTAGGCAACTTTAACATTTTATTAGGAAGATAAGTTTTTGTACGGCAACATAATCAGACATATATCATCACATAGTATGATCATACAATATATAATAATGCTGCTGAAAGTAACTGATTTTCCCTTTCGTATTAGCTGATTTTTTTTTTTTAGGTGGGTGAGAGTGAAAATCAGATTTGCACACGGAATCGTAATATCAAAAGAGGATTGCCAAAATCGGGGTTCTTCCTACAAAATCGGAGCAGTTGGCTCCTCTCTGCACAAGGCGAAGAGTTTGCACATGGTTGTACTCACCGATTGAGTAGAAGTCCCTTCAGTGATTGGATCTCTGTCTTTATTTCAGAAACTCCCTGTTGCTGCTGTAGCCGATCGTACGCCATCGGACCCTGGGTGAAAAAACTTATTTATTTTGTTTTGAGATGTATGTTTTTGTTACATTTGTTGAATAGTGTAGTAGTCAGGCAAGGAACCACATAGTTAGTTGGTTGTTGGAGTTTCACATCCTGGCAATATCTAAGGTCATATCAAGACGGGGGAGCCACATAGACAGGTAGGTATGCATAGGGTGATGACATCAGGGAGCCTAGGTTGTGGAATGTATATATATATATACAAAGTACGGCTATGTTAACAACCGGAGAGAGACAGACAAGTGATGGGTCGGACACTTTTATTGAGCGTCTTGGCTTGCACAATAACAGGCTTACCGGTAAAAGTTTCAAATCCACTGGGCAAGTGACTGACCTGGCGCGAGCACCGATGGAAATGGCCATTGGCGGCGCATAACCTCATAGCAATAATAATAATAAAGGCAATACTCCGCCTATTTATAACTGCATAATTAATTATACATCCTATGTATATATATATGTATATATAATGTATGTAAGTGCATTGCCTGTATGTATGTAATTGTAAGCATTAAAGGCCCATTTCGAGGGGGGATGAGTCTGCACTGACCTCTTAGGAAAGGAGCCACATAGACAGGTAGGCGTGGGTAGGGTGGTGACAACAGGCAGTCTAGGTGGTGGGGAAACATTATTTGTCCATCTGAATATAATCTTTCTTTGGTGCCGAGGCACTGGTTGGTTGTTGGAGTATTATATCCTGACAACATCTAAGGTCCTATCAGGATGGGGACCGACTTGTAACAGTACACACTCATGGTGATTTTATAGTACTGCCACACTGGGAAATCAGGCCACTGGAAATATGACCCAATTACTCCCTCAATCACATTATCCTGACACTGAGGGAACCAGTCCTTGCCCTATCCTATTAATGCCGAGCGCCAGGTTAGGAAGCGACAAGTATCAATTTGATAAGTCATTGGTTTGACTCGACCAGGAAACGAATTCCTGCACGCGAGTCCTGCGCTTTACCGATTCGGCCACCGCGCCCGGTCTGAGTAACTGGTGTTCTAGCTATTTTTAACTTCAGTCATTTTACACTATTTAATTACTAGAACACTTTTAACGATAACAAGATTGTTGTTATTACATCCAGCTAATTATGTGGTTGTCGTGTATCTAGTCAGGATCACGGGTTCAATGTGTGCATTTATATGTAGGCGGTGTTTCAGTTAGTTTTCTATGTAGGGTTATGTCAGTACAGTCTGGGTTAGGTAAAATGCTAATTTAGCTAACTAAGTACTGGGTCTCGACTGACCGACTAAACTACATGAGTGAACCTGCTGGGATTGTATTCTGGTGGGGAGGGATGCCTCCCTCTTTAAGTGCACGAAGACTACATCGACAAGGCGGCGGAAGAGCCAAAGAAATGGTCAACGGCAACGAGGCAATGTAGCAAGGTGTATGACACACATGGGGCGTATCAAGGCAAAAACGATAAACGGCCAGTCATCGTGGAAGAGATTGGGGCCTCACCACGTATTTTCCCATAGTTTGCAATGGACCATGAAAGTACAACATATGGAGAAAAGAGGTGCAAGTGAAGTTGAGACCCCTGCGACGAAGAACCTTGCTGTAAATACTAACAGGGAAGAGGTGATTCTCAATGATAATAAGAAAGACCATATTAATGATTAGGATGGCCCAAACCCTAAGGGGAGGCCACCATCTGATGATGTCTCTCTGAAATCAAGAAGGAAACGCCTTAGATTAGGCACATGGAATGTAAGAACACTATGAAAGAGAGATTAAACGGAGAATAAACATTGCCAAAACAACATTTCTAAAGATGCAGAAAGTACTAACATCTAGAGACATCAATATAAAAACAAGACTCCGACTGCTAAAATGCTATGTGTGGTCTACACTTTTATATTGCTGCGAGACATGGACTTTGAAGAAAGCAATAACAACAAAGCTTGAGGCATTTGAAATGTGGCAATACAGAAGAATGTTAAAAATTCCATGGACAGCAATGATAAGCAACGTGGAGGTCCTAACAAGAATGAAAATAAAGAGACAGATAATACAAACAATCAAAAACAGAAAAATTAAATACTTTGGCCACATGATACGACACCAGGAATCACAGAGAAGAATACTGGAAGGGAAGATAGAAGGGAAAAGACCAAGAGGGAGAAGGAGAACAACATGGATGGACAACATCACTGAGTGGACAGCAATGAGCTATGCGGAATTCATGAGAGGAACGAATGACAGGAAGAGATGGAGGTCCATTGCAGCCAACCTTCTTCGAGAAGACGGCACCCATTGATTGATTGAAGTACTTATCATGTATTAAGTTCGCATTTCAATCATGGACAAATGGTCAATTGGTCTTCCTCATTCCACCGCTCCTTGTTTGATCCTAGTAACACAGAGCGCCAGGCTAGGTAACGACAAGTATAAATCCTTACGTCATTGGTTTGACTCAGCCAGGGTTTGAATTCCACACGGGAAGCCTGTGTTCCAACCACGCAATGCTAACTGTAACAAATCAACACTGAAGTTCCTCTCTTAGGATGGCTTCACCGATTGTGACACCAGTCTTTCGGCGTCTTGTACAAGAAAAAAGGGGTGGATCAGATTCTCTAAATATGGTATGTATAATTAATTATGCGGATATAAATAGGTGGAGTATTCCTTTATTATTGTTATTGCTATGAGGTTATTCGCAAAATATAATATGTCCAATCGGTGACCTGCTTGGATTTGCCCTGGGATGCCTCCGCTAGCACCGCCAAAGGCCGTTTCCGCCAGTGCTCGCACCAGGTCAGTCAGTTGCGCAGTGGATTTGAAACCTTTACCGATAAGCCTGTTATTGTGCAAGCCAAGACGCTCAATAAAAGTGTAAATATATATATTTTTTTAATTGGGCCAAATAAACAAAAGTTAGTGTTCGCCATTTTGATCACACAAATCACGGTCAGGCAGCAGGTTTTTATTTTATTTTATTTTTTCAGCATTTAAAAAATAAATATAGGACCACCCTACACTGGTAAAAGGATTATATGTCATTCATGCTTATTGCTGTCCATACATAGTTACCTCTAATGTCTGGCGTGTGACGTAGACGTAATACATAACTATGTTGCACAGGTTGTGTGCTTATGCAAGTTGAATTGCTACTAGCCCAACGCATTCGTAACAGTTCTTTTAAAAAAATTGATTATCAAGGGCGGGCGAATTTTCAGGCACGGGTGGGGATGATCACCATTTTTGTGGGTTGGGGAGGATGGGGGGGGGGGGGTTTAGGTGTTTTTATTAATAACCAAAATAAACTTACTCTTTCAGCGGAAGTTTTGAGCGCCACTTGCTTCATTTGTTCTTGGAGATCCTTCTGGAGGTCACCCAGACTCGACACCACAGTGCGCAGACTCAACTCGAGCTCAGCGATACTTGACAGCAAGGCCTGCGAGCGTCGCTGCTCTTCCGAAGGGCCCAGCCACAGTGGCAACACATACTTCTGTAAATTTGAGTAGGCGCATTGCAACGGCTGGTGTAAATGTAGGCGGGTTACAGACATGAGGGAACGCATACTTCTGTAATGTGAGTATCCGTATTGTAACGTCTGGTGTAAATGTGGGTGGGATACGTACATGAAGGAATGCGTACTTCTGTAATGTGAGTACACATATTGTAACGGCTGGTGTAAATGTGGGCGGGATACATACATGAGGGAACGCATACTTCTGTAATGTGAGTATGCATATTGTAATGGCTGGTGTAAATGTAGACGGGTTACATACATGAGGGAACGCATACTTCTATAATGTGAGTATGCATATTTTAAGGGCTGGTGTAAATGTGGGCGGGATACGTACATGAGGGAACGCATACTTCTATAATGTGAGTATGCGTATTGTAACGGCTGGTATAAATGTAGGCGGGATACGTACATGAGGGAACGCATACTTCTATAATGTGAGTACACATATTGTAACGGCTGGTGTAAATGTGGGCGGGGGATGTACATGAGGGAATGCGTAATTCTGTAATGTGAGTACACATATTGTAACGGCTGGTATAAATGTGGGCAGGATACATACATGAAGGAATGCGTACTTCTGTAATGTGAGTATGCGTATTGTAACAGCTGGTGTAAATGTGGGCGGGATACATACATGAGGGAATGCGTAATTCTATAATGTGAGTACACATATTGTAACGGCTGGTATAAATGTGGGCAGGATACATACATGAGGGAACGCATACTTCTGTAATGTGAGTATGCGTATTGTAACGGTTGGTGTAAATGTGGGAGGGTTATGTAATTTAGAGAACCCATACTTCTGTAATGTGAGTATGCGTATTGTAATGGCTGGTCTAAATATGGATGGGTTACGTGAGGAAATGCATACTTCTGTAATGTGAGTATGCATATTGTAATGGCTGGTGTAAATGTGGGTGGGTTACATACATGAGGGAACGCATACGTCTGTAATGTGAGTATGCGTACTGCAACGGCTGGTCTAAATATGGATGGGTTACACGAGGGAACGCATACTTCTGTAATGTGAGAACGTGTATTGTAACGGCTGGTGTAAATGTGGGCAGGTTACGTAATTGAGGGAATGCGTACTTCTGTAATGTAAGTATACGTGTTGTAACGACTGGTCTAAATGTACGCGGGTTACACAATACTTCTGTAATCTAAGCATACGATTGGTCGCCTCACCTGCAGTAGCTGGTACACGCTGTACGAAACGCCTCCAATTATGATCATGGTAGCCGTCCTATCCCTCCACCGGGCCCATGGTGAGACAACTGCAACAGGAGAACAATTAAATTTTTATGGTAAATGTTTTTTGTTTGTTTTTGGAGTTTTACGTCCTGACAGTTAAGGTCATATCAGGATGGGCACCGAATTGTGACAGTGCGCACTCATGGCAACTTTTATAGTGCTGCCCCACTGCGAGATCAGGCTGCCAGCACCATGTCCCGTTATCTCACACAGTCACATTATCCTGACACTGAACCTTGAGACTTTCGTGACATGGAAACCCAAAGTGAAAACATTCTAAATAATAGCAGAAAACATTAAAAATAATAGCAGAATCCATATTCATATGAATGTTTATATCTTGTGCATGTCAGCACTTTTTTCTGAGCTAACATACTTACACAGAGTCAACAATAACTATTTGACTTATACCCCCCCCCCCCCCAAAAAAGAAAGCAAAATCATTAACAATGTGTTGTGGAAACCAAAGTGAGAATGACCCAATTGCAAATGACTCACCAGGGTGTACAGCATGGACAGGTACTACACTGTGGTTCACAGCATTGCCGGGAGGGGGCGCCACCGGCACATCGCCCGCAGTCCCTGACTGCTGCACGGCCAGCTCGATCTCATGTGACGTCAAACCTAGAGCGCCAAATGTATATGCGCTACATAATCCATTATGTGAATATAACAGTGTCCGTACACAAGACTATTTTCATTTGGATTTAGCCCGAAATAACGATTCAAAATCATGATTTCGGACTAATTGAGATCAGTGAGGACAGTTTCATCGGATTCAAGGCTTTTCAAGACTAATTACAAAAAATAGGTTAAATTCAAGGTTTTTTAATGCCTTGAAATGGGGCAAATGAAGTGCAAGTCTTTCCAGGATCCGTACGGACCCTGGTATTAATAGCAGGGGGGGGGGTTACATTTTTTATTATATCCTTGTCATTTCATGCAATAACCGTCATGGTAAAACCAGACCCCTGGCGCCACCTGGAGTCACTTTCCTATACCACCATCAACTCATGAGCAGCTATATATGTTATATATATTATACATATTATATATATTATATACTGTACATATATTATATTGACATTGTGGTCCGCCCGCGGAGAGGATTAGCATGTGGCAGCGCCAGGATGTAAAACACCAACAACCATACCACCACCACCCACCACCAGCCCTACCCACCACCGCCACCACCAGCCCTACCCACCACCACCATCACCCACCACCAGCCCTACCCACCACCGCCATCACCCACTACCAGCCCTACCCACCACTGCCACCACCGGCCCTACCCACCACCAGCCCTACCCACCACCAACACCACCCACCCCCACCAGCCCTACCCACCACCGCCACAACCCACCACCAGCCCTACCCACCACCGCCACTACCCACCACCAGCCCTGCCCACCACCACCACCATCAATACTTACCACCAATACCACCACCACCACCACCACCACCACCACCACCCACCCCACAGCCCTACCCACACCGCCACAACCCACCACCAGCCTACCCACCACCGCCACTACCCACCACCAGCCCTGCCACCACCACCACATCAATACTAACACCAATCCACCACCACCCACCACCACCACCACCACCACTCACCACCACAAACACTCACCACCGCCGCCACCACTGCCACCCACCACCCACCACCACCGCCACTCACCACCACCAACACTCACCACTACCAAAACTCACCACACTGCACCACACCACCACCACCCACAAAATACGCAATAAATAAATACATCCTCCCTGAAACATAAGTTATAGTTTTTACCTTTCTTGGCCAGAAACGCCTTTCGCTGTGTAAGTGAACTTTCTTTAACTTTCGGGTTTTGAAGGAACCTGACAGCATTGCTGACCTGAAATATATAAAAGGGCAACACAATTAATTAACATAATGTTGTTTGTTGTTGCTTTATATCCTAGCAACATCTCAGGTCATATCAGGATGGGTAATGACTTGTGACAGTGCACACTCATGGCGACTTTATAGTGCTGTTCCACTGAGAGACCAGGCCACTGGCACCATGATCCGATTTCCCACACAGTCACATTATCCTGACACTGATCTAACCAGTCCTTGCCCTATCCTATTAATGCCAAGCACCAGGCTAGGTAGCGATAAGTATCAATTTTGTAAGTCATTGGATTGACTCGGCTAGGATTCGAACTCCTGACCTTCCGCACGGGAAGCCTACGCTCTACCGATTCTGCCACCGCGTCCGATAAATTAACATAACTTTTTATTTAAGGTTGCATAATCCGACGGAAACAATTTTTTTTAAAACTAAAACATTTACCTATATTTGATCCTGTATATTAAACTTATATACTGCTGCACTCAGTAGTAATATATTTAGGTTTTTTTCTTTGTTTTCTCTCTTTTTTTGTTGTTGCCGGCTTATTTACACCGGAGGATACGCGCTACCCAGCTGGGCAGTGACAGGTCACTTCTCTATTCTGGCCTTGGCGGTAAAAACCAGGGAGCAACCTGGGGTTCGAAGCTATCTCAGTGTTTCTCCTGTTTTATTCCTTAAGCGGACAAGGACATGACATCACAAAGGCATTTAAAAAAAAGAAATGTTAATAAGGTGATCACCCACCATATTCTGTCGCGGTGCAGCAGGTTCAGAGTCTGAGTTTTCTTCATCCATCTTACTCGCCACACTTACTGCAGGAGATGGGTTCTGTGAAGAAGAGCATAAATTATAACAGAAATGATAGTGGTCTCCGGCAAAATCTATGCCACCGGTAAGGTCATTTGCAAACCGACAGTGAATTTCCGTGAACATAGAAATACTAAATGTGTAGTCGTCTGTAATGAGCCCCCACTACCACACATTGGCGGTAATGACTACGCTGACCCCCGTTTGCTAAGTAGTAGCAACAGGTGGCAGCACACTAGCAGGAACAGTCCTTATATAGCGAAATAGCGAATGGTAGACAGGAAGTGTGAACACTTATTTGTCTCTCATTTTTGCTTGAGTGCAAGTAAATATGCAACTCAAGGAATAATTAGTAGCATATGGTGAATAAGGAGTCAAATTTCCCTGGATCATCAGTCCATGCTTTTTCTAATCTGTTCTTGAATGAATTTATTGACTCTCAATAACATTTTGTGGGAGACTGTTCCATATATTTATGATCCTGTTTGAGAAACTGTGTTGCCTTAACTTTGAAATGGCTCTGGGTTTTACTAGTTTGAGAGTATGGCCCCGACTGCCTTCTCTTTTATTCATTCTATTATTATGATGGACTGTTCCAGCCACTGCTAGCGGCCACCCCCCCCCCCCCAAGGAATATATTCTATGTGGCTCCTTGCCTAAGAGGAATATATATAAATGGCGCTAAAGGTTCAATCACATGATTCCAACAGTCAATTTGAATCTACCGCAAGCCTATCATTTCCAACATTTGTATGTGCATACCAAACTTATTCTGAGATATTATGCCATAGCGTTTAATTATGAATATTATACTCTAATCTTATGCATCATGCTTATACCTGGTAACAATATCCTGTTTTTGTCACTTGTTATAAACTTCTGTAAATGATAATACTTGTTTACAGCTAGAAAACCAATATTTAGATGCTGAGAAAGGAAAAGAATCAAACTAATAAAACTATAGGCCCTTATTTCTAAAACATAAAGAGAAAAAAGTTGGTTCTAACTATTTTCACTATATTGTAGAAATACTTGATTTTAATCAAAAGAAAAGAGTTATCAACAGAGGGAGTGCATGTGACGTCAACACTCATCTTGGATTACACTTGATACCACCTCTGGCGTCCCCTATTGTAGGCCACCACTGGACCTACACCGAAGTATGGTGGCGCCACCTAGCAGGTACTGCCCGAACCTTTCTAATTCTTTGACAGAGCATCCAATGTGTCAACATACGGCACATTAGCAACGATGTGAGGCTATATTATTAAAAATAGACTTCCCCTCCATTAAAAAACCCTTTTCCCAGAACTTTTGATGCTCAAAACAGTGATAAATAAACCACCAAATTGGTAAATAAACACAATGTAAACAGTTGCAAGCCTTTCGTATTGTAGTGGTCTGCACTGACCTTTCAGGCAAGGAGCCGCATAGATAGGTAGGCGTGGGTAGTATGGTGATATGAGGGAGCCTAGGTGGTTTAATGGTTAGCACACTGGCCTGGAGTGCAAAGAGATGTGGGTTCGAGTCCCGCTCTAGGCACAATATTTCCCATTTCCATCACCCCAATGACACTCGTTGCCGTGACCAGGATCCTATACACGCTATGCGCTGTATGGTTGTTGAACCATGTGTATGTATGTGTAAGTGCATTGCCTGTACGTATGTAATTGTAAGAATGAAAAGACTTACAATTCCAGGGGGACGAGTGTAGTCGTCTGCACTGACCTTCAGGCAAGGAGCCGCATAGACAGGCAGGCGTGGGTAGTATGATGATATCAAGGAGCCTAGGTGGTGTAATGGTTAGCACACTGGCTCAGAGTGCAAAGAGATGTGGGTTCGAGTCCCGCTCTAGGCACAATATTTCCCATTTCCATCACCCCCACGACAGTATGTAATCCAATATGGCCACCGGAAGTTGTCTCGCAATGTTATTACACCCCCTCTATCTTGTAGTTTTTAACATGAACTTTAATATTACCAATTCAATTCAATTTATTTCAGACTCAGGATTATGGTAGTTACATAATTTGGTCCATAGTAGGTAGATATAAAAATTAATGTGAATAGGATATAAGTAATAGTATGAATACTACCATACTAACCAATATCAAAATGTTGGTCTACATACAGTAGTTTGTACCAATGCCTCCATATGGCAGACGTAAATCTGAGATCACTCTCTTTTATTTTCAGAAGTCCCTCTATTATAACATTTAGTAATAAATTTGAATACTAGATTCCTGATAACAGCCTGGAAGGCTGGCACATCAATATTGGCAAACAGCTGACTAGCACTGTGATATCTAGGTAGACAGAGTAATAACCTCATAATGTCATTATATGCTACATTCAGTTTTCTAATGAACATTTCTATACATTCTATAGTTCCACCAAATCTGGGCAGTATAAAAGGGAGTACAGAAAGTTCTAAATAAACTTACCTTGACATCAGCTGCACACATATGAAATTTCCTGATGAGCATATTTCTCTGAGCATATAACTTGCGACACTGTCTATTAATATCCCTGTCATCTCTAAAGTCATCAGTCATAAAGTGTCCTAAGTACTTGACTTCAGTAGAGATTGACAGGGGAGCGCCAGTTAAAATCAAATCAGGAAATACACTATCCTTGTTATATTTTGATCGAATGATCATTACCATACTTTTAATAGCATTGTATTTGATATCAGCTTCTATGCCATATTCAGAGAATTTGCAGTCCACTACTATAGAGGGTATTCCCGTGACGTCATCAACTGGAAGCGCGGCCATTGTGGCGATATCAACCAGTAAACAACCTGCCGGTTGCTGTAACATAGTAGATCATTCTTTCAGTTTTATTCAAAATTAATAGAAATGCAGAACCTTAACCTTATAAATTTAATATAATCTATTCGTTGAATATGTTTACTATATGTGTTCCAATCGGTTTGTTTCAAGGTGGTGTGGTTTTAGAGATATTTCACTTTTTCTGTATGAAGATTGCTCACGACCATTGACAATGCATTAAGTTTGCCGGTATGCGCAGTGCAAAAAGTATATTTTATTCAAAATTAATAGAAATGCAGAAGCCTAACCTTATAAATTTAATATAATCTATTCGTTCAATATGTGTTCTATATGTGTTCCAATCGGTTTGTTTCTAGGTGGTGTGGTTTTAGAGATATTTCACATTTTCTGTATGAAGATTGCTCGCTGCTATTGACAATACATTGAGTTTGTTGGGTTTGTTATTGTGGGTTCTATCACCACAATGGCCGTACTTCCGTTTAGCGTGACGTCAGTGCATACCCTCTATATCTAGTATATGGTGAGAATATTACCAAGTCATCGGCATACATAAAATGGTTTAGAAGTAACAATCCACTAATACATCCAGTTTTACACTGATTTAACCTTTTCGACAAGTCATCCATATAAACATTAAATAAATAGGGGGACAATATCCCTCCCTGACGTACACTATTACTCACTTGGAAGGGTTCGAACATGGCATCACCCCACCTGACTACTGTCATGGGGGTGATGAAAATGGGAAATACTGCGCCTAGAGTGGGACTCGAACCCACATCTCTTTGCATTCCGGGCCAGTGTGCTAACCATTACACCACCTAGGCTCCCTGATATCAACAGACTCCCCACGCCTACCTGTCTATGTGGTTACTTGCCTGAGAGGTCAGTGCAGACCACTACACTCGTCCCCCTGGAATTGTAAGTCTTGTAATGCTTACAATTACATACATACAGGCAATGCACTAACACATACATACACAGGGTAGGTTCAACAACCATACAGCGCAAAGCTTGTACAGGATCCTGATCACGGCAACCAGTGTCATGGGGGTGATGAAAATGGGAAATACTGTGCCTAGAGCGGGACTCGAACCCACATCTCTTTGCATTCCGGGCCAGTGTGCTAACCATTACACCACCTAGGCTCCCTGATATCAACACACTCCCCACGCCTACCTGTCTATGTGGTTACTTGCCTGAGAGGTCAGTGCAGACCACTACACTACCATTGATTGGTGCGAATACCAAAATATTAATATCCTGATTAGATAGCCTGGAGTACCACGCTGCACTAGTTTTTCAAACGGTTTTGCATGATTCACTCTATCAAATGGCTTAGAGGCGTGAAGAAAACACACACAAAATGTGTATTTCATTACCTTAATATTTGGTTTCAGTTTGTTTGCTAGAAATTTATGTAATAGCAACATCTAATGAGTAATGTCATATTTGGACAGTTTAGATTCAGAATCAGACCAACAGTCGTTGGGCGTGGGCCGTGGCTGAGACTTGACTTACCAGTCAGTCTAGTACTGGTTGTGTTACTACTTTAACTTTTAGTATTTACTAATTTAGTAATTTACTGTTGTTTTTTTACAACTCCGCACCTCATGCCCTACGCATGTTGTCTCTATATAAAACCTAGCGTTATCAATATTGTGTAACTCGAGCACTTCGCATGTGACGCACACACCTCTGATTGTATTGCATAGACATATCTCAAGTAATATGAAATATTATTAGGACTTTGTCCCAAACTCACAGTTTCAATATCCGCCATGTTTATCTCTGTACTTTACTCTCAAGCCACTAGGTGGCGCCAGGACTTTCTGGGGCGCCACCTACCTTCCCAATTCAGAACTCAGAAGATAAAAGAAAGATGGCGACCATGGACATGATGCAGCAAAGTTCTTATGCACAAAACGCCGCCGGAAATATGCTACCGGGTTGGCTTAATGAAGAACACAAAACAGGAGTAAGTTTGTTTAACATGGTTTTCATAAATATTAATTTAGGTTGATTTTCACTTGTGCGTTTTTGTTGAAAAGTAGCTCGGTGAGTAGCAACACATTGTCGGTACTCCTTTTATCGCCCATGACTGTCACTATCATGAGATACTACTACTTTAGTACTAGTACTAGTAGTAGGTACCTTCCTTAAATTTTCAAGGAAGTGGCTATTCGTGCGGGACGGTATCAATAGCCAGACCGCTTATTAGTATGACACTTCTTTATCATGTCGTATCCTAGTCTAGGTACCCCACTAACATTTTCAAATTATTCCAAACATTAGGTATGTGACAAAAAATTTCAAAGTTAACAGATTCCAACATAAAATACATCATTGCAAAGGTATTGTAAAGTCCTTTCTAATGAAAGCAACCTCAAATTCACTGAACACATTGATAGCCTAACATTGACTATGTATGCCAAACTGCCAGAAAATATAGTGGATGGGTGCTTCGTACATTTAAGTCAAGAGAAGCTGGGGTAATGAAAACCTTGTGGAACTCCATAATACTCCCACGGATAGACTACTGTTAACAACTTTGGATACCCACTTCTAAAGGACAGCTGACAAAGTTAGAATCACTGCAACGCAGCTTCACATCATATATTGAAGACACCAAGAGCCTGGATTACTGGGACAGACTAAAATTCCTCAAAATCTACTCCATTGAACGTCGATGTGAGAGATATCGAATTATATACACCTGGAAAATGATTGACGGCAAAGTACCGAACTATGGCATAACAACGTATCATTCAAAAAGATATGGTAGACTTTGTAAGGTACCAGCAATAAACACAAAAGCCTCACAAAGACTACAATATGAGTCAACTGTAGCTGTATTTTTAAAGAATGGTCAGATCCTGATGAAATTTCACATCAAGGTTCTTGTTGGTATGGCAAATCACCTCAGCTTATCAAAACTGATGAATTAGATCACAGACAAATGTAGGTTTCCATGGCAACCGTAACACAATCATGCCCACCTACAATATGACAACTGCAGATTCCGCCGATGCGCACACTAATAATTCTTTATGGATTTGTCGTGAATTCTGTATGAGGAGCTACCACCATGGCCGATGCACACACAAATTCAAAAGCGCTGTAGTGTCTTTCCAAATGGAGAGATATACACAATATAGGTATCAAATGAAAGATAAATAACTAAATATTGAGTATTGTCAGACTACTAGAATGATTTTCGAATGTTACTTATCTGTTCGATGACTTTTTCAACAGTGGTTGACTTCAACAGCTTGTAAAACCATGAGAGGTATCCTCTATTGCACTAGAAACTGTCCCAGATGTAAACAAGGTTGTGATTGGTCAATTCTGATGACATCCTGTATGGCAAGTCATTTGAATAGGTTTTGTGAATGGGTTTTACAGAGCACCTCTGAATATAGGCATATAGAAACCAGGTCACGGAGTTCAGCTGCAGTAGTGGAGACAGCTATACCGCAGCGCCCCAAGCATGATTTAATGTACCTACTAAGGTCAAATCAGGATGGGGGGTTAGGATAAGGGTTAGAGTTAGGATACGCTCATAAGCCAGGGTAGGGTTAGGGTTGTTTCATCATGATTGGGTCAAAGATAGTAATAACTAATCAGCGCTCTGGCTATTGTATTGATACAGTCCCATCACTCAGCGGTCAGTAGCTAGCCATGTTGTGAATGCATGCAGATGCAGTAAAAAAAAATTTGTGTTCTGGGAGGTTCTGGGCAGTTTACATCCAATGTGTTTACTTACAGCACTTTAGCAACAACTTCTGAGGCCAAACTGCTCAAAACAGCGACAAATAAACCAACAAATCAGTAAATAAGCACAGTGTAGACAGTTTCAAGCCTTCTGTATGTAATCCAATATGGCCACTGAAAGTTGCCTTGTGCTGTTATTAATATTACACCCCTTCTATAGCCACTGCCAATTTTCAAAGAGGTCCAAACATTCAAAATATAATTCCACTGCGAGACTGGAGGCTCCAATGATTCAAAAGTAATATGTAATTATGCATTGGAGAAGTGCCTTATTAAGGAGTTTAATTTCCATAAAGTGATACCTTCAAATGCACATATATCAGTCAAATTTTGGAATATTAACAAAATTCAAAAGGCATATTACTCTTGATTTTTTTGCGTTTCCAGTGAAATTATAATTTGAATATTTGGACACCTTTGACAATTTAAGGAGGGTACCTACACTAGATAAGACAAAAGATCTGAAAGTCAAAAGCTTTCAAATGCACATATCTGACTCAATTTTGGAATATTAAAAAAAAAAAAAGCCTATTGCTTTTAAATCATTGGAGCTTCCAGTGAAATTATAATTGTGATGTTTGGGCCCCTTTGAAAATTGATGGAGGGTATCCATCATTGAAAATGTTTATGCATATGACTCTAAAAAGCAAAGTGGATTTGGTTGGCAGCCCTCTTGAGATTCACCCTGTACTTCCAGTACGGGTGAGAAAAAAACCATTAGAAAAAGTGCCGAACAGCTGGGTAAATTAAATCAGCACATCAATTCTTTATTTAAGAAGCAAAATATATTCATATATATACATCTTCATATTTACCTGCTACTTTTGACTAAATTTGAGTTGAAAAATATAAAACATGTACTTTAATGAACTTTAAAAGTGAAATTTACAGCATTTTATCATCGCCATCTTGTCTTTTTGCATTCTCTCCCATTTCACCAACTCTGTGCCAGTATAACTGGCCATTTGATTCTGTAACCAGGAATTCCACTTTCTGTTCCATACTAAAGCTATTTTCACCCGTATTTAGACTATGTTGTCATTCACCCCTACTGCAAGTACGGGGTGAATCTTTTATCTAGCAGCCCTCTAGCTACAGACAAAACCTCTGGGACGGTTCTTTTCTCCTTTTTCCCCCACTTAATGGGGGAAAACCGTCCAACCCTGATTCAAAAGAATAACTATATATTTACAAGACAAACCCAGACCCAAATATCACTGAATGTGATATATACTTACAGACAACCATCATGGCGGTGGAGTTTGATGCCGGTGTCGTGATCGCTGCTGACTCACGGACAACAACAGGGTATGTATATATATATTATTAATATTTGGTTGGTTGTTGGAGTTTTACATCCTGGCAACATTTAAAGTCAAATTAATACTTGTCACTTCAACAACAAAGAAAGAAAACTTTATCGGTGTTCTACCAATTACCCATTATCAATCCCTCAGCGCGTACATCGCTAACCGGGTCACCGACAAGTTGACGAAGGTCACCAACCAGATCTACTGCTGCCGGTCAGGGTCTGCAGCGGACACACAAGCCATCGCCGACATTGTTAACTACTATCTCAACTTCCACACGTAAGTTTTATGACTTTTCCACATTTCTGTCATTAACACTAAATCTTCCTTCGTTTTCGCTTTCTTTCGCTGTTTGTCGTTGTGGGCTGATTTCAAGTGATTATAGTAGTCTACACTGACCTCGCAGGCATTGA
This sequence comes from Branchipolynoe longqiensis, assembly GCA_030323885.1. NCBI lineage: Eukaryota > Metazoa > Annelida > Polychaeta > Phyllodocida > Polynoidae > Branchipolynoe > Branchipolynoe longqiensis. The sequence continues at coordinate 60,012,103 of CM059200.1, read as the reverse complement.
GTTATATACTTAGATATGTAGGCATGGATAGGGTGATTGCATCAGGGAGCATAGGTGGTGTAGTCACACAGACAGGTAGGCATGGATAGGGTGATTGCATCAGGTAGCATAGGTGGTATACTGGTTTGCATGCTTGCCCCACAATGGCAAGAGGTGTGGGTTCGAAACCTGCTCTGGATTCGAATCATGGTCAAGTCAAGCCAATAACATAAAGATTTATACTTGTCGCTACCTACTAACCTAGCCTGGTGCTCAACTAATGTACCCCCATAAAATCATTCCGTTAACAGTATGGAGATGGAAGAGGAACCGCTTGTGAAGACGGCTGCCGCCATTTTCCAGGACCTCTGCTACAACTACCGCGACCAGCTCTCCGCTGGGATCATCTGTGCTGGCTGGGACCGCAAGAAGGGCGGACAGGTGATTTTTTTTTTATATATCTGTTCTCATGTTTTTTCTTGTTTAAAAAAACAGAGGAATGTCTCCATCCTTCATGATTTTTTTAGCCAAGCTGTAAATGTGTCAGAATGTGGTTTTATTTTATAGTTTAATAGAATGGCTCCTACTAGTGAGGGTGCTCTATTTATTATTATTATTATTATTGTTCTAACTTATTTACTTCACTACAAAAAAACTGGACACGGTGGCTGAATCGCTAAGCTCATTGGATTCTTGTGCAGAAGGTCGTGGATTCTAACTCCGAACGAGTCAAACCAATGACTTACCAAATTTATGCTTGTCGCTACCTAGCATGGCATTCAGCATTACTAGGACAGGACAAGGACTGGTTCTCTCAGTATCGGGATAATGTGACTGAGTGGGGATAATGTGACTGAGTGGGATATTGGATCAGTGTACCAGTGGCACAATCTCCGAGTGGGGCAGTACTATAAAATTGCCATTAATACCCACTGTCACAAGTCGGTGCCCATCCTCATTTGACCTTAGATGTTGCTAGGACGTACAACAAACAAACTAAAATTAAATTATGCTGTCTGCTGGTTTCAGGTGTACTCCATGCCGCTGGGTGGCATGTGCGTACGACAGCCCATCTCTATCGGAGGCTCTGGGAGCACCTACGTCTACGGCTACATAGACGCGACATTCAAGGAAGGCATGTCTGAGGAGGCGTGCTTGGACTTCTGCAAAAACAGTAAGTTGCCCAATTATTGTTGTGGGTGGACGCAGTGGCTGAATCGCTAAGACAATAAGATCGATGGCTTGCTTCACATGTGGGAGGTTATGGGTTGGAACCTTGTTCAAGTCAAATAAAATACTTACAAAATTTATACTTGTCGCTACCAAGCCTGGTGCTCGGCATTAATAGGATAGGATAATGTGACTGTGGGATGTCGGGTCATGGTGCTGGCAGCCTGGCCTCCCAGTGAGGCAGCACTATAAAGTCACCATGAGTGCGCACTGTTGCAAGTCGGTACCCGTTCTGATCTGAACTTAGATGTTCAGGGATGAAAGATCTCGGCGATTTCGCGAATTTCCGCCATTGTTGATATTTACTGGATAACGTTCATAAAATGTCAATAGATTATATATTATACAAAACAGCTTTTGAAATAAGAGCTTGTCCGGGACAAGTGAAAATTCAGACGGATAGGGTGATTGCATCAGGTAGCATAGGTGGTATACTGGTTTGCATGCTTGCCCCAGGACACGGTGGCTGAATCGCTAAGCTCATTGGATTCTTGTGCAGAAGGTCGTGGATTCTAACTCCGAACAAGAAAACTTTTGCTTATTTCTATCACTGACATATGTACATGTATGTATAATATTAGTCGTAATCTCGTTCTTATATGACCTTATATGTTGCTAGAACATAAGACCCAAACAAGAAAGTTGGGTATGGGTGATAATACATTCATAACACAGGCAGTTGAAACCTGACTTCCGGCATTTCCCCCCCGCAATTCCCTGACAGTGCTAATCCTATGGGGGAAATATGTGGTTTCACCGAGATTGGCTGTTTGCGCCACGGTCTCGGCTTGATTTCCGCAATTTTTTGTCAGAGACCACTTTCATCCCTGGATGTTGCTAGGATGTAGACAAACATCAACAAACAAAATAAAACCCATGCATTTCATAATTCCTATTTTCACACCCCGTCGTGTATTGTCTCTCTTGAGCGGGACATAGCTCAGGCGGTAGAGTGTCCACCTGTGAAGGTGTGGGTCATCTGATTGATCCTGCTCAGTGGACCCATTTGCAGTTTGGGCTATTTCCCGTTCCAACCAGTGGTCCACAACTGGTTCATCAAAGGCTGTGGTATGTGCTTCCCTGTCTGTGGGAAAGTGCATATAAAAGACACCTTACTGCTTATCAGAAAGAGTAGCTGTGGCGGCAGCGGGTTTCCTCCAAAGAAATATGTCAGAAAGACCATATGTTTCACTTCAATAGCTGATGTGATAAATGTACTTTAGATTAGAGGCGTCGGTAAATAAAACAAACTTTCTTTTTGCCTCTCTTGTTTCCCCCGTCCAGCCCTTGCGCTGGCCATGTCACGTGACGGGTCCAGCGGAGGCATTGCGCGTCTTGCCGCCATCACGGAGAAGGGAGTGGAGCGACACGTCGTCCTGCACCAGGACCTCCCCAAGTTTAACGAGCTGTAAAAGCGCTTGGCGCAATGTGAAGGACAGCAAAGCAAGGGCACATGTATTCGTCTCCTGCGTGTTGCCGTAAAAAACCCACATCACAAGTCGTTGTTTGATATAGGTGCAGTCAGCCAAGCACGACTGCTAGGAAAATTGCGATGTCTAGGTGCGGCTTTTAGTGGAAGTGACCAAATGAGATGGCTGAATATGTAGCAGCGCTGGCTGGCTTCCTGTGGTGGAAGTCATGGATTTATACTTCGAACGAGTCAAATCTAATGATTTACTAAATTGATATATATGTCGCTACCTAGCCTGGCACTCGGAATAGGACCAGGAATGGTTTGGTCTGCACTAGTATAATGCAACTGAGTGGGATATTGGGTCATGGTGCCAGTAGCCTGGTCTCCCAGTAGGGCAGCACTATAAAGACGCCATAAATGCACGGTGGTGGTGGTTCTGATATGGCCTTACATGTTGCCAGGGTGTAAACTCTCAACAAACAAACTGTAGTAAAGGTGTTTTTTTAATGCATTGTTTAGATGCACCGTCCTGATATTACCTTAGATGTTGCCAGGACGTAAAACTCAACAAACCAACTTTTTTGTTTGCTTGTTTGTTTGTTTAAGAGCCCACATCCAACTTTAGATGCTATTTATCAGAAAAACAGTTTCAAATTCAAGTTTACACAAACAAAACAAAAACGGCCTTAAACCCCACCTTTTACCAGATCTCGGCTTGGAGTTAAGGTTTTACGGTACCGTATTTAAATATACTGCAATGAGAGCTTGTCTAACAACGCAAGTGTATTGTTTATTGCGGTATATTTTATAGCGGTCAGAGATTCGTAAGTAATATGATGTCTGCATAAAAGAAGTCTTACATTCCTAGTATGCGCTATTTGTGCGGAGAATCATGCTTCATGTCCATAAATAAATGTGTATCTGGAAAATAAAGATGTTGATCAGTGTTATTTCTTCACAATTTGTAGTTCGAAACAGTTGCAGGGTCCCTACGAGGTCCGAAAAGTCTTGAAAAGTGATTTGCCCCATTTCAAGGTGTTGAAAAGCCTTGAATTTAACCTATTTTGGTTAATTAGTCTTGAATTCCATTAAACTGTCCACACTAATCTAAATTAGTCTGAAATCGCCATTCACTATTTAGTTTTTTTCCTTAAGTCAGTCTTGAATTCCCTTTTTTGTTTAAACCCAGCTTTGAAATAGCCTTAAAGCCGATCTCTTCACGTGTGTATGGACGCTGTAGTTGTAATGGCAACAATACTGGCTATTATTTTCTAGTTAAATAGAAAGTGTGCGAGATGTCACTCAAAGCTGCATAATCCATTGAAAACATCAATTTTTCTACTTACTAGTTTGGATGTTACTTGTACCCCAGTCACACTACTGCTTGTGACCACCTAACGGCTCCTGACATGTTGCCCGGACGTAGAACCCCAACAACTAACCACCTGACTGGTCACAGGCCATAATCGATTAACACGACCTGGGCGACTCGGGTCACCCGAGTTGTCAGAATTTCAAATCCAACACTGCGAGTAGACTAAACAAATACATGTGCTGTGTGCAAAAAGATCCGACCCAAGTAACCCACCTCGTAGCTGGGGTTAGCTACAAGTGATGACGTCACATTTGCGCTGGTACCGTCCTGCCGGATAACAGCTACCAGTACCAGTCATAAAAGAATAACTTAGATTAATGAAATTGAAACAGCTAAACTAGGCCATCATAAAATACTTTAAATCCTATGTTGCTGTAGTTTTATCGGTTAATAAAAAATAAAATAATTTGTGCACCCGAGCGTGGAGAAGTGTATTCGATTATTCGACCCAAGTCTGTCGGATGTGCGCATGTCCCAAAAAGTTTATCGGGTGACCCGAGTTGATTAATCGATTACGCCCAGAGTGATCCTCAGTGGTCGCCGACCTTGTGACCATTTTGGTTGCAGCTACTGCACGAAAAACCTTGCAATCAAAATGGTCGTCAGGAGGTCGGCAACCACGTACAAAATTGTTACTTGTCACTCAGCATTAATAGGATAGGACACGGACTGCCTTATCTTCAGTGTGGCCATAATCGATTAACACGACCCGGGCAACTCGGGTCATCCGACTCAGAATTTCAAATAGAACACCGTGAGCGGAGTCGACAAATACACGTGCCGTGTGCAAAACAACCCGACCCCAGTAACCCACCTCTTGGCTGGGGTTTGCAGGAGCAATGACGTCACATTTACGCTGGTACCGTCCTGCACGATAACAGCCACCGGTACCAGTCATACATATTTTTTGTTGGTAATAACATAGATTAATGAAATGGAAATATCACTAAACTGCCACCATACAAATATTTTGCTGTAATTATATTGGCTATTCAAAAACCCCCAAAAGGGCAATTTTTTTCACCCCTGACCGTAGATTTTATTATTCGACCCGAGTCTGCAGGATGTGTGCATGCACCAAAAAGTGGCTCGGATGACCAGAATCGATTACGCCCGATGTGACTTGAGTGGGATATCGGGTCATGGTGCCAGCGTGGCAGCACTAAAGTCGCCATGAGTGTGCTGTCACAAGTCGGTACCCGCCCTAATATGAACACATGTTGCTAGGACATAAAACCCCAACAAACAACTGATATGCTGGGGGTGAAAAATGGAAATATAATTCTAAATTAGGATTTTCTTTCTTTGGATCCTATCCACGGTAGTAACATAATCAACCGAAATATAATAATCGAAAATATTTGACACAATTTCAAAATCATCCGAATATGCAACTTTAATATACAAAAATATTTTAAAGCAGACAAAACAAACACCGCACAACAGTTGTACATCGGTTTATTATAAACACAAATGATCAAATAGAAATTGATCAAGATCTAGGACAATATAGAGTGACGTGACAAAAGAATATTTAAAGTTATTGGTCACTTGATGTGAGAAAAATGCACACAATTTTATTTAGTCATGGAAAGTCGGTTAAATTGATCAAAGGCCTAATATATATATATATATATATATATATATATATATGACCATGTAAGATCAGATGATACATAAGTGAACTCAGTTGTACAAAACGCCCAAATTTAAATTAAATTTCTTATATTTTTGTGTTTAGATTTCTTGATTAAACAAAAAATATTCCAATCGCGGACAATTGGTGTTCCTCATGCCACAAAGTATTGCACACAACACGCAACTTAGAACAAATATTATTAAACATTAACTGCAGTGTCTCAGGTAAGTTTCCCGATGCCATCACCTCTGCCAATTTCCACCACTGTGTATAACTTACAGCGTCATCAAAGGCCAGTTGCTCTCATACCATATCTATGTGATGTGGGAGGTTAAAAATGCCTTGGGTCTGTAAAGGTGTAGACTCAGGTTTGCTTTCGACCAACTGTCTAATGGTGAAAAGAAGACTATTCAGACTTATCCATGATAGGCAGTATAAATTTCCAAGAAAAGGTTTTGAAACAGATAGGTGATATTTAAGTCACTAAAGTGGAAATAACTGCGGTGATGATTTGTTGAATGGACTCGCCCACTTAAATCTTAAATGGCAACCAACATTCAATAAACACTTTTTCTTACTAAGCAGTTGATGGAATGTCTCAAGTGTAATTGTAAGATTGTAAGAATGTCTTTCGAGTAATAGATAGTCATCTGCATAATGTAGTAAAGAACGTACAATCAGCACCATTAACAGGTAATGGTAGTGTACAAATCTACACACGGAATGACACTCTCGCCACTGACCCATGCTAAATTAGACGGACCAATAGGTGGCAGCAGGCAAGATTGGTAACTCAGTAGTTGACTCTGAGTTGGCTCCGCAACGTCTTTAAAAAAAACCTTATTTGCGTTCAGGATACACCTCAGAGGCATCACGCTTTTCAGATAGGAGGCAAAAAGTGCCTTCAAAATGCCAGCACATTTCAGTGTTTTCAGCCAATCAGAGCTGTTCTTTTCAATTGCAAATGGCTGCACCCTATGGAGGCCGCCATTTCCGAGGCAACCGACAGCTAGGTATATGCAGTTCAGACTAGTGTGACGCCCGGATATTTTCCAAGGCACACTCTGAACGCGGCCCTGTATCTGGATATGCAGTGGTACATCCCTTTCCCTACCGGTGGCAATAAACCGGGGGCAACCCCTGGATTAAAGCGATGATATAGTGTCATCCTTTTGTCCGTTAGGAGAATTAAGGGTCCATCACAGAATGGTATCACTGTTCCACAGTTAACAAATTTGTTTCTTTATTGGGGCCTTACGTCCTGGCAACATCAAAGGTCATATAAGACCAAGGTAACAAAGTAATAATCTTCATCTTTGTAAGTATGTCTAAGTTTATACATGGCTGCTTTATCCTCGGGACTACTATGAGTTATCAAGTGTGCAGTGACCAATGTAATATATTATAACAAGTGTAGTAGTCTGCATTGACCCTCAGGCAAGAACTTTGGTATTAATTTTTCCGTGTTCTTCGTGTTTAGTAAATGTTGATGTGTACTATTATGGGTGCGCACGTGTTGGGAACGTCTGGAAAAGTAGTACGCTTTGTATGACGGTGAAAATGTTGAAAACTTTAGATGACCCCTTAGTAGGTAACCTGGGTTAAGTAGGTCAGGTAGGTAAGTAGGTCAGGTAGGTGGGTGTGTGAGGTCAACTAGGTCTATATGAAGTGCGTAGATGTATAGCGAGCAACACAATTGCTGTTCTAGAGCAGACTTCAAATCTATTCTAAACCATTTGGTATGACATGGTAAGGGGGGGGGGGACCTTGATTGCCGTGGTAAATGACCCACCAAACAATTGGGATAAATCATTTAATTTGTTTAATTAAAACCCCAAAATAATAAAGATTATTAAATCAAAATAACTGCATTATGGGTAAATATTTCGCGGAAAATTCTTGGGAAAATATTTGGAAAACCCAAACGAACCATGACGAGGTAAACGACCCATCAAAGATTTAAAAAATAAATGACCTCAAAATATTAAACCAAAATAACTGCATTATGGATAAATATTTCGCGCCAATTCTTTGTCAAAATTCGGTAAACCAACAGGAACATCTGGTTGAGTTACACATGTCTAGTTAATATTTTGTTGTGTATAACACATGCTTGGTACATTAATTATAAATTTCCTGATGTGATATATATGACGTGTAATACAGACCAATATTAAACATCTTTCCAATATGGCATTGGCAGAAAATGCAAAAATGTCAAATATGCAAACATTTATCACATGATATGGGTTTTAGGCAGTCATGGTGAGGGGGGGGGGGGGAGTAATGGTCATTACCAAGGTGGCGGAGATCTTCAATAATTATAAGGACCTTTTCACAAAACAGACGTCATAGAGCTACTGCCCACATTAGTACTTGCCACTGCCGTCAGAGGGTGGAAATGGTTAATTAAGTATCAGAGCTTCTTGCGGGCTTTGACTGACCGACCCCACACTCTCACCGTGATTTGGTTTGTTTGTTGTTGTTTTCCGTCCTAGCAACATCTAAGGCCATATCAGGACGGGTACCGACTTGTGACAGGATGCACTCATGGCGATTTTATAGTGCTGCCACACTGGGAGACCAGGCCGCCAGCACCATGACCTGATATCCCACTCAGTCACATTATCCTGGCACTGAGCTAACCAGTCCTTGACCTCTCCTAATAATGGCGAGCGCCTGGCTATGAAGCGACAAGTAAAAATTGTTAAGTCATTGGTTTGACTCGACCAAGGTTCGAACCCACGATCAACCAACATGGGAGACAGATGCTCTAACTCATTCGGCCATCCCGTCTGGTCACCCTTGATCTGAAAACAAGGCTAGTTGCATAACTGATCCGAGCAGAGTCATGGTGGCCTGTCGAAGGCCTGGTTGCGAAAGTGGATCAGGTAGTGAAAGTATTAACACAAACAATTTTTCTGCCAATTCCCAACAAGGATACAGACACCGGTTTCTTCACATGGACGGTAAAATTAGGCGCCATTTACTGCACCAAGCATTTTGAGCTATCATCAATCTCTCACTCAGCAGTGCATGGGAAAAGTTTGCCAGGAATTACAATTGTGCTGGCGAATGTCTCTGCACCTCCTTTGGTTCAATAGGCGCTTAGTGCAATCGCAGATCTCTTGGCACTGACCTCAATTGCATTTGAATGCGAGGCTACATGCACTCGACAGTTGCGCTCGGTGAGTGTGGGGTTGGTCAGTATGGAATGAAACAATACACATGAGAACAGCGAACAAAAACACACCCCTTCAACATATATTCTGCGTGAAACACACACAAACTCAGTAATAAATTTAGCAACACAGATCAATAGCTAAGTCACAGATACTAACTAATACAATGAAACCTGTCTTCAGCGACTCCTGAGATCGACGAACCGCTGCAATGTGTGGACAATTTGTCAAAATATAAACTCTCTTTTGTCTTTATTTTGTGCTATATAAATACATTATATAAATATTATTTAATGGAGGGCCTGTGGCTTTCGACCTGAAAATGCTACCATCACCCCATCAACTGGAAATACAGCGACCTGAGCGACTTGGGTTTGCACTCAGGTAGGCAAACCCGCAGCGAGTGGCCACCTAGCAGGCGCAAGCACTACTATCACCCTCACTTGCGCTGGAAATCTTGACCATAAATAAACGGTAGGCTAGATTGTTGGCCAGCCAGAGGTATCGATCTCAACCAACATACATTACGTTATCTCTTATGGAGTCTATAATAATATTTGTCAAAATAGTCTTTTGTCTTTATTTCATTTAAATGTACCAGGACACCTGTTGTGTCAGGTCAATATTAGTTTGTCCTTTAAAGACAGGTACTACTGTATACAAGATGGCCACATTGGCGGGGATAATGACCAAATCCACTGTATCATAATTTATGGTAAAATAAAATACAATTCAGAGAGAGAAAAAACCAACTAGGTTTCCCGAATACAGGTAAACACCAGGTAATACATAAGTATCCAATAAGTATCTACGTAATATCATAGCCAGACAAGGTTATAATCTCACAGGTCATATGGTTATACACAAGATATGCAGGAGTTTAGTAAATGAAATAAATATATATCTGTATATAATTATATCGGATAAAATAAGTAATATGCAATTTCTGACAAATATATGGGGGGGGGGGGGTCTTTCTCGGATGAGATATATGCAATTTTACTTTATTTTGGTGTGTAGAAATACTTTTCAATTTATCTATAACAAAATATACTAGATTATATATATCTATATATATATACATAATATACTAAATTATATATATATACATATATAATTTAGTATATTTTGTTCATAAAGCTGGAATACATTGAATATAATGCGTGGTAATTGTAATAGATTACTATAGATATATAATATACTATCAGGGATGAAATTAATCTTAGAGGGGGAAATTGATAGTGAGGAGGGCGATAATAGAGCCCCAACAGGGAGAGTCTGTACTGACTGACTCATCAGTGGAATGGAGCTGGGAGAGTATCGGATGAAACATGACATATAGTTTCTCTCGCGCGCAATTCCCAGACAATGCTACAACTATGAGAATTTTGCGTCTTCAGAGAAATCCACACTCACTCAATACATGGAGGGGACCCCAACACTGACCGGTCACCAACCCAATGTCGGCCGACAGTCGACCCAACACTGGTGGGCCATCAACCCAATGTCGGCCGACAGTCGACCCAACACTGGCCGGCCACCAATCGAATGTCGGCCGACAGTCGACCCAAGACTGGCCGGCCACCACCCCAATGTCGGCCGACAGTCGACCCAAGACTGGCCGGCCACCAACCCAATGTCGGCCGACAGTCGACCCAACACTGGCCGGCCACCAATCCAATGTCAGTCGACCCAACACTGGCCAGTCACCAACCCAATGTCGACCCAACACTGGCCATCACTCAGAGGCTCGGGACGGCATTCTAAATTTCAAATCTTTGTGGAATTTGTGCGATGCTATCAGGTACTAAGGTAGTAGATAACACACAGAATTAGTTGCTTGTTCTTTGTTATTTTGTCTTATGTGCTAGATATCTTAGAAAACAAAACACACTTATGAGCAGGGTAAATAAATTCACAAAAAATATATATATATTTTTTTAAATCACTTTTTTTTTAAAAAATAGCAGAAATGTGTAAAATGGCCGAGATTCTTCATCCCTGGTATATCATATATTTTGTGTGCATAATGTTAGGTGGGAGGAACACCCCCATACACGAAATCTGCATAAGCCACACAGGTGAAGCCACCAGTAGCTAAAACTGCAATGACAAAGACGGCTTAAAAAGTGGTCCCGACATCTCAAATCTCAAGTGACATTCTGTTTTACAATGCGTGGACGGGTCTTTTTAGTTTTTTTAAAATATAGTGATTTAGTGGGGGTGTGTCTGTGTGTGTGTGTGAGTGAAAGGTTTGGGGTTAATTCCCTCAATGTCTAGATTTCATCTTTTTTTTTTTAATATACAGTAAAACCTCTCTAAATCGACCGACCATGGGACCGACTTTAAATACTCAACTTAGGGAGGTGGTCGGTTTAGGGAGTTTTAAAAAAAATCGCTACAATGGAATTGCATGGGCAACCGTTAGGGACCCAATTAAATCGATCGATATAAGGGAGTGGTTGATCTATGGAGGTGGTTGGTTAGAGAGGTTTCACTGTATATATTTTTTGTTATCCTGTAAACAGAAAGACGCCACAGCCCGGCTAAGTAGCTCAACAGGAATTTCCTTGCGGAATGTGCTATGGACAAAGACCTCTTAGAAGCTAACACCGTTGCGGTCCTTGTTGAAGCCCAGTGAGCTCTGGTTGAAAAAGACGCTGGTTGCGCTGAGGTAGGAATATATCATGATGGGACCTTCGGTGACAGTCAGTTCTATTTCCGGGGCCATCGCCTTCATCGCCTTGCGCACGGCCTGCAAAATTAACAATGAACAGATTTTTATTTATGTACTCATCAAGGATGAAAGTGGTTGGTTGGTGGAGTTTTACGCCATGGTAACATCTAAGGTCATATCAGGATGGGTACCGACTTGTGACTGCGCACTCATGGTAACGTTATAAAATTGCCCCACTGGGAGACCAGGTTGCCGGCACCATGATCTGATATGCCACTCAGTCACGTTATCCAGATGCTGGGACAACCAGTCCTTGCCGTATCCTAATAATGCAGAGCGCCTGGCTAGGAAGCAACAAGTATCCATTTTTAAGTCACTAGTTTGGCTCTACCAGGGCTCGAAAGTGATCCCTGGCCAAACCCCCGGAAATGATGCCAAGGTCTGGACACCACCTAGCGGGTTGTGGCAGAACAAACGGTGAATTTCCACGAAAATGCGGATATTCCCCCCCACCCCCTCCCCCCACATTGGATTAGCACTGGGAGGGAATTATGGGGGGAAATACATGAAGTAGGATTTCAACTGTCCTGGTTGTGACTAAATTATCAGCCATACAAAACTTTTTTGTTTGGGTTTTATGTTTTAGCAACATCTAAGGTCATATGAGAACAGGACTTGGACTGACCAATTGCTATCATAAATATTGTCATTTTGTGAACCTTAATCAGTGAATACACAAAACCGCGGAAATCCGCGAAAACGCGGAGATCTTTCAACACTGATACATATGTAGTAGTCACTGACCTCTCGGGCGAGGAGCCACAGAGATAGGTAGGCTATATCCTATTGATGCAGATCTCCAGGCTAGGAATTGACAAGTGTACAAGTATAAATCAATTTGCTACGTCATTGGTTTGACTTGGCTGTGATACAAACTCCTGACCTTCCGCAAGGGAATGCCCATGCTCTAACCAATTCGGCAACTGCGTCCGGATAACAGAAACAGCAGCGGATGCGGAAGCAGAAGCTCGCCAGCCGACTCACCTGCAGCATGGACTCGTAGAAGTCATCCACATTGTAGGTGACGGTCTCATTCTCATCTGGGTTGTAGAGTATCGGGTGGTGGGAGAAGGTGGTGTATGGCAGCGCTGTGCTGAATGGGTTCCAGTTCTGACCGAAGGTCACGCCCTCCACGTCGCCCCAGTGCAGCCGCACCCCACCATAGTCACGTGGTTGGATCGAACTGCGGACCGCAAGTTGGGAGAGCAGTGGCATTATGACAGTTGGCTGCGGGGTTCTCAGAGTAGACCCACACATGGATGAGTGACGCCATTATTATTATTATTATTATTATTATAATAATAATAATAAAAATAATAATAATAATACAACAGGCCTCTGGCCTCACAATTGAGCTTTTAGACCTGAATGTGGGGGAAACCGGAAATGGTAGAACAGCGCCATCGTTAAAACACGACGCAAAATTAGCATTAGAACAGGAAGTGGAGAACAGCGCCATTGTTATAACAGGACGCAAAATTAGCATTAGAACACGAAGTGGAGAACAGCGCTATTGTTATAACAGGACGCAAAATTAGCTCCAGAACAGGAAGTGGGAGAACAGCACCATTATTAAACAGGGTTCATGCTACTTTTGGTAATAGAATATATGACCTAGATTTCCCCTTCCAAATATGACCTTTTTTTGTACGAAGTTTACAAGACGGCATTTCCATTGAAAACCTGTTATTTCCAATCAACAGGATGCGATTCGGGTATCGCCTAGCGCAACTCACGGCATGAGTGACTTGCTCGGGTAGGCGAAGTCGCCAACGTCCACAGAATGGATTTGGTGCAGCGCAATGCGCTTCACTTCCTTCACCTTCGAAGTCACAAAGTCGTAGCTGACAATCAAGAGCGTCTTGTCAGTGAGGAGCACCAGCTTCTCCCGCTCATGATCCCAGTGGTCAATCCTGCACGAGGAACATTCAAAATCAAACAAATTATTGGAGATTTAATTTGTTCTTTTCTCAATTCTAGAATGAATTTGCTTTTAATGTTATTAAATAAAGCTACATGAAATGACAAAAACCATAAAAGTTTCGAAACCACAAATAGTCAGGGATGAAAGTGGCCTCCGACAAAAATCCACAGAAATCAAGTCGAGATTATTAGTGTAGTAGTCTGTACATGAGCTCTACTACCATGCGGTAGCAGCGGAGACTATGCCGCACACCGGCGCAGTTCCATTACACTGCACTAGGTGGCGGCTCGGCTGGCCACAGGGCAGACCCTGACTGGGCTGCCCTCTAGTGCGTGTGGCTGCTCCCCCCCCCCCCTCCCACAAACACCTATAGAGTCGATGTGGGATCTGGCGAGTCAGGGGGTGGGTCAGACAACTACTGACGCCGTGGAGAGCAGATGGTTCAATAAACCAAGTTGAAGCGTACTATAATTGAATCTTGGTGTTCTTCCGTGAGTAACCGTGTGAGTGAGAGTCGGAGGGCCGTGGGCCATTACATTAGTATTACACCGACGACTAATTTCTGAGAAACCACAGATTTTCTCCTATAGGATTGAGTAGCACTGTCAGGGAATCATGGAAAAATGCAGGAAGTCAGGTTTCAACTATCCTTATTGTTGCTATATTATCACCCATACTTAACTCTTTCTTATTTAGGTTTATGTTCTAGCAACATATAAGGTCATATAACAACGTGGTTCATTGGCATTTTGTTTAACGTTAATCGGTAAATATAATTTTTTTTGTGGAAATCCGCGAAATCGTGGCGATAGTACTATTAGTAAGGGGGCCATCCAAAGTTTTCACGGTTGTAGAAATTGTATGACGGGGGGAGGGAAGCTGTGTCAGTCAAGTACAATCGTTATCATTTAATAAAATGTTTGATAAGTTCTGTAGTAAAATGTTGATGTGAACTATTTGGGGGGGGGGGGGAAGTCGACCTAATAAGTAGAGCGAGGGCCTAATGTGCAGAAGGTTGGGAGTCCGGTTCCCGGTTGAGTCAAACCAATGACTTTGAAATTTATACTCGTCGCTCCCTAGCCTGGCAAGGACTGGTTAGCTCAGTGTCAGGATAATGTGACTGAGTGGGATATTGGGTCATGGTGCCAGCAGCTCGATTTCCCAGTAGGGCAGCACTATAAAGTCACCATGAGTGCACACTGTTACAAGTCAGTACCCATCCTGATATGACCGTAGATGTTGCTAGGACGTAAAACAATAACAAACAAAACATTGTTCTTTTCCCTCCCTCCTTCGGCCCTGAGGTTAAAACAGGACCCCACTACTCCCACAACGACGTCCTAATAACGCTTGCCTAAAGGCTGCAGGAACTAATGCGGTGGTAAACCGACAGATGGCGTTGTGTATGGGCTGCACACAAACAACAGCAGTCAACATTTTAAATATGAATTCCTGATGGACAAACCTTACTCACTCGTTGAGAAGCCAAGACCCACTAAGCTCTCCATCAAGGTCACTTTTCACCACGCTCTCACGGCACATTTCCACAGCGTTGTCGAAGACACCTGGCTGCAAAATCAAACAAGACGGGCAATTCATTCATCTGCTTCAAATAAAGTTACATAAGGCTCATGCGACACTAAACCTGCATGACAACCAATGTGCTGTAGTTGCTTATCATACATAGCCTTACACGACACTAAACCCAATACAAATGGTCACATTTGTGTCAAATGACAGCAAAACTGAATGCACAAAACATAGTTAAATGGGGACATTTCAGTTTGCATGACTCTCGTCAGATGGCACACTATGCCGGTCTCTGTAATGCTTTGGTTGGATAGAAGCAGTTCCTTCTACTATCAAGTGTGTGTAAATAAGAGGGGGTTGAGGGGTGTAGGTGTGTATGTTTGTGTGGTGGGTGTGTAGGTGTGTGATGGGTGTGTAGGTGTGTGGTGGAGGTCTAGAGGTGTGGTGAGGATTTTGGTGTGTGGTGGGGGTGGGTGTAGAGGTGTGTGGTGAGTGGGTATGGTGTGGTTGGGGAGTAGGTGTATATGTGGTGGGGGCATATGTTTGTGAGGTGGAGGGGTATGATGAGGATTTTGGTGGGTGTGGTAGGGGTGTGTGGTGAGTGGGTACGGTGGAGGTGTAGGTGTGTGTGGTGGGGGTGTAGGTGGTTTGTGCTGGAGGTGTAGGGGTATCTTGCAGAGCGGCACCTCACAATCTTTAGCATCCCTAAACCCCACGACACACCTACACCCCCGAGACACCTACACCACGACGACACACACCTATACCCCCACGACAGGTGAAAAATCCCTACATTCTGGGTCAGTGAAATGAGCAGATAAATTCTTAATTTAAGAAGCAAAATATATTCTTTAGGTCTTCATATTTACCTGCTACTTTTGAGTTGAAAAATATAATAAAACATATAGTTTAAGGAACTTTGAAAGTGAAATAGATGGCGTTCTATCACCGTCATCTTTTGTTTGTTTGTTTGTTGTTGTTTTACGTCCTAGCAACATCTAAGGTCATATCAGGACGGGTACCGACTTGTGACAGTGCACACTCATGGCGACTTTATAGTGCTGTCCCACTGGGAAACCAGGCCGCCGGCACCATGACCTGGTATCCCACTCAGTCACATTATCCTGACACTGAGCACACCAGTCCTTGCCCTATCCTATTAATGCCGAGCGCCTGGCTAGGAAGCAACAAGTATCAATTTTAAAGTCATTAGTTTGACTCGACCGGGACTCGAACCCACGACCCCACGATCTACCAGCACGGGAGACGGACGCTCTAACCCATTCGGCCATCCCGTCTGGTCATCACCGTCATCTTGTCTTTTAATTAATAAATTTTTTTAGCATTCTCTCTCATTTCACCAACTCTGTGACAATATAAGTAGCCATTTGATCCTGGAACCAGGAATTCCACTTCCTGTTCCAGCAGTTTTCGCCAGTATTTATACTACGTTGTCATTCGCCCCTGTATTGCAAGTATGCGGTGAATCTGTTATCTAATTAGTATATCTACCGCATAGACTACACTGGGAGAAAAAGAAACCTACATATTCAGATGAATAAAATTAGCATTAGTATTACCAAAGATGGATACAAGAAGAAGAAAGAAACGCACTACTATCAACTCTGAGTCACTAGTCTTGGTCATGTGAGGACCAGTCACGTGACGATAGATCGCGTGATCAGATACACTGTTAATGTAAACAAATAGGAACGCGCGCGTGGTAGCAGCAACCTCTTGGCCATTCGTTGAGTATGCACCAAGGAATGGCTATAGCCCCCTAAAGAAACAGTCGCTGGTGCCAGTGTGCCCGCCGGCAGCGCCACCGCCACCGCCACCGCCACCGCCACACCATAGCAACCGTGCAGTGTGTGTGGCGCGAGGGGGGTGGGGGAGGGGGGGGGGCACCAGAATAGACTACATCACGGTTCCAGCGGCGCGGTGCATTGTGGGATGCATCAGAGCAAAACAAAGCGGTGAGAAGCACATGGCACATGCTAATACACTGGGTGCAGCTATGAAATCTGCTAGTTTCAGCTCATCTCAGCTCTTGTTTGAAACATAGAATACCAACTAAAAAAATATATATAATAAATTAAGATATTAATCTTTTATCCAGCATTGCATTTGCATCAATATACCTAGCATATCGTATGCCATGTGCATTTAGATTTAGACAAATCTAGGCACTCAGACTAGTGTTAGAGCCATAGCCAGAGTCAGTTTTATTTATTTTATTCATGTTGTTATTTATATTCTATGGTTTATGGAGAGTTGTGTCTTAAACATATTCATTATATTATTATATTGCATCCTTCCATCCATGTTCATGCCAAATTGTTATGCATTTCTAGTTATTTTGAATAAAATGCCAGTTCTGCCCTACGCGTATCGGCAAACTCAATGGGCGTATGCCTTTGCTTTGCTCCCAACGCCGTTTTCAGTGCATGCACAATCGGAACCGTGATGTAGTCTATACGACTCTCCGACAACTTCCCCTAGCATTTATACTTATATGATGCGTTACACATCACCAGCGTTCGAAATAGGACAGAATAAATACAGCCTTAATATAATTTTTTTTTATTTTTTTATATTTTTTTAAAAGAAGTGAATTTGTGTGTGCATATTTCTACCACTAATCATATATCATCACCAACCAACCAATAATAAATCAAATATTGCCTATAGTTATTTTTCCAACCAATATGGCACCACCACTGTCAAAATCTATGCAAAATGACACAGTATATAGGTTGGTTGTTGGAGTTTCACGTCCTGGCAACATCTAAGGTCATATCAGGACAGGTACCGACTTGTGTCAGTGTGCCACTCGTAGTGACTTCATACTCACAATGGCTACTCCAAACAGGCTGCCCTCAGTGACTCAGCCAGGCTGCATGAAACCTGGCAGGAGTTGGCACTCAACTCCCATGTCTTGGTGGCAGTGATTGATGTGTTAAACGGTTAGTAAAGATATCTACCAGTGGCAGAACATAAGACAGTTTGAGCCTCATTTTGGCAATAACGATTGTTGAGATACATGTGATAGAAGTGAGAGAAAATTCTAAAGGAAAAGTTGAAGATAAGATTTCACAGTGACAAAGACACAAATTCCAGGTTCAACACCTAACAAACTGAAGAGCAAGCTTTTTGCTATTAAATCAGCATAACAAAATAGTAAATTCATTCACGGCACGCAAATCAAGAAGCTGAAGAAGTGAGACCGATTTGGCAACTGGCAAGCTGAAAATACTATTTCAAATGCTCCAACGTGGATGGTGTTGCTGTAACTGGAGGCATACAATCAAATTTCATGTGTCATGAATGGCAGTTGGAACACAATTTTAGTGTTCAATTGTCTAAATTTCTTAAGTACATGCAAGTTATAGATGCAGTTCTGCTGATTCTAGTGATACACAATTTATCTATGTATCTTCACTAGAAGCTTGAAATTCCCATGAAAATGTTACTTAAATTGTTAAGTAGTTAACTTTACAACAGGACCAATTTGATATTTTAGCTGTTTAAAAAGTGGTATATCCATGTGTTTTTTTTCCTTCCCGAAAAAAATAAATGCAATCTATATGATATATGAAACTTCATTATCTACTTAGTTTGGGTTTCCAAGTATATGCACATGTTCTATGGCTTTGTGAATTTGGTAATCTGACCAATTTCGTTCTTGGATGAGAAAAGCCCTCAAAATTATATTATGCTCATAACTTTTGAACAAATTATGACATCAAGATAAATTTTATATCACTGGAATCAGTGTATAAAGTTCTATCTAATTATTACAAAAGTGAAATGCAAACATACAGTTCAAAAATCAGTTTGGAGCACCTACTCATACTCATAGTGCTGCCCCGCTGAGATTGATTGATTGGTGGTTTCTTTACGCCTACTGCTGGCACCATGACCCGATATCCCACTCAGTCACATTATCCTGACACTGAGCTAACCAGTTGTAAAAATATACAGATTTTCGGTTCGGAATTATATATTGCCGAGAGCATTTTTATCCTCGGGCGACGGAGTGGGGACCAAGGTTATGTAATAGAAAAGCAACGGGTGCCCCACTCGCTATGTGACATATTAGGCTATGTGAAATATATGGCTATGTGTAATACTAGCAGACAGTGAGAAAAACCTACAAGATATAGTGAATAGAATCAATAAAGCTGGAATACTATTCAACATGAAGATGAATGCCAGGAAGACCAAAACAATGGTTATAAGTAAAAAGACAGATAAACCAAATGTCAATATAACCATAGATGGCACAAACATAGAACAAGTATCCGAATTCATATATCTCGGACAAAAGATTACAAATGATGGGAGATGTGAGGAAGAAATTAAAAGAAGGATAACAATAGCCCGAACAACATTCTCCAAAATGTATAGAGTGTTAACATCAAGTAAGATATTAATACAAACAAGGAAGCGTATTCTTCAGTGTTATGTGTGGTCTACTCTAATGTATGGGGCAGAGACATGGACAATCTCTAAGAAAATGTACAAACGTTTAGCAGCATTTGAGATGTGGACTTATCGAAGGATGATGAAAATATCATGGACAAAGAAGATCACCAACAAAGAAGTTCTCAGAAAAATTAAAAATAAGAAAAGCTTGTTTGCCACTATACAGACAAAGAAACTTATTTATTTTGGCCACATCATTCGTCAGAGTTCAATATACCGTACATTGTTGGAAGGGAAGGTGAATGGCAGCAGAGGGAGAGGGAGACCAAGAACATCATGGTTTACAAATATTTCACAGTGGACAGGCTTGAATTATTCACAGTCTATCAGAACAGCACACCATCGGGACAAGTGGAGAACCATTGCATCCAACCCTCGACTAGAGGACGGAACTATTGATTGATTGGTTGAAATATATGTTAATACATAGTGCCCAAGATTATGACGAGATGTTCCTATATAAGAGACAGTTAATGTTTGGTGAAATGTTCCCTCTGTGCACATGTAAGGGTGCAAGTGGAGAAGGACACTTTTAATATATATTTATTGTAACTGTCTGCAACTACCTGTTACCACAGGACCGATGGGCAAGGACACCCAGCCACTCTGCACACATTATGGCCACCACCTACAGCTGGGGTTGAGTGACAGCTGCCCATATTAGGGTGTCACACCCAGGCTGTAGAGGGTGTCTGATTGGCTGGCTGTGGGAGGCCCAGTCACCTGCACCCCTTTGCCCCACCTGACCACACAAGCCTCATTCTGATATTGATTATCCTATAAAGACTGCTCCAGACACTCTGAGCAGGGGACTCTACTCTTGAGTGAGACACACTCTTGAGTGAGACACACTCTTCTCTTGGGCAGTAACCCAGACACTCTGTCTGATGCTCCACCTTTGATATACAAACTGAGCTGTGCGCAACAACCATGGGACTCCGGTTCAATGGGCTGTAGGCACTGATTCCTATAAATGTATACTAAAGAGAGTAAAGGAACTCTGTGTGGACAGAAGGCAAGGAGTCAGGGAGATAGGTTGCTAGTAGGTGAACAGGAGTTGATGCCAATAAAGCACAACTTCTTCACTGTCAATCTTGCATGACTTGTCTTCCCTTTCTTGATTATGAGTTTGTTGGAGGGGCATCAGGTGTGAACTGACAGACTGTTGTCAGAATGCACCTGGGAAGAGTAAGTGGTATATCTAGGGCTCAGACGGCCGGGTATTCCAGTTATATTATACAGTCCTTGCCATATCCTAATAATGCCAAGCGCCAGGCCACACAGCATATGATGTCAAACAATGCAATAACCATCAACACTGGGCTTATTTGTTTTGTCGGTCAGCCTCGTTCTGAAATCAATAATAGTCCACTCTGGAAGTTATTACTATTAGTATTAGTGAATATATTATTATTACTGGTAAGCGCTACACCCAATCGCTTTTAAAGTTACTTCTGATTTTCATATTAAATATCCAGTAGCCTGATTTTATTCTTAGCTTGCATTTATTACATGCATATTCAGTGTCTATTAAATCCTGCAGAATCCGATGAAATAATTTTCTAAATTAAAACACTGATCTAGATTTGACCATACATATCAAAATTAGATACCGTTAGTGTTACACTTATTAAGCATTTGAATTTTGTTGTGCATAGCCATAGAATGGAATACTAAGCCAATTTAATAGGACTTGTTAGTGTTATTGCTGAAGCTCATAGTATCAAGAGTTTTGACATGCACACCAAATGTAATTTGGCATATTTACACTTCAAATATCTCCAAAGTTGACCATTTAAAATAAGTTACTTCAAACTAAGGTAAGGTAGATGATCACGGATCAACTCAAAATATTTCCATAAAATTATAAACTCAAAAACAACGGATCATACAACTTTAAACAAAATATCAATTAAAGCTCCTTTCTTCACCTAGATTTATGTCCATTTATTGAACTGTTGTGCTTTTGCAGCTATTTAGCTAATAATCGCTATACCTGCAGGCAGATCTAGGCATTGCGCATATGGATACAAAGATGTTTGTTAGGCTTCTCTCCCTTTCGAGTTGGATCTCATGTTGCCTTCTATCATTTTCGATTCTCATCAATTTATATTTTACATAGATGTAAAGGGGAGATTTCCAGCTTTCATTTGTAACCAACATTAAAAAAAGAAATTAAAATATTAGATTTTAACTCCCCACATGACAATTCTGGGCAGTTTTCAGGAGAGTGACCCATATACATAAACAATACCATACCCATAGAGGTGGAAAATTATTTCACCAGAATCCAGCAACCGGAAACAGCTATAGAGACCGCCATTTTCGAGGCACCAGATAGCCTGGTTCCCTGGCCTTTCAACAGAGGCACTCTGCCTCAGCCGGTGTCGTATTTTCAGCGCCCGGTCATTGTCAGCGGCCTGTCGTGGCTTCTGCGCATGCGCGGATTTTAAGACATATGCAAAACACCCATGCCCTCGCCGGCTACAAGCTCAGCCACGGTACCCGGCAGTGTTAGGGACCGATTAGGCCGAAATCTATTGAATGCGATCATATTTAACAGAATTACATACTCAAATAATGAAATTTAATTAAATTAACCTTAAATTACAAGCGATATTAACGTAGCAGCTAGATCAGCGTCGAATCGCCGAGTGTAAACAAAACAAATAGCAGTGATCGCCGCAACGTGCGAAAATCCGCGCATGCGCAGAAGCCACGACAGGCCGCTGACAATGACCGGGCGCTGAAAATACGACACCGGCACCCAGCAGAAAACATGGGTACAGGAACCCGACTAGGCACCAGATAGCTCAAGTCGTTTATACTAGCACAATGTCAATTCCGTGGAAACACCAAGCCGGGGTCGGTCCTAATCATTGCTTATTCATATTATAACCATTCATTAATATCATAAATATGGACAGAAATTGATAACAATTAATAGGTATATGTGAATTTTGTTAGAATGCATTTGATATCAATGGAACATATATCAAAATGGAAAGAGCTTGAATTGAACTTTAATCATGGTAGTCATATCATTTTTCTAAAGTAAATAACCAGAAAATCACGCCGATTTCAAGCTGGGAAAATCTATGTCATTTTGGCCTCTTTGTTCCATAGTAAAACTGCTAAAAGCTGTGACCCAAAATCGAGCAAGCAGGAGGAAGAGCTGTGAGTGAACTAAGTTGCTGGGCCCTGGGGTGAGAGACTTGGTTGGCATTAACTACTGTGCATCCTCAAAATGCATCTGATTATCACTCAATCTTCATGAAAATTGGCCAATAGTCTATAGATAGAAAAAAGGTATGCGAAAATGAATATGGTACTTTCAAAAATGATTATCCACAATCCTTTTGCAGATGTTTAAAAAACAAATAAATAAATAACTGGAGCAATTCATCAGATAAATGATTAAATAATCAAACAATGGACGTATTCGACTGGGCCTCTATATTCGCATATCAAAATGTTTCTTTACAAATTCATATTCGACTGGGACCGGAAGTGGGTTTCTTTACGTATGAATCAAATGTGTCTTGTGGCTCCATCCGCTCCATCCGTAAAACTTCCAGATAGAAAGGTCCCAGTCGAATGCCTCCATTGACAATGAATAGAGGGAGTGCACATGATGTCATCACTCAGTGGTCAGAGGTCAGCAATCAGCTATCTTGGATTACAAGCACCCTTGCCTAGCCCTGTTGTGAATGTATGCTGATGCAGTAACATCATTTTCCTTGTGTTCTGGGCAGTTTACATCCATGTGTTTACTTTCAGCACTTTAACAACAACTTCTGAGGCCAAACTGCTCAAAACAGTGACAAATAAACCAACAAATAGGTAAATAAGCACAATATAGAAAGGTGCAAGCCTTCTGTATGTAATCCAATATGGCCACCGAAAGTTGCCTCATGACGTCATTACACCCCCTCTATTATGCAATCATACCGACCCACCCACGGGGAGGCTTAAGACTAACTCATGTAGATATATACACATAAACAATACTCTTACTGTGCATGACTTCGACAAAATCCAGCAAACGGAAACGGAAATAGCTCTGTATGGGCGCTGCCATTTGTAAACTCGTACCGAGAAACCGAGAAATCCAGCAAACGGAAACGGAAATCGCTCGTCGAATTTCAGTCCGTAGCAAGCAGGCTGGACGACAGCTATTGGTTAATAATATATCAAAACAAATGCCCGCTGCCATAGAATTTGCCGATACGCCAATACGCGCAGTGCAAAGCTTCGATTTTATTCAAAATTAAAAGAAATAAATAACAATTTGGCATAAACATGGGTGCACAAAGGCAATATTAATATTTTATTCCACAGAAACGACGGCCGTATTCGATTATCACGACCGCGACTCGGGTCATCCGAGTTGCTAGAATTTCAAATCGAACACCGCGAGTGGAGTAAAAAAAATACACGCGCAATCATAAAATACTTTACTGTAGTTATATCGGGGGGGGGGGGGGGGTCGGTCCTAAGGCTAAGCATTGCTTATTCATATTATTATTATAATTATAAAAAAATTATTTACTCAATATAATTATAATATCAACACTTGCAGATTACCTTTTTGCAAAAGAAGTTCTGTTTCACGACGTCGTGCATATGTATCGTGGAGCTTACTGAAGTAATGGACCCCAAGCTGCCTGTCGTCCTACGGCTGTGGGTGCTTCCCGGTCGGGAGTTGCGGGAGATTCCAGATCCACATTCCTTGTCAATATCAATATCAGCACCCAGATTCTCTCCAGTTTCGAAACCCACCTCCACCTCCCTGGTCTCCTGATTTTTTTCCAACTGCAGCGTTGCCCCAACAAAATCATCCTTCTCTGGGCTGTCCGTATCGTTGTCTAATGTCACAAATTCATCTTCGGCTTTGTGCACGGGGGCAATTTCTGTCTCCATCTCGGCGCTTGGTGTCTTGTCTTTGGTGTCCGCCATGTTTGTTTGCTGGATCATATGGCTTTGGCGCTCCAAGCGGATTCATCTTCTGTTAAGTTTGTATATAGATTAGATTGAACATCGGCTAGGAGTGCGCGCCTCCTTTTCAGAGTCCGCTGGTGCCCGGGTAGGCGCGTCTTCCCGCTGTTGGTTACCAGCGAGCGACATGGCAGGGGAAGTTGTTGTCGATGCTTTGCCGTATTTTGACCACGGTTATGAAGAGACTGGAGTACGGGAAGGAGTAAGTAACTGTGTTAGAGGGATTTGTAAAAGATAGCATATTTTTATAGTTAATGAATGGTGCATTGGATTTGTTTGGCAGCATTTATCCCATAAACGAGATAGATCCTGGGTAATGTGTATTAAATTCTTATATTATCGCTTGTAACTCTCACACTGCCACTGGCCTAAAGGCCCTGTCACATTACGGCGTATGGCGTTAGCGTATGCCGGTGTCATGGTATACAACCCCTGCCTGATCGCAGCCCCTGTCGTGGCTTCTGCGCATGCGCAGAGGTTGTAAACAAGCTCAGCTCGGCTGCAGAACGACTACACACTGCCAGTCTTAGATTAATAGAAATGCACAACCCTAACCAATAATTTAATATAACCAACCGGTGTGGCGTTTTCAGCGCCCGGTCATGCTCAGCGGCCTGTCGTGGCTTCTGCGCATGCGCAGATTTTCGCACGTTGCGGCGAGCACTGCTATTTGTTTTGTTTACTGCTACGTTGTTAGCTGCTACGTTAATATCGCTTGGAATTTAAGGTTAATTTAATGAAATTTCATTATTTGAGTATGTAATTCTGTTAAATATGATCGCATTCAATAGATTTCGGCCTGATCGGACCCTAACACTGCCGGGCACCAGCTGAGCTTGTAGCCGGCGAGGCCACGGGTGTTTTGCATATGTCTTAAAATCTGCGCATGCGCACAAGCCACGACAGGCCGCTGAGCATGACCGGGCGCTGAAAACGCCACACCGGCGTATGCGGTTTTCGACCCATACGCCGTCATACGCTATGCACGAGGTCCCAGTGGCATCTGAAGTGTATGCCCAGCGTATGCCTAACCTACCCCTAGCCTATGGTAGGTACCCCAGTACAATTTTCAAATTATTCCAAACATTCAAATTATAATTTCATTGGAAGCTCCAATGAATCAAAAGCAATATGCTTTTTGAATTTTTAAGATATTCCAAAAATTGAATGAGATATGTGCATTTGAAGTTTGTTGAATTTAAGATTTTTTGTATTAGCTAATGCACTAGAGAAGTGCCTTATTTAGGGCTGTTAAATAGACTAATTATAACAACATTTCCTTGTAGTTTCTTTATTAATGATCCTATCCTGATCAAACTTCACACCAAGGTTCTTCTTCGTATACCAAATCACCCCAGCTTATCAAAACTGATATAAAAAAATTAGATCACCGGAAAATGTAGGTTTCCATGGCAACCATAATGCAATCACTCCCACCTACAATATGAGTCAACTGTAGCTATTTTTAAATAATGGTCAGATCCTGATGAAATTTCACATCAAGGTTCTTCTTGGTCTGTCAAATCACCTCAGCTTATCAAAACTGATATAAAAAAATTAGATCACAGAAAAATGTTGGTTTCCATGGCAACCGTAATACAATCATGCCTACAACTGCAGTTTCTTTATTAATGGTTTGATCCTGATCAAACTTGACATCAAGGTTCTTCTTCTTATACCAAATCACCCCAGCTTATCAATACGGATATACAAAAATTAGATCACAGGAAAATGTAGGTTTCCATGGCAACCGTAATACAATCACTCCCGCCTACAATATCAGTCAACTGTAGCTCTTTTTTAATAATGGTCAGATCCCGATGAAATGTCACATCAAGGTTCTTCTTGGTCTGGCAAATCACCTCAGCTTATCAAAACTGATATAAAAAAATTAGATCACAGAAAAATGTTGGTTTCCATGGCAACCGTAATACAATCATGCCTACAACTGCAGTTTCTTTATTAATGGTTTGATCCTGATCAAACTTGACATCAAGGTTCTTCTTCTTATACCAAATCACCCCAGCTTATCAAAACGGATATACAAAAATTAGATCACAGGAAAATGTAGGTTTCCATGGCAACCGTAATACAATCACTCCCGCCTACAATATCAGTCAACTGTAGCTCTTTTTTAATAATGGTCAGATCCCGATGAAATGTCACATCAAGGTTCTTCTTGGTCTGGCAAATCACCTCAGCTTATCAAAACTGATATAAATAAATTAGATCACCGAGAAATGTAGGTTTCCATGGCAACCATTAAAATGTTGGTTTCCATGGCAACCGTAATACAATCATGCCCATAACTGCAATTTCTTTATTAATGGTTTGATCCTGATCAAACTTGACATCAAGGTGATTCAAACAACCAACAATCAAACCCAGATGTAGCAGTCAATGCAGTGTGCATGTGTTGCACATGTGGTGCCGTTTTCCGACATGACTGGGCTGCTCAGAAAGCCTCAAGAAGTTGTACGAGTTTTATCGCACCGGCTACAGTGGTGCTCCCGGCGGATTCCGGGGTACCTACCTATGGTGGCGTATTCAAAGCGTATCCCGACCTATGCACAGCGTACTGTGATGAGGTTTGATGGTTGTGATTGACAAGTTCAGCGTATGCCCAACCTATGCGTAACCTATGTCAGCGTATGCATAGCGTACGTCGAGCGGATGAGCAGCGTATGAGCCATACACCGAAAATCTTTGAGTGTGCTCAAATTTTTTTTTGACGGACGTGCATATGAGGGCGTATGCGAAGCGTATGACGACGTATGGGTCGAAAATCCATACGCTAACGCCATACGCCATAGTGTGACACCACTTTTACAGTGGGGGTACGCAAGAGACACCCGGCGGGTGTCAATCCAGCGTACGCCCAACCTATGCCGACATACCCCTAACCTATGCGTAACCTAGGCCAGCGTATGCATAGCGTACGCCTAGCGTATGAGCAGCGTATGATCCATACGCTGCCATACGCTGACAATTTTGAGCAAGGAAACAGGCTTGTTGGAGGATCGGCGTATGCGTAGTGTATGGCGGCGTATACCGACATATATGACGTAATGCGCTTACGCCGCCATACGCTCCCGCAAAAAACCCTAATGTGACAGCCCCTTTACTAAGTTACTGGCTTACAATTATCATTTTATTATGATAGTAAAGGCCCTGTCAGTCACACATCACCGGATTGGGGTACCGGATAGAAAACGAACACTGTCTGGTGAAATACGTCAATGTCCTGTTTTTTGGTGTGTCCGTTATCTAATATCTGTCCGGTGTGTACGGTTGGAAGTTTTGAACATGCACAAAACTTGTTACTTTTACCGGACACAACCGGACTGACATGTACGGTTGGTGTCCGGTGTCGCAGTTTGAGCACCCTGCCAGTTTGAGCGCCCTTCTGTTGCTTCTGCACATGGGCGGATTTTCTGACGCCTTCAAACTGCAGCATGTCGCAGTTTGAGCGCCCTGCAAATTTCAATCAATTTTTTTGCATTTTCTCTCAAATTAAAACATATACAGTTTTATATGAATGGAAAGCTCGTACCTTTTTCCTGGGTACTTTGATCAACAAATGGCGTTGTTGCACAAATTGGATGTATACTAGCTAATTCTACTAGGGATACCATGACACATCTGCACCTGGGAATTACCATGGATTGAGAGTGAAAACTGGGAGTTGGGAGTAGTTTTTATTTAGCTATGTCAGGTTGTTTCTGCTGTAATACATTTGTAAGAACCCTTGGTGGTTTGTTCTGCCAGGGTGTTGAAGTGGAACATTTTTGGACAGAATTTGGCATTTTCAACAAGTAATCAGCCTGTGTTTGGGGTACCTACTTATAGGATACGGTAGTTTGAAACTGGGTAGAATTTGACGCATGTGCAGACGATGCTGTTAAATTCCGCGCATGCGCAGAAGCAACAGAAGGGCGCTCAAACTGGCATGGCGCTCAAACTGCGACACCAGTTCATGTCCGTTACCCATCCGTTACGCCTCCGGTTTGCTTCCGGCAGAGTGCGTTGACGGTGTTGCAGTAATTCGGTCAGTATATATGTTTCCGGTACGTGTTCGGTCCGTCCGTTTGTCATGCGGTTATCGTCCGGTGGCTATCCGTTCGTGTCCGTTCGTCCAGCGTCCATTGACATGATAGCGCAACATTTCGATACATTTTTATACCAAACACCACCGGACTAGACAATTCTTTGTCCGGTTTATGTCCGTTGCTCAATCCGGTATGGGGTGACAGGCGCTAGACTAAACCAGAACTCAGAACAGTTTATCTCAAAATCTTCAATAGAACCAAAGTTATGACTAAAATTGCCAAATGCCTGAAATGGGGCATCAATTTTAAATACTAAAATAGGCCCTATTTAAAATTGATGCCCCATTTCAGGCATAGGCTTGATATGGTTTGTATGGCAATGGTGTCATTGGTGAAGTATTTAATTTAGGCCAACTTTTGTGAGTAGAATTGAATGAAAAACGTTCAAAATTCATCAAATACAAACGGTTTTTAAATTATCGCAGTTTCTATAGTTGTTTGACACATTTGCCATTTGGGGAAATTTGTTATTTCTTTTGCAAAAAAAGTTATATTTTGCCATTTGGGGAAATTTGTTTAATAAGACAAAACTATTAATCATTTGCATCTTCAAATTAAATGGTCAAAAAAAGGAGAATTAATGGCCTAAAATTGCCACGCCCGCATTTGAAGAGGAAAATGTTTCCTGTCATTACATGTTTTGCAGGTTTATCATCATTCTTCTGTAGCCTATGTGGTGGTAGCATGTTTTCTCCAAAGACTCCATATCAGAATCCATGTTTGACACCCAATAGTTGTTCATAATCAATGTCCACACACAAAGTATTCCTGATAAATAGTAAGGTGTTCATGAAGAAATTGTTTTTACAGCCTAATTGGATCAAATGATCTACATATCCCCACGAATTACATCCATAATGACCTCTGACGATACTTTTTTGGAACTCTGCTGGAAATTCAGAGGTGAAAGCAGCTGACCAGAGTTACCCATTTTATATTAAACAAGGTCTGATAAACCAGTTTATGGCCTTAGCAATTATTTTACATGGTGTCTTGCCTTCTCTTTTTTCTTCTTTTATTTTTTAGTAGATTGAAGACTTCAAAGTCGATTCTTCAGTTGTCAAAAAATGCATAATTTAATTAAAAACAGATAAAAATATCTCAGTGAATGCTCCGACAGCGCATGTCTAGGGAGCAAGGAAGTTGTAGGTGCGTACCAAGCCTATTCTTCATGAATGCACCCGATTTTGAATGGGTGGCGCCCCTCGCGACTACATGTGTGCCTACACACTGTCAATCTAAAATACTGACAGTTAGAGTGAATGACAACCCTGTGATGGCGTGTCTACATCTAAGTAAAAATCTGCCATGGGAGACAACAAAAATTGCGATGATCCTGGCTCCATTGTCTAGTGTTGATCTATATTTATTGGCGTAGATTTAGGAAATGTGAGAAAAGGAAAAGAAAAAAATCCAACAACTTGTCTTTGACAAACTTTGTAAAAGTTTGTTGGTCCTCACCTTCCCCCTTATCCTTGAACAAGAGTAGCTGGTGGCCACTGAATGCTCTCGATTCGGCTTTTAAAATCTATTAATCTACATTATTTAATCAATTATTCCTTCAAAAAGTAGTGGGTATATTTACTATATATATAAAGGGGGTATATGAATAATATATTTTGCTTCTTAGATTAAGAACTTATGTGGTTTCTAATGGGTTGTTCAGCGGCCTTGTCTAATGACTAATGTGTATAAATAATTCCATTGTGATAATTCCTAATGATTTTTGTTTTATTATTCAAATAAATTCACGAGGTTAGTGTCTCTAGCACCTTCTTTTGTTTACTATTTTCTTTTTAATTTTCTTTCCCAATATAGTTCGGTAACCTGGCAGCATGTTTTGTTTGCAGGCTCTGGCTCTAGTGGAGGAGGAGACTCGTCGTTACAGACCGACCAAGAATTATTTAGATTATCTAACCACAGCCGATTACTCACAGTTTGAGGTGAGTTGATGTTACATGGCCATATCATCATCCTTCTATCCATTTTCCCAAGTCGGTAGAATTTTTGTTGTTGTTGTTGAAGATGTATACTGCCTATCATGGATAAGCCTGAATAGGCTTGTTTTCACCATTAGACAGTTTGTCGATAGAAAGCCCGAGCCTATACTTTTACTGACCCATGGGATTTTTAACCTCCCACACCACATAGACATGGCATGAGAGCAACTGGCCTTTGATGACGCTGTAAGTTATACACAGCGGTGGAAATCCAAATTGGCAGAGATGGGGGCACGGGGAATTGAACCACCGACCTTCAGATTAGGATTCCGACCTAGAAAAAAGTCAGACACTCTAACCACTCGGCCACAGAGAACCCCACAATATTTGATTAAAGCTGCATAGTCCGATGAAATATCAAATTTTCAAAACCAAACCAATAATCTAGATTTGATTTTAAATATCTAACTTAGATACTGATTCACTTATTAAGCATTTGGTTCTTCGTAGAAGTCAATTTAACAGAACCTGTGACTGCAGAAGTTTATGGTGTCAGCTTGCCAAAACTAATTTTCCATATTTGCACTCAAAAACGGTTGCCATTTAAAATAAAAGTGACTTTGAACTAATGTAAAGTAGATACTAGTGATCGATCTAATATATTTATCTCAGAAAAAATGCAGAAATTCAAAACCATCGGACTAAGCAACTTTAATATGAATATATATTTAAACTTTGTTAAATTAAGTTGTTTTTTAAATGATTGACAAAATTGTATTGACAAAGCAATGATTCAATAAAATGCACTAACAAAACTATAATTAACTACATTAACAATTATATATACAGTAAAACCTCTCTAAATTGACCGACCATGGGACCTACTTTAAGTGGTCCATTTAGGGATGTGGTCGGTTTAGATAGTTAGAATATCCTTACAAAGGTATTGTTGGGACCCAGATAAAGCAATGGATATAGGGGAGTGGTCGATCTGTGGAGGGGTCGGTATAGAGAGGTTTTACTGTATATTTAAATATATACATAATTGTATTATAACTATTTATTTTTATGTGCATAACTATATATAATAATTATATTATTTACTCAATTACAATTTTTTATTTTTAGATCATTATTGTTTTAGTCATATATATATATAATTCAATATATATCATCCTATATATAACCAAATATATACATTTTATTATATGATTATAACCAAATATATATACATTTTATTATATATCAGCAAATATTGTATTGTATATGATTGATTTTATATACATAAATGGATTGGAGATAAAGATGATTTACATTAAGCTTACTGTCTAGTTTTTATCTAGCAGGGATACTTTTCTGTCGTGCCTTTTGCCATAGGAAGCCGGTATATTAATAGATAGAGCGATACATAGCTAGATGAATATGGGGTTAGTCGAGAAGCATAATGACACTTGTGGTGGTCTAGATGGTTACAATATTTTTCAGACTGACATTATGAAGACTGAGTTCGAGCGGCTTCAGCTGCGGCTTCCAATGGACATGCTGAGTATGAAGCGCTACGAGCTTCCCCAGCCACCGCCTGGCAAGACAACCGACATTTCGGCATGGAATGAATGCGTTGACAACTCACAGGCACAGTTAGAGCACCAGGCGCTCAGGTAGTCACTTCTTCACATGCACGATTCTACATTTTGGTGACGTGTTACATTCGAAAGACACCATTTCATATGCGTAAAAGGATGGTGCCAGACTATTTTGCGCCGTAGGCAAGCCCAACTACTTGCATGCATGCACACACAGAAAAACTACTGTGAGAAGATATCATTGAGAAAGAAAGAATATTAATTGAAAACGTAATGTATTGATTTTGTTTTGTGTTCCATTGCTAAAATTATCCAATGATAACTGTTTTCTATTGCTTTCTTTTATGTTGTTCTTTTAGGATAACGAATCTTGAGCTGATGGCCCAGTATGGAAGTGACGCCTGGAAGTTGTATAATAACACGCTTGTCCAGATGGTGGATCAGACGCAAAAACAACTCGCACAGCTCAGGTTAGCGCTTATATCCTAGGCTGTAATCGATTAATCACCTCGGATCATCCTAACCATTTTTTTTGCACATGCGCAGATCATGCAAACTCGAGTTACACAAACGAATGCGCTCGGGGCAGAAAAGAATGGCTGATTGCGTGTAATGTACCTGCCGATTGAGTATTGTGTACCTGCAGATAAATCAGCATAGGATCTGTAGTGTACCTGCAGACAAATAACGCACTAAAACACGTAGTAGTACAGGCTGACACTACAGGTACCAGTACAAATGTGACGTCATTGCTCATGATGCCCCCAGCCAAGATGTGGGGCACTGGAGTCGGATCATTTTGCACACAGTCTGTGTATTTTTAGGTAGACCTCGGGGTGTTCTATTTGACATTCTGACGACCGGGATGATCCGAATGGTCCGGACCGTCATAATCGATTACGGCCCCATTGACACTACTGCTTGCGACCACTTTGTAACTACAAAAAGAAAAGGTTCGGTACAAAATGGTCTTCAGTGGTCGCTGACCTCTTTGTGAGCATTTTGGTCATAAGGAGGTTGCAGCTACTGTGCTGAGAATCTCCTTGCGACCGAAATGGTTGCCCGGGGGTTGGCGACCATTGCTTTGGTCGCAAGGTTGCTGGTGACTGTGGGTTCTTTGGTCCAAAGCGGTTGCAAGCCGTAGTGTGATATTACCTTGAATGGTGCTTGGACCTAAGACCCCCCCCAACAAGCCTTACATTTTGAGTTAGTTGTTTATAAATATAGAGTTTCTGCCATATTTTCTTTTAGATAAATAAGATCTAACGAAGAGCCACACAAGACTCATGCTAGAAAGGGTAAAAAACAATAAAACAAAAAACTAAACAAAAAACAATCCCGTGGAAATATATGTATATATTAATTTAATGCGTTATCGTGTTATTATTACAGGAAACAAATACAGGAAATTAACTGGCAGCGAAAGAACGAACAGAAAATATCTGGCACCAAGTTAAAAGCTCTGGAGGAAAGGTAAGAACAATTCTGATGCACCGAAAGGTTAAATAAATATGCCAAACAGTTATTGCCAGGTATAAGGTCTGAGGCTCGAGGCACTCAGGGATGAGTATTGAGCGAGATAAAGCAACAGTCGATCCGCACTCCACAGGTCTGAGGGACTCAAACCCCATATTCGGGTGATGACATGTTTGTTAAAGTTGCATAGTCTGGTTGTTTTTAGTTTACGTCAGTTTTTGATTAGATTAGCGTGTTTGAGCTGTATGTTCAGGCCAAGTCGGAGACACCACCATCAGGCCCCACTACATGTGGTAAGGATGCTCTATTTAGTTTAGATTAGATTCGAGTGTTTGGGCTGTATGCTCAGGCCAAGTCAGAGACTCCACCATCAGGGCTACTACATGTGGTGTGGATGCTCTTTTTAGATTAGATTAGCGTGTTTGAACTGTATGCTCAGGCCAAGTCGGAGACTCCACCATCAGGGCCCAGTACATGTGGTGAGGATGCTCTGATTAGTTTAGATTAGATTAGATTAGCGTGTTTGAGCTGTATGCTCAGGCCAAGTCGGAGACTCCACCATCAGGGTTACTACATGTGGTGTGGATGCTCTTGTTAGATTAGCGTGTTTGAGCTGTATGTTCAGGCCAAGTCGGGGACTCCACCATCAGGGCCAACCACATGTGGTGAGGATGCTCTGTTTAGTTTAGATTAGATGACATTAGATTAGAGCGTTTGAGCTGTATGCTCAGTTTAAGTTGGAGACTCCACCATCAGGGCCCACTACATGTGGTGCAATATTTCCAATTTTCATCACCCCCACGACACTGGTTGCCATGACTATGATACTGTATGGTTGTTGAGACTACCCTCTGTATGTATATGTAAGTGCATTGCCTGTATGTTTGTAATTGTAAGCATTAAATGACTAGTCTTTTTTGTTGTGGGTGTACGTGTAAATATTTGCTGTTACTATTTAATTTGTTTATATATTATTGTTTTCGCTAATTCTAATTGTAGTTGGGTCGGACTGGTGAGCAAGAACTACGAGATTGAGCGCGCATGCGTCGAGCTGGAGCAGGAGTTCTTAGAACTTCAACAACGATAAGAGGGGAGGAACTCCGCACATAATATACCAACCATCCACCCTTTATAGAAAAAACCTAAATTCATTAAAAAAAAAATATAAAAATCCACAATGTCTGATGTCGATTTTGTCTGTACTGTTTGTATGTCTATTCACTGTCGAGTGGTGTTGGCGTTAGAGAAGTTAACTTAACCAAAGTTTTATATTCAACCGAACGGGGTGGCCAATTGTGTCCGCTTCCCATTTTGGTATGTCATGGGATTCAAACACTAGTCGAGTCAATCAATGACTTACAAAGTTTATACTTGTCGCTACCTAGCCTGGCACTCTGCATTACTAGGATAGGGCAAGGAGTAGTACAATGAGGAAGATCAATTGTCTGCGATTGAAATTTCCTCTACTTAATCAACTAATGTAGGCTACCCCCCCAAAAAAGGTTTACTTTGAAAGGAACCATTCATGAGATTTGTGACGATTTCTAAACATTTTAAGCCCCCTAATTCAATAAGAATGAAAATAAGCTAAATATGTGGGCGGTAGTTTTACAATTACTTGTGGGTTTTTTTGTGTGCATAGTCCGACGAAAGCATAACATTTTCGAAACAAAATTACTTACCTACCTCATCATCATCATGCTGTCGGTCGCGATGCGACAAATATTGGGACACTTAATACGCATTTTGTTGTTGCATAGAACTTAAAGGGAACACTAATTCAAATTTAATTTTAAAAACCTGTCGCTGTTGAAGCCGATGGGCTCAGAATTTCGATGCACATATCAAAATAAATTGGCGTCTTTTCACGCCAAAAATCTCTTAAGAAGTTAAGTCATTTATAATAAAAGTTATTTCAAATTATCATAAGGTAGATTATAACGATAAATCTAATGTATTAATCTCAAAATATGGCACGCACTCAAAACCATCGAACTTTGCTACTTGCAACTCCAGGCCCCCCCCCCCCCCAGCCCAACAACGAAGTCTTACATTTTCAGAGACTCTAAAGATCTTATCCCCCCCCCCCCTCCCGACTCTGATGATTCTAATTTAATGTGCAGTCAACAATTCTTATTCATCAGACTGATCAATCAACAGTGAAAATTAACATGAAATAAGTATGAGTATTGAAATAAACATTTAACCACAACAAAATGGTCACAAAGTTTGTTTTTATTATCTGGTTACACTTCATTTTATTAGTTTAATAATAATTTTCGCAACCTGGGGAAAGACTGGGTGTATCAAGCGTTTGATTTATTGCAGAATTCTTTCTTTTTTTTTAAAGAAGAAAAAAAAAAGAGTCAATTTTGATTGTGTATTCATTTGAAGATTAGGCTGGGAGTGTATACAACATTTTGATAAACAATTACCAACTTTACCAAAATATCAATGTCATATTGCTAAGAGCGCTGGCTGACTTCCTGTGTGGGAGGTCGTGGGTTAGAACACCGACTGAGTCAAACTGATGACTTATTAAATTCATACTTGCCGCTACTATCTAGCTAAAGGCTCATTATTACGAGAATAGGGCATGGACTGGATTGATTAGAACCAAGATAATGTGAGTAGGATATTAGGTCATAGTGCTGGCGGCCTGTCTCCCAGTGGACCAGCACTATAAATGCGCAATGTTTTACGTTCCAGCAACATCTGAGGTCATCAGGACTGGTACCGACTTGTGACTGCACTTTAAAGTGCTACCCTACTGGGAGACCAGGCTGCTGCCACCATGACCCGATATCCCACTCAGTCACATTATCCTGAGACTGAGCCAACCAGTCCTTGCCCTATCCTAATAATGCCGAGCGCCTGTCTAGGAAGTGACAAGTATCAATTTTATAAGCCATTGGTTTGACTCGGCTGGAGTTAACTCCCAACCTTCCGCATGGGAAGACTGCGCTCTACCGATTCGGCCACTGCGTCCGGTTAAAATTAATTCACAGTGAGTGCGGTCTCAAGTCAGTACCCGTTCTCATATACACCTAGGATAAAAAAATCCCAACGAAACAACGAAAATAGCTTTACGTTATGTGCTATGATTTCACTTGTCCTAGGTATTAAAATATACTGCAAACGCGGGAGTATTTTTCAAATTTGTTTAATATCACAATATTAAAAATAAAACCAGGGTATTTGACACGATGCTACAAATAATTCTGATTCCTATGAAAAGCCCAACAATTATATATACAGTTCAATAGTTTCAGTTGTAAATTCCACATTTCAACATGTGCATAAAATATCATTTTGAATGTTTTCACTTAAAATATTTTCAATGTTAACTCGCTAAAATAAATTACATTAAACAAAAGTAATATATAATTATCAACTTAAAGCTGCATAGTCCGATACAAACATCAAATTTTCAAACTTAAATTTATTCTACATCTCTAATTTAGGTGTATTTATCAAATATTTGTTGCCACATAGAAGGGAATATTGAGGCAATTTGATCGAACCTGTTACTGAAGGTGCTTATGGAGTTTTAGCGTGCTTGCCAACATTTATTTTGCGTGTGCATGTCAAATATCTCAAAAGTTAACATTTAAAATAAGTTACTTTAAACTAAAGTAGGGTAGGTTATAACGATCAACCTAATATATTTATCTCGGAAAATGGCAGGAACACAAAACCATCGGACTATGCATCTTTAATAAATTTATCTAAAAAAATATGCAGAAACTCAAAACTATCAGCTCCTGTAAGAGACAAGCAGATAATTCTATTCCCCTCCCAAATCCCAACACGCAGATTTTACTACAAATTTCACATTCACTAATATACCAAGATTAGTAACTATCGCATGATGACCAGATTGGATGGCTGAATGAGTTCAGTGCCCACCTCCTGTTTTCGTTGTTGTATATTAGTTGATTAAGCAGGGGAAATTTCAATCACGGATAATTGGTCTTCCTCATTCCACTGCTCCTTGCCATATCCTAGTAATGCCGAGCACCATGCTAGGTAGCGATAAGTATCAATTTCTAAGTCAACTCGGGAGTTTGAATCCCACAACCTACCAGAACAGGAGGCGGACGCTAAACTCATTCGGCCATCGCGTCTGGCTTGAACAGGTGTTTTCAATTTTGTACGATTAATAATAATATTGATAAAAATAGGGAATATTGCGCCTAGAGCGGGAATCGAACCCACATCTCTTGCATTCTGGTCCAGTGTGCGAACCATTACACCACCTAGGCTCCTTGATGTGACCACCTTACCCACACCTACCTGTATATGTGGCTCCTTGCCTGAGAGGTTAGTGCAGACTACTACAATAACTTAAATTCAATAGAGCGTCCTCGGTACCAGGAGCCATTCTATGGCGCTGAACAATAAAACCATATGACCTAGTTAGAATTTGGCTAAAATAGCGAAACGATAGGAGATATTTCATTTACCATAAAAACCTAGCATCAACGGGCGAGTCTTCGGAACAGATTAATTTTCTTCAAGAGACGCTGCTTTTCTCACATCCTCTGGCAATAGACTACATCACGGTTCCAGCGGTGCGGTGCATTGTGGGATGCATCAGAGCAAACCCCCCCCCCCCCAAAAAAAGCACATGGCACATGCTAATACACTGGGTGCAGCTATGAAATGTGCTAGTTTCAGCTCATCTCAGCTCTTGTTTGAAACATAGAATACCAACTTAAAAAATATATATAATAAATTCAGATATTAATCTTTTATCCAGCATTGCATTTACATCAATATAATCAGGACATCTTATGCCATGTGCATTTAGATTTAGAAAGATCTAGGCACTCAGACTAGTGTTAGAGCCATAGCCAGAATACTCAATGCATTGTCAATGGCAGTGAGCAATCTCCATACAGAAAAAGTAAAATATTGATAAAACCACACGACCTAGAGACAAACCGCTTGGAACACATACAGAAAACATGTTTATCCAAAAGATTATATTAAATTGATAAGGTTAGGGTTTTGGATTTCTATTAATTTTGAATAAAACTGACACTTTTCACTGCACGTATAGGCAAACTCAATGGCCGTATGCCGTTGCTTTGCTCCCAACGCCGTTTTCAGCGCATGCGCAGTCGGAACCGTGATCTAGTTTATCTATTCCATGAAGTGGGGTTCCGCAATTCTAGGCACACATAGTTATTGGCACAACATTCAAGATCTAGAAAGAGGTCAAATGGTTATTGGGTATAATTGTTTATAAAGATATGGTGATGGATCATACAGGATTTAGTCTATAGCATCACGTTTGTTGGGGTTTTACATCCTCGCAACATCTATGGTCAGATCGGGACGGGTACCAATTTGTGACAGTGCAGACTATTACAATAACTCAAGGTAACTTTATAGTGCTGCCTGACTGGGAGATCAGGCCACCGACAACATGATCCGATATCCCACTCAGTCACATTATCCTGACATTGAGCTAACCAGTCGTTGCCCTATCCTAGTAGTGCCGAGCGCCAGGCTAGGTAGTGAAAAGTATAACATGTTGTAAGTCAATGGTTTGACTCGGCCGCAATTAGAAATCCTGACCGGCCGCACAGGAAGCTTGTGCTCTACTGATTCAGTCACCGCATCCGGTGTCTGTAGCATCACAGAGATACGCAAAAATACATAAAAGCATATAGCCCACAATGCGTAATATATGAGTCATTGAGGCTTGAGAATCCTGGTCTGGGACACTAGAGTGAAGTTGAGTTGCGGTATAATGGTTGATCTCAGACACAATAGCAAAATATTTGGATCACAAACTTGCTAAGGGGTCCTTCACAAAAATCAGAATTTTCACAAGCGTACATACATTGTGTGGAGGGGGGAGCTGGTTAAGACCCACTGCGCTTTCTAAAACTGATCAAACATGTTGATTAAATAAGGCAGGATTCGAACCCACACTTCTTGCCATTCCAGAGCTAGTGATGACACTACCTACAATATCAACTTTTTTATTGTACACTTTGTGAGTTTGATTGATTGATTGATGGTTGTTTTACACCATGCCAGCAGCAAAGGCCATATTCATGGTGAGAAGTGTTTAACATGTATTCTCTCCATTTTCATTCAACCATCGCTTTTACAGAGTGTAAAAGTATACAATCGAATCAAATGTGTCAAAAGACACTTATGAAATTAAAAAGCTCACAATTATAAAAATTATCTCCAAGGAAACAATTTCTTTTGGTGGGGGAAGGAGTCATGAAAAAGTGCATGATTTATACGCTTGTGAAAATGTTGGTGATTGCGAAGGATGTCAGTGCGCGCATCAGTCGAAGCCAAGCGTTGATTCTCAGTATGCGGTGCTGTGCAGC
The DNA here is from genome assembly GCA_030323885.1 of Branchipolynoe longqiensis. Classification (NCBI taxonomy): domain Eukaryota; kingdom Metazoa; phylum Annelida; class Polychaeta; order Phyllodocida; family Polynoidae; genus Branchipolynoe; species Branchipolynoe longqiensis. Next base: position 59,972,140 of record CM059200.1, on the reverse strand, counting down.
GGGTTTGTGTAGTTCATGCTCATCGCATTAAACTGGACTTCGGCTCTGTGCAGGCGTGAGGCATCCAGCAGCGACTCTGGTGCTGGCAGGGCAGTGGGGATCCGCTTGTAAGATGCGGTGATGGCTTCGATATCCTGTATCGTCTAGAGAGAGATCGATATATAAGATGGATATATAAGGGGCTATTCAAATATTACATACCGCTTACAGAGATGAAAGACCTCCACGGTTTCGCAGATTTCTTATTTTCACAAAATTCCAAAAGATGGGATGGATATGACAACAGTTGGGTGGTTTGAATCCCGTTCTTATATGACCTTAGATGTAGTTAGAACATAAAACCTAAGCAAGAAACTGTAAGATATGGGCGATAATACAATCACAACAAGGCTAGTTGAGGCCTGACTTCCGGTATATTTCCGCGATTCCCAGACAATGCTAAACCTATGGGAGAATATCCGCATTTCCGCTTTTTTCCCCCGGAGACCACTTTCATCCTTGCGCTTAAGCCCCAGTCACACCTACCCGGACGAGCCCCGAATTTTGAGCCGGACCAACCCAGGACCAATCGCCCGGACCGCCCTGGATAAAATCACAGTTTTCGTCGTTTTTTTTACCTCACAGTCACACCTACCCGGGCGAGCCCCGGACCAGAGGCCGGATCGCCCCGGACGACCCCCAGTGTAGCCACGGATGAGCCAGGAGTGGTCCGGGCCGATCCGTGGCTGATCCGTGTCTTATCAGTCCGGGAGTGGTCGGTGCCTACGCCGGGGGTGGTCCGGGTTAAACAGTAGCTCATCCGGGGTAAAACGGCCCCGGACCACGCCCGGACTGGCCCTGGTCAACCCGGACCACCCCCGGATCATGCCGGATTGAGCCTGGATCGCAAAATCCCCCGGACCACCCCGGATGTTTTAAACATTTTAAAACATCCGGGGCGGAGGCCGGGTCACCACGGATCAGGCCGGGTCGCCACGGACCACCCTGGATGACGGTCCGGGGCTCGTCCGGCCCTTGATCCGGGTAGGTGTGACTGGGGCTTTAGCAGGTGTAGGTCCAAACGCTATGTGGTGTTTATGGTGTAGCATTACGGAGCGTTACAAGAGGGTGGTTGATTTTGACGAGCGGGGGCGCCACCGGGCATGTTCCATAGTTCTAGGAGGACGTTGATGACTTCTGTGAATATATACTCATATAATAATTATTCTTATACATCACACACACACACACACACACACACACACACACACATAGACATACATATATGTGTGTATATGGGTCATTCTCAGAAACTGTACCACATGTTTGGTTTCCATGTTACACTGTTAATAATTTTGCCTCTGTTTTTGTGGTGTTTTTTTTGGGGGGTGGGGGGGGGGTGTAAGTAAGTCGAATAGTAATTCAATTCAATACTTTATTTCAGACTCAGCATTATGGTAGCTACATAAATTTGTCCATAGTAGGTACATATACAAATAAATGTGAATAACATATAAGTAATAGTATGAATACTACCATACTCGAACACCCACTCTACAGACCGCTTTATTTGGGTCCCAAAAATACCCTTGTAACCGACCACCTCCTTAAATGGACCACTTAAAGTCGGTCCCAAGGTCGGTCGATTTAGAGATTTGTTACTGTATATATTTTACCCTACATAACCAAATTAGACACTGGTGCATTTCTTAAGCATTTGTTTCTGCTTAGAAGGGAACACTAAGACAATTTAACAGAACCTGTTACTGCTGAAGTCTATGGTGTCAGAATTTTGACGTGCATGCTAAAACTGACTTTGCACACTCTCACTTAAAATATCTCCAGAGTTAGCCATTTAAAATAAAAGTTAGTTTAAACTACAAAAAGGTAGATTATAACGACCTACCTAATATATTTATCTAAAAATCTGGTTCTCTAATAAATCTAATTTATCTTTTAAAAAATGCCGAAAACTCAAAACCATCGACTATGCAACTTTAAAGTTACCAGAGTTTATGAATGCGCATTTCTTTGAATCATGTTGTGTTTACGCACCGTTGTAAGCTTCGTGTTGAGGATGTCGGTCGCCTGCTTTAGGTCCACTGTTGAAGCGGTGGGCAGCATGGCCGGCTTGGAGCATTCCCACCCGGCTAAGCAGTGCTGAAGGAAGGGAACATAAAACATTAGATAATCTATCTATTTAGTTTGGCTACGTTTCTATTTGAGTTTCCATCAACAATATTTCTCCCATTACTGAATAAATTGTTTGTATTTAGTAATCGGTCTAGACGGTAAGGACGTTCGGCCAACTTCTACTGGGAACAGTATGCTGCTGTAAGAATTGGAGACTCATTGACACCAGAAGTGAAGATCAAATGTGGAGTGCGACAAGGATGTGTTCTATCACCTAGTCTTTTCAACATTTATACGGAAATGATTTTCAGAGAAATAGATGACATCATAGGAATAAATGTTGGAGGTGGAAATATCAATAACACAAGATACGCAGACGATACAGCACTGCTAGCCTTAACGTCAAATCGACTACAAGATATAGTGGATGAAGTAAAAGAAAAAAGTGAGAGATGTGGCCTCAAAATGAATGTAAAGAAGACAAAATCCATGGTTGTCAGCAGAAAGGAATACAAACCAAGAGCAGAGATAAAAGTTAATGGTGTAATCTTGGAGCAGGTAGAGTCATTTGTGTATCTGGGCCATTTAATAACTAGTGATGGCGGATGTGAGAGAGATTAAACGGAGAATAAACATTGCCAAAACAACATTTCTAAAGATGCAGAAAGTACTAACATCTAGAGACATAAATATAAAAACAAGACTCCGACTGCTAAAATGCTATGTGTGGTCTACACTTTTATATTGCTGCGAGACATGGACTTTGAAGAAAGCAATAACAACAAAGCTCGAGGCATTTGAAATGTGGCAATACATAAGAATGTTAAAAATTTCATGGACAGCAATGATAAGCAACGTGGAGGTCCTAACAAGAATGAAAATAAAGAGACAGATAATACAAACGATCAAAAACTGAAAAATTAAATACTTTGGCCACATGATACGACACCAGGAATAACAGAGAAGAATACTGGAAGGGAAGATAGAAGGGAAAAGACCAAGAGGGAGAAGGAGAACAACATGGATGGACAACATCACTGAGTGGACAGCAATGAGCTATGCGGAATGCGTGAGAGGAACGAATGACAGGAAGAGATGGAGGTCCATTGCAGCCAACCTTCTTCGAGAAGACGGCACCCATTGATTGATTGATTTAGTAAGAATACTGCACTGCTCCTATACAAGACCACAATTCTGCCCATCTTTGACTATAACAACATAATTTATAGTCTGGCAACAAAACAGCAGGAGGACAAGCTGCAAAAAGTCCAAAACCGAGCACTTAGAACTGTGTTTAAGGGTAACATATTGAGTGTACAGGACATGCGCATGGAAGCAAATCTTGAAACCCTACCCCAGTGGCTGGACATTCATCTGTTGTCACTCTGCTTATGTATAAAAGATCAAAAGAATCACAATATAGAGATCCACTGAACAGGCAGACAAGAATGAGAGATGGACCACTCCTCAGAGTTCCTAGACCAAGCGCAAACAAACTACCTAAGGCACCAATATTTAAAGGGAGCAAGATGTGGAACAAACTACCATCTGCAATTAGAAGTGTACCTGCCTACCAAGGCTTTAAGTCACTGGTCAGAATGCATCTCACTGGCCAGGCCCTTGAAAAAGCATCATAGCATGGATCATGTGCCCTTGCCTTGCTCCTCCCCAATCCCTCCTTATCCTCCTCCCCCCTCTCAATTACTTACCTCAGCTATACTGTAAAAGCAGCAGTTTTTTCAGTGACCCACCATCTTATATTAGCCCATAACACTGAACTTATTATGTCTAACCCACTAACACACTAACCCCCTTCACAATCTACTAACATCTACCTTTTTACAATGTAATGTAAACGGCCGGAAGACCAGTGCCTCGGCGCTGAAAATGCATATTCTGATGAATAAACTGTTTTACAAAAAAAACTAAACAAAAAAAACCCACCCAAAAACCATTGATTCTGTTGGATTCTGGGTAAATGAAATGACCACATAAATTTGTAATCGAAGACATCACTTGTCCTGAGGCCACACATATAAATCACACAAGGACATATCTGATTCTAGGTAAGGATTTCAATTTGCAGATTTGTTGTAAACAATGTATTTTGCATAAATATGAACTTTAATTTAATGAAACATTGGTTTCTCGGCTGGAAGATCACCCTTTAGGGAAGCCGTACAGTGAGCTTATCACATGTTTGTCGTTAAATAAAACTCAACTCAACATGAAGAGTGCTATTCTGTATTGAATTTCTAGCAAGATTCCAATCAATGTTTTGAAAGTTTTTTTTTTTATTAGCTTCCATTGATTCCTTTTTAATTTTTGTTGTTGTTGTTGTTACTAAATGTATTTTATTCAGCGAATAATGCCTTTTGTCAGCGCCAGAGCACTGGTCTTCCAGCCTTTCAGCACAATTTGTTGGTACATAAATGACAATATCAGTTGCAATAATAACAACATGGAAATCCTGTTCGATAATAGAACCATAATATAAATGAACCATTAGTTGTAATAGTAACTGCATACAATTCCAGTTCAACAAAAGTATTATGCCCTTGGTGAATATGCATCACATGGTATTGTATGCTAACTCACTTCAATTACTTTGTCATGAAGCTGTTTTGTCTTTCTTTTTAAATGAAAAGAAACATTGAGACTAGAATGGGATTCGAACCCACAATTCTGCCATTCCAGGGCTAGTGTCTTAACCATTATCCTACCTAGGCTCCCTGATGCAATCAACCTACCCATGCCTACTGCCTGTATGATATTTCACCTGGGGAGGTCAGTGCACCTCACTACACTCATCACCCCTTCGGATTCTAAGTCTGATACATACAATTACAAATATCCAGGTAGCGCACTTATAGTACATGAAGCATGCACAGAATCCTGGTCATAGCACCAATGTCTGCAGTGGGGTTGCAGTATTTTTGCAAATGGGGAATTTTGTGCCGAGTGACATCACAAACTACACTTCTGCCATCTCGGGGTTAGCATCCTAACCATCAGGCTATCCAGGCTCCCTGATGCAATCACCCTACATATACCTACCAGTGTATGTGCAGGGATGAAAGTGATCTCCAGGAAAAAAAGCGGAAATGCTGATATTCTCCCATAGGTTTAGCATTGTCAGGGAATCACGGAAAATTCCCGGAAGTCAGGTTACATATATATTGATATACGCTGATAGTGCTGCACCGTTTGAAGCATGTATTAGTAGTGTACGCTGATAGTGCTGCGGCGTTTGGAGCATTTATTAATATTAGTAGTGTACGCTGATAGTGCTGCGGTCTCAGCACCACATATTAGTATACGCTGATGGTGCTGCGGGATTGAAAAATCCCGGAAATCCGCGGAATCGCGGAGATCTTTCATCCCTGTATGTGGTATCTCATATGCTAAGTCACGTATAATTTTATTCCAGAATATTAAATTCCATAAAAGAAAACCCAGAACTTATGATATATTTAGCATGTTAGATTGTAAAATCATGTCGTTATTTCCATCACCCAGCCAGGCGACACTTTTTCTAATGGGTTGTTCAGCAGCCCTGTCACAGGAACAGGACTGCGTGGGGTAACTAACTATCAGCGTAACTAACTAATATGGCTTTACATGTTGCTATGGCACCCTAACGCCTCTTGAAATAAATTTTATCCTTGCGTACCTTAGACAGTGCAAAGTTGTCGGTGTCATCAAAGCTTCGCCGGCGGTGTGGTTTGAACCTGTAAGGAGCCTGAAGTGTCGAGCGGGGGATACTGACTCTGGAACAAAACACGAAAGGCTTCTGTCAAGATAAAACTTAGTTTGATTTGAGTTATATTAGACGACAAACATGTAGTAAGGTCACTGCATGGCTCCCTCCAAGGGGGTGATCTTCCAAGTTCCAGCTGAGCAATCAATGTTACATTAAATTTAAGTTCATAATTATGCAAAATACATTGCTACAACAAATCGGCAATTGAAATCTTTACCTAGAATCAGATACATCCCTGTATGTATACGTATATTTACCGTAAGCGTTTCACATGCACATATACATATATGGCCACAGGACAAGTGATGTCAGCTAAATAATAGTGATTCCATGAATAGACATTGCCCAATTTGATCATATTTTTCGGATACATTTGTTACCGTAATTTTAAAACTTATACAAGATACATTGTCAAAACAAATCAGCAATTGATATCTTTACATAGAATCACATAAGGTCTGAGAGGTCCTGCTTTAAATTGTAAGTCGCTAAAATGGCTTACGTCCATAAGTCATTTCAATGCTTACAATTACATATACAGTAAAACCTCTGTAATGTAAATCGACCGACCTTGGGGCCGACTTTAAGTGGTCCATTTAGGGAGGTGGTCGGTTTATGGAGTTAGAATATCGTTACAATGGTATTGCCGGGACCCAAATAAAGCGATCGATATAGGGGAGTGGTCGATCTGTGGAGGTGGTCGGTTAAAGAGGTTTTACTCTACATGTATACAGGCAATGCACTTACATAAACATACACACAGGGTAGGTTCAACAACCATACATCGCATAGCTTGTATGGGATATTGGTCACGACAGGCGTGGGTAGTGTGGTGATATCAGGGAGCCTAGGTGGTGTAATGGTTAGCACACCAACCCGGAATGCAAAGAGATTTGGGTTCGAGTCCCGCTCTAGGCGCAATATTTCCCATTTTCATCACCCCCACGACAATATTGTTATGGAGGGGGGGTGGGGGGTTGAAAATGGAGGAAATATCGTACCTAGAGCAGGATTCAAACTCTCACCTCTAGCATGCTAACCACTACACTACCTAGGGCCCCTGATGCAACCACCCTATCCACGCCCACCTGTCTATGTGGCTCCTTGCAGGAGCGATCAGTGCAGACTACTACCCCGTTTGAAGTGGCTTTCTAAGACCCTGTCGCTGACTCACATTTTATTGATAGAACCATAAAGACTGGTGTTGTTTGTTGGGGAGTCTTACGTCCTGGCAACATCTAAGGTCATATCAAGATGCCCATTAAGTCCAGGTTTCAGACACTTATAGTAATCACCATGGCAATGCTGTTGGCGGCTTAAGCCAGTTTTAACCGCCTAAAACCTGTTCAAAGACATGTATTATTGGCTTTGTCTGCCTGTCTAGTCCAGACCCAAACCCTGAAAGGCGGTAAAAACATCTTCACAGACAGGTCTTAAGCTAAGATTCCTTATACGTGGCATGCGGCATGTGAATGCGAATAAAAATCGAAAAGCATGTAAATGAATAGTGGTGCTTCCATGCGTCCGAATGCGAATGCGGCAAATGGATCGACCCATGGACCGATCGGTGTGGCATGCGAATGCGAATACTGTTGCGTTTGCCATAGAAAACAATACTGTTCCTTCACAAATTTGGAGGGGTTGGCATATAGCTATGCCGCATATACGACATTCGCATGCCGCATACCGCATACAAGGAATCTTAGCTTAAGTCGGTTTTATCTGCCTGTCTAGTCTAGACCCAAACCCTGAAGGCGGTGAAAACCTGTCCAAAAACAGGTCTTAGTCGGTTTTGTCTGCCCGGCTGGTCTAGACCTGAACCATTAAAGCGGTAAAAACCTGTCCAAAGACAAGTCTTAGTCGGTTTTGTCTGCCAGTCCAGGATAGAGCTGAACCCTTAAAGTGGTAAGAACCTGTCCAAAGACAGGTCTTAGTCGGTTGTGTCTGCCCGGCTGGTCTAGACCCGAACCATAAAAGCAGTAAAAACCTGTCCAAAGACTTAGTCAGTTTTGTCTGCCAGTCCAGGATAGACCCGAACCCTTAAAGCGGTAAAAACCTGTCCAAAGACAGGTCTTAGTCGGTTTTATCTACCCGTTCAATCTAGACTCAAACCCTGCAAGGTGGTAACTGCTGACCGGATGTAGGCGGGCTCCTCCTGGGTGGGCGCCTGGCGTGCGGTGAGGCACACTGGACATACACTGCGGCCTGCCTCGTTCTCGTTCAGGGGCTCCGCGTACAAACGCTCATTGATGTTGTAGCCATGGATACCTGAAAGACGGTTATATTTTTATATTATTATTGTTGTTTGTTTTTGGTGTCGTTTGTTTTTTGTTGTTTTTTTAGAAGGGTTTAGAATTGTATTTCTCTGCACTGTTCCTCTGGCCATGTACCATGTCTGTTGTTTACGCAAATATTATAAAATAAATTGATTTTGCATGCAAGGTGGCGCCACCAACACACATATTCACTATCAAGAGCTGGCCCACAGTAAGCCTAATTTTATATACATATATGTGATACATATTATTTAGTTATTACAGGTTAACAACAGGATACATATGTGGCTGGATTGAGTAGAGACTCTGGCTGGCCCAAAAGACCTACCGTTTATTAAACACAAAAATCTTTAAAGCTAGAGTTCAGAACCAAATGCGCCCACTGGAGGGGAAAACCGTTGGACGCTGGGGAAAGCACCCCAAACCTCCCCCCCCCCCCCCCGGCTTAAGCAGATGGCCAGACGCCAGGCTGCTGTACCCACATAACCAGTGTGCCGGCGAGAGGGTCGCGGGTTCGGATCTAGCAGACACAATACTACACGATGGGTTCCATATTAAATAATATTTGTATAATGCTTATACTGCAGAATTTATTATATGAGGATAAAGGGGCAGAGATAATGTACAAGTATAACTTACTTATTTATTACTACTATCTATTTTATTGTTTTTTTTTTATTCCCATGTACTATTTATTTGGAGCGGGGCAACCACGTATATATGTACCATATAATTCAGGACAATAAGGACAACCTGGTTGCCCAGGGCACCTAGTTTACTCAGTCGGTCAGGTTAAGTTCTCGGTGACCTAGCCAAGCGGGCAAGTCATTATTTTTCTGATTTGCAGTAGCAGATTTCAGTTTCAATTGGCCGACTTGGGCTTGGATAAGTAGTTTTGCCACTGAGGCAAGTAGAAAATTCAGTCACATGCGCAATTGGGCAAGTGGGGAAAACAGTTACTATCCTACCCTGTAATTTATTACGTGAATATAAATAACGACAGCCTCTTTAATGTTTTGGTGTCCTTCCCGACACCCGTGTGCACACCAAAGCAATCCGATATTCAATGCGGAGCAGTCATTCTCTCCTTCCCGCCTCCTCCTAACTGTAACCAACCGTCATCCCTGCTCACTTTCAAATCTTTATCGGTAGAGGATACCCAATATACAAGTGGGCTCCAGGCCGCTCCAACAACACAGTAGAATATATCAAATGAGCAATAGACAATCATGGTGAACATTCCATTAGCATAATATTCGCAAAAAAAACTTTAAATGTTGCATTTATACGTACACATACAAATTTAATCAGCTATTTTTCTTTACTTTACAAAACACAACAATGCTAAATTTAAGAAATTTTATATTTTTTTAGGCGAAAAAGAGTAAACTTAAACGATTTGACTCTTGAGGTTTTACATCTTAGCAACATCTACGGTCACATTAGGATGGGTACCCACCAACCCATGACAGCACACACTGATGGCAGTTTTATAGTTCTGTCCCAGCCAGATACCGCCCAACTAGGCACCATGATAGGATACCCTGCTCAATCAAATTTATCCTGACACTGATTGAAACCAGTCTTTTGCCTATCCTAGTAATTCTGACTGAACAGGCAAAGTAGCGACAAGTGTCAATTGTTCAATTGTTTTTCAGTGCAATACTTACATGTGTGGCCTGGATCTTTTATCTCCGGGGTGATGGGTCTGGTTAGGTCCAATACACCCCTGTAGGAAAAGGATACAAATATAAGGAGTAAGTGCTGATTTTTATACAGCATTGGCTGACTGGTTGGTTGTTGGAGTTTCACGTCCTGGCAACATCTACGGTCATATCAAGGACGGGTACCGACTTGTGACAGTGTGCACTGATGGCAACTTTATAGTGCTGCTCACCATCACTCGATATCCATCTAAGTCACATTATCCTGATACGGAGATGAAGCGACAAGTATCAATTTTATAAGTCATCGGTTTGACATCTCCCGCATGCAAGGCCCTCGCTCTACCGATTCGGCCACCGCACCCGGTACCCACTACATTGGCAATATGGATCTAAGTAATCGCGCATTGGTTGATTGATTTAATGTAGTGTCAGGAGCAAGGGCCATATTCATGGCGAAATGAATTGTTAGTGGTATTTATTGTCAATTTTGTTCATCACATTTATATACCTACATTGAAAATTACAAGAAAATCTTAAATGGTCAGATTTGTGTCAAATGACAACAAAAATGGGCTCCAATGCACTTTTTGAAGTGGTTAAATTTGTGTCAAATGATAGCAAAATTTAACTCACAAAACATAGCTAAAAATACATTAGGCAATACCCCAGTCACACTAGGCTTGCGATCAAAATGTATCTTTCCTGATATGACATTGGATGTTGGCTAGGACGTAAAACATGAACAAACAAACCAAAACTAAAATTTACCGTTGGTCTTCAGTGTTTGCGACCATTTTGGTTTTGGTCGCAAGAAGTTTGCAGATGTCGCACCAAAAACCTTGTGACCAAAATGGTCACCCGGTCGCCAACCATTTTCATAGATTGGTGATTGGTTGCCAACTTCTTGCCGATGACCTGGCACGCTGCCAACTACCTGCGACCACCCTGCGCTTGGTCAGGGACTGATTTGTGACTGATCTGCAATTGAACACCAATCAGTCGCAAACCAGTCCCCAACCGATCGCCCCCGCCCCCGCATGTTTGTTTGTTTGCTTTTGTTGCCAGAAGGAAGGAAGGGCGCTCCAGCATTCCCATGTGGTAACTTACGGTAATTTGCACGCTCCCATGTGGTAACTTATGGTAACGTGCATGCTCCCATGTGGTAAGTTATGGTAACCTACTCACTCCCATGTGGTAACTTACGGTAACTTGCTCGCTCCCATGTGGTAACTTACAGTAACTTGCTCGCTCCCATGTGGTAACTTAGGACAACCTGTTCGCTCCCCCATGTGACAACTTAGGGTCACTTGCTCATTCCCATGTGGTAACTTAGGGTCACTTGTTCATTCCCATGTGGTAACTTGCTCACTCCCATATGGTAACTTACTGTAACTTGCTCGCCTCCCATGTGGTAAATTACAGTAACCAGCTCGCTCCCATGTGGTAACTTATGGTAACCAGCTCACTCCCATGTGGTAACTTACGGTAACCTGCTCGCTCTCATGTGGCAACTTACGGTAACTTGCTCGCTCCTATACATTCCTCTTTATTGACCCGCCGGAACTCGTTTAGCTCGTCATAGTAGGCGTCTGACCTATCGACCAACTGTGACTCGTTGTCAAGGAGACCGGCGATGAAGTCATAGCCCAGCAGGGGGTGCTCCCCGACGCGGTTTGACGTCACATCCGCCAGCCGGCTGTGACTCCCGGAAGTGCCGAACTGGGATAGAAGTGAATCGGTCAGACATGGAGGCAGTGAGTTGAGGAATACCCCACCTCTGTCCGTCTGTGTGTGTGTGTGTGTGTGTGTGTGTGTCCATTTAACCGATTGTCCGATGGTAAGTGTTAATATTATCATAGGGGTGATGAAAATGGGAAATGTTGTGCCTATAGCAGCGCTTGAATGTACACCTCTTGATATTCTAAGGCTAGCGTGCTAACCACGACAACACCAAACACCAACAATAATAATATAAAAATAACAGTCTTTCAGGTATCCAATTTTCATAACCGAAACACGTAGCTAGATTTGATCCTACATATCTAACTTATCGTTTTCAATTAAAATATCTCCAAAGTTAGCTATTTATAAGTTATTTAAAAGCGAAGTACAGGTAGATTATAACACTAAACCTAATACAGATGAACCTCGATCCAACGGACTAATAGGGGGGGAGCAGTTGTCCGTTAAAGCCGTTTGTCCGTTGCAGCGACGAAATTGCTTTATCTATAGGTGCCATAGTGATAATGTGGAAAACAGGGGACCAAACATGTAAACAACACGTTACAAGTTGGTACCCGTCCTAATATGACCTTAGATGTGAGTATACAGGTGTGGATGTGTGAGGTGTGGGAGTATATGGGTGTGGATGTTGGTGGGTGAGGGGTAGGAGTATACACGGGTGGCTAGCGGATTGTGTCCGTTGGATCCGGAATCCGTTGCATCGGTGTCCGTTGGATCGAGGTTCATCTGTATATTTATCTGAAACACAAATCACACAGAATAAATGTTAAGAATAGCATGGTTGAAGGGAGGAGGATGAGAAGGAGAAGAAGAAGAAGAAGGAGAAGAAGGAGAAGAAAGTCACCACCTTTTGTCTTCCCATCGACGCCGTGTCGTCAAAGAGGATCGACTTTGGCCGAGCGTTCAGCTCCCGAACGACTGTTGAGTTTTGTCGATCGTTTCCGGTGTCTAACAGTCGACGCATCCTGCACTTGGCCACCTCCTCCACCCCGCCACGTGTCTCCATATCTCCCTGCGCGAGCGCAATGTCAATCTCCAGCTGGTTCCGCAACACCTTCTTCACCATGTCCAGGTCATCTACGTCGCTGTAATCAAAGTTCAGCTTGGCACGTCCACCAGGTCCCTGCTGATGCTCTTGCTTCTGTTTCTGTGGAGATCTCACTTCAACAACATCATCAACAACCTTCCTGCGCTTGAGGATGGACTGAGTGGCTTCCCGCTCCCGGTTCGCCCATTGGCAGCCATGGGCGCCCCCGGGCTGTTGGTGCATGTGGATCTTGGCCGAGTGGACACCGAAGCTCTTGCCCTCGCGACCAGAAGTGACGTCACGGCTGAAGGGCACTGGGCTGGCTGTAGTGATGCGGACATCGCTCTCTGTACTAACACTATCCGTCCGGCAATTGAAGAGTGTGCCAAGCTGTGTCTTGACCGTTGACTGCCTGGACAGCAGTTTCCCCAGCAGAGTGTCTGTCTGGTGGCGGAGAGTGTCCAACTCCATCTTGCAGAAGCGGTGTGCTGGAAGAGAGATTGAAAGATTAGAGGCGCATGGAGAAAGAGTAATGATGCACTTCTCATACAGTTGGGTTATTCTTTGGTTTTAATCCCCCCCCCCCACTCATGTTTTCAAAAAGGGCATTAAATATATCAGGTTGACAATTATAACCCATCTGACTTTTGTTTTATAGTAACGCTGAAGGCTATGGTGTTAGAATTTGTATGTGCATGCCAAAATTAATTTGGCATGTCTTCACTTCAAATGTCCTCAAAGTTAAAGTTGCATGGTCCGATGGCATTTGAATTTTTGTTTTAGTTTTGAGATAAATATATCAAATTGATCGTTATAACATACTAATCATTAGTCTGAAGTAATTTTGATGAAAAATGGCTAGTTTTGAAGCAATTTGACTAAATACTTTCGACAAGCTTTCCAAAAGTCCTCTAGCTATGACACATATTGACATCTCGTTATGACGACGTGATGTGGGATGACCTAATTCAAATATAGCCTGGTCCCCTGGTATTTTCCATTGATGGTGCCATTGCACCATCATTTGTTTGTTGGCATGTGATGTGATGTGGGCTGACCTACTGATGTAGTTGTGGTAGGTCATGGGATTCAAACCCATGGGTTCGAAACTTGGTTTAGAGCTGCATGTTTTGAAGCATAATCATTTTGTAAAAATCAAACCACATACTCACATTTAATCTTATATTTCCAACTCAGATGGGACAATGTTAGACTAAAAATCTGAAGATACCCAGTTTGTGTGTGTGTGTGTGTGTGTGTGTGTGTGTGTGTGTGTGTGTGTGTGTTTTGTACATCAGTTGATTAAAGTTGCATGGTCCGATGTAGATAAAAGATTCACCCGGTACTTGCAGTACACGGGTGAAGATCAGCCTTATATAAATACGGACGAAAATAGCGTTAGTATGGAACAACAAGTAGAATGCCTGGCACCAGTGTCAAATGGTTACTTATATCAACACAGAGTTGGTGAAAGAGAGAGATTGCAAAAAGACAAGATGGCGGCTGCAGAACGCCATCGATTTCACTTTTAAATCTGATTAAACTAGCTATTATATTATATTTTTTCAACTCAAAGGTAGCGGGCTCTTAAGAATACATATGTAAAGAATAAATGTTGCTTCTTAGATTGTGAAATTAGGCTCTCAATTCTTTGACCCGCATTTTCGCCACCTTTTACATAGGGTTGGTTTGCACCCATACTGCAGCAGTACGGGGTGAATCTTGTACCTAGGTCCGATAAAATATAATTTTGTCAAAATTAAAACTACTTACATTTGATCCTATATATCCAACTTAGATACTGGTGCATTAGCTAATGATTTGGGACAGCATATACAGAATAACCAGTGAATTTATAACCTCAGCACTTTGGACACTCACTTTGAAACACCCATTATGCTGGGAGGCCATTAACCACCTAGGCCAATCTCGTGACCTCATTAGCCTCCCCCAACCAACTAGGCCTACTGTGCAGGGCCAGAGAGGGGAAGGGGATATGTGGTGGATGTGTGTGTATGTGTCTGTGTGTTTCCTGACCTGACTTTACAGAGACAGACATACACACAGACATACATACACAGACAACCACACACACATACACCCATAGATAGGCACACACAGACAGACATGCACAGACAGCACACACATACAGAGAACACACAGACATGCACACACCCGACATACACAGACACACATACACCCAACCTGACTTTGCAGAGAGAGAGACACACACACATACAGAGACACATAGACAGAGGCAGACACGCACATACATGCACACTCATACATACACACAGACATACATACACCGACAGACACACCCATACACACACAGAAACACATACACCAACCTGACTTTGCAGAGAGAGACACACACACAGACAGAGACACATAGACAGACACACACACAGACAGAGGCAGCCACACACATACATACACACATAGACATTACCACACATACATATACACACAGACAGACACACATAGATAGACACACACAGACAGACATGCATAGACAGCACACACAAACACAGAAACACACATACATGCACACAACTGACATACACACACACATACACCCGACCTGACATTGCAGAGAGAGACACACACAAAGACAGAGACACATAGACAGACGCACACAGATAGAGGCACACACACACACACACACATACATACACACACACATACATACACAGACACCCACATACATACTCACACATACACACACACAGATACATACAGACATACATAGACAGACACAAGCAGACAACAGACACACATTATGTATTTGTTAAAAACCCTAGTGCCAGAATGTTCTCCCCTCAACCAGGAATACCTACCTACAGTCCTGTAAGGTTCCAGGTCATCTCACATCACGTGGTCACCGCGAGATGACCATCTGGGTCATAGCCACAGGACTTTTGGCAAGCTTGTCGAAATTATTTTTGGTTCTTTCAGCCCATATTACTTCAAAACTAATCATCTTTAATCAAAATCACTCCGGACTAATGATTAGTAGCTTGTAACGATCAATTTGATATATTTATCTAAAAAATAAGACAAAAATTCAAATGCCATCGGACCATGCAACTTTAAGCTGGGGAATTTTCAGTCACAGACAATTTGATCTTGTTGTAAAATTGTCCGATATAATAGATTGGTTTGACTCAACCCGGATTTTGTGCACCTGTAAATAAAACATATTCAGTGTTTTATAAAGTATATTTTAAAAAGTAGCCAGCAGACCGGATTCAAAGTAACCAGAAGGGGTGGCCAAAAGCATTGAGCGGCCACTTCCGATTTTGGTAGGACATGGGATTCCAATTCCTCGGTTTGAACCCTGGTCAAGTCAATCCAATGACGTAACAATTTATACTTAGGCCAAATATACAAAAATTGGTGATCGTCCTTTTGAAATATAAACCAGGGTCAGGCGGACAGTTTATATTTTTATATTTTTGAAGTAGACGTAACAGGTAACCGAATGAGCTGAGCACCCGATTCCCATTCGGATAGATCATGGGATTCAAACTCCTGGGTTCGAACCCTATCTGAATCAAACCAATGACTTAAAAATTGATACAAAAATTGAATTGCTGCTAGCCTGACACATTTTTAAGTTTAAGAAAAAAATATTAAACATTTAAAAAAATCAAGGGCCGCCAAGTTTTCAGGCACAGGCAGGGACGATCACCATTTAAAGATTATCGCTACCTCCACCTGGCATTCAGCATTATTAGGATAGGGTAAGGAGCAGTAAAATGAGGATGGCCAATTGTCCATGATTAATCAACTAAAATAGAAAAACAAAAACCTGGGTACCTTCAGATTTTCAATCTAACATTTTCCCATCTGAGTTGGAAAAATAGGGGCAAATGTAAGTATGTGGTTTGGTTTTGAAAAAATAATTATGACCATGCAACTTTATATGAGCCCAGGCTATGGCGCCAACAAATAAATAATACTACCACTGGACATCCTGGAACCTGACTAGGTTCTTGGAATGAGGGTCAAGGCTAATGAGGCCATGATATTGACCTAATTGGTTAGTGGCGGTCTTCCTTAATGTCTGTCGCAAAGTAGGTGTTCAAAGGGATGGGGTAATAAATTCACTGATTATACTGTATGTGCTGTCACAAATCCTTAGCCGATGCACCAGTATCTAAGTTGGATATATAGAATCAAATTTTGGTGAGTGTTTTGGTTTTGAAAAAAATATCTTTCATCGGACCATGCAACATTAACCTTTCATAATAAAAGTTTCTTCAAACTAAAGTAAGGTAGATTATATAATACCAACCCACCCAGGGGGAGGCTAAGGACTAACACATGTGAGTCAGCCTCACGAAAACGGGCCAATCGGTGGTCAAGTGAAGATGTCGGCGTCACATTTCTTAAAAGTGTAGTGCATTTCTTTGTTTCATATTAAATTATCCTAGAAACAAATCAGGTTGTTTTATTTTCCCGACCTTTACATTCAGGATAAATTCAAAGACTTTCCAACACCTCTCTCAATGCTAAATCATAATTATACCGATCGACGCCGACATCCAATGATCGACGCCGACAACTTTAACAGATGTCGGCGTCGCAATTCTTAAAGTCTCATGCATTTCTTTGTTTTATATTATATTATCCTAGAAACAAATCAGGTTGTTGTATTTTCTCGACCTTTACATTCAGGATAAATTTAAAGACTTTCCAACACCTATGTCAATGCTAAATTATAATTATACCGATCGATGCCGACATCCATGCTCGACCCCGACAACTTCCACCAATTGGCCTCTTTTCGTGATCCTGACCCATGTATATATAATACCTATACTCATAGAGGTGGAAAATGAATTCACCAGAATCTAGGAACCGGAAACAGCATGGGGGGGGGGGGGCCACCATTTGCAATGGAAAACAGAAACAGCTCGTCAAACTTTGCTACACAGCAAACAGGGTGGACGAGACCGATTGCTTAATAATAGCCTATGGGCTTAATGCCTTGACGACGCTCCGCTGCAGAGTAGTGCATGCCGAGTCGAGGAACAACTACACTGGTCCCTCCCTACAGATCTTCCATATATGGTCCGATGAGATCATCGGGACCAGTGTACGTGTTCCTCCATGCATGCGCAACTCTGCGGCGAGGGTGTCAACGCATGAAGCCCATAGGCCCAATTTACAGTATTCGGGGGTCGGTCCTAAGCATAGCTTATTCATATTATATTTATAATGATAGGTACCATCCAATCCGCCCGGGGCTTCACTATCGCCAGACGAGTGCCTAAGCATAGCTTATTCATATTATATTTATAATGATAGGTACCATCCAATCCGCCCGGGGCTTCACTATCGCCAGACGAGTACAATCTTTTGCGACCTCACCAACAGCAGAGTCCATTACAAAGAAGGCACCTCACCCAATGCAAATGCTCAATGCATGGTTTTTACCTCCAATTTTTAAAAACCATTGAATGGAGCAACGATAGAGACTATTTTCATTTTTGTGCGCCATTTGAAAGGCATTTAAATAGGCTCTTCGGTCTTCCGAGGTGAAATTCAAAGGAAAGGTGTCAATGAATGCAATTTTAACCTCCAGAATGTGCATCCGTAGCATTTTTCCTTCCTAGAAATGTTCACACAATAAGTATAACATGGCTCCCTTTAGTGTAGGACTTGGAAATCTGCTAAAGTTGTGCTGTCACTTTTCAGGATTCCGTTTTTCGCTGTGCACAGAAATGCGGAGTTCAGATATTAGCTCTGTTCAAATAGGATACAAATAGTACCATTTTGAAGTAAACTAATTTTGACAGATTCTAGTTTTTGTCTGATCAAAATCCAACAGGAATTGACAGATACCCAGCTTTCTGAAGTTTAAGGTATCTTTCCCTACATTATGACACTCTTGCTATGTAGCAGACCTATTTACCACTCCTATATAAGGCATGTTTCTAATGCATTAGCTAATACAAAAGACCTGAAATTCAACAACTTTCAAATGCATATATCTCACTCAAATTTTGGAATATTAAAAAAATTCAAAAAGCATCTTGCTTTTGATTCATTGGAGCTTCCAGGGAAATTGTAATTTGAATGTTTGAACCCATTTTAACATTTCAGGAGGGTACCTAATATTAATACTGACCCACCCACAGGGAGGCTAAGGACTAACAATTGTATATTACTCCTGTCTGTAGTTTGTTACTGCCGTCTGTGGTAGTGGTGGAAAATGAACTCACCAAAATCCAGCAAACGGAAACGGAAATAGCTTGTCAAACTTCGCTACGCAGCACACAGGGTGGACGACAGCAATTGGTTAATAATTGCCTATGGGCTTAATGCCATGACGATGCGCCGCCGCAGAGGAGCGCACACTGAATCGAGGAACAACTACACTGGTCCCTCCCAACAAATCTTCCATATATGGTCCGATGACGTCACTGGGACCAGTGTATGTGTTCCTTCATGCTACTCTGCTTAATTCACCCCAGCCAAGACGTGTTTTACTGGGGTCGTTTTGCACACGACACATGTATTTTTCTACTCCACTCACGGTGTTCGATTTGAAATTTTAGCAACTTGGATGACCCGAGTGGTGTTAATCGAATACGGCCCGGGGGTCGGTCCTAAGCATTGCTTATTCATATTAATGATCGACCTAATTATTACACATATATATTTTTAATGGCAGCATATTTAAACTCAAAACGATTGGCTTATTCCACTTTAAATACTGACTCTGACACCACTACCTTCTGTCACGACTACACTCACTATATTTTTTCACCTATAATAAAAGAGAAGGCAGTCGGGGCCATACTCTCAAACTAGTAAAAGTAAACCCAAGAGCCATTTCAAAGTTAAGGCAACACAGTTTCTCAAACAGGATTATAAATATATGGAACAGTCTCCCACAAAATGTTATTGATGCCGAGTCAATAAATTCATTCAGGAATAGATTTAAAGTTTACTGATTAGTCTATATTAGAAAAAGCATAGGCTGGTGATGCAGGGAAATTTGACCCCTTATTCACCACATCCTACTAATTATTCCTTGTGTTGTTTATTTACTGACTCAAGCAAAAATGAGAGACAAATAAGCATTCACACTTCCTGTCTACCATTCGCTATATAGGGTATTCACGTGATGTCATCAACCGGATGCGCGGCCATTATGGCGATATCAAACAGTAAACAACCCATAGAGTTTGCCTGTATGTGCAGTGCAAAACGTGTATTTCATTCAAAATTAATAGAAATCCAGAACCCTAACCGTGTAAATTTAATATAATCTATTCATTGAATGTGTTTTCTATATGTGTACCAAGCGATTTCTTTCTAGGTGATGTGGTTTTAGAGATATTTCACTTTTTCTGTATGAAGATTGCTCACGATCATTGGCAATGCATCGAGTTTGCCGGTACGCGCAGTGAAAAACGTCAGTTTTATTCAAAATTAATAGACATCCAGAATCCTAACCATATCAATTTAATATAATCTTTTTGGTAAACATGTTTTCTATGTGTATTCCAATCAGTTTGTTTCTAGGTGTTGTAGTTTTAGAGATATTTACCTTTTTCTGTCTGAAGATTGCTCACTGCCATTGACAATGCATTGACTCGATTGAGTATGCCGGTACGCGCAGTGCAAAACGCCAGTTTTATTAAAATTTAATAGAAATCCATAACCCTAACCGTATCAATTTAATATAATCTTTTTGGTAAACATGTTTTCTATGTGTATTCCAATCAGTTTGTTTCTAAGGTGTTGTGGTTTTAGAGATATTTAACTTTTCTGTAGGAAGATTGCTCACACTAGTCACAGCCATAGAGTTAGCAGTGTTAAAGCCTTTATTATTGTGGTTACTATCGCCACAATGGCCGCACTTCCGTTTAGCGTGACGTCAGTGCATACCCTATTGACCAATTTCATATGACGTCAGCATGGCTATTTAGGTCAGTGCGCGCGCTGCTTGGCTGCAGGACAACATCCGGTCACTGCAAACTCAATCAGAATGTCCCAACTTTCACTATTAACTCTGTTTTTAATACTTAATAGAAAATTGCCCTTAAGTTAAATTAAATACTTCAGATCTTCCTCTTCAATCGCGCATTAATATATTTTTAATCGACTCAGTGAAAGCTTTTAAATTAATTTTGCTAAAATAAATGCTCTGCATAGACATAGCATTGCTGCAGTGTTTACCCTTCTACTCCGCGAAGTTAAAATACGGCAATGCTATGTCTATGTGGAGCATTTATTTTTGTAAAATAAATTTAAAAACTTTCATTGGATCGATTAAAAATATCTTAATGCGCGATTGAAGAGGAAGATCTGAAGTATTTAATGTAACCTAAGAGCAATTTACGCTGAAAGTATTAAAAACAGAGATAATAGTGAAAGTTGGGATATTCTGAGTGTCAGTGCCAGTGCATTGTCAATGGCCGTGAGCAATCTTCATACAGAAAAAGTGAAATATCTCTAAAACCACAGAACCTAGAGAAAAACCGCTTGGAACGCATATAGAAAACATATTCACCGAATAGATTATATTAATTTATATGGTTAGGCTTCTGCACTGCTATTAATTTTGAATAAAATAAAGGTTTTACACTGCGCGTACGGGCAAACTCAGTGGCAGTGTGCATTCGTCCTGCAGCCGAGCTGCGCGCGCATACACAATGTTTACAAACATTGAAAGGCATCTATATATACTGACTAGAGTCAGTGGCTAACATGTTTAGACAGGCCGAGTAATGCTCCCAGCAAGTCAATATATTATCGCTCACCAAACATAACAACACAAGAAGTTTGAATGAACTATCAACAATAACAATATGTAGCATACTAAAATCAACTTAAACATACACTCGAGGAAACAACCTCCATGAAAATGTCCTTAAACCTACCTATATTTATCAAATAAATGAAAAGCAGCACTACCTACCAACAGTACCAAGGCCGCGGAAAACTTTGATTTGGGTTAGTTCTAAACTAGGTCAAGTTGCTAGGTTTTGATTGGCCAGGAACGAAAACACCTAGGTTGGTTCCCCGCCACAAATAAGTAGTCTTTAGGCTTGGCACAAAGCATTACAACATCGTACCATATATGGAAGATCTGTAGGGAGGGACCAGTATAGTTGTTCCTCCATGCGGCGTGCGCTACTCTGTGTCGGTGTCGTCAACGCGTTAACCCATAGGCCATCAATTTATTAAGCTTATAACATCTACCACTACCAGCATTTATTTTTGGATCGATATTTACATTCCCTAAAGATATATAATTCAAATAAAACTATCAAAGTGAGATTCCGGTACATAGTTATTGAACAACATAAAAGAGCACCTATTTATCAGGAAGCCAACTCTGTAACAAACTCTGCCAAAACCTGGAATGCAAAAACCTACCTGCAATTTAAATCTAGATTAGATTAGATTAAAGGTTGAGTACCCAATATAGACAGACATTAATAAACCTACCTGGATAGACCACAGTTGAGAACAGAAATAAAAACATAGTCCCAAACCACTCTCCCTCTCTAAAATCGCCCCTGGAAAAAAGATAAAAGAAATAACAACTAGCAAAGCATAACCACCACCATATAACACCTGGCAAAACCAATAAAACATATACTAATGACAAAGCTATAGTTTACCAAGACAATTTAAATGAATCATGCAACGATTATCTGCATGATCCAAAATCCACTACTACCTGTATCAGCAAGTCATGACCATTGTATTACTGTCTCCTCACAGGTATGATCATCAAATCAATTATATAGTTTAAAGGTTCCCCGTGCCACAAGCTCTGCCAATTTGGATTTCCACCGCTGTGTATAACTTACAGCGTCATCAAAGGCCCGTTGCTCTCATACCATGTCTATGTGGTGTGGGAGGTTAAAAATCCCTTGGGTCGGTAAAAGTGTAGGCTCGGGCTTTCTATCGACCAGCAGTGGAATGAGGAAGACCAGTCGGCTATGACTGAAATTTCCCCTGCTTAAACAACTAATGGACCAAAGAAAAAAAAGAAAGAAAAAAAAAGAAAAGGTAAATGGATATTCTCCAGTTTACATTTACAAAATAAGATCCCTACTATATTTGTAATGCCTGATTTCAACCTACTCAATCAATCAATCAATAGTTCCGTCCTCTAGCCGAGGGTTGGATTCAATGGTTCTCCACTTGTCCCGATGGTGTGCTCTTCTGATAGACTGTGAATAATTCAAGCCTGTCCACTGTGGAATATTTGTAAACCATGATGTTCTTGGTCTCCCTCTCCCTCTGCTGCCATTCACCTTCCCTTCCAACAATGTACGGTATATTGAACTCTGACGAATGATGTGGCCAAAATAAATAAGTTTCTTTGTCTGTATAGTGGCAAACAAGCTTTTCTTATTTTTAATTTGTCTGAGAACTTCAAACTATTATGTCTATATTATTCATACCATCTCATCATCTCACCCATAAATAGTTCAGATGCAGCATAATTGCTTAGGCAGGAAGACCAGCACATCAGTGATGAAAAAAGATATTATTCAACTGAAATACAAATTTTGAAGAAAAAATAAAATATATAACCGAAAATCGGGCGTAACGCCTTGACTGTCCCACCACAGAGTAGCGCACGAGCCAAGGAACGCATACGCTGCCCCCGATGACGTCATCCTTTGTGCCAAGCCTTAGGACTTCTTGTTTGTGGCGGGGAACCAACCTATGATAAGAGCACCCTCCACGAAGTCCACGTTTACAAAAGGACCGGTCACACTGCATGTAATTCTAGATCCAACCCAATACACTTTTGAAGCTAAACATGAGTGTGTGCAGTGTATTGTATCCAGGTCATCTGAGCACAGCAGTGTGAAGGGCGAGGTAATGGCTGGCAGACGATACCAAATGCAAGGAATGCTTGCTATTATGATCATTGTAGGGTTCTCATTTGCCTGCTACAACACTGAAACTCTAACGGGAATGTTAGGTAAGGAACAAAGTGAAATATGTGAGAGCGAACACTGTATTAATAAGGAAAAATCACAAGCCGAAGCAGCCATAAAACTCAAAGATGCGGTATTGAGACCAGCCTCACCAGATGGTCAACCCAAACAACAACTCCAGGATCATCATCATCATCATCATCATCATGAGGCATCAAACTTGAATATTGACAGCTCATCACCGAAGGATATTCATCGAAAGAAAACTGATCCAGAACCAATTAATCTGATCATAACTTTCACAAATGCTGCTCGCAATGTAATGCTACAAGAAAAGTTTACACTTACAGTGTCTTCCTTACTGAAGCATGCCACAGTGCCTTTGATAATTCATGTTATTGGTGACGATAAAAGCCAATCAATTGCAACGGAGATCCTCAGGAAATCAGCAGAGTATGCAAAGAGCACATACAGTGTAAGTGTTTGTGATTGTGACAAGTACGTCATGAAAGTAATAGTCGAAGCTCCATCACTAAATGATTTGACAAAACAGACTTGATCAATTTTGGAGTCAGTATCAAGTATGATGTATCGGTATAGTCAAAAGGTTCACCTCTGACTCAGAGTCACACTCAGGCTACTGCAGTACTGTATGGTGGGGGGATCTTTTATCTGCGGTATAGTCAGGTATACCTTGCCGGTGTCACGGCTTCAGTTCTCAACCAGTTTCAGTTCTCAACATCGCTTCTGCACATGCGTCTAAATCCAACAGCACCGTCTGCGCATGCGTCAAAAAAGAAAAAGATCTTTATATAAGACAAACACACATCAAGAGGAAAAGCAAAGTATATCAGTGCTAATATACCATAAATGAGTTGTACTTAGCCTGTGAGAGCTGCTACAATGGCACTGTTGGATTTAGACGCATGCACAGAAGCGACAGTTGAGAACTGAAACTGGTTGAGAACTGAAACCGCGACACAGGGAAAACAAATGAACTAGGAATAGTTCTAATTTGTGCCACAGGGTGGTGCATGCTTAGTACTGAACTTTTCCACTTGGTCATGTAGAGTGACCTAGATTGGTCATGTGACAGCTGTTGTGAAAATGGCTGGGTGAGTGGAGAGAAGGGAGGGTAAAACTGTTGTATTTTCAATTTTCTTTAGGGTAGTTCAAACAGGAAATATATTTGCTTTAATGTAAAATATATGTTAGTACAATGGGGAGCTTTCATGAGCCAGTTCTCTCGATATACACTTGGTGGCAGCACCCGTTTCCGGTCCAAGTCGGCCATCATGGTTGGATAGAAGGGTGCAGGTGTGTGTGTGTTGGTAGGGAAAGGTGTATGTTGGGGGTGGTGGTGTGTGGTGGGGGTTTAGGGATGTGGTGGGGGTGTAGGTATGTGTGTCCTGGGGTGTAGGTGTGTGGTGAGAGTTTAGGGGTATGGTGGGGGTGTAGGTGTGTGGTGGGGTTTTAGGGATGTGGTGGGGGTGTAGGTGGGTGGTGGGTGTGTGGTTGGGGTGTAGGTGTGGTGTGGCGTTAGGGATATGGTGGGGGTGTAGGTGTGTGGTATGTGTTCGGTGGTGTAGTTGGGTGGTGGTGGGGTGTAGGTGTGTGTGATTGAGGTGTAGGTGAGGGTGTATGTGTGTGTGGTGGTGTAGATGTGTGTGTGTGGTGATGGTGTAGATGTGTGGTGGAGGTGTAAGTGTGTGGTGGGGGGTTAGGTGTGTAGTTGAGGTGTAAGGGGTACTGGGGGTATAGGTGTGTGTCGTGGGGTGTAGGGGCTATAGGTGTGTGTCGTGGGGTGTATCATGGGCTTTAGGGCTGTGGTGGGGGTGTAGGTGTGGGGTGGGGGTTTAGGGATGCTAAAGATTGTGAGGTGCCGCTCTGCGAGACACCTCCACCACAAACCACCTCCACCCCCTCCACACACACTGTCAATCCCAGCAGACACACCTATACCCCCACCACATCCCTAAGCCCCCCACCACGCACCCGTAAATCCACATGTACCCCCTCCACACAAACCACTATCCTCACACTTGGTAGTAGAATGAACTGCTTCTATCCAACCAAAGCAATACAGAGACCGGCATGGTGCACCATCTGACGAGAGACTCATGCAAACTGAAAGGTCCCCATTACATTGCATAATTCAATGAGTAACACATATAGATGTTGTTGAATGTAAAAAGGTTTTGGACTGTATGGGGTTTGAACCCACAAGACCAAACAACTTCAGATTACAAGTTCAAGACCCTAACCACTAGGCCACAGTGACCACACATAGTTATTTGTCTCAGTTCAGGATATTTGTGTATAGGACATCATATATACAAGGTGTATGTGTGTATGTATGTATTGTATGTATGTATGTTTTGCGTGCATCTGCTTGAAATTTCTCAGTTACACTGTATATAAAAGGAAAATTGTTGTTGTTATTGAATGTAAAACGGAGTGAACCATATGGAGTGAGATATGTGCATTTGAAAGTTGTTGACTTTCAGATCTTTTGTATTACTATTAACTAATGCAGCAGCCATTCCATGCTGGCCACATCAGCCGGGCCTGAGCATTAATAGTTTGAGGGGATCCGCCGCAAATACACAGGTTTCCGGTTTTAATACTATGATGGCGGCAGCCGTTCTGGGTGTGCCTATGCATTATTGATTGGACTGGATCCATCGCAAATGCGCCGGGTTCTGCGCTTAATGATATAATGCTAGCAGCTATATTCTACGATCCAGCTAGACCTAAACGTTAATGGCTTGATGGGATCCGCTGCAAATGCGCAGATTTCCAGGTTTAATGCTATGATGCCGGCAACTGTTCTGGTCATGCGTTATCAGGTGGACGGGATCCATCGCAAATGCGCCGGGTTCTGGGCTTAACGCTATGACGGCAGCAGCCATTCCACAGTGTATGTGGTGGTGGATGATTCGGGATCGCAGAACGTGCAGTTCGTCATAGGTGAGTGTAGAAACTGATATGGTGCTATGACCCCAGGTCATCTTCCGACGCATATGCTGTGGAACGGCGCATTTGCGATGGATCCCATCCAAACGATAACACATAGGCATGACCAGAACGGCTGCTGCCATCATAGCATTAAACCCAGAAACCTGCGCATTTGCAGTGGATCCTGTCAAACCATTAATGCTCAAGCCCAGCTGAATCATAGAATGTGCAGTTCGTCACAGGTGAGTGTAGAAACTGATATGGTTCTACTACCCTGGGCCTATATATATATATTAGTATTGGCAGATCAATATATATATATATATTTTTGGTCCATATATATATATATATATTTTACCTCGGTATACAGCCTCTGGCTAGCCGCAGACTAGGGAGAAGGAAGCACTTTCGGTCCAGCAATTAGCATAAGCAACTCACAACGGGAGGACATTCGCTGAGTTGCCCCGGCAGGATTTATCTACTAAACGACTAAATCTGACTGTAAGTATTTGAAATTATGATTAACTTATAACTGATGCTCTCTAGCATCACATTATGAAAGTTCAGAACTTTCTCAGGTCCCTTTTGGACTTTAAACGTGTTTTTTAACACGAGGATAGAACAATGCTTGCTTGTGTCATGACCGAAACCGATACTCCTTTGTTCTATCGACACCTGTATACAGACAGGGAGAGATGTTGACCCGAGGCACATCTCCTAAGGAAATTCCTCCGAACCATAAAGAGGGTTTTGTTGGGGATGATCCAGGGTTTCTTTTATAGACTCCCCAGACCGGATTTTAAGGCGAGCTCCGAGTTTCGTAATATTTTCTCCAACTTGCTGGCGCAGAAGCCGCGGGTGGGAGAAGTGTATTGAACAGAGACAGTGGCCGGTCCAAGGCCGACCCCCCGTATGGTTGGTTTCACTACCAGACACCTATGGCACACAAACTTAGCTTACACGCCTGTACTGAGAACGTTGTAAAACACGTAACTCTGTGCCAATTATACCTCAACCCAGGTTACACCTGACGTCACATTTGTTGTGTTCAGTTGAGAAGATACCAGTGATTAGTAACGTTTCCTATTCGTTACAGAAACCGATGGCCACTAAGTGGAACAAAGCACTGCCAGCAGCAGCCGAGGGTCACGCACCTACAACATACGACTCGTCACCGGCACACACGGCTCCGCCGTCACCGGAGCCCGGAGCAGACTTACCGTCTGATAGGGACAGCGACGATCAGAACCAAGCGGGGGATATGGAGGCCACGATTTCGAAAATCATGGACCAAAAGATGAGGCATATCCAGGCAATGGCCCAAGCCTCTCCTCCCTTTCCAGATGAGGATTGGGAGGACTTTTCGGACGATGACGACAGGGAGTCGGCTTATGAGGTTCTGAAACTAAAAGTGGCTACAAAGAAGCGAAAGACAGTCAGCAGCTCCAGAGATGAGTTCACGAAGGCTTCGAAAGTCAAGAGAGTGAAAAAGTCCAAGAAGAAGACAAAGAAAAAGAAGAAGAAGGATTCCTCTGACTTGTCAGACGATTCCTCCTCAACAGAGTCCAATTCGGACACTGAACGCACTGGATTTTGCGTCAAAGTGGGCAAGAAGTGCGCCAAACCAAAGGCGAAGAAGGTTCACACGACAACAATGATGAGAGAGACCATCAAAGGTCACTTCAATACATTCAAACCGGCAGAGGTGATCAATAAATTGACAGAACAAATTTCGTGCATAAAGGGAATTCCGGAAACCCTGAGCAAAGAGATGGACGCTGGTATCCACCTCTCGGACGAACGCCGCAGGTTCGAAAACGTGCTTTGCACGTTCGAAAACGTGCTTTGCACAATTCACAAGGCGGTGTTGGGAGCGCTAACATCGGTCGATCCCATAGCTAACCGCTAGGGAACAAATAGAATGTTCCACACAAACTCTGCAACCAGCAGCCCCGGATATGGTTACGGATGAGACACAGACATACGGAAGCATGTTTAAAGCGGGAAACATCTTAAATTATCTAGATCAGTGGCAGAACATTACAACAGATAATGAAATTCTGGACATAGTAAAAGGAGTAAAAATTCCATTTACTGAAGTGCCTAAACAAAAGAGAATCCCTTTTCCATATAACTTTAATTCAGAAGAAAAAGAACAAATAAATATTCAAGTGAATCTTTTTGAAGTAAAAGGCATTATAGAGCAGGTACTACATACCAAAGGTGAATTCATCTCAAATGTATTTTCTAGACCAAAACCAAATGGCGACATAAGAATGATTTTAGACTTAACAAAGTTAAATGAGATAGTAGCATATCAACATTTCAAAATGTACTCACTGGAAACAGCTCGAGATTTGATTACACCCGATGCATGGCTAGCCAGTGTCGACTTGAGGGACACCTATTATACGGTACCAATATGTAAGCAAGACAGACAATTCTTGAGATTCATTTGGCATGAAACACTTTTCGAATTTACGTGTTTACCCAACGGGTTGGCTTGTGCACCCCGTTTGTTTACCAAATTGCTCAAACCAATCTTTTCAAGAATGGCGATGCAAGGACACACTATGTTTCCATATATTGATGACTCTTTTATTATGGGAGAGACATTCCATCAGTGCCAAAAAGCAGTCACAGACTTATGCCATCTTTTAACAAAGTTAGGTTTTTACATACATAAAAATAAGTCGGTTTTTCTCCCGACAACAGAATTAAAATGCTTAGGTTTCATCTTAAATAGCAAAACAATGACGGTTTCGATTACACGACAGAAACTAGATAAGTTTCGGGATACAGCCAACCAGTTGATAGACATATATAGGCCAAAGATAAGACAGGTCGCCGTCCTTATCGGTATAATGATATCGTATGCCCCGGCTATTCTATATGGTGGAGCACACATAAAGTCATTAGAAATAGACAACAATCTAGCTTTAGCACGAGCTTAAGGTAATTTCGAAAAGAAAATGGTCATTTCAGACGAAGGGTTAGCAGATATTCTCTGGTGGTTGGAACATATTAATGACTCTCCCAATCCCATTAGAATGGGAGAACCCAACACAGTTGTTATGACTGACACTTCGTTACAAGGTTGGGGAGCACATCGCAACGATGTCGCGACAGGAGAGAGATGGTTAGACAGCGAAAGTTCTGATCATATAAATGTTCTAGAATTGAGAGCTATCTACCTAGGTTTAGTGAGCCTAGTAAAAGTACCCCAAAACAATGTTCGCATTCTAACTGATAACACAACAGCTATGGCTTATGTCAGGAACATGGGAGGCACAAAGTCAAAACACTGTAATGAAATAGCACTACTCATTTGGAACTGGGCACAAAAATACAAAGTATGGTTAACAGTTGCACACATTCCAGGGATACAAAACTCTCTGGCAGACAAAAACAGTAGGATTTTCCATGACCAACTTGAATGGTCGCTAAATAAAACCATGTTCGACAAAATTTGTCAAAAATGGGGAAAACCGACCATAGACTTATTTGCTTCCAGAAATAACTTAAAAATAAAACAATATGTGTCATGGCATCCAGAACCAAATGCATGGCACATAGATGCCTTTTCAATGGTTTGGCAAAATGAATTCTTTTACATTTTCCCACCGTTCAACATTATAAGCAGAGTAGCAAGGAAGATACGACTGGAGGAAACGCACGCGATCCTCATCGTCCCCGAATGGGACACGCAACCGTGGCTAGCGGTATTAGTGTCGACAGCCAAGGACTGCCTGCGATTCCGAAGATCCCGAGGAAACCTGACGCACCAAGGCCCCCTGGCACGACACGGAAACGTATCAACGACTCTGCTGCTAGCATTCCTTTTCTAAATAAATATTTCGAACAATTCGGATTAGATAAGGTCACTCAAAAATGGTTGGTGTCACACCCGTGGAGGAAAGGAACAGTCAAGATGTATACCACATACTTAAAGAAGTGGGGCATGCATTGCCTAATCAAGAAAGTGAAACCTATGAACCCGTCTATATTCCAGGTAGCAAGGTTTCTCAGAGCGCTAGAAGATGAAGGGTTAGGCTATGGAGGCATTAATGCGGCGAGGTGTGCGTTATCTATAATTCTCCCACGAATAGATGGACAAACTATAGGAAAACACCAGGTGATTCACTGGGTGTTACGTTCTATATATGAACGGAACCCCCCAAAACCAAAATACAATCGTTTCTGGGATGTGTCGCTAGTGTTTAAATTATTTAAACAATGGCCACACAACAAACATCTGGACATAAAACAATTAGGTTTTAAGGTAGCGATGCTCCTCCTATTAGTGACTGGACACAGGTCAGACAATAGTCGCCCTTTCGCTAAATGGTCTCGAAATAGACAAGACTGAAGCAACGTTTGATTTAACAACTTTGTTAAAATCAAATCGTTTGGGAGATCCCTGTCGACAGTGAGTGTCACAAGATTCGCAGAGGATCAGAAACTATGTGTCGTATCAGCCATACGGACGTATTTATCCTCACGCGATGGACAATTAAAGTGTTAACATTAGCAGGAGTTAATACGGAACGCTACGCCTCGCATTCTACAAGGGGAGCAATGGTCTCGAAAGCTCGATTGCTAGGGATTTCGGTAAAACGAATCCTGGCCCATGCGGGATGGAAAACAGCCAGATTGTTTGCAAGACATTACAACAAAAGGCTGGAAAAGTCAAGTGGAATTGCAAAGCGATTGCTCAAAGACTAAATGACAAAGGTGAGACACACAAAAACTTTCAATCTCACTTTATTATCATATAAAATTTATATTACATGCTTGTTAAAGGTTTAAAGAATAATAGAATATCAGGATAAAAATGCTATTACGTAAAAGTCTCCCTAGCCTGCGGCTAGCCAGAGACTGTATACCGAGGTAAAATAGATTAGTTAGATGAATCTTACCTGGGTATAGATGATGGATAACTATTGTTTTCCCGAGGTATAAGCCTCGGATAGACGTGGGCGAGGGCCCACCCACCACACCCTACCACATCTATTCAGTTTGCTTGTACCAAGAAAACATTACAATTACAATATTTTTATTTTTATTAGGAATCATTTTTATCCTGAATTAGTAGGTAAAGATTGCTGGACCGGAAGTGCTTCCTTCTCCCTCACCCACGTCTATCCGAGGCTTATACCTCGAGAAAACAATAGTTATCCATCATCTATACCCAGGTAAGATTCGTCTAACTAATCTATATATATACATACCTTGTATATACATCATATAGACATATATACTATTACTAGTGCATATACTAGTAATGCATACATTTTATATATGACTAGTATATATACATCATACACATGATATACACATGGTATACATATATATATATATATATATATATATATACACACACATACACAATCACACACCTTGTATATATGACGTTGTATATATACAAATAGCCTGAACTGAGACAAGTAACTATGTGTGGTCTCTATGGCATAGTGGTTAAGGTGTCAAACTTGTAATCTGAAGTTGTTTGGTGTTGTGGGTTCAAGTCCCATGTAGTTCACTGCTTTTTACATTCAACAACAAAAAACGTTTATCGTTCTCTATGTGTTTCTGATTGAATTATGCAATGTACATACGTAAATAAATGCATGCATGCATACATACATCTTGTACATTCAACAAAAAATATATGTTTTCCTTCTATATGTGTTTCTGATTGAATTATGCAATGTAATTGTACTAACCTATATTTTACATTAAAGCAAATATATTTCCTGATTGAACTACTCTAAAGAAAATTGAAAATACCCCAGTTTTACTCTCCCTTCTCTCCACTCACCCAGCCATTTTCAAAACAACAGCTGCCAGCTAGTCCCAGCCTCAGACCCCCCCACCCTGTCCTTGGCACTGGTCCACTTCTGGTGGTGAAGTGGGTCCACTACTCTCCACACACATATTTGGTTCTATAAACATAAAAACTAAACAAGGTTGTGCTTGGAGAGCATTTGCCAGAGTACGGTTCCTGTCTCAGCAGCCTATACCTGTCCACTTTAACAGGCTAGTATGCCTAAATATATAAACAAAAGAGTATACTATAGTTAGGTAACCTCCTTAACATTTCAAAGAGGTCCAAACATTCAACATATAATTTCACTGGAAGCTCCAATGATTCAAAAGCAATATGCTTTTTACATTTTCTTTAATATTCCAAAATTTGAGTGAGATATGTGAATTTGAAAGTTAACCACTTTAATGATCTTCTGTATTACCTATTGCATTGGAGAAGTGGCTTATTAAGGAGTTTAACCTCCGTAGAGTGATACTTTCAAATGCATATATATTTTACTCAAACTTTGGGATATTTAAACAATTAACAAAGCATATTGCTCTTGATTCTTTTGAGTTTCGACTGAAATTATAATTTGAATGTTTGGACCACTTTGAACATTTAAGGAGGGTACCTACATTAGAAAAGACAAAAGATCTGAAAGTCAAAAACTTTCAAATGCATATATCTCACTCAAATTTTGGAATATTTTTAAAATTCAAAAAGCATATTGCTTTTGAATCATTGGAGCTTCCAGTGAAATTATAATTGTAAAAACAAATCAGTTTATCCTGAGCAAATGCATAAGTAGATAGTATGTTGATCGTTACAATGGACAAAGCTTTGTCCCATATTGCTTAGCACCTTTTGAGACAGTCTCATTTACCATTGAAAATGTTTATGGAAATGACTCTAAAAACTATGCTAAATCACTAAACGTTCAATTCCGGGCCGGGCCAGGCCATACATTCGCGGGCGATGTTGCATTTATTTTGTATTCATTTTTAAGATGGGAAAATGCTAAAGATTGGTGTTAGTTGAGTTAATATGCCCTTACTTGGCTCCTTATCTGTGAATTCCGGGTTCAAAGAACTCTGCTGCACATGTGGTCGCAAAAAGTTGGACAAAAAAAAGGGTTGGGCGATAGTGGTGTCACTTGCGGATAGGAGGGTACCTACTATAGTCCATACATATGTAGTAGTCTGTACATGAGCCCTACTACCATGCGGTAGCGGCGGAGACTACGCCGCACACGTACGCAGTTACACTGAACTGCGCTAGGTGGCGGCAGGCTAGCCACCGGGCAGACCCCGACTGGGCTGCCCTCTTCTGCGTGTGGCTAGCTCACACCCCCACCCCACCCCACCCCAACCCACCCCACCCCACCCCACCCCACCTATAGTGTCGATGTGGGATCTGGCGAGTCAGGGGGCGGGTCAGATAACTGTGGACGCCGTGGAGAGCAGATTGGTTCAATAAACCAAGTTGAAGCGTACTGATATTGGATCTTGGCGTTCTTCCGTGTGTGCGTGGCAGGGTGAGAGTCGGAGGGCCATGGGCCATTACACATATAAAGAGTAGTAGATGTGATAGCTAGTTCATGTAAAGAAAATCTTTATATTAAAAATACATGTATACCACCAAAGACTAAAGAGAAAGTAAAGCTTGTTTTATTTAAAGTTGCATAGTCCGATGGTTTTGAATTTTTTATATTTCTTTCTGAGATAAATATATTAGATCGATCACTAGTATCTACTTTACATTAGTTCAAAGTTACTTTCATTTTAATTTTGAGATATTTTGAGTGCAAACATGGAAAATTAGTTTTGGCAAGCTTGCCAAAACTCTGACACCATAGACTTATGCAGTAAAAAAGTTTAGTTAAATTGACTCAGTATTGCAGTATTGCATTCTACGCAGAAACGAATGCTTAATAAGTGCATCAGTATCTAAGTTAGATATGTAATATCAAATCTTGATAATTGGTTTGGTTTTGATTTCGATTCTGGGGTTGTTTGTAACCTTACGACGGTTACTGGTTGCAGAACTGCAACATTAATAGAGAGGCTCCGATAAATCGGCCCAATCTTTGGTTGAAGACTTAACTTCAGTAGGGAGTATTGTAGAAGCTGGGGACATCTTTACAACGTTGTAACGGCGAGGCATTGGGGTGGCAGCAAATCTCTTCGGTCGGGCGGTAGTTGAGCTGTAGATGTCATTGAACACTTGAATCCGGTCAGCAGCAAGGGGTTCGAGGAAGGCGGGTAAAGATGGGAGCAGCAGTGGTTCAGCAATGAGAACAAGACAGAGAAATCGTAAAGGTGAAGGGCCCCACCCAAGAACACAACTACCCTGGTCAGGGGAAGAAGTATGCCTGGGAGAAATCGAAATGGGCAGAATCTAGGAAAGAAATGAGGAGAGTTGAGTCAAAGTACGTGTCTATTTACTCTATGGTGACCGACCAGCAAGCCATAGATATGGACAGAGTAAGAGTAGAAAGTGAAATGCCGGCGGGCTCCCCCTCCTGGAACTCTTTTCAGACATATCAAGGAGGAGCAAGGCCGGCGGAGAGGTGATATAGAGAGGTGTGGACAGAGTGTGGTCCGGATAGCAAGTGGTTTTGAAAATTTGATATTTCATCGGACTATGCAGCTTTAACGATACCTCTAGAGCGCGTTGCTGGAACCATGACCTCCACAGCTTGTTTATGGTTGATTGATGGCAAAGCATTTTTTGCGCAAATTAAAACATGGTTGTCATTCACCCCTACTGTGGGTGGGGGTAGATAGTCTATCTTCTCTACCGGGCACGGTGGTCGAATCGGTAGAGGGCGTGCAGCAGATCGAGTCAAACCAATGACTTATTTATAAAATTGATACTTGTCACTTCCTAGCCTGCCGCTCGGCATTAATAGGATAGGGCAAGGACTGGTTAGCTCAATGTCAGGATAATGTGACTGAGTGTGATATCAGGTCATGGTGCAGGTGGCCTGATTTCCCAGTGGGGCAGCACTATAAAGTTGCCATGAGTGTGCCCTCTCACAAGTTGGTACTGGTCCAGATATGATCTTAGATGTTGCCAGGACGTAAAACTCCAACAACCAACCATCTACTCTCCAAATGAAATGCCAGATACACGTGGATAGGTTGATTGCATCAGGAAGTACAGAGAGCCTAATGGTTAAGACCCTCACTCGGGGATGTCAGGAATGTGGATTCGAATCTAACAAGGGCGAAGGAAAATTATACAAATGCATCCATCTGGATGACCCATTAACCCCGAACAGTAGAATAAATGCAACTCTAACCTCCATGTAATTATACATAATAATTAATAGCCGCTTATAGCTAATTGGACACAAGGCTTCACGCATGCGCAACACACTGACCCTGACAGGCATGCATGCATACAGAAAGACACACAAACACACACACAGTACATACACACATACAAACAGACACACAGGCAGACAGATAAAGATTCACTCCTTCCCAAAGTAGCGGACGCGGTGGCCGAATCGGTAGAGCGCAGACCTCCCGTGCGGAAGGCCGGGAGTTCAATTCCCGGTCGAGTCAAACCAAAGAATTACAAAATTGATACTTGTCGCTTCCTAGCCAGGTGCTCAGCATTAATAGGACAGTGCAAGGACTGGTGTGCTCAGTGTCAGGATAATGTGACTGAGTGGGATATGAGGTCATGGGTGCTGGCGGCCTGGTTTCCCAGTGGGACAGCACTATAAAGTCACCATGAGTGCGCACTGTCACAAGTCGGTACCCGTCCTGATATGACTTTAGATGTTGCTAGGTCGTAAAACAACAACAAGCAAACAAAACAAACAGATAAAGTTGGAGAGTTCGATAGCTTTTGAATTTTTGCCATGACGTAAAGCTCCAACAATCAACCACCCAACTTTTTGCAGGTGGTGCATTTAGATGTGGAAAAGCTTGCGCTACAACTGAAGGAGGTAGTTGTACCGATGCAGGATCACTTCAGTTACAAGAAAGGCGCTTACTACAACAAAGCTCTCTTCTTCCTCTCCGTGGCGCTACACAAAGTGATGCCTGACCACATGGACAAGGTACGTGGCTTAAAAAAACTTTGCGCCTTAAACTTCTCCGTTACTACATTAATATTGTTGTGAAATGTATGCTATGAAATGTATCAGAAGTATGCTATGAAAATGTGATAATTTGCACATCCACACCATGCATTTACCCAAAGCTTTTTTTTATGACTTTTTTCTTGTAAGATATAATCCCTTTTGCTTAACTGTAATCTTGTTTGAATTTGTAGTGTATGTTAAAATGGTGTTCTGGATATGTGTTTGGTTTCCATGTTCGAGCTATTTTTAAAACATTTTGCAGGCATGAGCATTTCCCGCCAATTGGCTGATTTCCGCCAATTAAATGCTTCCTGGGCTGTTCTCGAGATACGTGTAAATCCGAGGAGAAACAATTGGGGGGGGGGCCCCCCCTACACCTTCCCCCACCCCTAATCGGCCTTTGGCCGAGTTTTGAGGCATACGCCCACACTCAGCTAATTTGTTTTACTTCTCTGCTCATGTCTGATTTTGCTTAATTTAAACAAGATCAAAATCAAAGTGAAATAGCTTCTTTTTTTTTCTTTTTTTTACCAAATCTGACATTATGCACATGAAAACCTTCTTTTAAACATGGATTCTGTTATTATATGAAATGTTTTCAGCTATTATTTGGAATGTTTTCACTTTTTGTCTCAACGTCATCCAAACGTCATATATCCAAAATCATATCAGAATGGGTTCCAATTTGTGACAGCGCACACTCATGGACACTATAGTGCTGCCCCAAGACTCCAGCACCATGATCTGACTTTCCACTCAGTCACATTGTGCATGTTGCGGCGGCAACATGGGTAATTCGGGACGCGGTACCAAACCGCCTCAGCCTCGTCTCTATGGCCCGACACCGGCGCCACCTATACAATACAACCGACACCACCACCGTCCAATGCTGCCACCTGGCGGATCGGGCGAGCACTGGCCAACGGCGGAGCCCTGAGTAGCTCACACCGACCAGTGCGCCCGAACCTGCCGCGTGGCCACTGAAGCTTTCTCCCCTTTTCTGCTACTGAGCTTTCCAGTCTTTGCCCCATCCTAATAATGCTAAGTGCCAGGCTAGGTAGCGACAAGTATCAATTTTGTACGCCATTGATTATTGACTTGGTCAGCACTCTTAACCGATTCAGCCAACGCATCCAGTGTGATCTTTCATGAAGATCCATAAAATATTCATGAATGGAATACGTGGTAAAATCACATGACCAGGTCGTTAGGCTACTAAGTTCACCCCCATCCATCGCATCCCGGTTATAAAACCAAAGGACCAGATGCAGTGACTCAATCAGTAAGAACGCTGGCTTCCTGTGCAGAAGGTTAGGCAATTGAATTCCGGCTGAATCTAACTTATGGTGCTGTCACACTACGACGCTCCTCACCGGCGTGCCGGCAACGCGCAAAATATTTGCAACCCGTCGAGAGACGTCCAACTTTTCGGCGTTTTGGGAGAAAGTTCGACGGGGCGCAGCGTGTTAGTGGCGTGTTGGTGGCATGCTATTGGCGCGTTATTGGCATGTTAGTAGCGTGTTATTAGCGTGTTGGTAGCGTGTTATTGGCATGTTTGTAGCGCGCTGGTGGCGTGCTGGTAGCGTGTTGGTATCGTGTTAGTACCGTGTCAACGCGTACACACCCGCCATCAACACGTATCCAACGCGTCGAGAAACGCTGGAGCAACGCCAATAGCGCGCCCACTACCCGTCGATGGGACATCACCGACGCGCCGATGGAACGGTGGCAGTTTGCTGAAAAAAATGCTAACGTTAATCGATGTTGATCAACGTTCTGCCAGCGTTCCGCCAGCGCGCTGGCAATGGTTATCGACATGTTGGTAACGCATCCGTAACGCGCCCTCCAACATGCTGATGCGTGTTGTGGCGTGTCGAAAGTTTTGTGCAAGCACAAAACGATCGGCGCGAGCCGACGGGAGCCGACGTGTTGGTTTACACATTGCTATCACTCAACATGTACCGACGTGTACCGACGTGCTGGTAACGCGTCCCGACGTGTGCCGACGTTTCCACCAAAAAGGCAACACGTCGACGCGCGTTGGTGAGAAATGTCGTAGCGTGACAGCACCATTATACTTGTCGCTACCTAGCCTGGCACTAGACGGGGTGGCCGAATGAGTTGAGCGTCCATACCCTGTTTTGGGAGATCGGAGGATCCGAACCCATGAGATTATGGGTTCGAACCCTGGTCGAGTCAAACCAATGATTTAAAAATTGATACTTGTCGCATCCTAGCCTGGCACTCGGCATTACTAGGATATAGCAAGGACTGGTTGGCTCAGTGTCAGGATAATGTGACTGAGTGAGATATCAGGTCATGGTGCTGGCGGCCTGATTTCCCAGTGGGGCAGCACTATAAGGTCGCCATAAGTGCGCACTGTCACAAGTCAGTACCCGTCCTTATATGACCGTAGATGTTGCTAGGACATAAAACAAACAACAACAAACAAACCTAGCCTGGCGCTCAACATTGTTAGGATAGGGTAAAACACTGTGTAAACTGTTGATGTTGAATGTAGGATGTGTGTAGATTGTTGATGTTGGCTGTAGGATGTGTGTAGACTGTTGATTGTTGTATGTAGGATGTGTGTAAACTGTTGATGTTGACTGTAGGATGTGTGTAGACTGTTGATTGTCGTCCTCCACACGGCTCAGCTCCAGCTTCAGCTCCACAACTCTCTTCTAGTGCAATAGTATCAGTAAAGAAAGGAAGGCACAACCAACATTGAAGGACAGGATAGAGTAGCTTTTATTGTTGCCTACTCCAGTCAACCCCAACACAAACCAACTCTGCCAACCTCCACTCACCACCACCACCAGAGAGAGAGTGCCAGCTTACAGGAAAGCACCCCCCTCTTATACTCACAGGGGCTGGCAGGGGGTGGGTGGGAGGGTGGGGGAAGCAATCAGAACTCACAATTACCATATTCTATCATCATTAATACATCTAAGTAATAACCTCAACATATACCCATACAATAACATGCATGCAATGTATTTTAGTACATTTACAATCATTAATTGACAGTATTCTTCATATATTAAGTATACCTGCAGACATTTCCTATTTCAGATAATGCACTCCTACATAACACATAAGTCATACCATTAACATATACTCATACAATAACACGCATGCAATGTACTTTTGTACATTTACAATCATGAATTGACAGTATTCTTCATATATTAACTATACCTGCAGACATTTCCTATTTCAAATAATGCATTCCTAAATAATGCTCCCACTACTAGACATTCCTACTATATAGACCACCTTTAGGGCCTGGTGCACTCTAGGTAATTGCACCTGCTCCCCCCATCCCCCTCCACCCCAACAGAACCCCAGCTCTTACAGAAACATACCCAAACTAACCACCAACACCTGGCTTTACTGAATGCACGAGTCCTCCCTGATGTCTATATATAGAACAATGTCACAGCTTTATTTCCCTTCACGTTAACTTCACAGTGGTTTATGACCAATTATCCACCTCATCCTGTGGCCAAATAACACCCAGTCTGTTTCACCCATGTGTTACCTACACACATTCCCTTCTAGCCTGACTGCTGGGTGCTCCCTTCATATACTAGTTATATGTCCACCATTAGTTCTGATTAATAGTAGAATTTGCATATTGCTCCTCATAGTTACTGAAATTGCTAACTACTATTTTACAACTGGTTAGCTCAGTATCAGGATAATGTGACTGAGTGGGATAGCTGGTTATGGCGCCAGCAGCTTGCTATCCCTGTAGAAGAGCACTATATTAAAGTCACCATGAGTGTGCAATCACAAGTAGGAACCCATCCTGATAAGGCCTTAGATGTTGATATGATGTAAAACCCCAACAAAGAAACAAACTACAAAAACTAAAGGGCAATTTCAGGTGATCATGATCGACTGTGACCTCAAGTTCAAGGCCGACATCAAGGAGCTCTACGACCGCTTTGACCTCTTCGAGGAGGACAACCTCATGGGCATCGGACGTGACTTGCAGCCAGTATACCGGCACTCGTTTGCATCCCATCGAGCGAAGCACCCAGGAACTCGCATTGGTGAGCCCCCACCGGACGGGCTCACCGGCTTCAACAGCGGTGTCCTTCTGCTGCATCTGGGCCGCATCAGGCAGTCGCGGTTCTACAACTCACTGCTGAACCGAGACGCCATAGAGAAGCTGACGCAGGAGTTTGATTTCAAGGGGCATCTGGGTGACCAGGACTTTTTCACACTGTTGAACATGAAGCACGAGCGACTGTTCCATGTGCTTCCATGCACGTGGAACCGCCAGCTCTGCACCTGGTGGAAGGACAAAGGCTACGAGGCGGTGTTCGATGACTACTTTCGTTGCGAGGGGAGGGTTAATATTTACCATGGCAACTGTAATACGCGAATACCTGATGATTAACTGTTTGGCGTATTTAACAATGGCAAAGACGTGTGTTGATGATATTTACCATGGCTGGTGCAGTACTGTGTTAGGGTATTTTAACTGTGAGGGAAAGTTTAATATTTACCATAGCAACTGTAATACACACATTCCTGACGATTAACTGTTTTGCTATTTAATAACGGCAAAGGAGTGTGTTGATAATATTTACCATGGTTGATGCAATACTGTGTTCGAGTATTTTCACTACGAGGGAAATGTAAATTTTTACCATTGCAACTGCAATTTGCACATTTCTGATGATTAATTGTTTTGCGTATTTAACAACGGCAAAGGGGTGTGTTAATAATATTTACCATGGCTGATGTGTTTGCGTATTTTAGCTGCCATAAAGGCATAAGGTTAATATTTACCATGTCAACTGTAATATGCACATTTCCGCTGATTATTCATTTCCCCACCATTTGACATATTTAACAATAGCAACACAATGGTGCGCTGGTACAAATTTTATTCATATATTATATATCTTTTGTCAGTGCCATAGCACTGGCCTTCCGACCGTAAGTGTTATAGGTATTTTCACAAATTTTGTACATGGTTTATATAGTAAATTGAAGCGTGAAGTAAATTCTGAAATTAAAGTGTACGCAATGCAATAATTAATGAGTATGAGGTACTTTAAATCATTTTTCATTTACATGCAAGGTTTTAATTGTTGGTTTAAGATTTCTAATTCAATAGATACTAATACCTTTAATTACTTAGTCTTAGTTCAATGTGATCGGATATTCTTTTATTTATTATCTTGTTTTGTATGCAGTACTGATGACTGATGCCATACTGTGTTCAAGGATTTGAAGTGCGAGGGCAAGGTTAATATTTACCATGGCAAATGTAATACGAGCATTCCTGATGATTAATCATTCCCTATCATTTTACGTATTTAACAAAAGCAACATAATGGTGCTCTGGTAATATCTACCATGGCCACCACAATACTGGGTTTCATTATTTTAACTATGAGGGAAAGGTTAAAATTTACTGTGGCAAATGCAGTGCGTGCTTTCATAATGATTAACCACCGTTGTACATTTAATGTAGGTGTAGTATTCTGCACTGACCTCTCAGACAAGTAGCCACATAGACAAGTGGGCATGGGTAGTATGGTGATATCAGGGAGCCTAGGTGGTGTAATGGTTAGCGCACTGGCCTGGAATGCAAAGAGATGTGTGTTTGAGTCCTGCTCAAGGTGCAATATTTCCCATTTTCATCACCCCCATGACATGTAACAACAAAAACAGGACACATGCGCTGGTAATATTTACCATGGCAACTATACTTCTGTGTTCAATGATTGTTTTTGCTGAGAGGGAGAGATTGATATTTACCATGGCGATGACAATGCACACATTCTGTATGAATAATCATTTCTCCACTGGACAACATCAGCAATAGTGGGTTTATAATATTTACCTTGGCAACTGTGTTACTGTGGTCATCAGGTATGTTCTCAGCGAAGGATCGGTTAATATTTA
Organism: Branchipolynoe longqiensis; assembly: GCA_030323885.1. Taxonomy (NCBI): domain Eukaryota; kingdom Metazoa; phylum Annelida; class Polychaeta; order Phyllodocida; family Polynoidae; genus Branchipolynoe; species Branchipolynoe longqiensis. The sequence goes on along the minus strand of CM059200.1, from coordinate 59,929,824 downwards.
CCATGGTGACTACTATATGCGCATTCCTGACGATTAACATTTTTTCCATTGTTTTAAGTATTTCACAACAGTGTGTCCCCAATAATATTTACCATGGTAATTGCAATGTAGTGTTTGGTCAATATTTGAATTGCGAGGGCGGGGGTTAAGGTTTATCATGGCAACTAATATACACATTGCTGATGCTAACTATATCATTACGTTCTATATATTTAACAACAAAGTAAGAACAACAAAGACTTCCATTTTCTTTGTACATTGATTAAGCGCGGGAATTTTTAATCATAGACAATTAGTCTTCCTCATTCCACCGCTCCTAGCCCTATCCTTGTAATGCCGAGCACCAGGCTAGGTAGCGACAAGTATCAATATTTCAGTCATTTGTTCGAACCCTCGGCTTTGATTCCCACGACCTACCAAAACTGGAAACTGTCTTCTTTACAATGATGTTTGGTTGGAAAACTAAAGTTATTGGGGTTTCAACTGATGCCTTCTCCTTTTTCTGAGGCTGAAAAAGATTCCTGGAAATTTAGGGGTTGAGTGCTTGAAAAAGGCAATTCTACAGATGTTCTCTGCCAGTCTTATATTGCGCAGGATTAGATTAGATTAGAGTGTTTGAGTTGTATGCTCAGGCCAAATCGGAGACTCCGCCATCAGGGCCAACCACATGTGAGGATGCTCTGTTCTGTTTTGTCATGTGCAACAATGAATTTGAATCTGCTGGTTTTAGCTGGGTGTATCCAAGAATGTGAAGTTCATCTGGTATTGCTGTTAACACCACGTCAAGCTGCCTTTTTAAACGATTGTACACTGCAGTTTGATTGATTTCTTATCTAAGCTGGCATTGTATTGAAGAGCTTGACTCCCCGGACAGACAGACTTCCTTCCCGCAGAGTTTTAGTTGACTGAGGCTTTTTGTAATGTGAAATGTGCCCTGATTTAACGCAAATTCTGATATAATGCAATGATTCATTGGACCCGGAATTCCTTAATTCAAAGGTAATTCCCCGATTTAGCGCAACCCCACTGTTTTCGCGATGACATTTTATGGACCCCAATAATCGCGTTATAATGGGGTTTCACTGAATTTATGGCTGGTACCTTACCAAGTCTAACATAACTTTTTGAATGATATGTTGTTATGCCATAGCAGAGAGCGTGTATATAGATGAGAGGGACAACTCCCGTGAAAATCGGTAACACAGGCTACAGTGGTGCCTCTCGCGGTTATTGTTGAACAAGCCTTGAGTTTGCCGGTACGTGCAGTGCAAAACATTAGTTTTATTAAAAATTCATAGAAATGCAGAACCCTAACCATATCAATTTAATATAATCTTGTTGGTAAACATGTTTTCTATGTGTATTCCAATCAGTTTGTTTCTAGGGGTTGTGGTTTTAGAGATATTTCACTTTTTCTGTATGAAGATTGCTCACTGCCATTGACAATGCATTGAGTTTGCCGGTACGCGCAGTGCAAAACATCAGTTTTATTCAAAATTAATAGAAATCCAGAACCCTAATCTTATAAATTTAATATAATCTTTTTGGTAAACATGTTTTCTATATGTGTACCAAGCGATTTGTTTCTAGGTGGTGTGGGTTTAGAGATATTTCACTTTTTCTGTATGAAGATTGCACACGACCATTGACAATGCCTTGAGTTTGCCAATACGAGTACAGCTGTGTCATAAATTGTTCAACAACCACCACTTGGAGCGCCACAGTCGGCAGCTGTTACACGATCTAGTATGAGAGTTCTCCCTCTCATCTATATATACGCTCTCTGGCCATGGGCAGGTAGTTTGCCTTCAAGAGTTTAATACTTTTTTTCTTGACAATTTATACAGCCTATCATGGATAAGTCTGAATAGACTTGTTTTCACCATTGTACAGTTGGTCGATAGAAAGCCTATACCTGCACTTTTACCGACCCAAGGGATTTTTAACCTCCCACACCACATATGCATGGTATGAGAGTAACTGGCCTTTGATGATGCTGTAAGTTATACACAGCGATGGAAATCCAAATTGGCAGGGTGATGGCATGGGGAATCAAACCACCGACCTTCAGATTAGGAGTCTGACCTAGAAAAAAGTCACACTTTAACCACTCTGCCACAGAGAACAACATGACTATTTTATTTTTATTTGCACACTTACACTATCTGTTTATTTCTAATGAAGACTTGCCGGCCATTCCAATTTCCGCGGAATTATTCCGATTTTCAGACTGATCCCACCTTTCCATTCGTTATCTCTGTCATTCTGTGAAAATGCATATTTTTAAAGAGAATTCTGAGTATTTAATTCTTGTTGATCTAGTCATATTAGCAGAGTCCGTATGGGGCCTGGAAAGTCTTGAACTTCATTTGCCCCATTTCAAGGCCTTGAAAAGTGTTGAATTTAACTTATTTTGGGTAATTAGTCTTTAAAAACCTTGAATTCCATTAATCTGTCCCCGCTGATCAAAATTAGTCTGAAATCGCTATTCGCCATTGTTGTATTTTCCTGAAATTCAAATGAAAATAGTCTTGAATTCCTATCAAAAACAGCCTTGAAATAGCCTTGAATTCCATATCTTCACACGTGTACGGACCCTGTATTAGATATATGATGGGTATTTTTACATGGAAATTATACGTATTAGTATTTATTTCGTAGATAACTACATCATAGTAATTCTTAAAATTGGATATGCAAATTTTCCCCCAGTAAATATTATTATATGTATAATAATATTTTGGATGGGTTTTCTGTGTGTGTGTGTGTGTGTGTGTGTGTGTGTGTGTGTGTGTGTGTGTGTGTGAGAGAGAGCATGTGAGGGCATGTGTTGCCATAGTGCGGAGGGAGCGGAACGTAGCTCAGGCGGTAGAGTGTCCATCTGTGAAGGTGTGGGTCATGCGATCGATCCTGCTCAGTGGACACATTTGCAGTTTGGGCTATTTTCCATTTCAACCAGTGGTCCACAACTGGTTCATCAAAGGCTGTGGTATGTGCTGTCCTGTCTGTGGGAAGTGCATATAAAAGACCCCTTGCTATTTATTGGAAAGAGTAGCCTATGTGGCAGCAGCGGGTTTCCTCAAAAGAAATGTCAGGATGACCATATGTCTGACGTCCAATAGCTGATGATAAAGATCGAATCAATGTGCTCTAGAGGCGTCGTTAAATAAAACAAGCTTTTCTTTCTCTTTTGTGTGTGTGTTTGTGTGTGTGTGATCATGTGTGACCATAGTGCCTGGAAAGAAATTTTAAATGGATCAAATGCCGAAAAGGTACGCGATATAGACTATTATGATTACCTACTATACAGTTTTGAAATTATGCAACTTCGACGATAAATTTGGATGAAATTGATGAGGCAGGGGGTTAACAATTTTAGAGGGGTGGTCTTGTTCTTAGGCATGTGATTTCTCCAGTTTTAACCGGAATTCAGTTTTTTTCTGGTCGCCGAAACCGGAATTAAGTTTTTTTTTTTTTTAATTATGTTTTTTTTCTGGCCACTGAAACACCTCTGAAATACACTATTTGCATCCCTCTTGTGACTCCGTGGGATGCTGTTTGTCCCCACGATAACCTAAGAAAATGTTCAGGTTTTTTCCTGCACCCAATCACATGCCTGTGTTTTAATTATTATTTCTTTTGTAATCATTACTTCCAAATACCATACGATATTGCAGAATATGACTAAATAGCTAGATTCTCTATTAAGTCGCTTATTTGGAGAGTTCGTGGGATCCTCTGCTGACAGACGTGTTATCTTGTCGCTATGACATTAAGTACAATAGTACCTCTCTTTAAAGACGCCTCTGATCAGCGGACCCCTACAATGTGCGAACATTACAACAAATTTAAGTTGCATAGTCCGATGGTTTCTGAGATAAATATATTAGGTTGATCATTATAGATAATAATCTATATTACTTCAGTTTGAAGTAACTTTGCTTTAAGATGACCAATTTATGAGATATTTGAAGTGAAAACCTGCAAAATTAATTTAGGCATGCTTGCCAAAACTCTGACCCCATCGGCTTCAGTAGTAACAGGTTCTGATAACTTGTTTTTAGTTAGATAAAAGATTCACCCGGTACTTGTAGTACACGGGTGAAGACCAGCCTTATATAAATACGGGCGAAAATAGCGTTAGTATGGAACAAGAAGTAGAATGCCTGGCACCAGTGTCAAATGGTTACTTATATCAGAACAGAGTTGGTGAAATGCGAGAGAATGCAAAAAGACAAGATGGCGGCCGCAGAACTCCGTCGATTTCACTTTTAAATCTTATTAAGCTAGATATTATATTATATTTTTCAACTCAAAGGTAGCGGGCTATCAATAAGACATATGTAAAGAATAATTGTCCCTTCTTAGATTGTGAAATTAGGCTCTCAATTCTTTAACCCGCTTTTTTGACCGTTTTTATATAGGGTTGGTATTCACCCGTGTACTATGAGTACCGGGTGAATCCTTTATCTAGTTTTTAGTATGCCCTTCTATGCAGTATCAAATGCTTAATAACTGCACCAGTATTTAAGTTGCATATGTAGGTTCAAATTTACATAAGGGTTTAACTTTTGAAATTTGATGCTTTCATTAGACTGCAACTTTAAATGTATAAACTTTTATTTTGGTTTCATTTGATTGTTCCTCCGATGACAGGACACCTGCTATGTTAGCACAACATAGGTATGGATGCAGAGTTGTCCGTTGAAGAGAGGCACTACTGTACATTTGCTATGCTAGAACCGACAAATGTGATTAAAAATCATTAGAAATTGGTTCCAAGGAGAGTTTTATTAGATATTAGAAACACTTGTCTTTTGCACTTAGTGGATAATGATATGGTTTTAAAAAGAAAATAATTTTTAGGGGTATAATTTGTTTTAGATTTGTCTTGAATGTTTAATAATAAATAACATTTTAAAGAGACATCATAACCTCATTCTTTTGTGAAGTGTGTTAATTGTGCATGTTGGCCGAGGCTAAAGGCCCTGTCACACTACGACGTTTCTCCCCAACGCGCGTCGACGTGTTGCCTTTTTGGTCGAAATGTCGGGACACGTTACCGGCGCGTTAACGGTGCGTCGGTACACGTCGAGTGATAGCAACGTGTGAATGGACACATCGGCGCGCGTCGGGTCGCGCCAATCGTTTTGTGCTTGCACAAAACTTTCGGCGCACCCCGACGCACGCTGATGGGTTGGAGGGGGTGTTACGGACACGCCACTAGCACGCTGCAACCCGTCAAACTTTCTCCCACAACGCCGAAAAGTTGGACGTGTCTCGAGCCCTAGCAAATATCTTGGGCGTTGGTGGCGCGCTGGGGGAAACGTAGTGTTACAGGGCCTTTACATGGGTAATTTGCTCACGAGGTTGGTCTATTTTTACCTTTCCTCTTTCTGCCTTGTCTGCCCTCTAGTCACTCTGCACTCACTGCTGCTACTGTGCACTTCGCTTTCTTGCCTTGCTCTGCCGTCTACTGCCATTATGCCTCCGACCTCTCTGCCTAAGTCTCATTACCGGACGACACCGTCCTTGTTGTCACATACTGAGTCAGATATGGACATTATCAAGCGGCTGACAAGGGAGAATAGGAAGCTTAATTCTGCGCTTCAGGCAAAGAGTCTCTCCCGCTCCCCAGTGTCGCCGGTGACGTCAGGCTCGTCAGCCATGCCCGACCCCTTTTCTCACCTCCCAGATCGCCCCCTCCTCACCCTGCCCGTCTGCGTTCGCCGAGGTTGGACGGTCTAGCGGTGACAACACCAGGGCCGCGTTCAGGGTCCGTCTCGGAGGCGACGTCTCGGCGATGCTTTTTGGCCTATTTCCGTTCAGGGTGCGTCTCAGCGATGTCTCGGAGACGCCTCCTTTTCATTCTGGAGCTGAAAGGTGCCTCGAAAATGGCCACCGCATTCAGTAGTTTCAGCCAATGGCAGCGCAGCTTAACCATTGCAAATGGCCGCCGCATATGGGGGTGGCCATTTTCGAGACAACAAACTGCTTTTGCTGTTCAGACTAGTGTGACGTCACGGCCATCTCCGAGGCGCCTCCGAGACAGAGCCTGAACGCGGCCCAGGCCTTAAGAGACTCAAAGGTAGGGCTTTGATCCCGCATAATTTCATTTCGAGAGGAGACCGGTTTAAGAAAATTTCATTTGGCGAGGCTACTTGGGCCGAATATTTCTCCGCTCTAAGGCAATTGGCGGCCGACCCTGACTTCCCAGATGATTGGTGGCCTCCGCCGTTAAAACATGAACTTGAACGGTCAAACATGGCGATAGTGTGGGATTGGCTGACTTGTAGACGATGGTCGGAACGTGTCTTCCAGATGGTGGAGGATGGGAGATTGAGGCATGGGTGGTTGGACCAGTTGGCTATATCCGGAATACAGTGGGATGTATGTGCAGAGGCTAATCTCCTGGCAGCTGCCAGGCCTTTGTATACACCGGTGGACTCGCGCCGCTGCCTCCGTTCCCCAGCCTGCCCAGGCTCTCAATCAATCAATAGTTCTGTCCTCTAGTCGAGGGTCGGATGCAATTGTTCTCCACGTGTCCCGATGGTGTGCTGTTCTGATAGACTGTGAATAATTCAAGCCTGTCCACTGTCAAATATTTGTAAACCATGATGTTCTTGGTCTCGCTCTCCCTCTGCTGCCATTCACCTTCCCTTCCAACAATGTACAGTATATTGAACTCTGACGAATGATGTGGCCAAAATAAATAAGTTTCTTTGTCTGTATAGTGGCAAACAAGCGTTTCTTATTTTTAATTTTTCTAAGAACTTCTTTGTTGGTGATCTTCTTTGTCCATGATATTTTCATCATCCTTCGATAAGTCCATATCTCAAATGCTGCTAAACGTTTGTACATTTTCTTAGAGATTGTCCATGTCTCAGCCCCATACATTAGAGTAGACCACACATAACACTGAAGAATACGCTTCCTTGTATGTCCACAGCCCATTAATACACGTGATGAGAATAATAAGGAGGTTGAAGGGAAGGCGTGTTTCAATTGGAACTAGCCCATATGCATGGAGCGGTGTTAGCGAGCCAAACCACGGTTAGGGCGGAATTTCTGGTTTAGCGCCGAAAAGTTTATATGCATGGAGCAGTGTTAGGCCTAACACCGCACGTTTAAAGTCGAAGAATGTAAACCTACCCCCTACCCGCAGGTTTACAGCGGTGTTAGTGTTAGGTTAGTGTCAATATACAAGTTAGCGCTTGTTCAAAAACAATGGTTTCAGTTACTTAGCTAAGCGTAATATCAACAATGAGCACTATGGATTAAATTTGTTGCTTGTTTGTTGTTGTTTTATGTCCTAGCAATATCTAAGGTCATATCAGGACAGGTACCGACTTGTGACAGTGCGCACTCATGACAACTTTATAGTGGTGCCCCACTGGGAGACCAGGCCACCAGCACCGTGACCTGATATCCCACTCAGTCACATTATCCTGACACTCAGCCAACCAGTCCTTGCCCAATCCTAATAATGCTGAGTGCCAGGCTAGGAAGCGACAAGTATCAATTTTTAAGTCATTGGTTTGACTCGACCAGGGTTCGAACCATGATCCTATAGTCTAGCAACACTGGAGACTAGGCACTCTAACTCATTCAGCCATCCCGTCTGGTACATTGGATTAAACGATAATGTCAGTTAATAATAAGTTCATTAGGAACTATGATGTCGCCTACTACTAGGAGTAATGATAATGATCACATCACATATATTTAAAGAAAAATACAATGATGTGAACTGATTAATGATAAGCGCTAAACACAATGCGAACAATGCTGTCAGTTCCTTTCAGGTGCAATAACAAAAATGGTGCTGGCTGATTCTAAGTATTGCATCATAAACAATGATGTCAGTGACATCAACAAAGATAATGATTGCTGGTGAATGTAATGTCACCAATGATGTTAATTGCACTTCGAAGCGAAATGTCAACAATGCTGTTGCATACTTCTAAGCGTAATGTCAAAAATGGCATTGGTTACTTCTAAGTGTAATGCCAACAATTGATTCTATTGCAATGTCAGCAATTTTGTCAGTTACACCATGGTTTCACATCAGGCTTGACATCACTTTCGGCTAAATGTGATTTCATCAGTGGTGTAACTTACCTCTAAGCATAATTTCAAGATTAGTATTGTTCACTTGTGAGAGTAATATCAATAATGTTATGCCAACAAGTACATTTGTAACCTCCAAAATGAAGTATCAAAGGTGATATCGGTGACCTCTAGAAACAGTGTCAACAGTGAGATTGGTAACCTATAGATGCAGTGTTGACAAGGACATTGGCAACCTCTAGATGCAGTGTCAACAGGTACATTGTTGACCTCTAGATGCTGTGTCAACAGTGATATTGGTAGCTTCTAGATGCAATGTTAACAGTGACATTGGCAACCTCTAGATGCTGTGTCAACAGGGACATTGGTAACCTCTAGATGCTGTGTTAAGAGTGACATTGGTAACCTGTAGACGCAGTTTTAACAGTGATATTGGTGACCTCTAGATGCAGTGTCAACAGGGACATTGGTGACCTCTAGATGCAGTGTCTACAATGAGATTGATAACCTGTATGTAATGTATGTAGTTATCCGAACACCCCCACTGTAATATATGTAGTTACCCGAACACCCCACACATCATTACCGCGTGACGTCACAAGGATCGGTTCTAAATAAAATCAGTTACGTTACAGAACTCACGGTGTCGACACGTCTTTTACATGGTGTCAGATGTGTGAGATCAGGCTCTCTAAATGGCGCTTTCAGGATTAAAACCGCCTGGACCTCTCATATTGGACGAGAAAATGTCAGTTCATTGGAGAGCATGGTTACAATCTTATGAAATATATGCTACTGCGGCTGGAGTGTCGACAAAGTCGGAGAAAGTCCAATCTGCGTATTTCTACACGTCGCTGGCAGTGAGGCACAGAAACTTCACCGAACATTTGAACTCGACACTCAAGATAAAGACAAGTTGGCACCGTTGATCCATATTGTTGAAAGGTGCACAGATAATAATTCCCAAAGTGTTACAACCACAGATTTTGGGGAAGTTACATGAATTCCACTTAGGAGTGGTCAAGTGCAAACAACTAGCCAGAGACAGTGTGTTTTGGCCTGGATTGAGCAGCCAGTTGGAGGACAAGATAGCCAGATGCCCCATTTGCCAAGAATTTAGGAATTTACCTCCCAAAGAACCTTTAATTAGTCACTCTATAGATGATATCCCATTTAGCAAGGTAGGAGTGGACTTGTTCCACGTTGATGGTAGAAATTACCTTCTAGTAGTCGATTACTATTCAAAATTCCCATACTTTATAGAATTGTTGGATACGTCCAGTAGAAGCGTTATCCGTGCTTTAAAACAAATTTTTGCCAGATTTGCGATACCCAAGTTTGTAGTGTCGGATAATGGACCACAATTTGCAAGTAAAGAATTTCAGACATTTTCTTCTGAGTACAGTTTCGTCTCAGTTTTTACGAGTCTGATGCATGCTCAGAGCAACGGACAGGTGGAGCGTCATGTCCAGACCATTAAACGGATGATAAAAAAGTGTTTTAAGTCTCAGGGAGATGTGCAGATCGCGTTACTTAATTACCGGAACACCACCATACAGGGCGTTGGTGCATCCCCTGCACAATTATTAATGTCTCGTCGGCTTCGCGACAAGTTACCTGTTTTAGACCGAACACTCAAAGCGAACGTTCAGCCCTCCAAATTAGCTCAATTAGGTGACAGACAAAATTTACAAAAGAAATATTTAGACAAACATGCAGGTAAGACTCAACCTCCTCTGAGACAGGGTGACTATGTTTGGTACCGAAGCCACACTAATGAATGGAAACGGGGGACAATTCTAAATACACGTAACAGGGACGAGAGGGCCTATGACCTAGTAAATGAACGTAATCACGTATTACGGCGCAATAGGAAATTCCTTTACAAATGTAAAAATGTCGAATATGACAATCTCACACATGTTACAAAAAAGTCTGTCATTCAGACATCAAAACCAAACAAGACGGTAAGTCCATATGTCACAACGTATGGTCGAGTCATTAGGCCACCTGACCAGTTTTAGGTCGACTTACCATGATTGCATCAATATGTCTGTAACCATAAAGATTGTAATCTAATTTGTTCCTTTTTACTCGTTTCAAGTATCCAAACATACACCCGCTAAGACCCGTATGTCACTATGTACTGTAATAAGTAAGCGGGTAATACCATTAGTATTCTAACGAAACGGTTTTACGACAAACTGATAGCTCATTCTTAGTCATTAAAACAAATGGCATGTTGTCTGTTCTGACGTTCATTCATCATGTCGTCTTAAGGGTATTCACTTACAATATACTAACGACAATGAATGCACATAGTCATGTTTAATATATTCTAGGTTTGTTCCCTTCCATGCAATCACCGTTATACAACTTTTAAAAAAAGAATGTGAATCATATACATATATATTCTTGAACATATTGTTAAATAAGATGCTTATAATCTTGCAAAATGCAGTGACACACATCCCACCACACAGTGGGTCATACAAAGAACAGACAACACAATGTTTATCTGTAAGAAGTGACATCTATATCACTGATAGTTTTTATATATATGTTCCACACTGCGGTGCCCTTGCATCAAGATAAACATGTTTGTTAGAGTAATGTTATTTATTCTCCCGTTACATGTATGTAGTATCATATTACAGTATTGTAGTTTATGTTATCGTAAATGACATTTTCATTGGCTTATAGTAACATTTACTCGCACATGGACTGTTGAACAGATTCATGTATTGTTAACATAAATGATGTTGTTATTTCTTTTCGTGTTTTATCTTCTTTTTTTTTTCTATTGTTGTCCAAGGACAGGAGAAGATAGGAACGTGACGTTTACGTAGGACAGTAACAAGGTGTTCCAAATTGGGTATAGCTCTTAAGGGGGTGCTGCCTTAAACATGGTGAATGCAATAAAATAAGCCAGATAGCTGGTACACTGCACCGGGCTGTCATTAGGTGATAAGTTATGTCATAAGGTGATGAGTATATTAGTCGGTAGTAAGATATGTTATTCGGTGATAAGCTATGTTATTCGGTAACTATTGTAAACGGGGAAGGTATAATGTATGTAGTTATCCGAACACCCCCACTGTAATATATGTAGTTACCCGAACACCCCACACGTCGTTACCGCGTGACATCACAAGGATCGGTTCTAAATAAAATCAGTTACGTTACAGAACTCACGGTGTCGACACGTCTTTTACACTGTAGACGCAGTGTTGACAGTGACATTAGTGACCTCTAGATGCAGTGTTAACATTGAGATTGGTAACCTTTAGATGCAGTATCAACAGTGACATTGGTAACCTCTAGATGCTGTGTTAACAGTGACATTGGTAACCTCTAGACGCAGTAACAACAGTGACTTTGGGAACCTCTAGATGCAGTGTCAACAGTGACATTGGCAACATCTAGATGCAGGGTCAACGGTGACATTTGTAATCTTTAGATGCAGTGTTGACAGTGACATTGGTAACATAGACGCAGTGTAAACAGTGTCATTGGTAACCTCTAGACGCAGTGTCAACAGTGAGGTTTGTAACCTATAGACAGTGTCACAGTGAAATTAATAACCTATAGATGCAGTGTCAACAGTGACATTGGTAACCTCTAGACGCGGTGTCAACAGTGACATTGGTTTCTTTTATGTGTAATGTTAACTACAGCATCAGTGCAATGTCAACGTTGGTGTCACTTGTCTCTAGATGTACTGTCAACAATTTAATCCGAAACCTTTGCACCTACTGTCAAAAGGGATAAAGCGTAGACTGCTGTTAGTACACAATGACATTACCACCTGCTTAGTGTAATGCTAGACATACGCCTTAAAGTGACCTTGTCAAGCATGATGCTGGTTGATTGTTGTTTTACGTCCTGGAAACATCTAAAGTCTTTTTTTTTTTTTTAAATTAAAAAAGATTTATACTGCCTATCATGGATAAGCCTGAATATGCTTGTTTACACCATTAGACAGTTTGTCGATAGAAAGCCCGAGCCTACACTTTTATCGACCTAAGGGATTTTTAACCTCCCACACCACATAGACATGGTATGAGAGCAACCAGCCTTTGATGACGCTGTAAGTTATACAGTGGTGGAAATCCAAATTGGCAGAGATGGGGGCATGGAGAATCGAACCACCGACCTTCAGATTAGGAGTCCGACCTAGAAAAAAGTCAGACACTCTAACCACTCCGCCACAGAGAACACCACAGGACGGGTACCGACTTGTGACGGGTACCGACTTGTGACAGTGCACAGCCATGGCGACTTTATAGTATTGCACCACTGCGATATCAGGCCACCAGCACCATTCCAACCAGTCCTTGCCCTATCCTAATAATGCCGAGCGCTTGGCTAGGTAGCGACAGGTATAAATTTGATGTCATTGGTTTAACTCGACCAGAGTTTGAATCCCACGATCTACCAAAATAGGAGACAGACGCTCAACTCATTCGGCCATCACGTCTGGTAACAATGATGCAATGTTGCTTGACGATAAGTGCCATGGCATTGTCTAGAAGTGTGACCTCAGCGCACTATGTGATTTCGACTAATTGGTTCACTTAGTTATGTCATTATAGCTGACACTGTCACTAGTGTCAGCTATGCGGTGACTTTCAACATTGCTTTTGTAGTGAGGCGCACTGACCTCCCCAGATGAAATACCTCATACACATTGCATAGGCATGGGTAGGGTGATTGCATAAGGGAGTCCAGATAGGCTAATGGTTAGAATGCTAGCCCTTGAATGGGAGAAAGGTAGGTTCAAGTCCCACTCTAGCTATGATGTTTCATTTCATTTGCCTCAACAAAAAAACACTTCCCCAGAATGGCAGAAATGTGGGTTCAAGTACAAATCTAGGTATGATGTTCCAGTTCATTTGAAAAAAAAAAAAACCCACAAAAAAACATCTCCTTGACATTGGTGCTGTGACCAGGATTTTGTGCATGCTGTATAGTGTTGAACCATCCCTGAGTATGTAGTGCAAGTGCAGTATCTGGATAATGGCAATTGTAGGTATTACTATTAGAATTACAATTCCAGGGGAACAAGAGTGTAGTGAAGTGCACACACTTCCCCAGGTGAAATGCTACATACACAGATAACATGTAGCCTCCTTTTGGGGGAGCGGGTGGGTTGGTGGTTGTGGGGGGGGGGGGGCGGGGCACTGGCAAGGGGTGGAATGGTCCACCCTCAGGATTGCTCCACTAATGTGCTGCCACCTGCCAGCCCTTCCGACACCGCAACGGTCAGCGTAGACGAGACGACTGCCGCGTGGTATTCGGTCTCATGGCATAGCTACTATATTATCATTGTAAAATGTTATTGACGAAGAAGATGGATTGATGTAGTTGATGTGTTCCCACATATATATATATATATTTATATATATATATGTATATATATATAAATGTACAGACAACCATAGCTACTATACATATATATTATAGCTATAAGTACATATAGAACTACATAGGACTATATATAGTTATTTATAATTATATATACGTATAATATATTTTACATATAAATATATCAAATTAAAGACTTTACATTCTTAGCTATAATTAGCTATTCAACTTTCGTATCAATTTTGAAGCCATTGGTTTGACTCGGCCAGGGTTCGAACCCAGGAATTCAAATCCCACGACCTACCAGAATGGAAGGCGGATGCTCAACTCATTCGGCCATCGCATCTGGTTACGTATTCCGTCCACATCATATGTCCGAAAACAAATTTAAACAAAAATAAAAACCGCTCGCCCGACCTTGATTTGTGTGATCAAAAGGATGATAAACAATTCTTAGCACAAGACTGAGTAGTTTAAATTTGCTGTAACCATGTCTCACAGTGTTTACAACCTGTAGTTAAAGTTTAACATGTACTGTGGTCCTAGTGCTGATCTTTCTATTTTTGAAAAATGGGACACGTACGGTTATGCAAAAACATGTACACAATGCTTAAAAGACAAATTCATACTCAAAATGACACCCACACCTACGTCCTCACACCCACACCCACAACCCTACCCCTACCCACACCCCTACCCACTCCCACACCCATACCAACTCCCACACCCATACCCACTCCCACTCCCATACCATATTATGGAGACGGATGGTTATAGTGACGGGTGGTCACGTGATGTGGTCTCCTTCCTAATCCTAGCTCAGTCTGGAACCCACATCCACTGGTACACACACTCACACCCACATCCCTACTCACACCTACATCCACATCACCCACCCACCACACCTACACACCACACACCTACACCCCCACCACACCCTTAAACCCTCACCACACCCCTAAACCTTCACCACAGACCACATTTGTGACTTAGGCATAATTATGCTTAAGTCACAAATGGCTTGCGTGTTTGCAGGTTTTTTTTGGGTAATGTATTTATTCATCTGAATATGACATTTGTCAGCGCTGGAGCACTGGTCTTCCAGCCATCTTACTATTGTAGTTGACAGTCTAAATAATCTAAGTTTGATCGGTGCTGTATTAGTTACAGCACCGATCCTGTAGAATTAAGGGAGTGCCCCCTCCTGCTGTATAATGTACAGCACTTGTCATGCAAGTCTCCAAAATGCCAAAACCATGCAGCAGCAAGCAGTAAAGTAATATACGGTGGCCGTGCAGCTACCAAACATTTTTGTGCTCAGCGCAAGGGGTTGCGATTTGTTTTAATTGACATTAAACTTTTTTTCTTCAGAAATCACAAGGCCATAGGCCGCAACCCCGCCACATAATAGATATTAAAATCAGTTGAAGGGATTAGATTAGAAGTGTGTATCACGAGCTAGATTCAGGGCAAAGGACGGTTATAGTTCGCATCTTCAACACTATGTAAAATATTCTGATAAAACGAATTGGTGGGGAATGTGAAATGGTCTATAAAGGAGTACAAATGGTCTATTAATGTAAATGATGTATAGGGCCAGGTGCATGAAGGTATTTATGTAGTTGCTGGTGACTCTTTACTTGTGGTCAATAGTACTGTTTTTGATTTGCTTGCATTGATGGTTATTTCCTTTGACTCACACCATTCGTCCAGTTTTAGTAGAAGTTTATTTAGCTTAGTTATTACCTCCTCTTCTGTGGTGCCCTTTGCATATATGACTGTGTCATCCACATATAGTTGGAGGCATTCAGTTTGCAGCCATTTTTCAAGGTCGTTTATGTAGATTATAAAGAGCAGTGGCCCTAGCACTGACCCTTGGGGTACACCACATATGACATGTTGGTTGTCTGATAGTGTATTGTTTATTTTTGTTTTTTGTTCTGTTGTTTAGGTAGCATTTTATCCAATTCATAGTGTTGGATTTTATGCCCATAGTTTAGAGTTGTTCTAGTATATTATGGTCTACCATGTCGAAAGTTTACTATTATACTAAAGTCAATGAAGGCTGGTCCAACTAATTGTTTTTGGTTCATTGATGCCAGTAAGTCATTAGTTAGGTTTGCTATTGTTTTTGATGTGGAGTGCAGTTTCCTGAAGCCCCCTTGTCTTTCCTTTAGTATATTATTTTTCCCCAGGTGTTCATTTATGCGCATATGGAACACTTTTTCAATGAGTTTGCCTGGGATTTGTAGAATTGATATTGGCCTGTAATTTCCCATGTTTTGCTTCTCTCCATTTTTGTGGATTGGGGTGATGGTTGCCATTTTCCAGGCTGAGACAAAGTGCCCTTATTCAAAGGTGATGTTGAATAGGTCTACCATAGTGGCTGGGATGGCTTGGAGTGCCTCTTTCAGTATTTTTACTGGGATTTCATCTATTCCACTTGGTGTATTTGTGTCTATGTCATTTATTAGTTTTTTAAGCTCTGTTATGTCAGTTTTGCAGGTGGGGATTTCGTCCTTCACAGTTCCTGATCTATTTTCCCATTTTTTGCAATTTTTTCTGACAGTTTTTGCCCCACCATGGCTAAGTGTATATTTAGTTTATTTGCTGCATCTTTGTTTGTGAGCATTTTCCCTTCATTATCCTGGAAGTTTAAATATTCTTCTGTGCTTTTTGGGGGGAATAATAGGTTTACATTTCTCCAGATTTTATTTGTGTTGCTTCCCCAGTCTTTGTCTTGCTTTATTATATATTTCTTTTTTGCCATTCTCACTGCTTTGAGAGAGTTATTTCTGGCAATATGGTAGGCCAGTTTGTCCTCTGTGATTTCTGTGTGCTTTGCTTTGTCACCCAGTTTGCGTTTGATTGTGATGAGTGTTGCAGGTCATTGTCCACCCATGGGTCCAAGTATTTTTGTATTTTTATTTTCTTTATGGGACACATCTCATCAATTGAATTTCTTATTTCTGAGATGATGTTCCAGTAGATGTCAACATCATCTCTGTTTTGTGTGATATTGTTTATGTTTTGGTGTAGGCGGTTTTTTAATGTATCTTTTAAGTAGTTTTTTTAGTGCCCTACCCATCTTATATTCGTGGTGATTTGTGCTTTTTAGTTGCTTCCTTGTTACATATATTAGCTCGTGATCACTTATACCCCAGCTTCTAGTGCCCCATTTGGTGGCATGGTTTGAGTTGGTTAGTATTAGATCGATTGTTGAGCTGTTGTTGCTTAGCCTTATGCTTTCAGTGATGAGATATTGCAGGCCTATGATTTTGATTGTGGTTTGTAACATTAGTTTATTTTTATCATTGCTGTTGTAATTCACATTAAAGTCCCCATGTATGAATATTCCTGCCTCGTTTGCAGAAGATCAGGAGTTCGGTTCCCAGTCGAGTCAACCCGATGACTTATAAAAATAATGGACACTTATGGCTTCCTAGCCTGGCGCTTGGCATTAATAGGATAGGGCAAGGACTGGTTAGCTCAGTGTTATGATAATGTGACTGAGTGGGAAATCGGGTCATGGTGCCGGCGGACTGATTTCCAAGTGGGGCAGCACTTTGAGTTCACCATGAATGCACACAAGTGGGTACTGTAAGTTTGTTTGTTGTTGTTTTAGGTCCTAGCAACATCTAAGGTCATATCAGGACAGGTACCGAGTTGTGACAGTGCATACTCCTGGTGACTTTATAGTGCTGACCCACTGGGAAATCTGGCCACCGACACCATGACCTGATATCCCACTCAGTCACATTATCCTGACACCAAGCTGACCAGTCCTTGCCCCATCCTAATAATGCTGAGTGCTAGACTAGGAAGCGACAAGTATAAATTTGATAAATCATCGGTTTGACTCGACCGGGAACCAAACTCCTGACCTTCCAGACACGAGACCTGTGTTCTACCGATTTGGCCACCGTGCCCGGTCATTCATCTGTACAACCGAATATTGGCTACTTGTGTCTTTCCTGACCCATGGAAGGTGGCCATGGTCATCCCCATACCAAAGTCCAATAACCCTAAGTCATGCAGTGAGTTGCGGCCAATCTCAATCCTACCCCTGCCTGGGAAAGTCAAAGATTGTGCATGACCAGATTAAATCATTCCTTGCAGTTACAAACTACCTAACGAGTCACCAGAATGGATTTAGACAGGACAGAAATACTGCCAAGGCCCTGGCTACATTATTGGATGAACTATTTACATGCATAGATATGGATGAGCTGGCTATTGTGGTGTTTCTTGACTTCAAGAAAGCATTTGATACCATAGACTATCAAATACTACTGGCCAAAGTCAGTTCACCAGAATAAAGGGAATGGAGTCACCCGCTAGAGGAGTCAAGACTGGAGTGCCGCAGGGCTCAACCCTAGGGCCACTCCTATTCCTGATATTTATAAATGACCTCTGAGTCAGAGTCAGCATTGATCACATTATTTGCGGATGATGCAACACTTGTGGTGTGCACTAGAGATGTCAGGCTGGCAGCTGACTTGATAGGGGTGGCACTGACAAGTACTGGTGAGTAGTGCCGGGAAAATAAATTAACACAGAACACATCTATCTAAGACAGAGTATGTGGTCTACGACACAAAATCAAAAAAGAATAAGGCACAAAAGATTGAACTACAAATAGAGGGATACAAGCTTAAGGAAGTTGACTCCTACAAATACTTGGCCACCACAATTGACTCTACACTAAATATAAGACAACAAATCTGCAGGCTCAACCAACACCCCACCCTCAAATTAACTAGTTTCAGAAAAATGAGACTACATTAGTAAGAATACCGCACTGCTCCTATTACAAGACCCCAATTCTGCCCATCTTTGACTATAACGACATAATTTATAGCCTGGCAACAAAACAGCAGGAGGACAAGCTACAAAAAGTCCAGAACCGAGCACTTAGTACTGTGTTTAAGGGTAAAATATTGAGTGTACAGGACATGCACATGGAAGCAAACTTGAAACCCTAGCCCAGCGGCGGGACATTCATCTGTTGTCACTTATGTATAAAAGATCAAAAGAACCACAATACAGAGATCCACAAAACAGGCAGACAAGAATGGGAGATGGCCCACTCCTCAGTGTTCCTAGACCAAACACAAACAAACTACCTAAGCAGGTAGGGAGCACCACTTGGTTTTAAAGCCGTCTTGGTTTATTAAAGCGTATTGAAAAACCAAGACAGTTTTCAAATAGAAACAAATAGGGGTAATCTGTCACAGTCTACAACTCGGTTAATATTGAGTAATGAACCTAACAAAACATATAATTAGAAAGGGCTTAAACAGCTCTTTGCAGGGAGAAAACATGTTCCTATGAATAATATGTCCATAGTTCACTTGAAATTACATTAAAATAAAGAAATCTTATTTCCCCTATAATATTGCAGTGCTTGTATTACAGAATTTGTCATGTTTACTGGGAAACCAGCTTGGTCTGTTCAAATAATCACTTGTCTTAGAATCAAAATCATATACATAGTTAATGAGAAATAACCAAGAACATAAACAAATCATTATGTATGGTGGTGGTGTATGCGTGTGTGGTGGGTGTTGATGGTTTGTGGTGGAGGTGTAGGGGTGTCTTGCAGAGCGGCACCTCACAATCTTTAGCATCGCTAAGCCTCCACCACACACCTAAACACCCACCACAGCCCTAGACCCCCACTACACCCCCCACGACACACACCTATACCCCTAGACCCCATGGTACACACCTATACCCCCAGTGCCCATTACACCCCAACCACACACCTAAACCCCCACCACACATTTACACCCCCACCACACACCTACACCCTCACCACACACACCGCACCTACACCACCACACACACCTACACCCTCACCACACACACCTACACCTCAATCACACCTACACCCCCACCACACACCTACACCACCACACACCTACACCACCAGACACACACCACACACCTACACCCCCACCACATCCCTAAACCCCACCACAACCTAAGCCCCACACACATACACCCCCACCACACACTACACCCCCACCACACCCCTAAACCCTCACCACACTACACCCCCACCCACACTACACCCCCATCACACCCTTAAACCCTCACCACACCCCTAAACCCTCACCACACACCTACACCCCCACCACACACCTACACCCCCACCACACACCTACACCCCCACCACACCCCTAAACCCTCACCACACACCTACACCCCCACCACACACACACCACACACCTACACCCCCACCACACCCATAAACCCTCACCACACACCTACACCCCCACCACACACACCTAAACCCTCACCACACATATACCTACACCCCCACCACACACGACCAACCCCACCACACACCTACACCACCAACACACACACACCTACACCCTTTCTATCCAACCATGATTGCCGACTTGGACCGAAAACGGGTGCTGCCACCTAGTGTATAGAGAGAGAAATGGCTCATGAAAGCTCCCCATAATGGCCGCTGGAGGGGGAGGGGATGGGGGTGGCGGTGGCGGTGGGTGGGTGGGTGTCGCCTGCTGGTACGACCCCTCTCCTTTTTTTATATATAGAAAAGGTAGTCATGGAAAATATCATGGACAAAGAAGATCACCAACAAAGAAGTTCTCAGAAAATTAAAAATAAGAAACGCTTGTTTGCCACTATACAGCTAAAGAAACTTATTTATTTTGGCCACATCATTCGTCAGAGTTCAATATACCGTACATTGTTGGAAGGGAAGGTAAATGGCAGCAGAGGGAGAGGGAGACCAAGAAGATCATGGTTTACAAATATTTCACAGTGGACAGGCTTGAATTATTCACAGTCTATCAGAACAGCACAACACCGGGACAAGTGGAGAACCATTGCATCCAACCCTCGACTAGAGGACGGAACTATTGATTGATTGAGTCATGGATCAGTGACCATGACCCACATATACATTTGGACAGTATGTACTGGTGCAGTCCCACCCAAGCCCACCCAATACATTAAAACTATATATTTGCACCTGCTTGCCAACAACCCATTCTATATGAAAATGTTCATGGCAACAGTCATCATCATGCTGTCGGTCATGATGCGACAAAGACTGCTTTCATTACTTGACTGCCGCTCTCCATTTAGCTCTCTGCTGTGAGACTTGCGTCCATGAGTCGGTCTTAATGTCTCTCAGCTTCAGGTTTCTCTTGATGGTATCTTTGAACCGGAGACGGGGGCGCCCTCTCTTTCTGTAGTCAGAAGACAGTTGAGAATAGAGGATCTGCTTTGGTAGCCTGTCTGATGACATCCTCATGAGGTGTCCAGTCCACCGGAGATTCTTTTTGATCAGAAGATCTTCCATAGAGGGCAGCCCCATCCGTTCGAGTATTTCCTTATTCGTCACTTTGTCCTTCCAGGTTAGCCTCATGATTGAACGCAGATGTCGCATCATGAAGGCATGCAGCTTTTTCACCTGCTGTCTGTACACTGTCCAGGCCTCGGCTCTGTATAGTAGGGTGGATAGTACGGTTGGCAACAGTCAACTGGCTACTATCTAGTCTCATACAATTAGACATAGCTATGTACATGCATCTAATATTATTCTAGTCCAGGTGAATATTATAATAGATGTATATTATATCATTATAGTCAGTACTAAAATATGTTATTATTTCTCTTATTATTGGTATTATTTTTTGTTCCCAGCCTACCCATGCCGGGACTCCCACCTCCAGCAGGCCGGTGTTGCAGTTTCTGCGGCACACCAGTTTGCGAGGGACACATCGCTTCTGCGCATGCATCAAAATCGAACAGCATCGTCACTAACCTTATAAAGTTAATATAATATTTTTGGTAAAGATGTTTTCTGTATGTGTACCAAGCGATTTGTTTCTAGGTGGTGTGGTTTTAGAGATATTTCACTTTTGCTGTATTTTCTGTATGCAGATTGCTCACAACCATTGACAATGCCTTGAGTTTGCCGGTACGCGCAGTGCAAAACATTAGTTTTATTAAAAATTAATAGAAATCAAGAACCCTAACATTATAAATTTAATATAATCTGTTTGTTGAATATGTTTTCTGAATGTGTGCCAAGCGGTTTGTTTCTAGGAGGTGTAATTTGAGAGATATTTGACTTTTTCTGTATGAAGAGCACTCACGGCCATTGACAATGCATTTGAATGGATGTGTCCCTCGCAAACTGGTGTACCGCGGAAACTGCAACACCGGGACTCCCGCCTCCAGCAGGCCGCATATGTATATGCCCGAGCAAATACATAGCCCTACCTAAAAAGCTTAAAATGCAGAGTTTGCATGACCTAAGCGGTAGTGGCGCCAACCTCACCTAGCGGGAACCGGCCCGTAGCAATGGTGCATTCAATACATTATTAAATAATAAATAGCATGCACGATAATATATTAAATGCAAATTAATTCTCTGCCCCTTCATACTCATATAATAAATTATATATCACGCACAAATATACACACGTGTGTGTACATGTGTTCATGAGTATGCATGTACACATATACAATTGTACACATGTAAATGCATGTTCGTATATAGGTGTACATGTATATGTGTATAGACGCACACATGTATATAGCTTGGATATATCTCTATATCCTGGGCCGCGTTCAGGCTCCGTCTCGGAGGCGCCTCGGCGATGGGCATGACGTCACGCCAGTCTGAACGACAACAGCAGTTGGTCGCCTCGAAAATGGCCGCCCCCATAGGCGTCGGCCATTTGCAATGGACAAGCTGCGCTGTAATTGGATGAAACCACTGCATGTGGCATCCATTTTCGAGGCGCTTTTTGTCTCCTGAGTGAAAAGGGAGGCGTCGCCGAGACGTCGCCGAGACGCACCCTGAACGGATTTAAGCCAAAAAGCATCGCCGAGATGCCTCCGAGACGGACCCTGAACGCGGCCCTGGTGTAGGGTCGACGCAGACTCGCTTCCCCCCCCTCCTCTTTGGGGTTATGGTTGACAGCCTTGTTGCACTAGGCGGGAACTGGTCTGGCGATGGCACAGAGTCTCCCTCTGTTGTTAACTCTTACTACTATATATATATGTTCTGATCTAATTACCACCCGGACTCGACAGACGGCGCTGTCGCGCCAGGCGAGAGGTGGGCGTGCCTGTCGAGACGGGCACTGCAGGTGTGGCGGTTTCAGCTCGTTCCCGTGCTCAGCCGTGTCCCGTTGCTTCTGCGCATGCGCGGATTTCGCATCAACTCGGGTCACCCGAGTCACTTATTGGCGCATGCGCACATCTTACAAACTCGGGTCGAATAATCGAATACGCTCGGGGTGGACAATTTGTTCTTTTAAAAAAAAATAACCGATAAAAGTACAGCAAAATAGTTATTTAAAGTATTTTATGATGGCCTAGTTTACCTATATTTCCATTTCATTAATGTAAGTTATTCTTTTTTTGCACACTGCACGTGTATTTTCGACTCCACTCGCCGTGTTCTATTTGCAATTCGGATGACCCGAGTCGCCCGGGTCGTGTTCATCGATTACGGCCATGTTTACTAGATTCTGACGCATGCGCAGAAGCGAGGGACACAGCTGAGCATGGGAACGAGCTGAAACCGCCACACCGGCCTGACCAGTGCAGCGAGAGCGCACATACTTTTTTTTTTAGCAGTGTGTTCAACCGTCGCCGGTGTGGCGGTTTCAGCGTGTTCCCGTGCTCAGACGTGTCCCGTTGCTTCTGCGCATGCGCGGATTTCGCATCAACTCGGGTCACCCGAGACACTTATTGACGCATGCGCACATCCTACAAACTCGGGTAGAATAATCGAATACGCTTCTCCGCGCTCGGGTGGACAATTTTTTCTTTTTTTTTTAATAACCGATAAAACTACAGCAAAATAGGATTTAAAGTATTTTATGATGGCTTAGTTTACCTATATTTCCATTTAATTAATCTAAGTTATTCTTTTTTTGCACACGGCACGTGTATTTGTCGACTCCACTCGCCGTGTTCTATTTGAAATTCTGACGACTGGGATGACCCGAGTCGCCCGGGTAGTGTTAATCGATTACGGCCATGGTTTTTAGATTCTGACGCATGCGCAGAAGCAAGGTACACGTCTGAGCACGGGAACACGCTGAAACCGCCACACTGGCATATCACTGGCATGTGGCGAAATCTTCCGTGCGTTCAACCGTCGGCTTGGAAATAACCGGTGTTGCAGTTTCCGAGGCACACCAGTTTGCGAGGGACACATCGCTTAATTCTGCGCATGCGTCAAAATCGAACAGCATCGTCACTAACCTTATACATTTATTGTAATGTTTTTGGTAAAGATGTTTTCTACATGTGTACCATACAATTTGTTTCTAGGTGGTGTGGTTTTAGAGATATTTCACTTTTTCAGTTTTTTCTGTATGAACATTTCTCACGACCATTGACAATGCCTTGAGTTTGATGGTACGCGCAGTGCAAAACGTTAGTTTTATTCAAAACTAATAGAAATCCAGAACCTCAACCTAATCAATTTAATATAGTCTTTTTGGTAAACATGTTTTTTATATGTGTACCAAGCGATTTGTATGAAGGTTGCTCACCACCATTGACAATGCCTTGAGTTTGACGGTACGCGCAGTGCAAAACATTAGTTTTAATCAAAATTAATAGAAATCAAGAACCCTAACCTTATAAATTTAATATAATCTTTTTGGTGAAGATGTTTTCTATATGTGTACCAAGCGATTTGTTAATAGGTGGTGTGGTTTTAGAGATATTTCACTTCTTCTATATTTTCTGTATGAAGATTACTCACGACCATTGACAATACCTTGAGTTTGAGTCTATGCGCACGGCTGAGCACGGGACACGCTTGAGCACGCCACACCGGCCTGCAGTACTGTGAGTGTGGAACTTTACTAGTAGTATATGGAGTGACACATGCTTGTTATTTTGTCTGCCTAACTTGCCAGTGATATGTGGGGTGAAAATACCGGTTTTTAGCCAGCCAACAACTGTCGTCAGTTACTGTCACTGAAGACCAGCCTGCACTACTGTGAGTGCCATGGAACTTTAGCCGGCCAACAACTGTCGTCAGTTACTGTCACTGAAGAGCAGCCTGCACTACTGTGAGTGTTGAACTTTATTAGTAGTATGTGGAGTGATACATGCTTGTTATTTTGTCTGCCTAACTGACAGTGATATGCGGGTGACAGAAGCAGCTGTCAACAACTGTCGTCTATGAGTCTGCAGTACTGTGAGTGTCAGGGAACTTTACTATTGAGGTTGGAGTAACACATGCTTGTTATTTGGTCGGTCTGATACTGTCGCACGCGGTCATACGCCGGTACAGATACAGGGTTTATTTGCCACGCTCTGTCACACCTGCTCCTGCTGTCGCTGCAGCGACACGGCGTTCATTACTACAGAGGACAGCCGCCAAACCCCAATAGTACAGGAACATTAGGTTTTAGCCCAGAACAAAATAATGCCAAGCTGAATTTTTTGTTTACAAGCTCAGTTCATCTTGCTGAGTAATATATCAAAAGTCCCCTCAAATCGCACCCTTGCTTCATTCCTAAAAAAATTGTGTTATAGTTCAGGAGCATTAGCTACCAGGGCCTATATGCAGGAGTCGGTGGTATTCGGTGATAGTGAGCCGAAACGGTGGTAGCCGGGAATTTCCCGGGTAAGGGCGAAAAGTTGGATGCGCGAGTCGGTGATAGGCCTAACACCAAAGGCTTAACCGGTGGTACCTTAGCTCTGATAGATAGGAGGTATAGTGAGTTTATTAGGCCCAAATCTATTCAATGGTGTCATATTTAACAGAATTACATACGCAATAAGTGACATTTTATCAATTTAACCCTAAATTTGAACCCTCCTTAAGGCTACCGCAGCATTGGCGGCGATATTAATAGTTATATTTTCGAATCGACGAACGTACAGTAAACAAACCGCCGCCGCCGCCAGCTGAGCACACTGCATCGATCTAGAAAACCGATGCAGTGTACATGCCAGACACATGGGGTAGGCTTGTGGTACCTATAATGAAAGTGGTACGCGCTCCCGCATAGCACTTGACACAGTTCCCGACGTCGGCGATAGCTACCCGGTAATAGGCTGTACCACCAAAACCCGCTACCACCGACTCCTGCATATAGGCCCTGGGCCTATATGCAGGAGTCGGTGGTATTCGGTGATAGTGAGCCGAAACGGTGGTAGCCGGGAATTTCCCGGGTAGTGGCGAAAAGTTGGATGCGCGAGTCGGTGATAGGCCTAACACCAAAGGCTTAACCGGTGGTACCTTACCTCTGATAGATAGGAGGTATAGCGAGGCCATAGAGGGGAAGGGGACATGAGGTGGATGTGTGTGTATGTGTGTATGTGTCTGTGTGTTTCCTGACCTGACTTTACAGAGACACAGAGACAGACATACACACAGACATACATACACACACAGACATACACACACAGACATACACAGACAGACACACACAGACATACACACACACAGACATTACCACACATACATATACACACAGACAGACACACATAGATAGTCACACACAGACAGACATGCATAGACAGCACACACAGACACAGAAACACACAGACATGCACAAACCCAACATACAGAGACACACATACACCCGAGCTGACTTTGCAGAGAGAGAGACACACACCCAGACAGAGACACATAGACAGCCACACACAGACAGAGGCAGACACACACACATACATGCACACACATACATATACATACACACAGACATACACACATACAGACAGACACAGACATACACACCCATGCACACAGACACACACACACAAACAAACACACACATATATAGACACACAGACAGACATGCAGACAGCACACACAGACACATAAACACACAGACACATAAACACACATACATGCACACACCCAACATACACAGACACACATACACCCGACCTGACTTTGCAGAGAGAGAGACACACCCACACAGACAGAGACACATAGTCAGATGCACACATACAGAGGCAGACACACACACATACATACACACAGATATACACACAGACAGACATACACAGACACATAAATACAGACACACACATACATAAA
This sequence comes from Branchipolynoe longqiensis, assembly GCA_030323885.1. Lineage (NCBI taxonomy): Eukaryota > Metazoa > Annelida > Polychaeta > Phyllodocida > Polynoidae > Branchipolynoe > Branchipolynoe longqiensis. Next base: position 59,903,309 of record CM059200.1, on the reverse strand, counting down.
CACATACATCTCTGTGTGTGTGTCTGTGTGTGTGTCTCTGTGTTGTGTCTCTGTGTGTGTCTGTCTCTGTGTCTTTGTGTCTCTGTTGCTGTGTGTGTCTGTGTGTGTGTCTCTGTGTGTGTGTCTCTGTGTTTCTGTGTGTGTGTCTCTGTGTGTGTCTCTGTGTGTGTGTGTCTCTGTGTGTGTCTCTGTGTATGTGTGTGTGTCTCTGTGTATGTGTCTGTGTGTGTGTCTGTGTGTGTCTGTGTGTGTCTGTGTGTGTCTCTTTGTCAGAGACACAGAGACACAGACACACACATAGAGACACACACAGAGACACAGAGTCACACACACACAGACACATACAGAGACGGGTACAGATGCAGAGGGATTTCCCAAATCTATAAATAACTTCACGTGTAGCTATAAATATATAATCAAAGTGTTACGCGCTCCTGCTTAGCACTTGACACAGTTCCCGACGTCGGCGATAGCTACCCGGTAATAGGCTGTAACACCAAAATCCGCTACCACCGACTCCTGCATATAGGCCCAGAACAGTAAAACCCGGAAAAAAATAATGTCAAGCTAATTTTTTTAATATAAGCTTAGTGTAGTATATTAAACAAAATATCAAAAGTCCTCTAAAATCCCACCCTTGCTTCATCGCTAAAACAATTATGTTGCCCAGCAACCATCGATGCATGCTAATGGCCCAGATAATGACCTTATAAATGGACTTATTGCATTATGAACTTAACATATGCTTGTAATTAACATTCTAATTAATAAGCAAGTAAGATAATACACAGAACAACACCATACATGATTATTATACATTGGTAACCAATGGCAACAGCATACATATCAATGATTGTTCAATGAAATGCTTGAATTTTGTTCATTGCATATCGATATATATATACCAGGAAAGTTATTAGCTATGTAATCCTGATGTATGAGCGATCAACTGATCAACCAAAACTTGAATTTACTCGTCCTGGCCAGTACCAAGTTCCTCAGCCTGTGGGGCATTGCTGTATCCGATTCCCATACATTGTGAACACATTGCAGAACAAGCCATTCCTGCCTGTCTGCACCCACAACGACTCATGCATCCTGCCTTACAGTTGCAGCTTATGAGTTTTATTAGTTTCTGAGGTGCCGGTGGCAAGTGAGTAGGGAGTGGAAGCAATATGTTGTTATGAGTTTTCCATCCCCACTCAGTCAGTGAGGGATCCTTTCCCAACCATTGTTGCACCTGTAAGTAGGTCCGCAAAGAATGTTGTCGTGCAGCTGCATTGGTGGGCGGCAGAGTGGCTAGAGTGAACTTTGGCATCCACTGACTTGCCAGCAAGGTTCCTCTTATAGGCATAGTATCTGTATTCATCCAGTGTATTGAACCTTGTTCCACCATATAATTAATGCAAGAAGAAACTTTTCTCCAGCTGCTGAGACATCGGTGGGATTCGAAGTTTCCATATTGAACACTCTCATTTCCTTAGCAAGCTCGTCATTTGACATGAGCAACTGAAACACCTTTTTCTTGCCTTGTCCATACAATGCAGATGTGGTATCACACCCTGTGACGGCATGAAGAAAAAGCAAGTTGTGTTGTTTTCCCCCAACAGCTTGCTGTATCGCGGTGATATTGAATAATTTTGCCGGTTTATTGTTCATACTGGGATGAAGCATGAATAGCTTTGTATTGGTTGGTGCCCAAGCAATGAGCATGACCAACAGGTCTGTGTCAGTCCCAACCAACACAACTGTCTCCCCATTGAATGCAAGATCAAGAGCTGTAGACACGATCATCATTGTGTCAGCATCAGCTGTGGCCTGTGCAACATGTATACCAGCAAAACGGAGACCAGAAGATATAGCAAGAATAAGGTGGGATTTATTGTTTCCATTTCCAAGAAACCCTGCCTCTGTTGTCGTAGTGTGCATGCTGCCAGTGAAGATGATATCTGCGGAGAATGCCTTGCTTGGCCTGCGATTTTGTTCAACAGATTTTGTTGGAGGAGGGCCATCATATCCATCAAAGATGACTGTTGCATTTGACTGGTAGTGCTTGATAACATACCTGAGGTACATTTGACAGATTTCATCATAAGTTGCTGGATGTGGCCAAGTCACCGAGTGAAGAAGATGTCCACCATCAACAACAAAAAGAGCCTCGCCTGGCATATTATTGTCACTGGGTACCAATGATTCTAGCAGAGTAGCCAGTGCAGCCTTCGTCGATTTTCTCATTGACACATCATCAAACAATGATGGGGGTCGTGGCGCCAGTTCATACTTCAAGAAGCTGGACAACTCGGAGCTCGAGTTAATAATGCAGGCGATTCGACTGAACAGTTGCAGTGGATTAACGGTGACTTCAACATTGCAAATTTTTACAGTGTTTGTCATTGCTGCAAGCGGTTTTACTTTGTCATTCCATTGAAGTTTTATTCCTGCAAACGGTTTACCAACCATTTCCTGCATAGCTTTGAATCCATGATGTTCAGCTTCATCGCAGTTGATGGTTTTGTGTGCTACAATTCCAGTAGCAAGGGAAACCAAGGTATTATCTGGTTTGCTCACAAAGGAAGGGTGTGCTTCTAGCCATTCCAGGAGGGAGTTCAAGTCATGATTGTCTCTGGTTTGTCTTGAGGTAAGAAGCTCCTTATGCTTTGTGCTGCTCAGATGTACCTGGGTTGATGCCAGTGAATGTTTCCAGGGCATTACATAGTGGTACACACAGCGGTAGAGCAAGCACCCACTGCGCAAGTGTGCTCTCGCTGATTCCATGGCCACGGGTTAATCCTCCCGAGGTCTTGATAGCTCTCATCAGTACCTGTTCAATGGTCATGTCAGACCAAACTCCACACCAGAACTTGTCACTTCGGCGGATTGTGAAGAAACCCCTGTTTGTGAACATGTTGTATTCTTCCGAAGTCATCCTCTTTGACAATTCTGTCATTTGCTGTACATATAGATATGTGGCGATTTTGCGTAACCGTGATATAAGTGTGGTGAATGAATGAATGGATGAATGAATGGATGGATGGACAGATGGATGGGAGGATGGATGGATATGATTGGAGGATGGACGGACGGATGAACGAAAGGACGGCAGGACGAACGGACAGATTGATGGATGAAGGAAGGAATCCAGGAATTAATTCATTAGCATATATTACACACCTAATAATAAAACCATAATATAGCACTAAACAATGGACATGCATTTCAATTACGCTGGTTGCTATGCATATGTTCGGACATAGGTTGTCATTGATCAGCATCATTCACATATAGGAAACGGTTTCTAACAAGATATTGACCATTTGTACTGTTTATATTTGTTACTAATAATAACATGATCTACTACACTTTCATTGCGACATAGTTTGGACGTGGTTGCTAATATTCATGCTAGTGCTACCATACTTTGGCTGCAATGTAGCTGTTGCCATTGGTTACCATGTATAATAAATATGTATGGTGTTGTTGTATGTATTGTTGTACTTGCTTATTAATTAGATTGATAAATACAAGCAAATATTAGATTAATAATGGAATTAGTTAATCCATAAGGGCATTTTCTGGGCCATTTAGCATTCAGCTATGATTCCTAGGTAACACAATTTTTTTAGGAATGAAGCAAGGGTGGAATTTTAGGGGACTTTTGATATATTACTCAGCAAGATGAACTGAGCTTGTAAAAAAAAATTCAGCTTGACATTATTTTTTTCTGGGCTAAGACCTAATGTTCCTGTACTATTACCTAGGAATCATAGCTGGGTTGTAGTAGATTGTTCCAAGCAACTGACAAAATGTGTTAATAATTATGTTTCTGACGTCTGTAGAACGTTTTCATATACTGGGATAGATGCGTTAATTGATAGGATGTCATTATCAGACTATATAGGTGTAACGGACATCAGCAACGCTTATCGCTCTGTTTCAATACATCGCAGTTGTCGTCAGTTTCAAGGTATATTATGGAATTTTGGTAACGGCCCCAAATTCTTTCTAGACAACCATATGTCCATGGGACTTTCGTCAAGTCCATATATCTTTACACAAATAGGTGACTTTGTCAGTCGGTCGGCTACCAGACGCGGTGTTGTTTGTACAATTAATTATCTCGATGACTTTGCCTTTCTAGGCCACTCTAGACAAGTTTGTTCTAATAATTTACTAATGATTAACAAAATATTGGGACATTTGGGGTTTTTCATTAGTTATTCGAAAATAAGACCGCCATCCCAATGCACAGTATTTTTGGGTATAGAAATTGACACGGTTAACCTCCAATTACGACTACCTAAAAAAAAGTTACTCAAATTAATCAGTTCCTTGAAACCGTTTCTCAACATGCATAAAGCCACTAGACGAGAACTTGAGTGCCTAGCTGGACGGTTGTCCCATTGTGCTTCCGTTATACATGGTGGCCGGTCATTTTCTTCAAGAATTTACGACGCGATACAAACCTTAAAACTACCATATTATAGATTTCGAATTAATGCCTTATTTAAGGAGAAAATTTCCTGGTGGATAAATTTTTGTTGAAAGGTTTAATGGTTATGCCCGAGTTTTAGGGAAATTTGCTCCACTAATTTCAGTCTATTCGGACGCTTCTAATATAGGTTTTGGTGCGATACATAGTAATGACTGGGTTCTTGGCGTTTTCTCGGCCAACGCGTCATCAAACATCCATGAGGAAGTCGGCCACCACTATGCTATTCCTGACGAATTCAGTACGACTGTGCACATTAACATAAAGGAGATGAGCGCAGTAATGGCGGCAAACAAACGTTGGTGCCCATATTGGCGCGATAAATCGGTAATTTTCATTACGGATAGTACTACAGTTCGAACAGCTCTCAACTCGGGTAAATCAAAAAACCCGATTATTATGGGTTGGATAAAGGAACTTTTCTGGTGCTCGTGTTATTATAATTTTCAAATAAGTTTGGCTCAGATAGGTACAAATGTAAATAACATCTCAGACGCCTTAAGTAGATGGTCGGATTCGGCCAAACGAACCATACTTGCTGCTGATGAATCAAAATCTTTCTGTTGTAACCACCTGTTCGAGACTTAACTGGAAACGTCATCAACTTCTTTTTGCTTGCGCTTCAGGTCTACATCAGGAGATGAATGACTTACATTCACAATACTACTCACCAAATTCACGCTTTACGCGCTCAATGCAAATTAGGACTTACATGCGTTTCATGACGAGTTCGCAGGGCTTCTGAAGCCAGCCCCTTGTCCGCCACTTCAGGTGGCGTTATATATTACTTGGTTAACCAAATTTCTAAAATATAACTCTATAACTAATTATTTGAGTGGCTTAAATTATTTTCTCAAGGGGAAGGGTACCTCCCCTATTGATTATGACTCCCACTATGTGAAAACAGTCCATGGAGGCGCAAAACGTAAACTTGGTTGCTATGTTTGGCGCGCAGCACCATTACTTCCTAAACAGTTGATTACCATGTTTTCCTTTTTGACTGATTCAATTGGCCACACGTCCATAAGGGCCTCCTTACTAACGGGGTTTCGTGGTTTACTCCGTAAATGCCAACTTACTAATTCCGACTCAGTTTTGTTACGTAAAAGCTTAATTCCTATTGCTTGTGTGCCTAACTATCAGTTATGTGCTGTTTTCTGGTTAAAAAGCACGTTGCTGAGGCCCCGGTATCAGATGACGCACCGGTCTTCCAGGTCCCTGATGGCAATGCCGGTTTTTCCCCCTTAGATTATCCATCAATCCAGGCGACAATTAAGTATATGGCTGGTCGTTCTAATCTTGATCCGGATGATTACTCATCCCATTCTCTCCACAGAGGGGCGGTGCACCTTTCTAGCGATGCAAGGTGCACCCCTGGAGGAAATTAAAACATGGGGGGATTGGTCGTCCGACACCGTATTGGCCTATATGTTCTCCTCTATCGGAGTGTATCCTGGCAGATATGCGTGTCGCGACGGCCCTCGCTGACACTTGAGGGTTTGGCTGGGTGGACGCGTGCGTCCGTGGCATTTAGTCCCATCCAGATACGGTTCATTGAGGAATTGTTGGATGTCATTATCCTATTATTGTTGTTGAATAAATCCGTGTCAGCCATTACTTGTCTGGCGATGGCACAGAGTCTCTCTCTGTTGTTAACTCTTACTACTATATAATATATATATGTTCTGATCTAATTACCACCCGGACTCGCCAGACGGCGCTGTCGCGCCAGGCGAGAGGTGGGCGTGCCTGTCGAGACGGTCACTGCCGGCCCGACCAGACGAGAGCACACATACTTTTTTTTTTTTTACTTACTATGAAGTTATTACTATTTTTCTACTCGGTAGGGCGTTTAGTCCCAGCCAGATACGGTTCATTGAGGAATTGTTGGATGTCATTATCCTATTATTGTTGTTGAATAAATCCGTGTCAGCCATCATTTGTCTTCCCTTGTCTGCGCAGAACTACATATATATAGGCCGGCATATATGTGTATATATATATATGTATATATATTTGTTTATGTATATGTGCATATATATAAGTTTATATATATGTACAGGTATTATTGATTAATTTCCACATACACTCAGCTCATCCCCTTCATTCCCTACTCCCCTCCCCCTCGCCTCTCCCTCGGAGTTATGTCTGCAACCTCCCCCCCCCCCCCCCCCCCCCCCCCCCCGACCCGCACTTCTGGCTCAACTGGCACTGCCCAGAGTTGGCAACCACATCCCAGGATTGGGTGGGTGGGTTGTGGGAGAGAGTGTGGAAAGAGGATTGATTGATTGGTGGTTGCTTTACGCCGTGTCTGCAGCATAGGCCATATTCACGGCGAGAAATGTTTGTTTTTGTTCAAACCATCGCTTTTACATGTAAAAGCATACAATCACTTTTGTGTCAGTGAACACTCATGAATCTTGTATACTCACAATCATATAGTTTCTGCTCATTGGGTATACTGCTAAAACAACAACCCATCTGCCTGTGTATATATTGGACTATTGGTTTATATGATGCCATACATCATGATTTGTTTATATTCCTGGATATTTCTCATAAACTATGTGTTGAATTTTGATTCTAAAATAGCTGATTAATAGAACAGACTATGCTGTTTCCCCAGTAAAAATGACTAATTCTATGATACAAGCAACACAATGTTATGGGCAAAATAAGTTGTTTTCTCTTTATTTTAATGTAATTTCAATTGAATATAATGAACATACTATTCATGGGAGAATTGTCTTCATGTACACTGCAAAGAGCTAGTAAAGCCCATTCTAATGATATATTTTGATAGGTTCCTTGTTGAATATTTACCAAGTTATAGACTGTAACAGGTCACCTCTCTATGTTTCTATATGAAAACCGACTTGATTTTTTCCATATGCCTTGATAAACTAAGACGGCTTGAAATTCAACCTATCCTCCAAGGCACCAATATTTAAAGGCAGCAAGATGTGGAACGAACTACCATCTGCAATTATCTCGACGTAAGCCTATTGTGAGCCCAACGTAACCCAACGACGTAATGGCCTTTACGTCGAGCTACGTTAAAAGTTTTGGGTATGTCCAAAAACCTTGACGTGTGTCACTGTATCTCGACATATCTCAATGTAGGCTTAACAAACGAGTAACGTATCTCGACGTAATGGCCAAATTTCACCTACGTCGGCTTACACTACCGCATTACATCGTAGTGTGACAGGGCAATAACTCTGAACTTATGGCTAACCAATAACCGGGTACGGTAAAGTCAGGATCCGGTAAAGTCGGCTCCGGTAAAGTCGGGTCCGGTAAAGTCGGCTCCGGTAAAGTCGGGTCCGGTAAAGTCGGGTCCGGTAAAGTCGGCTCCGGTAAAGTCGGGTCCGGTAAAGTCGGGTCCGGTAAAGTCGTTGGTTTGTTTGTTTGTTTACCGACCCCCCAGCACAAAAAGTGTACATCTACTTTAATCGACACAACTTTGTCCGACACAGCTTTACCCGACCTGACTTTACCCGACCTGACATTACCTGTCGGGTCAACTCAAGTCAGGTCGGGTTGGATCAAGTCAGTTTGGGTCAAGTCGGGCAGGTGAAGTCAGTGAGGGTGAAGTCAGTGAGGGTGAAGTCGGCTTGGGTCGGGTGAAGTCGGGTCGGGTGAAGTCAGTGAGGGTGAAGTCGGGTCGGCTGAATTCAGGTCGGGTTAAGTCGGGTTGAGTGAAGTTTGGTCGGTTCAAGTCGGGTCGGTTCAAGACAGGTCGGTTCAAGTCGGGTCGGTTCAAGACGGGTCGGGTCAAGTAAAGTCGGGTCAAGTAAAGTCGGGTTAGCTAAAGCCGGATCGGGTAAAGTCGGGTCGGGTAAAGTCGGGTCGGGTAAAGTCGGGTCGGCTAAAGTCGGGTCGGCTAAAGTCGGGGCGGCTAAAGTCGGGGCGGCTAAAGTCGGGTCTGGTAAAGTCGGGTCTGGTAAAGTCGGGTCTGGTAAAGTCGGGTCCGGTAAAGTCGGGTCTGGTAAAGTTGTTGGTTTGTTTGTTTCCTGAACCCCCAGCACAAAAAGTAGACATCGGTTATTTGAGGGTCGGGTAAAGTAGAGTCGGATGTAGTCGAGTCGGATGTAGTCGAGTCGGGTAAAGTTGCGTCGGGTAGAGTAGAGTTGGGTAAAGTTGCGTCGGGTAGAGTAGAGTTGGGTAAAGTAGAGTCGGGTAAAGTAGAGTTGGGTAAAGTAGAGTTGGGTAAAGTAGAGTCGAGTAAAGTAGAGCTGGGTAAAGTATAGTCGGGTAAAGTATAGTCGGGTAAAGTAGAGTCGGGTAAAGTAGAGTCGGGTAAAGTAGAGTCAGGTAAAGTAGGGTGGGGTAAAGTAGGGTCGGGTAAAGTCGGGTCGGGTAAAGTTGGGTCGGGTAAAGTAGAGTCTGATAAAGTCGGGTCGTGTAAAGTACAGTCAGGTAAAGTACAGTCGGGTAAAGTCGAGTCTGGTAAAGTCGAGTATGGTAAAGTCGAGTATGGTAAAATCGTGTAGGGTAAAGCCAGGTCGGGTAAAGTTGAGTCTACTGAAGTCGGGACTCTCGGCCTGCCGGCGCCGGGACTCTCGGCCTGCCGGCGCCGGGCCTGCCGGCGCCGGTGTAAAGATTTCAAATTCCCCCCATATTCAAGTTCCCCCCCGCGAACTTGAAAACGTTTTCAAATTCCTCCCAGGGGAATTTGAAAACGTTTTCAAATTCCCTCCCTCGTTTTAACTTTCCCTCCCCCCATTTTGGGGGAATTTTCTTTATTTTTGTTATTTTTTGTTATTTTTCATGACAAATATTATAATATACAGAGAATAGCATAATGGAAATTATTACTAGTACAATAAAACATATTTAACCACAAATGACACAAAAAGTCTCCAAGATGGTTAAGAAAAAAAATATTATAGGTCTGAAATTTAAAACATTTTTTAAAGTTTATTAAACAATTTTAAATTCCCGGAGGGGGGAATTTGAAAATAGGGGGAGGAATCTGAAAACTGTTTTTAAGTTCCCCCCCCCCCCCCAGGAATCTGAAAACGTTTTTAATTTCCCCCGAGGGAAGTTAAAAACGTTTTCAGATTCCCGGGGGGGAACTTGGGAAGGGCGGAAGTTGAAATCGTTACACCGGGCCTCCCGGCACTGGCCTTCCCTTAAATAATATGATTGTTTGTTTGTTGTCGTTTTACATCCTAGCAACATCTAAGGTCATATTAGGACGGGTACCGACTTGACAGTGCGCACTCATGCTGACTTTCTAGTGCTGCCCCACTAAGAGACCAGGCCGCCAGCACCATGACCTGATATCCCACTCAGTCACATTATCCTGACACTGAGCCAACCAGTCCTTGCCCTGTCCTAATAATGCTGAGCGCCAGGCTAGGAAGCGACAAGTATCAAGCGACAAGTTTAAGTCATTGGTTTGACTCGACCAGGGTTCGAACCCACGACCCCAAGATCTACCAACACGGGAGACGAACGCTCTAACTCATTCGGCCATCCCGTCTGGTTAAATAATATGAATAGAAATAAAAAGTGATAACCAAAAATCAAATAAATCAAATACAATAACGTTTTTCTTAATGTTGTACCAGCAAGACAAGCCATATTTGTGGTGATAATGCATCAGAACTCTAGATCAACTGTATGACTCAGGCAGGGGGGAGCCTGGGTGGGTCTTACAATGTGGTTTAACTGGTACGATATCCTGTAACAGGGTGGACTTGTCAAGAGTGAGTGAGTCATGGTACAGTAACCACGCGGTGCCCGTCAACTATCTGAGCGAGCCGACCTAAAGTGGTCACTCAATACTCCCTGTGAGTGAAAGTATTACATGCGTCTCTGGTGATCAGATGCATAATTACAGTTAATCAGGGATGAAAGTAGTCTCCGGGAAAAAAAGCGGAAATGCGGATATTTTCCCATATGTTTAGCATTGTCAGGGAATCGCGGAAAATTTTCGGAAGTCGGGTTTCATATATATTGGTATACGCTGATCGTGCTGCGCCGTTTGAAGCATTATTAGTAGCATACACTGATATTGCTGCGGTGTTTAGAGCATTTATTAGTAGTATACGCTGATAGTGATAGTGCTGCAGCATCTGCACCATGTATTGGTATAGATCTACGCTGATGGTGCTGCAGGATTGAAAAATCCCGGAAATCCGCGGAATCGCGGAGATCTTTCATCCTTGGTTAATTATTTATTCTGCATATATATATATTGGTATGCAAAAAAAAAAAATATATCTAAATGATGTACAACAGTACCCACAGGACCTCCCCCATTTTTGTTGTTGTTGTTGTTGTTGTTGAAGATTGCATTGGCAAGTGGAAGTATATGAGTGGGCCACAGACCAGCATATACCCCCATGGTTGACTGGAGGTTCCTCTATTGTTTGGGGACCAGACGGGATGGCCGAATGAGTTAGAGCATCCATCTCCTGTGCTGGTAGATCGTGGGGTCGTGGGTTCGAGTCCCGGTCGAGTCAAACCAATGACTTTAAAATTGATACTTGTTGCTTCCTAGCCAGGCGCTCGGCATTATTAGGATAGGGCAAGGACTGGTGTGCTCAGTGTCAGGATAATGTGACTGAGTGGGATACCAGGTCATGGTGCCGGCGGCCTGGTTTCCCAGTGGGACAGCACTATAAAGTCGCCATGAGTGCGCACTGTCACAAGTCGGTACCCATCCTGATATGACCTTAGATGTTGCTAGGACGTAAAACAACAACAAACAAATCTATTGTTTGGGATGTATGGCTATACCAACACAGTACTATCATGGGCAGTTCTGTCCTGTAGCCATGTGTTGTAACAACTGAATTATTTCCTAATATTCACTGTTAATTTACTCAATCAGGTCCCAACTAAATGTCCTAGGAATATTCAGGAAATTAGATATAATTTGTTGCTTTCTAGTGATGTATTCCAATATGAAAACATCCCAAAACTCAGTGTTCCACAACCATATTTGTGAACCTGCACATTAATCCTATATGAAATTTGACCTTCGAAATTGAACCTTGAGTCGAATTAGGTAGTGTAGTAGTCCGTATATGAGCCCTACTACCACACGGTAGCGGCGGAGACTATGCTGCGCACCTACACAGTTACACTGAACTGCGCTAGGTGGCGGCAGGCTAGTCACAGGGCAAACCCCGACTGGGCTGCCCTCTACTGTGTGTGGCTAGCTCCCCCCCCCCCCCCCCCCCCCCCCCCCACCCCACCTATAGAGTCGATGTGGGATCTGGCGAGTCAGGGGGTGGGTCAGTTGACTGTTTGATGCTGGGGAGAGCAGATTGGTTCAATAAACCAAGTTCAAGCGTACTGACATTGAATCTTGGCGTTCTTCCGTGTGTGCGTGGCAGTGTGGGAGTCGGAGGGCCGTGGGCCATTACAACACTTTAACCACCATAACTCAAACGAGGTAAGCTCTCCAACCTGCTAACCCACACACTCCCATCACGCTCTACTAACTTCTACCTATTTACAATGTAACATCGTGACGGCCGGAAGACCAGTTCCTCAGAATGTATATTCTGATGAATAAACTGTTTTACCAACAAACAAACAAACAATAAATAAAAGTAATACACATGTTGCACTCGACAACTGTAGCTAACCCTCACCTGACATCATTCCACCCTCGTCTACGGATCACACAACTACACACAAACAGCGATTGGTTGGTTGTTGGAGTTTTACATCCTGGCAACATCTAAAGTCATATCAGGACGGAATACGAACAGAGAAACTAACAATGAAAAACACTGCTAGTTAGTGCTGTTGCTAGAATGGATTCGTAAAGTCGGAGCTATCAATATTAAATCATAACTCCTGTTATTTTCAGATAACCAGGGAGAATTGAGAGCACAGGTGAAAATGAAAGGCAGTTTCGCAGCTTGCGCTATCATTTTCAGCTGCACATGTTCATTCATTTTCATCTTCACTGGACTTCTTAATATATGTCTGACATCGCGCCCTCTCCAGATAAAAAGATTTGCACGCTTCAGCAAGGTCAGTATGGTAATTTACATGAGGTGTAAAGTATTTATATATATATTAGTCATGTATGTCATTCTCCTGCTCATTATTTGCTGTCTTATTCTATTATATGACTGCTCCTGTAACCTCCTTTGATATGTTCTTTTGTACTTGGGTTACTGGAGGCTGGGGTGCAGCCTGGAGAGCAGGAGGTCTGCTACCATTGCCACCGGGCGCGGTGGTCTAAATGGTAGAGCGCGGCCCTCGCGTGCGGAAGGTCGGTTCCCCGTCGAGTCAAACAAATGACTTTAAAATTGATACTTGTCGCTTCCTAGCCTGGCACTTGGCATTAATAGGATAGGCAAGGAGTGGTTAGCTTAGTGTCAGGATAATGTGACTGAGTGGGATATCAGGTCATGGTGCCAGCAGCCTGATTTCCCAGTGGGGCAGCACTTTAAATTCGCCATGAGTGTGCACTGTCACCAGTCGGTACCCATCCTGATATGACCTTAGATGTTGCTAGGATGCAAAAAAACAACAAACAAAGCTACTGTAGTAGTCCACCGTTCCACGATCTTTCACTCATCCACGCACACACAGAAGAACGCAAAGATTTAGAGACTACACTTCCACTGATTTATTACCAAACCTATCCGCTCTCTGCGGCGCCAACAGTCAAGTCCCCTAACTCGCTAGGTCCCACATCGCCTCTACAGGTGGGTGGGTGGGGGTGGGGGGATGTGCTAGCCACACACATTAGAGGGCAGCCTAGTCGGGGCCCTGCCCAGTGGCTAGCGTGCCGCCACCTAATGCAGTTCAATGTAACTATATATATATATACATATAAAACGGAGGGGTATCTATTATATTTGTTTATTATTATTGTTTGTTGACATATTGGCTTTGCGGTGTCGTGTGATCAATTGTATATAATTATTGGTTATTGACGAATCGCTAGTCGCAGTGCGAGAAATATATATACATATTTATATATACAGTAAAACCTCCCTAACCGACCACCTCCACACATCGACCACTCCCCTATATCGACCGGTTTATTTGGGTCCCAGTAACAGGGTGATTGATTGATTGATTGGTGGTTTCTTTACGCCGTGTCGGCAGCATAGGCCATATTCACGGCGAGAATTGTTTGTTTTTTTATTGAACCATCGCCTTTACATATAATGTAAAAGCATACAATCAATTATGTGTCAATAGACACTTATGAATTTTTAAAAGCTCAAAATCATATATTTAAATAAAATAGATGAAAGAATTAATTAATAAAAATTGTTTTAATGAACTTTTTGAGGTGGTACAGTCCAGCTGCCCTCAAAAAGCCTAAAATGTCTTCTTGTTTTACTTTAGTAAAATGGTCATGCATGCTGTTTGCAGTGTAGAATTGTTGGTGCAGGGCCATAAAATCAACACAGTTTAGTCAAATGTGCTTGACTGTCAGTGGGGACTGACATCCAATACATTCAGAGGGAGGGTCCCCCATGAGCAGGAAAACATGTGTTAGCCACGAGTGGCCAATATGGCAGCGGCTAAGGACCGCGTGGCAAACTCTACGAAAATGCCCCAGCTTGTGGCAACTGTCACACTCCTTGCCACGAGCCGGGCAATTCCCTTTTTGATGATTATAACCACATTTATCACATTGCCCGGGTTGTTGTCTTGCCTGTCGAAACCTCATTGACGTAGGCGGTGTCCACGGTTGTGACGGGCGCGTCATCAAACCATGGCGACGCCCGTTCGCAGAAGAAATGCTGGCCACACCCTCTTCTGAAGTAACATCGGTATTCACTAATTGCGCCGCTCTGTGTTCACTTAATCTGCACATCTGAACACATTGATCCAATGATAAATTCGGTGTTTGCAGCAGTCGATTCCGTAACATATTATCTTTGACACCACATACTAGTCTATCACACAACAAGGAATCCTCTAAATTGTCATAGCAACAATGTGTTACACACAATTTTACTTCTCGTATGTAAGCGTCAATGTTCTCACTCGTCTGGTTATATGAGTTGAATTGATATCGAATCACCGTAATGTTAGATTTACCTTCACAGTATTCATTAAATGCATCAATGAGTGGGCCGATTTTATCCTTGTTCGCTGCATCGATCTTCAAGGTCTTGTGGATCTTTTGCGCGTCCCGACCCGCCACATGAAGGAACACACAGCACTGTACCTTTTCCGACTTGGACGAAGCACCCGATGCTGTTGCATATATCTCATATGCTTGCAACCACAACCTCCATTCCATGGCCATGTTATCGTCCACATTCAAATGAGACGGGGGTTTCAATCCCGTTAACGCCATGTCGTTAAGTTCTTCCAATACATCTGACACCATGTAATGAAGTGTGAACACCTTGAGCTGCGTTATGGAACTGTTTATTTATCTTACGTCATCCCAGCATGCCCCCATACATGACGTCATCGTTACGTCATGGTTACCGCTGACACAGATACATAACACCGCCGACCCCCCACATGAGACTGTGGTGGTTTTCCCACAGGCTGTTCAACTCCATGCAATTTGTTGACGTTTTCATCCCACTCATTTTGGCATTTGGATTTGATGTGGGTGGCTATTAGTGGTTTCAGATCAGAGTGGGGTATCAGACACGGTTCAACATCATAGTTTAGAACCTCTTTCGCAGCTCGATCAGCTTGTTCATTTCCCTGGATGCCGGCATGGCGAGGCACCCAACACAAGTGGATGTCATATCCATATGTTGCTAGCTGGTTCATTTTGTAAATGACCTTTGCCATGAAAGGGTGGTCCGTTTTTAGCCCAGCAACAGCTTTCAGGCAGGAAAACGAATCGCTGTATATGACATATTTAGTGCAGTTGGATAGTTCAATGACTTCCAACGCGAGAAGGAGTGCTTGGGCTTCTGCCATAAAAATCGAGCTCTGATCGGGCATACGACCACCAAATTTCTTGTCCTGGCACACTCCCGCAGCAGCTGCCCGGCTTAGGTCTTTTGAACCATCAGTATACATGGAGAAGTGGTCTTCAAACTGGCCTTGAATCTCTGCATACAGTCGTTGATAGTCAAGTGGATGTGTCCCAGACTTCCGCAGTTCCATGAGTCGGAGGATGACCGATGGCTTCCCCAGTGACCACGGGGCATGTTCTGGGACCTGGGTATCCTCCAATACATCCAAATCCAAGTACAAAGCCTCCAAATGAGGTTTCATCTGGAGCCCAAGGGGCCGAATGAAATTTGGCTTCATACTTGGAGTCGTTGTGTGTCTCAAACACACAACTGTACACAAGATTTAATGCATTTGTTTTTAATTTAACAACATATTGCATGGCCAGTTTGGTTCTCCTAGTGTCAAGTGGTGGTTCGTTGGCTTCGACGTATAGGCTCTGAACTGCAGAGGTGCGAAAGGCACCACACGCCAGACGCAGCCCCTGGTGATGCACCGTGTCCAGCAGCCCAATATACGACTTCCTTGCGGGGCCATATAGTATGCTGCCGTAATCTAGCCGTGACTGAACTAGGGTTCGGTACATGGCAAGCAGAACATCTCTGTCCGCTCCCCACTCTGAACTGGACAGCACCCTCAGAACATCTAATGCTTTCAGTCATCGTGTTTTGAGGTACTTGATATGAGGCACGGAAGACAGCTTTGTGTCAAAAGTGAGACCCACAAATTTTGTTTCTTTCCTGCGAGTGCAGACTGGAATATGTCTGCGAGTACAGACTGGAATATGTAGTCTTGATGCGGATGCGAAAATGCCTGAGCGCCAGAAAATTCTTAATAAAATTTGGCAAGTGACCACGAAGGCCGAAAGCATGAGATCCTCCATAATGCCATGTGGCCACGTTGTGTCATAGGCTTTTTCGAGATCGAAAAAGACAGCCACAATGTGCTCCTTAAGGAAGGCGTCCCTTATGAAGGTCTCCATGCGAACCAAATGGTCAAGGGTGCTACAGCCTCGTCTGAAGCCACATTGGAGGTCGGACAACTGGTGTCCTGACTCCAGTAGCCAGACGAGGCGTTTGTTAACCATACGCTCCATGGTTTTACAGATGCAGCTTGTAGGGGCTATAGGACGATATTTGTTGGCTTCACTCTTGTCTTTACCAGGTTTGGGAATCGGTATTACTGTTGCCTCCCTCCAAGAGGCAGGGATGACACCCGACTCCCAGATGTTGTTAAAGAGTTGAAGCAACAGTCTCAGCGCAGATTTGGGGAGATGCTTAATGAATTGGTAATGGATTCCATCAGGTCCAACTGCTGTATCAGGCAAACTTTCTAGAGAACACCTCAACTCACCCATGCTGAATGGGGAGTTGTAGTGCTCCCTGCCATCAGAGGAAAAGTCCAAGAGCTTACGCTCTTGGCATTCCTTGACGGCCAGAAAGCCCGGGAGGCAGCTTGCCAAAGACAAATTTCCGGCAAAGGCGCGAGCCAATTCTTCACTTATCTCATTGAGTGATGTCAGAATGTTGCCATTGAGCTTCAAGTGCTGGACTACAGAAGAATCATCTCCCATTCGCTTGATTCTTCTGATCATCGTCCAGACTTTGCCCAACGACGAGCCCATGGTAATGCCAGAAACGAATCGTCTACAGCACTGCCTCTGCGCTTCTTTGATTGTCCTGTGAGCGCGAGCCTGCAAAATTCTAAAGAGCGCCAGCTTTTCAGCAGTCGGTCTCCTGTAGAATCTACACTGAGCTTTTTTTCATTCCTTAATAGCCCCCCTACAGCTGTAATCCAACCATGGAGGAGTCAGACGCTTGGGAGTTGCAGAAGTCTTCTGCGATCCAGCTCAGCATCTCAGTGAAGGAATCAATGTTACTGATGTCTGGAGTGAACTCCTCACGGCATAGGGTCCGGAAGGAGGGCCAGTCAGCTTGACGCAGCCGCCAGCTCCTCTCTCGCTCTACGGGAGATGCCCCTTCGCAATTAAGAATAATTGGGAAGTGGTCGCTCCCGCAGAGGTCGTGCCAGACCCTCCACGAAAAGTCCAGCACCAGCTATGGTTCAACAATGCTGAGGTCGATGGCAGAGTATGTTCTGTAGGCGGGATGCAGATATGTGCACGAACCATCGTTCAATACACACAGTGCATGACTGTCCACAATGTCCTCAATCCTCTTGCCCTTTGGGTTCCTAGTGCTCCCTCCCCACAGTGGGTTGTGGCCGTTAAAGTCACCCATAAGTAAATATGGGGGCGGTAACTGGCTCACAAGAGCATCCAATTCTTCTAAGGTGAGAATGGAGCTCGGAGGAACATAGATGGAACAGAGAGTTATAATTTTATGTAGCGTCAGATGAATAGCTACAGCCTGTAGTGTTGTGTCTAACGGCACTGGCATACATACAATATCACGTCTAACCAGGATGGAAGAGCCGCCAGCGGCCCACATCCGGTGCAAAACTCTTCAATGCTGCCCTTGAAACCTCTACAATTCCACTGAATTAGAGAACCACCTGTCACTCTCATTTTGGGCCAGTCTCAGGTGTTCTCCCCCTCTCCTTAGGTTTGGGGGAGAGATTGCGACCTTGACTAGTCGAGGCCTCTGTCCTCTCTGCTTCTTCCAGCGCCTGATTTTTGGTTTGAGATAATGACAGAGACCTTTTCGGGCCTCTGTCCTTGGGGTTTGGAGGAGGGCGCTTCAGGCCATGGCCTCCACGTCCTCATTCAAAAGATCGAAGGCATTGCTAGTGGGGACTAGCTGCTGTTCGATCGCTTTGAGCCGTCCCGAGGAACGGTCCTTTTCTACCTTTTTCTTTTCAGTTTTTAGTTGATTGATTGATTGAGCAGGGGGAGCTGGGCCGGTGGAAGCCGGCACCCTAGCGCTCAACTCAATCGACAGACCGCTGCTGCCGACAGGGGTTTGCGTCATAGTCGATTGAGTTTGTTTGTTGGTGTGTGTGTTTGTTTGTTTGTTTGTTTGGGACCTGGGTGGTGGCAGTGGGTTTCCCCCCTGCCAACCACGTCAAGTCCGTCTGACACGCGACTGCCCTTTTGGGGCCTCCAACCGTCACAGCATATGATTTTCCAGCTGTGACTGGGTTGGTAGCCTCCACCAATTTCCTCGCTTCAAGGAAGGACAAATTATTTTCAACCTTAATTTCTTGAACCCTTTTTTTCCAGTGCCCACCTTGGGCACTCCCGAGAGTACGCAAAGTGGGCCCCTTGACAATTGATGCAAGTTGTGGTCAGGTTGCATTCCTTGCTGTCATGGTCAACCTGACCACAACGAGCACATGTCAGCTTGTTCCGGCATGAGTTTTGCCCATGCCTGAATCGCTGACACTGTAAACGTAAAGGGTTTGGAACATAAGGGTCAACTGTAATAATAAGGTATCTGGCCTTAACTGACTGTGGAGGGGCGGGGCGGCTGAAAGTAAGGATGAAAGTATTCGTCGGAATAAAGTCATTGTTCCGTTGAATACTTATCCTCCTCACTGCCGTAACGCCCTGTGATGATAAGTTTTCACAAATCTCATCATCACTCACTCCCAAGTCTCGCGACTGGACCACTCCTAAATCTTTTCACCGATTTTGGCTCGCCTGCCAAGCCGACGAGCCCTTTTAATATGGCAAAAGGTGACACTTTAGCCAAGGTCCCCTCATCGCTTGATGCAATGATAAGGAACCTTGGCTAGGACTCTGCTATTACTTTCGATCTTTTGCTGTTTTTTGTGTTTTTTCGCAGATTCTTCCTCGGATTGCAAGGAGTCTGACTCCAAATTTCTTTTATAGAGGTTGTTGGGTTTGGGTTTTTTAGTATCCATATTATGTAGAAAGTGTTCATTATCCTCCCTCCCCACCCACCACGGAGCCCTAAAAATGGGGTGTGCAGCGCTGCGGTAACCAGCAGATACACACCAGGGATACAAGGATAGTATACTCCAGTATGGTTGCAAAAGCATTAACCGATACCAGATTGACCCTAGCCACCGCCTTCTAGGGGTAGGGAAGAATTTTCTAGGTAAATATTATATGATATATACATATAATTAGTGATGCAAATAGGGTCATTCTTCATAATTTTACTCCCAAGGCTTGGCATGACCAGCCGATTGATTTGACCGGGCCAGTCCAATCCCTCGTCTAGGTGAAGTCGGGGCCAAAGTGCAGTGTTGTTCCACAAGGAGCCTTGGCCCCTTGCAGTCCTCATGCACCAGGATCCCTTCCTCCACCGACACGAGCTGTGACTCAGGGCAAACGAGTCGCCCCATTTGTCGCCTTTTACGATCTTCAAGGGGGTGCAAGGGAACTATTCTACCCCTGTTACCCATGGGGGTCTGTCTCTCCAACCTGACTAATACCATTGTTCATGTTGCGCACGTGGGCAGACGGCATTCGTTACTAAGGATGCACAAGGCGCTCCCTGTAGTGTTAGAAAAGAATGATCAATGGCGCCCATCGAGCCTTAAAGACATGCAAACTTTATGACGAATAACTAAGACGTTATCACTTCGGTCTTAGTTTTGAAATTGATAACACATACTTCTTCAGGCTGTTTAATTTGCCATCCCACCCACCTCAGTTTTTAAGACTAGACAGGTAGGGTTAAGTGCCTTTGTAACATAATATCTATACCTGAAATGACTAAACTTGACTAAAACTGAAAAATAAATGGCACCTTGGTCGTAATGCTTGCATTGCGTTTGATTCATGGTGGAGGAGGAATACCCCCCCTGTCTTCCGCCCGTGCCCCGCTCATGCTTGAGCACCTCGCGGCCGTCCTCGCCTACCTGCCCGCCACCGGCCCCTCGGCTGACGTCCCTCGGGCGGCCCTCCTCCTCGGGTACTACGGCATGCTGAGGCAATCCACTCTGCTCTCGCCCGGTCCCGATGGGTGGGGGGGCCTGCACACCCTCACACACGATGATGTCTCTCTGAGTGGTCGCCCTCTTCATCCCGGCCTCCCCCTCTCCCGGCTCTGCCCCGTCGCTGCCTGAAACACCGCCGTCGCCCTGGTCTCGGCTGCGCCTGCCAACCCGGCTATCATCATGCCCTCGGGCTGGCCACTGGACCCTCGGACGCTCACGGCCATCCTCCGCGGCGCCCTCCGGGCCGTCCCCGTGTCGGCCCCACCAGACACCTTCACGCTCCACAGCCTCTGGCGAGGCGCCGCCCAGGCCTCCAGTGTGCCGCGGCCCCGTTTCCCTACATCGTGGCGCAGGGCTCCTGGACGTCGCAGGCGGTGCATGCCTAGCTGTCCCGCCTTGCCCCTTTGGCGCCCCTTGCCCCCTCTCCTCCTTTTGGTCAAGGGCTCTTCGGAGCCCCCTCTCCCTCCCCCGGACTCTCGCCATGCACGCTGCCTTGTTCCTTGATCATTTTGTTCCTCATTGCATTGCCTTGTTTACATTCTACCTTATTCACGTGACTATCCTCTGTATTATCCTGTAATGTCTCATCGCACTATTGAATAAAGTGCTCTTTTTTCCACCCCCGCCTCCTCTTCCTTCTTCGTCTCGTATCGGTCATAATGCTTGCATTGCGTTTGATTCGCAGCGGAGGAGGAGTACCCCCCACCCCATCTTGCTCCCGTGACCGTTGACTATTACATCACCCCCCCCCCCCCCCCCCCCCCCCAGTCCCGCCCTTATAACCAGGGCCCGGAGCTGCCTCCAGCCACTCTGCCTCCAGCTCTCCTCCCGTCAAGCTATCCTTATAAATACTTGTCTGTCTCATGTGCTTTAATTATAGCAATATTCTAACTCCCTAATCCGACCAATTCCGTAAATGGACCACTTAAAGTCGGTCCCAAGGGCGGTCGATTTAGAGAGGTTTGACCTGTTAGAGTCAAACCAATGACTTAAAATTTGATACTTGTCGCTTCCTAGCCGGCGCTTGGCATTATTAGGATAGGGCAAGGACTGGTTGGCTCAGTGTCAGGATAATGTGACTGAGTGGGATATCAGGTCATGGTGGCAGCCTGGTCTTCCAGTGGGGCAGCACTATAAAGTCATCATGAGTGCACACTGTCACAAGTTGGTACCCGTCCTGATATGACCTTAGATGATGCTAGGACGTAAAGCGACAAGTATCAATTTTTAAGTCATTGGTTTGACTCAAATAGGATTCGAACCCACAAACTCATGGGTTCGGCTCTCCCGATCTCCCAAAACAGGAGACGGACGCTCTGCTCATTTGGCTACCCGGTCTGGTAAATAAAAAGTTCTAGAGATACCACTTAAAGTTGCATAGTCTGATTGTTTTGAGTTTCTGTCATTTTTGTGAGATAAATATATTTTATTGATCATTATTATCTACATTACGTCAGTTTGAAGTAACTTTTATTTTAAATGGTTAACTTTTGAGATATTTCAGGTGCAAACATGTCAAATTAGTTTTGGCAAGCACGCCAAAACTCTGACACCATAGGCTTCTGCAGTAAGACTAAGAGGTTCTATTACATTGACTCAGTAGTCCCTTCTATGTGCTGGCAAATGTTTAATAAGTGCATCAGCATCTAAGTTATATATGTAGAATCATATGTAGATAATTGATTTGGTTAAAAAAATTTGATGCTTCAACTGACTATGCACCTTTAAACACGGTATTTATAAAAGGTCTTATAGATGATTTCCACCATCAACAAGCCCTCTGATGACATTGGTAAGAGTTAAAGGTGTGGGTCACAGCTCACTGTGCAACATGATCCATGAAAAAGGTCTTATAGAGGATTTCCACCACCAACACGCCCTCCGATGGCAATGGCAAGAACTAATGTTGTCGGTAGCAGCTTACTGTTCAGCATTTTTTTTGTACAAATCTTAGTTGATTCACCATGGAAATTTCAATCGCGAACAATTTGGTATTCCTCATTCCACTGCTCCTTGCCGTATCCTAGCAATGCCGAGTGCCAGGCTAGGTAGCAACAGGTATAAACCTTAAAGTCATCCGTTTGACTCAACCAGGATTCGAACCAGGCGGTTAAAATCCCACAACCTAGCAAAACGGGTGGCAGGCTCTGTGGGAAAAGGTCAATTGTCACTAAGCGGCATCAGTATGTGAGTATGTCGAATTACCTTGGCTGCGATTGCCTATCTTTGATGGGTATCCCAGGATATGAACGTCGTGACCGGGCTGCAAAAAGCGCTCTGAACTCTTGACACTACACCATGTCTGATACCCCACTCTGATCTGAGACCACTCGTTTTCATTCACATAAAATCTTTATGGCAGCATGAGTGGGATGAAAACACAAATAACAACTTACACAAAATCGTCCCATCTGTTGGAAAACCACCACAGACTCATGTGGGACGTCGGCGAGACCAAGTGGTCCTTAGCTGCTGCCGCATTGGCCACTCGTGGCTTACACACCCTTTTCTGCTCAAGGAGTACTCTCCCACTGAATGCATTGGGTGCTCAAACACATTTGATTAAACTGCGTAGATTTGATGGCCTCGCACCAACAATCTTATAATGCAAACACCATGCGTGATCTTTTGATTGATGTAAAACAAGAAGCGATCCTAGCCTTCTTGAGGGAGGCCGGACCATATCACCTTGGATAGTTCATTAAAACAATTTTCACTAATTCAAGAAGAACAATATTGTAGTGGTCTGCACTGACCTCTCAGGCAAGTAACCACATAGACAGGTAGGCGTGGGGAGTGTATTGATATCAGGGAGCCTAGGTGGTGTAATGGTTAGCACACTGGCCCGGAATGCAAAGAGATGTGGGTTCGAGTCCCGCTCTAGGCGCAGTATTTCCCATTTTCATCACCCCATGACACTGGTTGCCGTGATCAGGATCCTGTACAAGCTTTGCGCTGTATGGTTGTTGAACCTACCCTGTGTATGTATGTGTTAGTGCATTGCCTGTATGTATGTAATTGTAAGCATTACAAGACTTACAATTCCAGGGGACGAGTGTAGTGGTCTGCACTGACCTCTCAGGCAAGTAACCACATAGACAGGTAGGCGTGGGGAGTGTATTGATATCAGGGAGCCTAGGTGGTGTAATGGTTAGCACACTGGCCCGGAATCAAAGAGATGTGGGTTCGAGTCCCGCTCTAGGCGCAGTATTTCCCATTTTCATCACCCCCATGACAATATCTTCAACTTTTATCTAGAATTTTACTTGCCCTCAAATTTGTTGTAATTGCGAACCCTGCACTTCAAAAGTACCTTTTGACACATAGTGGATTGTGGGCCTTTAATTCTAATAATGCAGGGCAGGGGCGTTAAACTCCCTGAGGTATTGCAATACCTGCATACCACCTGCCTTGTGGTACAGGTTCTTGACAGAACCGAAGGCTAAGGGAGCAAACCCTAAACAGAAAACCATGTCACTGTGGCAGCATTAAGGGCGGTTGATGTATGGAACTCCCAACATCTCGCGACCAGCCACTGCAGGGACAAATAGTTTTGCGCCTGTCTTGACATGTTCTTGCCGGTGTGAAACTTCTATTTGCTCCCCGAGAGAGTGCCGCTGGTAACTTGCAAAAGCCAGCAGCACTTCAACACTTTTGCAGGCAGCTTTCATGAAATGTACAACCGCACAAAGGAGAGCGGCAGTCAAGTAATGAAAGCAGTCTTTGTCGCATCGCGACCGACAGCATGATGAATTCTAATAATACAACAGAATAAGATTTGAACACTTCTTGCTGTGTTTATGGCCTTTGCTGCCGACATGGCTAACTAACTATCTTGATGGGCATGACTGTACATAATATGCTTCTTTTCTTCTTTTTAATCACCAGGAGAATGACCATACACGATATAATGCCAGTGGGATCCGATTACCGCCAATGTACATAACACTCGCTGACGGGATGAATACCATAACTGATCAGGCATTTGAAAGGTAAATTAAACAAACTATGTCCTGACCTCTCAGGCAAGGATCCACATACACAGGTGGGCATGGATAGGGTGATTGCATCAGGGAACCTAGGTAGTGTAGTGGTTAGCACGCCCACCGTGGAGAATCGGGGTAGAATAGCTCCCCTGCACCCCCTTGCAGATCATAAAAAGGGACAAAAAGAGGGCGACTGGTTTGCCATGAAGTATTTACACAACAAATTATTTATATGGTATATATATGGATATGCGGGTATTTCAGTACCTCTGACACCTTAGGTGCTCAAATATCTCAGGGAGTTTGACCCTTGCAAAGTTGTAAACCACTGCTTTGTGGTACACGTTCTTGATAGAACCAAAGTATAGTATTTCTGTATGCTCGGCCGTCATGAACACCAGATAACACCATAAACTCTTCCCCTTCATTTCACCTGTGATGCCTTCCTTAAACAACCCTTAAACAAACTCATAAACAAACTCATAAGGAAGAAAGGAAAGACAAGTCACAAAGATTGACAGTGAAGATGTTGTGCTTTAATGGCATCAACTCCCGTTCACCTAGTAGTGACCTATCACCCTGACCCCTTACCTGTTGCCCACACAGAGTCTCATTACCTGTTCAGTATGTCTAGGAACCAGTGCCTACAGCCCATTGAACCGAAGTCCCCTGGTTGTTGCACCCAGCTCAATTTGGATATATGAAATTTGGTAGCATCAGACAGAGTGTCTGGGGGTCCTGCTCTAGAGTAGGCGTGTCTCACTCAAGAGCCAGGAGTAGAGTGATCTCTCCAGTGTGTCTGGAGTAGCTTCTTGAATAATTAATTACAATGAGACTAGTGTGATCAGGTGGTCAAGGGAGTCAGGTGACTGGACCTCCCACAGCCAGCCAATCAGACACCCCTGTACAGACTGGTCAGTGCAATGCCCTAATATGGGGAGCTGCCACCCAACCCAGCCTGCAGGGTGTGGCCCTCAGGAATGTGGAATGGCTGGTGTGCTTGGCGATAGGTCTGGTAGTGACAGGTAGTTGCAGACAGTTACAAATATATATATATATATATTAAAAATATCCTTTTTCTCCAATTGCATTCTTTATGGATGCATAGAGGAACATTTCACCAAACATGAACTGTATCTTATATAGGAACATCTCTTCATAATCTTAGGCATCATGTATGAACATATATTTCACATAGCTTATATCATGTCATAATGTGAGTGGGGCACCATTGCTTTTAGATTACATAACCTTGTCCCCACTCCATTGCCCCAGAATAATAATGCTCTCTGCCAATATATAATTCCGAACGGAAAATCCGTATATTTTTACAAAAGGCTAAGGGAGCAAACCCTAACAGAAAACCATGTTACCATGGCAGCCTTAAGGGTGGTGATGAAAGGAACTCCCAACATCTCCCGACCAGCCACTGCAGGGACAAATAGTTTGCGCCTGTCTTGACATGTTCTTGTCGGTGTGAGACCTCTATTTGCTCCCCGAGAGAGTACTGCTAGTGACTTGCCAAAGCCAACAGCGCTTCAACAATTTCCAAGCAGCTTTTATGAAATGTTATACAACGCAGCTAACATATTTCTTGGCAAGCCAGACCAATACTGGTTTAAGCCCAAAGTCCAGGAGCTACAGAATCTTATGAGTAGAAGAGACAAAGCCCACCAGAGAGTGTTGCAGACCAGGAGCACCGGATCCACCACTGCAGTGGACAAAGATGCCTGCAGACTGCAACAAAAATGACCAGACGGGGTGGCCGAGTGGGTTGGAGCGTCCGTCTCCCGTGCTGGTAGATCGTGGGGTCGTGGGTTCGAGTCCCGGTCGAGTCAAACCAATGACTTTAAAATTGATACTTGTCGCTTCCTAGCCAGGCGCTCGGCATTATTAGGATAGGGCAAGGACTGGTGTGCTCAGTGTCAGGATAATGTGACTGAGTGGGATATCAGGTCATGGTGCCGGCGGCCTGATTTCCCAGTGGGACAGCACTATAAAGTTGCCATGAGTGCACACTGTCACAAGTCGGTACCCGTCCTGATATGACCTTAGATGTTGCTAGGACGTAAAACAACAACAAACAAACAAACAAAGCAACAAAAATGCATCGTTCCCTGAAGTCAGACTGGTGGGAAATCAAGGCAGAGGGGCTGCAAAGAGCCGCATATAAAAACAACATAAAGGGCTTCTACAGTGGACTGAAGGATGTGTGGGGACCCAAGAAGAAAGGACGTGTTCACCTGAAATCATCGGATGGAACGGAAACCTTCTCCCACAGCAAGAGCGTTGTGGCAAGTTGGGGTGAACACTTCCAGAAGCTACTCAAAATCCCTGGTGACATTGAACATGATGCACTAGAAAACATCCAGCAGCACGTTACCAACACATGCCTCCATGAGGCTCCAACCATAAGAAGTATAGAGAGGACCGATATGGTTCCATATTATGTAATCACTCTGCGTCAGAGGTCCGATGCGAGACAATGACCTAACTGACCCCTGTGTGGAGGGACAGTGACCTTAAATGACCCATTGCTTTTTTGCAGGATGGCCATATGGTTCCATATTATGTAATCGCTCTGCGTCAGAGGTCCGATGCGAGACAATGACCTAACTGACCCCTGTGTGGAGGGACAGTGACCTTAAATGACCCATTTCTTTTTTGCAGGATGGCCATCTGTTTTACGTTGAACTCATTTGACCTTCGCTTGCAGGATGGCCATCTGTTTTAGGTTGAACTCATTTGACCTTCGCTTGCAGGATGGCCATCTGTTTTTGGTTGAACTCATTTGACCTTTTTGACTGGATTGATGACGTCACCGTTCTACCTTGCAGGATGGATATCTGTTTTTGGTTGAACTCATTTGACCTTTTTGACTGGATTGATGATGTCACTGTTCCAGTCAATCTCCAGCTAATGGGCCTGTCACACTATGACGTATGGCATAAGCGCATGGCGGCGTATCAGTTTTCGTCGCATATGCCATCATACACTACGTATAAACTAAGCATACGTCGTATAAGCCCGGCGTATCACGTTATATGCCGTCGTACGTCCGTCTGTCCGTCCGAAAATCTTTGTTGCATGCTCAAAATTTTCAGCGTATGGCAGCGTATGAGCCATACGCTGCTCATACGCTATGCATACGCCAGTATACGTTACATATAGGTTAGGGATACGCCGGTATACATTAGGCGTATGCTGAAATCACGCCTTTGGCATATGTAGCGTATGCCTAGCCTAAATGTAACGTATTTGAGCGTACTCCTAGCATATTCTCAGCGTGTACAAAGCGTATATTCAGCGTATGCCCGGCGTATGCTCTCAGTATATAAAGGCGCCGCAAGGGAGGGAGAGAGGGGAAGGACCGGGCGTATACGGCGTATGCATGGCGTATGACGGCGTATACGTAGCATATGATGGCGTATGTGCTGAAAACTGATACGTACTCACACGCTACTCATACGCTACGCATATGCTCATATCAGTGCACAAAGGTCAACATACAATCATACATCGTTCTGCAATGGTTTTAGTTTTTTTGCAGTACGTTATCTATACGCCGCCGCTATACGCCGTAATGTGACAGCCCATAACCATCTGATCGGTTTATTTCATTATTTTTATTGATCTACAGTATGCTTGCAGGATGGACATCTGGACACCTGACAAGAGAAACTTGGAGTCGGACTCCTCCTCACAATCCGAGGAAAGAGTCTGGAAAAAACACCATCATCATCATCATCATCATCATCATGCTGTCGGTCGCGATGTGACAAAGACTGCCTTCATTACTTGACTGCCACTCTCCATTTAGCTCTCTGCTGTGAGAGTTGCATCCATGAGTCGGTCTTAATGTCTCTCAGCTTCAGGTTTCTCTTGATGGTATCCTTCAACTGGATGGTATCCTTCAACAGTCCCACCCAAGCCCACCAAATACATTAAAACTATATATTTGCACCTGCTTGCCAACAACCCATTCTATATGAAAATGTTCATGGCAACAGTCATCATCATGCTGTCGGTCATGATGCGACAAAGACTGCTTTCATTACTTGACTGCCGCTCTCCATTTAGCTCTCTGCTGTGAGACTTGCGTCCATGAGTCGGTCTTAATGTCTCTCAGCTTCAGGTTTCTCTTGATGGTATCTTTGAACCGGAGACGCGCCCTCTCTTTCTGTAGCCAGAAGACAGTTGAGAATAGAGGATCTGCTTTGGTAGCCTGTCTGATGACATCCTCATGAGGTGTCCAGTCCACCGGAGATTCTTTTTGATCAGAAGATCTTCCATAGAGGGCAGCCCCGTTCGTTCGAGTATTTCCTTATTTGTCACTTTGTCCTTCCAGGTTAACCTCATGATTGAACGCAGATGTCGCATCATGAAGGTATGCAGCTTTTTCACCTGTCGTCTGTACACTTTCCAGGCCTTGGCTCCATATAGTAGGGTGGATAGCACGATTGCACGGTAGATCTTACCTTTGACCAAAATGGACACATGGTGGTTGTTCCAGAGTCTCTGGCGTAGTCGGCCGAAAGAAAAAGTCGACCAAAGGTACTAACGGAAGAATCTTGGCCAAGGTTCCTTATTATTGCATGAAGCAATGAGGGGGTCTTGGCAAAACTGTCCCCATTCGCCATTTTGAAAGTGTTTGTCGGTATGGCTGGTGAGCCAAAATTGGTTAAAAAGTTGAGAAGTGGATGTTTGTTGGTGGAGGT
The DNA here is from genome assembly GCA_030323885.1 of Branchipolynoe longqiensis. NCBI lineage: Eukaryota > Metazoa > Annelida > Polychaeta > Phyllodocida > Polynoidae > Branchipolynoe > Branchipolynoe longqiensis. The sequence goes on along the minus strand of CM059200.1, from coordinate 59,874,321 downwards.
CTTGGCGGAGAGTCACTCTAAGTGTCTTCTCAAGTCCAAGAGCTTCTGTAAAATACCCGTTATCGTGACTGCCCACTCCACACTAAACTACTCCAGGGGAGTGATCAAGTCGCGAGACTTGGAGGGAGTGAGTGATGATGACATTTGTGAAAACTTAACATCATAGGACATTACGTCAGTGAGGAGGATAAATATTCAACGGAATACTGGTTGGGTGGTTGTTGGAGTTTTACATCCTGGCAACATCTAAAGTCCTATCAAAGCAAAGTCTTAGAAGTTAGAGGGTATACCTGCTAGGTATGATACATTCAGAAGGTAAACTTTAAACTTAAAATAAAAAAACTAATGACCACTAACACAGCAAGGTGAAGACATTCAGAGAAAGTAACTATTGGTAACCCAACAACTATCCGATTGTAGAACAAACACACTCAAAGAGGTTTGGGGGATGTGGGAGAATGCTTACAAATAGAGAAAGAATGCAGGAAGTAGATAGCTACATAACTGAAAGTGATAAAAACAAGGGGAGTCACAAGACTATTACTGTCTAACGGTGAAAACAAGTCATTAGACTTAACCATTACGGCAGCATAAATACACACATCACAAAAAGAAATAATTATCAGGATGGGTACCGACTTGTGACAGTATGCACTCATGGTGACTTTATAGTGCTGCCCCACTGGGAGACCAGGCTGTCAGCACCAAGACCTGATATCCCACTCAGTCACATTATCCTAACACTGAGCCAACCAGTCCTTGCTCTGCCGATTCGGCCACCGCGCACGGTGCCAGCAATAGACCTAACCCTTTGTAGTCCATCACTTTTTTTCATCGATTTCTCCTGGAAAGTTGATTCAGACCCCTGCCGGAGTGACCACGTTCCTACTTTTTTTGAGAATAATGGACCACCATCCCATGAAGGGGTTCAGAGATGGAAGTTGGCGGAGGCAAACTGGGACCAGTTTTAGCGTCTGTGCCGCACTATGCTGCAGCAACAGATCATGACGGATGCTGACGATCCCAAGCCTCTCTTTGCTTCCATCCAGATGAGACCATACCTTTGTTTAATAACAACTTAAAAAATATAGTAAAAGAGTGAAATAGGGCCTTGATGAGGTTCAAACGAGAACCAAATCAAGGAAAACCTTAAGGGGTTCTCACATTATGACGCATCGCGCCAACGTACGCCGGCGTATATGATTTTTGGCAGCTATGCCGGGATATGTCATTATGCATTATGCGTGTGTTTGTATAGGTGCTCATTGGTATACATCAATGTTCGTCGAGATACGGCATTGCGCGTCAGGGGGTCGGCAAAGTTTAGTGCATAAACAACACTTTCGACGTACGACAATGTTCGACGTGTAGATTTTACGTTAGCCATACGCTATGTCAAAGACCCTATAATACTAAGACGGCTCACTCCCTATCTCTCCCATGGTAATGTCAATTTCACAGTGCCACCTTGTGGTGGGTTTGATCAGCCGGCTGCTGGTTGGTGTTTCACATGTAAGCACCTACAATTATATTATACATGAGATAGGTAAGTATGAATACACATCAATATGAAATTGCTATGAATAAATACACATCATCATCAGCATCGCCATCATCACACATCTTTCACATTCATATATACATATAATATAGCACCTGTTTAACCAAGAGAACAGCCAGCGCACCAAGTGGTGGGTTTGATCATTTTGATTCCACAGTACAGGCTGAGTGAGCCGTCTTAGTATTATAGGGTCTTTGGCTATGTATACTTTAGGCGTACTTCGATGTACGTTAGACATACGTTAGAAAACATTGTTCACTACATTCCAGCTAACCCCAAGTGACCAAGCGACAGCTGGATTTGAATTTCATTAAAGCTGCTACAGTATACTGGTATATCAGGCGTACATTAGTAAGATTATCAAACATCCGCATACACACAGAAAATTACCCAGAGTGCATGAAAAACTACAAACCTCTCTCCTGAAGACATTTTTATTTGTTTTATTTGTTGTCTTTCAATTTCAATGTGGTGGATTGGAGATGATATCGTATTTAGATTATTTTGTTGTTCATTAGTCAGCTAGATTCGATGTTTCAACCTCACGTTCCAACTAACCCCACTCTCCCCTATTGACTTGTGACTCATGGACATTTTATAGTGCTGCCCCAATGGGAGATCAGGCCACCAGCACCATGACCTGATATCCCACTCAGTCACATTATTCTGACACTGAGCCAACCCGTACTTGCCCTATCCTATTAATGCCCAGCGCCAGGCTAGGAAGCGACAAGTATCAAGTTTTAAGTCATTGTGTAAAATATTCTGATATTTGGCAAGGGGGGAATCCAAATGTTCTATTACTGATCAGTGTACATGGTGTGAACAGGTGTGAACAGGTGTGAACAGGCCCAACCATGGATGAGATGGCTAGAGCAATCGCCAGCCTGAAAGATGGCAAAGCATCTGGGGGTGATGGAATTCCTGCTGAAGTATGGAAGCACGGAGGAGACAATCTGTTCAACAGACTGCACCAACTAATCACCAATGCCTGGGAGAAGGGTTCTGTACCCCAAGCATGGAAGGATGCCAGCATTGTAACCATCTACAAGAAATGTGATCGAACAGCCTGGGAACTATAGAGGAATCTCTCTTCTTTCCATAGCAGGCAAGATCTTTGCCAGGATCCTCCTCAACAGACTATCTATTCACATAACACCTGATGTAGTTCCGGAGTCACAGTGTGGCTTCAGAGGTAACCGGAGCACCGTGGATATGATATTTTGTCTCCGACACCTACAAGAAAAGTGCATTGAGCAGGACCGACCACTGTACATGGTATTTGTCGATTTAACTAAGGCGTTTGATACAGTCGGGAGGACCGGGCTATGGCAGCTACTGAGGAAGTATGGATGCCCAGAGAAGTTCAGAACTATGATCGAGGCTCTACATACAGGAATGATGGCAAACGTTAGTGTTGGAGGGGAAGTCTCTGAATCGTTCGGGGTTACCAATGGGGTCAAGCAAGGTTGTGTACTGGCCCCCACGCTCTTCTCCATCTTCCTATCAGCAATGCTCGACGAGGCTTTCCAAGACATGGGGGATGGCATCTATATACAGTGCAGACAGAGCGCTGACCTATTCAATGATGTTCTTGGTCTCCCTCTCCCTCTACTGCCATTCACCTTCCCTTCCAACAATGTATGGTATATTGAACTCTGATGAATGATGTGGCCAAAATAAATAAGTTTCTTTGTCTGTATAGTGGCAAACAATCATTTCTTATTTTAAATTTTTCTGAGAACTTCTTTGTTGGTGATCTTTGTCCATGATATTTTCATCATCCTTCAATAAGTCCACATCTCAAATGCTGCTAAACGTTTGTACATTTTCTTAGAGATTGTCAATGTCTCAGCCCCATACATTAGAGTAGTTCAAGGATACCATCAAGAGAAACCTGAAGCTGAGAGACATTAAGACCGAATCATGGACATCACTCTCTCAGCAGAGAGCTAAATGGAGAGCGGCAGTCAAGTAATGAAAGCAGTCTTTGTCGCATCGCGACCGACAGCATGATGATGATGATGTACATGAACAGGTGCATATATGAGCCTGTCTCAAAAGGTAATAGCTCTTCTTTTTGTTGTCCATTGTAACGATTGACACAAAACAGCACAGAAACGGTTACACTGAAAACACAAGGACATTTGCTTCAAATCAATATGTATTCTATTGGGATTATGAAACACCATGTAAAAAACAAATCAGTTTATCCTGAGCAAATGCATAAGCAGATAGTATGTTGCTCGTTACAATGGACAAAGTTTTGTCCCATTTTGCTTAGCACCTTTTGAGACAGTCTCATATATATATAGTGGGATGTAAATAGACATAGTGGTGCTGGCAGGTCTGGGTGTGATTGCACTCAGGGCCTAGCCCTTCTACTGGGGTAAGGGTCACCACACTAAAAAGGTCAAGGTTGGTAGTGGCCATAGGGCCATACAGCTACTGCTGGTGAGTAGGCCACTGGTATCCCTGGAGACCAGGAATGCTGGATCCCTATTGGTAGGACCAAGAATGCTCAATTCCCATTGGGGGAAGGAGGTGGTGTGATACTCTACAATGAACCCATGTAACTATATAAGCAATAAACGAGAGGGCTGGACTCTCTTCTCTTCTATTATACTTTACTCTCTTCCTTTCTCTGTATTGTTTTCCTCATAGCCTACATACACAGCCACAGATCCGAGCATTAAATTCTACAATTGGTTTGACTTGACCAGGGTTCGAACCCCCAAACTCATGGGTTCGGATCTCCCAAAACAGGAGACGGGCGCTCAACTCTATAGCTAAAGTAGCACAACCTGATGGTTTTGACTTTCTGCAATATTTCAGAAACTAGTTAAAAGCGGGGGCGGGGGGCACATGGAAGCATCATCGTGCCTAGGGCGGGACTAAAACCCACGTTTCTGCCATTCTAGAGTTTTGGTTTTAACCATTGAGCTACCTAGGCTCCCTGATGCAATCACTATACCCATGACTACTTGTGTATGTGGCATTTCACCTGGGGAGGTCAGTGCACCTGACTACATAAATATCATTATAAATATTATAAATATTGTAGCAGTCTGCAATGACCTTTCAGGTAAGGAACCACATAGACAGGTACTGATGTAGGCGTAGGTATGGAGGTGATATCAGGGAGCCTAGGTGGTGTAATAGTTAGCACACTGGTCCAGAATGCAAGAGATGTGGGTTCGATTCTCACAGCCGCTCCAGGCACAATATTTCCCATTTTCATCACCCTCCCCCCTTTGACACTGGTTGCCGTGACCATGATCCTGGACAAGCTACACATTGTATGGTTGTTGAACCTACCCTGTGTATGTATATCAGTAAGTTCATTGCCTGTATGTATGTTATTGTAAGCATTACATGGCCATTTAAAAGGCTTACAATTCCAGGGGACAAAAGTAAGATATTTACATCTCACTCAGAGATGTAAATATCTGAAAGCATGTGACATAAATGTCACCGAATAGAATAATGATATGTTGAACATTAGAGGCTTGTAATGGCTACTCCAAACAGGCTGCCATCAGTGACTCAGCCAGGCTGCATGAAACCTGGCAGGAGTTGGTCCTGAACCCCCATGTCTTTTGTGTGGCAGTGATTGTTTGTCAATGTGCTCTAGAGGCGTCGTTAAATGAAACAAGCTTTACCTTTTTTTTGGTAATCTTTCCCCTTCTGAGCAAACTCGCTTGTTGGGTATTTCCTGGTTTCTTCCTGGCAAGATCTCAAACCCTCTGTTTGTAATTTCTAGAGCTTAAATTAAAATTGTATTCAATGGTTCTTTCCCAAAATTTCTTTTTTTCAGTTACCTTCAACTACCGCAGATCATTTGCGAAAAGTCTGTGCGGGTTGGCAAAGCTGAAGATGGTGGCTGGGATGTGTGCTTGTCTGGACCCTACCAATTAAAGGCGCCATGTATTGTATATTCAATGGGGTAAGTTCAATTAAGTGCCACAATATGGGGTTTTCCTGAGTTTCGCTGGTCTCTCAGTAAGGACCGTACCAAATAAAGGCGCCACGTATCATATATTTAATGGGGTAAGATCAATTAAGTGCCACAATACAGGGTTTTCCTGAGTTTCGCTGGTCTCTCAGTAAGGACCGTACCAAATAAAGGCGCCACGTATCATATATTTAATGGGGTAAGTTCAATTAAGTGCCACAATACAGGGTTTTCCTGAGTTTCGCTGGTCTCTCAGTAAGGACCCTACCAAATAAAGGCACCATCTATCGTATATTCAATGGGGTAAGTTCAATTAAGTGCCACAATATGGGGTTTTCCCACCTCAGTGCAATATTAATGGTGTAAAATTAGTGATGTTTATTGTCATGCTTTAAAATAAAATCACATTTATATGCCGATACTGAATTCACACGAAATCTGAATTCATCAGATTTGTTTCAACTGACAACTTCAACTTTTATCTAGAATTTTACTGGGCCGCAAATTATTTTTGTAATTGTGAGCCTTTATCTTCAAAAGTGTCTCTTGACACATAGTTGATTGTGGGTTTTTACATTCTGTGTAAAAGGGATGGCCTGATAATAAGATTTGAACACTTCATGCCATGATTATGGTCATTAGCTGTCGACACGGCATTAAGCAATCACCACTAGCTAAACTAACCTAACGTTGTCCTGTGTTCTACTTGATGTTTAATTTGTGATTTTTAAACAATTCATTTTGCCTTTTATTAAATATTATGACTAAATTATTTACTTTAAAAACTAATTAAACCAAACCAATCTTCTGTGCTTTCAGCATCAACTGGGACTTCTCGTTCGATGATGAAATAGTGACAAGATTTGGCTGCACTGTCAAGGCATATGATCCAAGGTCAGTATAGTACTAGGCTGGAACCAGTGGTCCACACCAATTGTTTGTTTGTTTGTTGTTGTTTTACGTCCTAGCAACATCTAAGGTCATATCATGACGGGTACCGACTTATGACAGTGCGCACTCATGGTGACTTTATAGTGCTGCCCACTAGAAGACCAGGCCGCCAGCACCATGACCTGATATCCCACTCAGTCACATTATCCTGACACTGAGCCAACCAGTCCTTGCCCTATCCTAATAATGCCAAGCGCCAGGCTAGGAAGCAACAAGTATCAATTTTTAAGTCATTGGTTTGACTCGACCAGGGTTCGAACCCATGACCCCATGATCTACCAGCACGGTCTGGTTCATCAAAGGTGCTGTATGTTTGTGGGAAAGTGCATATAAAAGACCCATTGCTGCTTATCGGAAAGAGTAGCGGTGGCAGGTTTCCCCCAAAGAAATATGTCAGAATGACCATATTGTAAAATATTCCGATTTACTGCATTGGTCGGGGAATGCAAATGTTCTATTACTGATTGGGTATACGTGACCAGGTGCATGTATGTATATATGTAGGTGCTGGTGGTGCCTGAGTGAGATGTAAATAGACATAGTGATGCTGGCAGGACTGTGTAAGGGGCACTCAGAGCCTACCCCCTCCCCCCTCTGCTAGGTAGGATCACCACACTCAGGCTCAAGGCAGGTAGTGGCCAGGGGAGCCACACAGCTTGGTGGTGGTGGGCAGATCAGTGGTAACCATGAGGACCAGGAATGCTGGATCCCTATTGGTAGAGCTAAGAATGCTTGTTTCCCATTGGGGGAAAAGGGTGGGGTGATACTCTACAATGAATCCATGTACCATATAAATAATACACCAGAGGGCTTGACTCTATCTCTTCTTTCACACTTTATACTCTTCATTTCTCTTTGTCTGTATTGATTTGACTATAGCCTGCCTACACAACCACAGATTCGAGCCGTAGACTTTACATACTGGTGACCACGACGAGTGGTAAATCTATTAGTTGGAGGAGAGGATTCAACTTTACTTCATGGAGACCTAGTCTTTACAATATGTTGGACGTCCAGTAGTCGATGATAAAAGTCAATGTACTCTAGAGGTGTCGTTAAATAAAACAAGCTTTAGTACTGACCTGCAGCAAGCCTTTGGAATAGACTGCACTGACCTATTAGGCAAGGAGCTATATAGACAGGTACTGAGGTAGGCAGTGGATAGGGTGATTGCATCAGGGAGCCTAGATAGTGTAATGGTTAGGGTATTAGTCCCGGAATGGAAAAGAAGTGTGGGTTCAAGTCCTGCTCTAGGTGCAATATTTGCCATTTCTTCAACACCACAACACTGGTTTCTGTGACATGAATCCTGTACACGTTATGCGCTGTATGGTTGTTGAACCTGCCCTGTATATGGATGGATATAACTATTATAAGTGCCTTTCCTGCATGTATTTAATTGTAAGCATTAAACAACTTATGGACGTAAACCATTTAAAAGACTTACAATGCCAGGGGGACTAGTGAAGTAGTCTGCACTGACCTCTCAGGCAAGGAGCCACATAGATAGGTAGGTGTGGATAGGGTGATTGCATCAGGGAGCCTAGATAGTGTAATGGTTAGGGTATTAGTCCCGGAATGGAAAAGAAGTGTGGGTTCAAGTCCTGCTCTAGGTGCAATATTTGCCATTTCTTCAACACCACAACACTGGTTTCTGTGACATGAATCCTGTACACGTTATGCGCTGTATGGTTGTTGAACCTGCCCTGTATATGGATGCATATCTAAGTGTCTTTCCTGCATGTATGTAATTGTAAGCATTAAACAACTTATGGACGTAAACCATTTAAAAGGCTTACAATACCAGGGGGACTAGTGAAGTAGTCTGCACTGACCTCTCAGGCAAGGAGCCACATAGATAGGTAGGTGTGGATAGGGTGATTGCATCAGGGGGCCTCAGTAGTGTAATGGGTAGCATGCTAGCCCCGGAATGGCAAGAAGTATGGGTTTGAGTCCTGCTCTAGGCGCAATATTTCCTGTATTCCATGTTATGGGAGGTGGTGGAGGGGTGTGGGGCTCAGAAAGCTTGCAAATGAAGGGAAACTTCACATTTAGAGTGGGATTTGAACCCCCACTTCAGACACTTCTAAAGTAAGCCTCCCAACCACTATCTAGGTTCCCATCCGCATGCGGTGACCGAATTGCTAAGAGCGCAGACTTCCTATGCGGACGGTTGGGAGTTTGAATCCCAGCTGAAACAAACCAATGACTCACATAATTGATACTTGTCGCTATCTAGCCTGGGAGTGCTCAGTACTAATACTGATTCAGGGCAAGGACTGGTTATCTCAGTATAATGATAACGTGACGGAGTGGGAAATCAGGTCATGGTGCCGGCAGTGGGCCTGTTCTCCCCGTTGGGGTAGCACTATAAAGTAACCATAAGTGTGCACTGTCACAAGTCGGTACTCGTCCTGCTATGACCTAAGATGTTACTAGGATGCAAAACCATAACAAACAAATCTAGCCTCCCTGATGCAATCCCCCTATCCACGCCTACCTGTGTATGCAGCATTTCACCTGGGGAGATCAGAGCACCTCTGACTAAGCCACTATTTTTTTTGTTTTTTCCTCTTTAAGATTTATACTGCCTATCATGGATAAGTCTGAATAGACTTGTTTTCACCATTATACAATGAATTGATAAAAAGCCCGAGCCTACATTTTTACCGACCCAAGGAATTTTGTATCTCCCACACCACATAGACATGGTATAAGAGCAACTGGCCTTTGCTGATGCTGTAAGTCATACACAGCGATGGAAATCCAAATTGGCAGAGGTGATGACATGGGGAATCGAACCACCAACCTTCAGATTAGGAGTCCAAACTAGAAAAAAGTAAGATATTCTAACCACTCTGCCACAGAGGACACCTTGACCCTGACCCTAATGTTGACCCTATTCTCTCTCTTCCAGCATGAACATACCAAGTCACTGGCGGGGGAAGAATATTCATTTCTACAAAAAGGGAGTCAGTTCGCAAGACTACAAGCAAGCCAATACCGGGTGGGAAATGTTTTCATTTCGCACTCTACTCGAACAGGAAAACGACATCACGGTAAAGATAACATTATTATTATAGGCAGAGTGATTGTTTGTTTGTCGTTTTACGTCCTAACAATGTCTAGGGTCATATCAGGACAGGTACCTACCGACTTGTGAGTGTGCACACTCATGGCGACTTTATAGTGCTACCCCACTTGGAGACCAGGCCACTAGCACCATGACCCACTATCCCCACACGGTCACATTATCATGACACTGTGCTAACCAGTCCTTGTCCTATCCTATTAATGCTGAGTGCCACGCTAGGTAGTGACAAGTATCAATTTTATAAGTCATTGGTTTGACTCGGCTGGGATTCCACGTCCCGACCTTCCTTCCGCACGGGAAGCGTGTGCTCTACCGATTCGTTGAGGAATGTTGAAAATGGCAAATGTTGCGAAAATAAATATGTACAAAGAACCTCCCTTTTGACAAGAGCATTTGTCCAGAGTTCAAAACTGTTGACTGCATAAGATAGCACGAGTAAAAGTCCTCACAAATAAGCAAAAGAATCACCTAAGGTTGTATGCATATAACAAATCTCAAACCGAAAAAAACCCAGGAGGTTACAAACAAGGTGCACAAGGCAACTATGGTCCGTTAATAGCAATGGTGTTCTTTGGCAGTCTTCCAGTTACTCTACTTATACTCACTACTATCAGGAGGATCCTGCAACTGTCTGCCCGTCTCCTCCCCCCCCCCCCCCCCCCCCCCCACTAAATACCAAAAAACAACTCATAAGAAAGAAAGGGAGACAAGTGACACAAGATTTACAGTGATAAGGTTGAGCTTTATTGCTACAACTCTTGTTTACCTACTAGTGACCTGCCACCCTGACTCACTTACAACCTGCTGCACAGACCCACATAGCTTCTGCTTGTTCAGTCAAAATCAGTGCATACAGCCCATTGGACCTAAGTCCTATGGGTGTTACACACAGCTCCGAGGTGAACTGCTTCCTTTGGTATCTCTGGAGTGAGTGTTTGTCTGACCAGCAAGTGCAAGGAGTTCAAGGGTGACTGGGCTCACACAGCCAGCCAATCAGACACCTCTGCAGCCTGAGATGGGTGGTGCCCAAGAGGGGGCACCTGTCACTCAACCCCAGGTCAGGTGGTGTTCATAATGTATGTAGAATGGCTGGGTGTGCTTATCCAGTGGTCCTGTGGTAACAAGTAGTCGTCATACAGTTACATTAAACAATAATACATGTCCCGCTCCATTTGCACTTTTTCTGGTGCATGGAGGGAACATTCCTGTAATTAGTAACCGTATCTTAATATCTGGACATCATACCGCAATCCCGGTCACCGTGTGTCATAACATTTACACATAGTTATTTCCATGTCACGCAGCGAGTGGCACACATTGCATCACTATTACATAACAATGGTCCCCAACTCCGTCGCCCGAGATATTGATATGATTCCAAGCTCGGCTATCTTTTTGTTTGTTTATTGACGAGGTATTTACTCTGCCCATAACTAGGTATGTTGGAATCTTTTTTAAATTTATCATATAGAAATGATACTCAGACCATTGAAAAGAGTCAAACAAATGCTTTTAAATGAGACAAAGATCATGCATATTGGTCTAGTATTAAGAAAGTTATGATTTTTTAAATATTTAAAATCGCATGTTTTTTTGTCCTGTAATTAAACTGAAACAAAGGCAATGGTTGTGACCTTAAGCGGGCGTGCGTGTTGGTGAGTGCGTCGATGTCAACATACCTACCATAACGTATAAGCTCCCGTGAGGGTGCTTGTTTTCAACGCTGGACAGTGCTGTCTTGATCTGTTCCTTTGTCCAGGAGTGTTTACCTGTGTCTTCTCAGATCAGCCTTCTGCAAGTTTGGTTGTTAGTAATAGCCTATGTTAGTTTTTTTTGTAATTTTCCAGTTTCTTTGTCTAGTCTGAGTATGATACCTTAGCCTAATATGTACATCTACTTGGGTGACATGCAGGCTTGCGGGAGAGGATCCCGTTCCATTCAGATTTGTTTATTTGTTACAGCATCCTTTCACCTAAACCCTGTCCTTAGATAGTGCACTCGTGTGCTAGAACACACTCGGACCCTTTAGGACTGTGGCCAGGTGGGATGGCTGTGTTGTTTGCCTAGCCATTTTGTATTTCAGGGTGGATCAGTTGCATGATCGTGGCCTGTCCATTTCTGTGTTGGTTTGTGCCATTACACATACCCAGGTGGACTGCGCCATGTGGTGATAGTTTTCCTGATTTCCTTTATCTAGGAGGGCTAATTTTCCTATTTTTTCTGTTTAGTGCCTACCACTTTTTCTGGCCTGTCTTTTGCTTTCTGTGCCAGTACACAACAAGCAGTGACTGCGCTCAGGGGCAGGTGTGGTTTTGTTGTGTCAGTAAGTCATTGTTTTCTTTAGGACTTTTTGGTAGTGTTCAGGGTTATGGATTACCTGTAATTTTACGTTTTGTTTATTCCAGGCATGTGCTGCCATGTTTAGTACACTTCTCTCATGATGTATTTTCGTGTTGCTTCTTTCCTTTAGGAGTATTGGGGCCGTCATGTGTCTAGTGTCCCTGTGGGGGGCTACTGTGTAATCCGGTTTTGTGGTGTAGTGGTGAGCTAGTATTTTCAGGTGCGTTTCTCTTCTGCTTGTTAATAGTGTTGCTTTGCATTTTTTGTGTAGTTCTATCTTGGGATATCTTTTGTGTACCTGAAGGCATATTTTAAGGGCTTTATTTTGCATCACTTGTAGTTTGTTCAGTAGTTTGGTATTTCCTCCCATGTATACATCACCGTAGTCGAAGTAGGGAAGGATCATGCCTTTATATATTTTGATTGCCATGCTTTCAGTCATGTAGTACCTTAGTTTTGCCAGTAGTGATATTTTGTGGTTTGCTTTTTTGAAAGTGTTTGTTATGCAAAGGTCATAGTTTAAGTGCCTGTCCAGGTCCACTCCCAGATATCGGTAGTTGTCTACCTGTTCTAACTCGTTGTTTCCCAGGAGACATTTTATTTTGTTGTTACCGGTTAGTCTGGTACCATAGGGCACCGTCTTCGATTTATTGCTATTTATAGTTATCTTATTTAGATGGCACCATTCAGTTAGTTTCATTAGTGTTTGATTTAGTTTTGTTTCAATTTCTTCAGATATTTTGCCTGCAGTATATGCCACAGTATCATCTGCATATAGTTGGATGTTTTCAGTGTCTAGCCAGTTGTTTAGATCATTTATATATATGAGGAAGCGGCGTGATCCCAGGACTGACCCTTGTGGTAGGCCACAGCCTATTTTTTTCTCACTTGATATGGTTCCATTTATTGCTGTGCATTGTTTTCGGTTTTTTAGGTAGCTTGTTACCCATTTTCCCATTACCCCGTTATTCCCATTTGGGATAGTTTCCTGATTAGGACAGTGTGGTCCACCCTGTCAAAGGCTTTGCTGAAGTCTATGAACGCTGCACCCACTAGGTTCTTTTTATTGATATTATTTGAGATATCGCTTATTAAGTTAGCAATTGTTTTAATTGTCAAGTGTTTTTTTCTGAATCTGCCTTGTTTACTGTCTAGTATTTTGTGTTCGATCAGGTGGTCCATAATGTGCCTATGCATTATTTTCCCCATTAACTTCCCAGGTAGTGGGAGTATTGAGATAGGTCTATAGTTGCCCAGGTCTTCTTTGTCCCCCCCCCCCCCCCCCTTTGTGGAGCGGGGTTACTTTGGCTAGATTCCAGCAGTCTACATAGCTACCTTCTCTGAAAGATGTGTTGAATAGACTACATAAGGCCTCTGGTATGCATCCGAATGCATCCTTCAGTACTAGACTTGAGGTATATTCAATGCCTGATGGCTTATTGCAATCCATTGTTTTTATGAGATCACTTATTTCTTTTTTTGTGGTTACGCAATCCCCTATCACTACGTTTAGTTGTGGTGCTCTTGTGGCACAGTTCAAGTTAAATTTTCCGGATAGTTTATTTCCTATGGTAGAAAAGTGTTTGTTCATTATGTTTTCTGATTTCAATTCCCTCATTGTTGTATAAGGTAATTGTATCTTTATTTTTGTTGTTTGGAATTAGGATCTTTACGTTGCAGAATTTATGCAAGCTTTTACCCCATTTTTGGTCTTGTGTGATAATAAATTTCCTTTTGGCCTTCCTCACTGATTTATGGCTTTGATTTCTTGCTCTATGGTGCTCTTCTATGTGATGAAGTCTCCTGCTTGCTTTAGCTACTTTACCTGCCTTATACTTGTCCATAATTGCGTTGATTAATTCTGGGGGTTACCCATGGGTCCTGATTTTTTTTAATTTTAAGTTTTTTTTTATTGGACAGATAGTGTCGAGGTGACTTCTCACTTCCCCAATGATAGTGTTCCATTGGTCATTTACATCTGTGTCAGGTGTTATTGGTAATTTCACAGTTTTTTCCAGGTGCGCTACTAGTGCTTCCTTCGTGTAATTTTTGTATGATCTTCCCATACGGAGAGTAGTTTTGTGTTTGGTTTTTATTTTTCTTTCTAGTAATATATGTCAATTCATTGTCGCTAATGCCACAGTTCCTAGTTCCTGGGGTGTGGGTATGATTTGAGTCTGTTATGATTAGGTCTATTATTGAGCTGTTTTCTCCAAGTCTGGTTAGTTCACTAATTTTTTGCTGTAATCCTCTTCCTGTGAGTAAGTTCTGTAGTGAGTGTTTGTTCTTGTTGTTTGTTTTGTAGTTTATATTGAAGTCTCCTAATAGGAATATTTTGGCTTTGTGAGTTTTGACACATTGTCTAGGGACGCTTCAATTTGCGTGGTGAAATCCTCAATGTCCCCATTTGGCAGTCTATATATAGACTCCCTACGGCTATGTGTGCTTGTTTCTCATTTTTTATTAGTGTCCATACTAATTCAATATTTGTGTCGGATCTGTTTGCTTCTTGTAGACGCTTATGTTCTAAGTTGACATTTTTTTTGCTGTATACTGCAACCCCTCCAACCCTTTTTTGTATTTCTGAACTGGTCAGTGTTTTTCTATCCTCTCTCACAAGTCTGTACCCATCTATTTCTAGAAGTTGGTCACTATGTAGTTCATGAAACCATGTCTCTGACAGTGTTAATACATCAAATTTACAGATATTTAAGTGCAGCTAAATGCTGTCAATTTTGCTGTCGGCACTTTGGCAGTTTAGATGGTCAAAATGCATGACCCTGCCTAGTCTGCAGTCAATCTCCTCAACCATGTTCTCGCGACAGTTAGGTATGAAATAGACGTTTGTGCTGGAGGTGGGTTATTTTTCTCTAGTGTGGATTAGAGAAGGGATTTTGTTTGTGCTTTTAATGACTAAAAGCGATTTTATTTCCGAAATAGTATTTATTTTCATGGTCACCTACCTTGCTTTGCTGTCAATACTTGTGCCGCCAGTGCGTGCGAACACATTGATGATTCTGTGCAGCATTTGTATTTGTATGGTGGCCACAGAGAATTTTATGTTGTTTGTGGTACTTTCAGAAGTTAGTCTGATATTTGTTTTGGGCATACAAATTTGGGTTATCTTGCAGCAACAAGATTAGGATAATCCTCGAGACCTCTATTGTAGTATGTTACTCTGGTAGTGCTAGTATATGTTCTCGACATATTATTCATATTCACCCGCTACATATTTGTTTGGAGTTAATCTTGGTACATTTTTCTTTAAATTCTTAGGTTCTATGTTGTATCAGTTTCTGCTCCTGCGGATGGGTGATATGCATGATCATATGATATAGTTAGTGTTTCTAAGGTAACACGCATCTGTAGGTTTAAC
Organism: Branchipolynoe longqiensis; assembly: GCA_030323885.1. Classification (NCBI taxonomy): domain Eukaryota; kingdom Metazoa; phylum Annelida; class Polychaeta; order Phyllodocida; family Polynoidae; genus Branchipolynoe; species Branchipolynoe longqiensis. Next base: position 59,859,044 of record CM059200.1, on the reverse strand, counting down.
CTGTATACAGCCACCTAGTCGAATAGTTAGGTGCAACAGATAGCTTACATACCACAGTTTTAGGGAAATGGAAAGAGAGAAGAGAAAAGGAAAGAAAGGACAAAGAGAAAAAAAGGGGGGAGGAGAGAGAAGAGAAGCGAAAGAATGAAAAAGGGATACTTATCCGCTTGTGCGCTCATCTGCCTCATTTCCGGTTCGCGATGATGGAGTCCGATACTTTGGCTGCATTCTCCGTGTCTGCATTCTCCGCGTCTGTCCTCGTGTCATCTTCCGGTTTCGACTTGTGTGGTTTTGTCTTAGCCTAGATAGCACACAGCCGTGGGGCCAACTTTGGCCCGATGGTGGCCGCGCCATCGGCCCAACGGAGAAACCTCCCGGCATCGGCTCGAGCGATCAGGTCGACGGCGGGAGGTTGGACAAAACACCGTCGGCCCGACACAATATATTTATTCAAAATTAATAGAAAACCTTATATATTTAATATAATCTTTTCAGTAAACATGTTTTCTATATGTGTACCAAGCGATTTGTTTCCACATGGTGTGGTTGTAGAGATATTTCCCTTTTTCTGTATGGGTTAGGGTTAGGTTTATGGTTAGGGATAGGTTTAGGGTTAGGGTTTGAGAAATCTTCATACAGAAAGTACAGAATAAGTGAAATATCTCCAAAACGACACCAACTAGAAACAAATCGCTTGGTACACATATAGAAAACATGTTTAAATACAATTGGTTAAAATAATTCCATAAACTTACTGCGAATTATGGTGTATTTGTAGCAAACCTGTACGTATTGACAGTGTCTTCTCAGAATGAATGAATGAATGAATAAATGCTTAACGGCATATCAGCACACTAAGGGCTATACAATGCCATCAAAAATGTCTTAAAACCGATTAAACAGTCCAATGTGTTTTAAAAACGATAAAACTAAGGCAGTACTAACAGTGTCAAATAAACATTTCATACTTGCTACATTAAAATACTGTGCTCGAACATTTGCAAAGTCAATGCATTCAATCAAAATATGTTTCACAGTCAGAGGCATTCCACATGGTATGCATTCTGGCTGGTCTTCTGCTTTAAAAAGGTAACTATGAGTCAAATAGCTATGTCCAATTCGCATACGTGCAACAACGGTCTCTTCGCTTCTATTTCTATGACAAGCACCTGAAAATTTGCCAAGGGTGGGCTGAATTGCATGAAGCTTGTTCATGACAGCTTCATCCCATTGTAATTGCCACTTTTTCCTTATGAGTGCACTGATGTGCCTTTTGAGGTCCGTGTGAGGAATGGGAAGAGGTGTAATGCATTTGTCGAGAGCTTCTTTGGCAGCCACGTCTGCAGCCTCATTTCCTCGAATGCCAACATGACTCGGCACCCAATAAAAAAGCACAGTTTTGTGAAGTCCTGAACATAAATAATGTAACCTTTCTAAAATCTTGCGGATCAGAGGGTTCTTCCAATCCTTGCTCTGAATAGCTTGTAGGCATGATTTTGAATCCGAACATATCACAAATTTTCTATGGGAAGAGGTTTCTACATGGTCCATTGCTAAGAATATGGCATCAAGCTCTGCTGAATATATCGAAGCACCCTTTGGTAATCGCTCCGAGAAGGTGTGCTTGCCCATGACAGCTGCCGCTGCAGCCTTGTCATCCTTGTAAGAACCATCTGTGTAGATGAACTTATGATCAGAATGTATGTCTTTAACCTCCCTGAACATACTGTTGTAGATCAGAGGGTCAGTTGAGTCTTTCCTTGCTTCAGAGAGAGCCAGGTTCACATTGACAGCGTATGTCCAAGGTGGTGTGTCTGGATATTGGAATTTTGCAATGTTATCTACATCAAACTCAAGTGTTTCTAATGATTCCTTAATACGTATACCGAAAGTTGGAATGGCCTTGGGTTTATTGGCAAAGAGTGTTTCATTGCCTGGGTGGAAAATGCAGTCATAGCCAGGGTTGCTGGGATTTGCTGCGATCTTGGATGCATACTGTAGAGCGAGCTTTTCTCTCCTCAGCACAAGTGGAGTGTCTTCTCAGAAAAAAACAAGATGGTGGTGCCTCGCCAAAATACCGTACCGGATAATTCAAATTGTATTAACACGAATAATTCCATTAATACGTCGTAATAAATTACAAAACTTATACAAAATAATCTAAACATGATAGGAAACAATCCTCTAAAATAATTCCATAAACTTCGAATTATGGTGTATTTGTAGCAAACCTGTACGTATTGACACTATAATGACAGTGTCTTCTCGGAAAAAACCAAGATGGCGGTCCTTTGTCGACATTCCGTACCGGATAATTCAAATCGTATTAACACGAATAATTCTATTAATAAGTCGTAATAAATTACAAAACTTTTACAAAATAATCTAAACATATTAAGAAATAATCGTGTAAAATAATTCCATAAAATTCCTTCGATTTCTGGAGTTATTTGTAGAAAAAGAACGCTGCTCAATGATCGCACGTCCTCCGCTGGCGACTCGAACCGGAAACCAAATTTAAAGAACTGCGCATGCGGATAACCACCATCAGCCCAACGTTGGCCCAAATGTGGAAAATGAATGGAAACCAGCGGCGGACCACCACCGTCGGCTTGACGGTGGCTCGACGGAGGCCCAAATGTGCAAAATGGGTGAAAACCAGCAGTGGCCCACCACCGCCGGCCCGACGGTGGCCCAAATGTGCAAAAGATTGACACCCAGTGGCGGGACACCACCGTCGGCCCGACGTTGGCCCAAATGTGCAAAACGATTCAAAACCAGCAGCGGGCCACCATAGTCGGCCCGACGGTGGCCCAAATGTGCAAAAAGATTGAAAACCAGCGGCGGGCCACCACCGTCGGGCCGATGGTGGCAAATATGTGGCGACGGTGTGACCAATAGCCAATGTCAGCCCGACGGCGGTGTGCTGTCTGGGAGCCTGGTTTATTTAATTTATTATCCAGTCTTTATTATCTTTGTGATGTTTTCTCCTAGTATTGCAGTTATGACTTTTCCTTCGAAGTCATTTCCGTTTTGGGGGTTTGTCATTTTGTTGTCAGTTTTAATCCTCTGTTCGTTGCATATAGCGGCTGCTGCCATTTTTTAACGGTCAGGCCTACCTGCTATATCTACACCCGCCGATCAATCGACGTCCGCTGCCGCTCGTTCTGTCTTTTGTTCGGATTTCCTCCTTATTATCCTAGTAATGCATTATTTGCAGTATTTCTGTTGGTCTTAGTGCTTAGGGCTACGCCTTTGTGCACTTTCCTTGTAATTAGCACTGTGTTTTCATGACACTTAATTTGTGAAAATCGCTCTAATATTAAAGAACATATGGGCTTTTGTTACTTAATTGGTCCTACCCAAAACTAAAAAGATAGCATTTTTGATGGCCCCAAAAATTAAAAGTAACCACCCTATCAGACTTCCTGTCTTTTGTTTGGATCTCCCCCTTATTATCCTAGTAATGCATCATTTGCATCGTCTTGTTGTCAGTGTTAAGCCCTCTTCACATACAACTTTAGGCCGAACTAGATAAGGCAAACTAGATGAGGCGAACTAGGTGTGAAAGTGTGTCGAGCCCACACATGCAGTACTTGGGGAAGTTTAAGGCGGAAATCGATATCTGCGCATGAGCGCGTCCATACTAACCAGCGCCAGTTTCGGTTAGTCGACATCACCATGAGAGTGTGTGGGTTCGACCTAGATCTGTATCGACTGAATCCTATTGTTTTGGAACGGTCAAAACTTCTGCTGGGCAGTGAAAACCTAAAAATAAATGATGAAAAAAATATCTGTGCGCAGCTAGCTGTATCATAGACCAAATTATATAATATGCGCTTTTGATCGACCGGAAAATCAACAGACTCAGCGATCGACTGCGCATGTGTGTGACGTGCTTAAGCCGCCTCAAGTAAACCGCTACCGTCCACACAAGCAAGATGGACCGACTTAAGCTAGTTCGCTTCATATAAACTACCTCGCTACGCGGTCTACTTGAGGTGAACTAGATGAGTCGACTTAGCCCTAATTCGCTTCAGCGTCGAGTCCACACGGCCAATGTGAGTCGACTTAAGCCCTGTTCACACACAGGCATTAAGTCGCCTCAACTAGTTCTCCTCATCTAGCAGAGCACTCGTATCCGCCTTACGACGGTTACTGCCAGCAGAACTGCACCAATATAGAAAGGCCCCGATAAATCGGTCCGATCTTTGGTTGAAGATTAATCTTCAGTAGGGACGGTTGTAGAAGCTGGGGGATGTCTTTACAACATTCAAAACGGCGAAACGTTGGGGCGGCCCCGAATCTCTCCGGTCCGGCGGTAGCAGAGCACTCGTATCCAGTCATCAGCAGCAAGGGCTTAGGAGGAAGGGACAGGCAAAGGGGGGGTACAGCGGTTCCAGCAACGAGAACAAAATGAGAGAAACGATAAGGTACAGGGCCCCACCCAAACACACAACTCCCCTGGTCAGGGGGAGAAGTATGCCTGGGAGAAAGAAAAAAAGGGTAGAGTCTAGGAAAGAGAAATGAGGAGATTGATTGATTGATTGGTGGTTGCTTTACGCCGTGTCGGCAGCATAGGCCATATTCACGGCTAGAAAATGAGGAGAGTTGAGTCAAAGGACCGTGTCTATTTGCTCTATGGTGACCAGCCAGCGAGCCATAGACACAGACAGAGTAAGAGTAGAAAGTGAAATGCCGGCGGGCTCCTCCTCCTGGAACTCTTTTCAGACATATCGAGGAGGAGCAAGGCTGGCGGAGAGGAAATAGAGAGAGGTGTGGACAGAGTGTGGCCTGGATAGCAAGTGAAGGTGATAAAAATGGGAAATATTGCACCTAGAGCAGGTCTCTGAACCCACAGTTCTTGTCATACCGGGGCTAGCGTGCTAACTGTAATATATGCGTATTAGGCATCTAGACACATCTGTAATATATGCTAATGAGATGCATAATGTTCCAGACAGTGAGTGAGACAAAGGAGTATGTAAATGAGATGACATCATGGAAAGTTTAGCCGGCGGTTCAGTGAGCCATGGACAGGAATAAACCATTCAGTATCCAGAAGTCAAAGTGTTCAGACATTGTACTTTTAGACTATCCACTTCCTAGGCTCCCTGATGCAATCATCCTAGCCACGCCCACCTGTCTGTGTGGCTCCTCCCTTGCCTAAAAAGTAGCATATGCTACGGATCTCGCTCTTTCAAGGGCCCCCCATGCTAAATGCTTGCAAGCTATCAATTGATCCCTACAGGTAAGTAATACTATCACTGAAATGTCATTCATATTTGTCGTAATGTCTGGCCGTAGAGCAAATGAAAAGAATTAACTACTTTAATGTGTAAGTACAACAATGTATGTGATTTGATACTTAGGCCAAGTAAAAGATTTATGTGTTTTAATACTTAGGCCAAGTAAAAGATTTATGTGGTTTAATACTTAGGCCAAGTAAAAGATTTATGTGTTTTAATACTTAGGCCAAGTAAAAGATTTATGTGTTTTAATACTTAGGCCAAGTAAAAGATTTATGTGTTTTAATACTTAGGCAAAGTAAAAGATTTATGTGGTTTAATACTTAGGCCAAGTAAAAGATTTATGTGGTTTAATACTTAGGACAAATATAAAAAAAAGTTGGTGATCGTCCTTTTGATCACACAAATCCGGTTCGGGTGGGCGGTTTATATATTTTATTTTTCTGGCGTATGACATAGACGTAATATGTAACTATGGTGTAGGCACTTGGAAAAAAAAAGAGGTTTCCAAATGCTGCACAAAAATACCTAATAATGTTGCACAGATTGTGTCTAGCAACATCAAAGGTCATATCAGGCCGGGTACAGACTTGTGACAGTATGCACTCATGACGAGTTTATAGTGCTGCCCCACTAGGTGGAGACCAGGCCGCCAGCACCAACATCATCATCATCATGCTGTCGGTCGCGATGCGACAAAGACTGCTTTCATTATTTGACTGCCCCTCTCCATTGAGCTCTCTGCTGTGAGAGTGATGTCCATGAGTCGGTCTTAATGTCTCTCAGCTTCAGGCTTCTCTTGATGGTATCCTTGAACCGGAGATGAGGACCAGCACCACATGACCCGATATCCCACTCACGTTACATTATCCTGACACTGAGCCAACCAGTCCTTGCCCTATCCTATTAATGCCGAGGCCTGGCTAGGAAATGACAAGTATCAGTTTTTTTAAGTCATTGAAGTACACACACAAGTGTCATAAATATCATTTCTAGGGACCGGGCGCAGTGGCCTAATCGGTTGAGCGCAGGCCTCCCGTGCGGGAGATCGGGAGTTCGATTCCTGGTCAAGTCAAACCAATGACTTATAAAATGTATAGGATAGGGCAAGGACTGGTTAGCTCAGTGTCAGGATAATGTGACTGAGTGGGATATCGGGTCATGGTGCAGGTAGCCTGATTTCCAAGAGGGACAGCACTACAAAGTCGCCATGAGTGCGCACTGTCACAAGTCGGTACCCGGCGTGATATGACCTTAGATGTTGCCAGGAAGAAAAACTCCAACCACCGATGTTCTTCCAGGCGACCATTGACCTCTTGAAGATGGACATTGAGTGGGCGGAGTGGGAGGTGATCCCCGACATGGTTGCCAGGAACCTTTTCCAGAACATCAAGCAATTCGTAGTCGAAATACACCGCAAGGGTCACGACACAAGTAGCGTCTTAAAGATGATCAGGCTGCTGGAAGCACAAGGCTTCCGCAAGTGGAAGATTGACTACAATCCGGACACGCCTTACAAGTTACCAATTACAACAAGGCGAGAATTTTATATAATGTCGTCATATTGTCTTGAAATGTACTTCATTAACACTAACTATCTTTGATCATGTGTCAGGTATGCTTTCTTTGCTAATTTTCCTTTTTTTAGGTGTATTTTTAGGTGAATTGGATTTACCCCCCCCCCCATCATATTTTCATCTATTGGACAAAACAGATGAGGGTATTTTGTTGTTGTACATTAGTTGTTTAAGCAGGGGAAATTTCAGTGGCAGGCGATTGGTCTTCCTCATTCCACTGCTTCTTGCCCTATCCTAATAATGCCGAGCGCCAGGCTAGGAAGCATGATTTGCATAGGAAGTATGATTTGATATAGGTAAAGTTAAGTCTATTTTTAGGTGAGTTTTTTTCTCTTTTTTGTTCCGGAACATCAAGCAATTCACAGTCAAAATACACCGCAACGATCACAACACAAAGACTGTCTTTAACCTTATCAAGCTGTGGGAAAGACAAGGCTTTCGCAAGTGGAAGATTTACTACAATCCGGTCATACTTTACGCGTTGCCAATGGCAACAAGCTGAGGATTAAATATAACATTGTCATATTGTCTTGAAAGTTACTTAATAAATATTAACTACCTTTGATGATGTGTGTAGGCTTTCTAGCTAATATTCTTTTCTTAAAGTGTATTTTTAGGTGAGTTGGGGTTTTTTCCTGCTCTTCTCTTGCCACCACACCCGTTTCTCTCCATAGGCAGATGGGGGTTGGGAAATCGTAGGGACTGTACAACTAACACATCAGACACTTGTGACTTCCAAAGGCACAGCGACTGAAGTGCCATATGGTAAAAGTCTCTATTCAGGCGACTGGTAATAAACAACACTAACCTAGCCTGAGCACTAAACAAATAACAAACTAAGCAAAAGAAACAACAACAACAAACATACATAAAGAACGAAAGAAAGAAAATAAATAAAGAAAGAAAGACAAAATAATAATGAGTATGTTAGCAAGTATCGAAAACAGACTAGGCAGGGGGTTGCACATAGCACACTTAAACTCCAAGAAATTCTGGAAAAATGTAGAGATGGCATTACCGGGAGATAAGGAGCAAAGCAAAGTAGCGCTAACAAATGGAGAAGCGAACACCATATCAAATGAGAGAGCACTAGATAGATTAAATAAACAGTTCACAGAGCTAGGAGCAAAGTTAGCAGAACAATTCAGAGGAAGCTGGGAATACGCAGGTGGTGCAGTCGAAAATAGTACAGAGACAGCTAGAATAGGAGAGAATGAAGTGATTAGACTAGTTATGAGAATATACCTAAGAAAGTCAGCAGGAATACAGAACCTACAAGACAGAATAACTAAAGATGCTATTCTAGCCATACCAAATGTTATATGTGTCAATAATTCATTTGAGATGGGTATTTTTCCTACGGCCTGGAAGAAGGCTACAGCAGTACCCATATAGAAGGGTGGAGACAAAGAGGACATGGGCAACTACTGCTGGGCAATACTGCCCTATATCACTCCTACCTCTGCCAGGCAAGCTGATAGAGAAATTAATGTACAAGGACATCATCGAACATCTAGATAGTGAGAAAAAACTAAATGACAAACAGGTAGTGTTCAGAAAGGGATTCTCCACAACAAAAACTATATATCCAATCTAACAAATGACATACTGAGAGGTATGAATGAAGGTGAACAGACAACTGCCACATTCATAGATTTTAGCAAGGTATTCGATACAGTGAATAATGACATATTGATAAAAAAAAGCTAGAAAGAGTAGGAATAAGAGGAAGAACACTAGACTGGATAAGGAATTACATCAGTGAGAGAAGTCAGAGAACAAAAGTAAATGGCAAAACATCAGACAGTATACAGGTAACCTGTGCAGTCCCTCAAGGTTAAACTACAAAGACTGCAAAATAGAGCACTTAAGATATGCCTGAAGGTGGAAAATAGACACCCAGCTGATGATCCCCACAGGAATACAAAGAGTCAACACACTAAATGACAGGAGTAAAGCACATCTCAAAACAGCAGCATTCAGGGAGATAAAGAAGCCTGGGAGGGTGCAAATAACAAAGAGGCAACAAGAGGTAGTGATTGTAATGATGTATCGACACTCTGAGTTCTTGTATGTAACTGACTTTTATTGGTGATCGAACCTCATGACGTCACGCCGTGATATGCGGGGGCATTTGGGTACTTACATATCTTACATCTTCCCCTTTTCATAACAGTTATAATATTAACAATGACGGGGGGGTATTTATAACAAGGAATGATTTAACATGTGATACACACTCCCGTCCTGACATAAGATATCACCTTAACCCCATAAAGATATCCTTCATAATATTTATTATATGAAATTATCATCTTAATACCTTGACATGACGCTATAGGTGTAGGCTAATGATGATATATCTCTTAATCGTACATATGCATTTCTAACACCATTCTTGCCTTACCTGAAACGCAATACTGCGTTAATTATCAACGATGTTCCTATTATTCTTTCGTTACATCGATGTTATCTGAGGGTCTACTTACATGGTTATTGACAGATATCGTTATAACGGTGTAACAGTAATTACTTAACCCATACATACCTTAAATACATGTTATTTCTTATCCGACTAGACGTTTGTATGGACGCACGGTCGTCCATACGCTCCAACAGCGTTAGACTATTCTTATTCTAACATCCGTGTTCACGTTCTTTATTTGACCTATTGAACGATGTGTTACGTCATGCTACGCATGTACGTATAACTGTCCATTCTTATTGACATCATAACGTGACCATTCTTTATCTGACCTATTGTATGTTGTATCTCGTGGCATTTATTTCAAAACGTTTCGGAGGTTTACTAATCCTACCATACCGTGTAGTGTAAGGTGAGAATGTGTGTTTTGTCAGAAGATCTTCCTTATTTATTTGTTCATAGACAGCTGTCTGTGGACACTTGAATATAAACTTTCTATTCCTTCTTAACATATTTCCTTTATCGTTACGAATCTTATAATCTCGCCCCCGATTGTCATTCGTGTCTGCAATATGACCTCCCTCCCATTCATTATTATGGTTCCTGTATTTGACTTTGTCTCCTATTTGTAACAGTGGATGTTCTTTACCTGCACGCTTGTCAACATACTTCTTTTGGATAAGTTGTTTATGTTGTAATTGTAATGTTTTTGATGGTTGTATCGTCGCTTTGAGATGACTATCCAACACTGGTATACGGGATCTTAAACGTCTAGACATTAAAATTTGAGCTGGGGATGCTCCTACACCCTCCAATGATGTATTTCTATAGCTAAGAATTGCTATGTTAATATCAGTGCCATCCCTCAAACATTTTTTATCATGTACTTGAATGTTTGCACATAACGCTCACTTTGGCCGTTACTTTGCGCATGCATTGGGTTTGTGAAGATTGACTCAAAGCCATAATATACTGCAAATTCACGAAATTCCTTGCTTGAAAATTGGGGACCATTGTCTGACACTACAAATCTCGGAATGCCATACCTACTAAATGTTTGCTTCAAAGCATTAATAATGGCCTTACTTGCAGTCTCTATCATTTCGATAACTTCTGGAAATTTGGAATAATAGTCAACTATTACCATGTAATTCTTATCCTGGACATGAAATAAATCTACTGCTACTTTGTTATACGGTAGATCGGTTATCATATGGCTCATTAATGGTTCTTTAGCTGGCATTTTTCGAAATTCCTGGCACACATGGCATCGTAATACTGTTTCTTCTAATGTCCCCATTAGCCCAGGCCAAAAAACTGTGTCCCTCGCTAATTGTTTGCTTTTGATTATTCCTAAATGAGCCTCATGTAACTTAGCTAACATATCTGTCCGCATGGATTTTGGGATAACCATTTGTGATCCTCTGAATAGGATTCCCTCAGACATGGTCAGTTCATCCTTAAGCCTAAAAAATGTTTGAACATCTGGGTCGAGAGTTTTGCCCTCCCTCGGCCATCCATGTGTCGACAAGTCGATAACCTTCTTTAATGTCGAATCCAACATTGTTTGCCGTTTAACGGCTTGTACCACGTCATGATCAATACCAATGCAAGCTATCGACATATCCTGATCGTATAGGTCATGTGGAGTTACACTCGCTGTATGGGCTCTCGATAGGGTATCTGCAAAGAATAATTCCGTCCCCTTTAAGTATTGTACTTCAATATTATAATTCTGCAATCGCATACGCATTCGTTGCATCCTTGCCGACAGAGAATGGATAGGCTTCATCATTATAGCAACCAAAGGCTTATGATCAGATATGACAGTTATTGCGCTACCATAAATATAATCATGAAATTTAATACAACCAAAGCAAATCGCCAACAATTCTTTTTCTATTACTGCATAACTGATTTGAGTCTTGTCTAATGCCTTTGAAGCCATTGCCACGGGTAGTTTGTTTTGGAATAAAGTAGCGCCTAATCCAAATTTGGACGCATCCACTTGTAGAACGATATGTTCCCTACTATTGAAGTACCTCAACACGGGTGCAGTGGTTAACAAACATTTTAACTTTTTGAATGCTTCTTCTTGTTCCGACTCCCAATGCCAAGCTATATATTTTTTTAAGACTTGCCTTAATGGTTTTGTGATATGTGCCATGTTAGGGATAAATTTATGCACATAACCCATCATCCCCAAGAAACGTTGCACTGCAGGTTTATCCGAGGGACTGGGCATACCGATAATTGCCTCTATTCTTTCCTGATTGGGCTTAATACCGTCCGTTGTTATAACATGTCCGACATAATTCACAGTTGTTTTACATATTTTTGACTTTTTCGGGTTCAGCTTCAGGTTTACTTGTGCTGCACGTTCTAGAACAGCTGCTAATCTTAGGTTATGTTCATCAAGTGTTGAACCATGTACCAAAATATCATCCGTTACCACATGGACTCCAGGAAGATCCATAAGGATGTTATTCATCTCTTGGATGAAGATATCTCCTGCCGTTTTAATCCCGAACGGCAGACGGGTAAACCTGAACCTGCCCCACGGGTGTTAAATGTACATAATTGAGATCTACAATGATCTAATTCAATCTGCCAGTACCCGCTGTTGGCATCAAGTACTGAAAAATATCGGGCACCATGCAGAGTAGCTACCACTTCCTCTACAGTCCTGACAGGATAGGGACCCCTTAAAATAGCTTTATTTAATTTTGTAGGGTCTAGACATATACGTAATTTTCCAGGTTTACGGACAATTGTGACTGAATTAACCCATGGAGTCGGTTCGTCCTGTTTGACTATAACTCCTAAGTCTAACATCCGTTTTAGTTCCACTTTTACGTCGTTTACAATTGCCAATGGCACTCGACGTGGGGGGTCGATTACAGGACATATATTTTTGTCAATGAAAATCTTAGCATTAACCTTGATCAGACCTAGACCTCGAAAAACATTTGAGTATTGTCTTACCAATGTATCTGCGACAGTATCTCCATCTATGGCATTCACGACATCCAAAAGTGCCAACAAGCCCAATTGGACACACGATTGTTTTCCTAGTATGGCACAGCCGGCATCTGTGACTTGAAATTTCACTTCGTGGCCCTCGACATTCAGGGATACCTGTCCATGAGGCCGAATCCTATGTCCACCATACGTCACTAAGTGACATAGGGATGGAATTAAGCACACGTTACTGATCTTATTGAACATTTTCAATGGTAAAATATTTGCCTCAGATCCTGTATCTAATTTAAATTGTATATCTTGGCCACCAACACAGAAAGTGGTCTACCACAAATCTTTGTTTTTAATATCACTCGTACACAAGGTGCCTACAAATAGGTCACCATTCACCTCCTCCTCGGGACTGTTTACATCCTGGCGAGGAATGACGTCATCCGCCACATCAATTTCGTAAATAGCCGCGTTCCTCCCTGTGGGCTGTTGCATACGGCACATCCTTACGAAATGTCCAATTTTTCGACATCCTAAGCACTCTTTCCCCTTTGCTGGACATGTTCCTTTCGTGTGATTGTAGCCACATTGGCCACATTTGCGAACAGCTCCTCGACTTGCTTGTTGATATTGACTTCGATCTGTTGATTGTCGTAACCAAGGAGATGTTCCTGCAGCCGACCGTTGCGCTCTTGCATACCCCGTTTTCACCGCGTCGACTTGATGTACGTCCCTCTGTTGCACTTGTGCCGATTTTATTTCGCTTAACCGACACAGTTGTATACATTCCTCCAACTTGAGATCCGGCAATTGTAACAACTTATTTCGCAATGTATCGTCATTAACACCGCACACAAGTCTATCGCACAGTAACGATGACTCCAACTGTTCATAACAGCAGTACTGTATTCTGTGTTTTAGTTCTCTAATATACGAATCCATGTTCTGCCCTGATTGATTAAACGAATTGAATTCATATCGAATGACAGTTATATTCGTCTTTCCTTCACAATACCGTGAAAATGCGTCGATTAGTGGACCAATCTTGTCCTTGTCTGTTCCTTCCAATGCAAACGTCCGATGAATCTTTTGCGCTTCTACACCCGCCACATGCAGAAAAATGCAGCACTGGATCCTTTCAGTTTTCGTCGATACACCTGCTGCTACAGCGTAAATTTCATATGCCTGTAGCCAACATCGCCAATTGACCGCCATCTTCTCGTCCAGGTTCAGATATCCTGGTGGTTTCAACCCGTGAAGTGCCATAGTTGCTCCTCAACATCTGACACCATGTAATGATGTATCGACACTCTGAGTTCTTGTATGTAACTGACTTTTATTGGTGATCGAACCTCATGACGTCACGCCGTGATATGCGGGGGCATTCGGGTACTTACATATCTTACAGTGATGGCCCCAGACTGATAATAAACAGAGCCAAAAACAGATCATATGAGAGGAGTACCAAGTACATGAAGGCAAGGGGAGTGGAATACACTGGGAGTAGAAGAAAGAAGTAGAGGGTCAATAGAAACATACAACAAATTAATCAAAAGAGAGCTAAATGCACTGCTAGACTACGACAACAACAAATAAAATTAATTAAAAAAGAAAAAGAAAGATAGATAAATAAATAAATAATACACCGATAATTCGAGCAGTCTTAGAAGGTAAACATGCTAGGTATGATACATACAGGAGGTAAACTTTAAACGTAAAATAAAAAACTAATGACCACTAACACAGCAAGGTGAAGACAGTCAGAGAAAGTAAGTATTGGTAACCAAACAACTATCCGATTATAGAACAAACAAACTCACAGAGGTTTGGGGGATGTGGGAGAATGCTTACAAACAGAGAAAGAATGAATGCAGTAGATAGCTATACAACTGGAAGTGATCAAAACAAGGGGAGTCACAAGACTATTACTGTCTAGCGGTGCTGGTTGGCTCAGTGTCAGGATAATGTGACTGAGTGGGATATCAGGTCATGGTGGTGGCGGCCTGGTCTTCCAGTGGGGCAGCACTATAAAGTCGCCATGAGTGTGCACTGTCACAAGTCGGTACCCATCCTGATATGACCTTAGCTGTTGCTCGGACGTAAAACAAACAAACTGTCTAGCGGTGAAAACAAGTCATCAGACTTAACTAGTTTGTTCTTCTCTTCTTTGTATCTGTTGGACAAGACAGATAATGGTAGGTTTTGATATCGTTAAAGTTAGGTGTATTAGGCTATCTAGGAGGCTGTTACGGTAATTTTCACAAGTGTACAAAACATACTCATTTTCATTACCCCCCGCCCACCTCCACACCCCCCACACCCACACAAAGTGTACAATAAAAATGTTAATATTTTACCATTGATTTTATCCAAAACACAGTACCGATGTAAAATTGTCCAATTTAATACATGTGAACCGAGGTGAAATTACTATAATAAATTCCAAACTGTCTATATAATGATAAGAGTTAAAATATAAAAACACAAAGGCATATGAGGGATGTGTGAAATTGGTAAACTATTGTTCATTGAGTATAGAATTTGTATAATTGAATAGTCTTTAGAGGGAGTGTCACTTCCGAGTTTGACTAAGAACAGTCTTTGGAAGAGTCACCTCACATGCCCCCTCCCCCCCACATGGTATTGTTATGATCATTGACCACTGCATTGTATTCTAATTGGAGGATTAAGTCATGTGACCACTGCATTGTACTGTGATTGATGGATGGAATCATGTGACCACGGCCATCTTGGATCTTGAAAAAACCTATATAAGCCAATAAATTGAAGAGTCTCATTCTCTTACTTTCACTCTAACCCTGTTTCCTTCATTACCTGTAGTGCTTTCATTTGACCTATTTACACCACCCACACCACCAGCCGGCACGTTTACAAAATGGCGACCACGACTTGAGAAACTACCGAGATTTGGTTAGTACTGACTATAGATAGTTTATTATAGATTGATTGATTGATGGTTGCTTTACGCCGTGTCGGCAGCATAGGCCATATTCACGGCGAGAAATGTTTGTTTTTGTTCAAACCATCGCTTTTACATGTAAAAGCATACAATCAATTTTGTGTCAATGGACACTCATGAATTTTGTAAACTCACAATCATATAGCTGAATAAAAGTCTAAATGATAGTATTATTCACTGATGAAATTTGTTTAAAAACCTATATGAGTTGGTACAAACCAGCTGCCCTCAAAAAGGCTAAAATCTTTTCTTGTTTTACTTTAGTAAAAAGGTCTTGCATGTTGTTTGCAGTGTAAAATTGTTGGCGCAGGGCCATGAAATCCACACAGTTTAATAAAATGTGTTTTAATGTCAGTGGGGACTGACATCCAATACATTCAGGGGGAGGCTCCCCCTTGAGCAGAAAAACGTGTGTTAGCCACGAGTGGCCAATATGGCATCTTGTTAAAACAACCTGGTCGTGTCGCCCTTCCAGGCGACTCTGCGGCAGTCCGTTCACGGAGGGGGTAATTCTATGGAGTTTGTTGTCTGGGTGTTCATCCCATTCGATCTGCCATAGGTTCCAAATGTATTTTTGAATGGTAGGTTTCAGATCAGAGTGGGGAATATGACAGTGTTCCAAAGGAGCAGTCAGGGCTCGAGTGGCCGCTTGATCTGCTCTCTCATTTCCTGGGATACCCACATGACTAGGCACCCAACATAGGTGAATGTCAAATTTTGCTATTGAAAGAGAGTTTAGTTTAATGAGTACTTTAAGTAGTATTGGGTGGTCCAGTTTCCTATTGTTTAAAGCCTGAAGGCAGGAAAAAGAGTCAGTGAAAATGATGAATTTATGACTGGCTGAGGTTTCGATGCACTCTAACGCGAGTAGGAGTGCTCGTGCCTCAGCAGTAAAGATGGAACTCTGATCTGGAATACGCGTACCTAATTCACGTCCGTGGACGATTGCTGCCGCAGAGACTCTGTTGTCTGTCTTTGACCCATCCGTGTAAACGGCTAGGTGGGCGCTAAAAGCACTTCGCACATCGATAAAGCTTTCATGATATGAAAGTGGGTGCGTTTGACTTTTCTTTGACATGGCCAGCTGGAGGATGATGTTTGGTTTCCTCAGCTGCCAGGGAGGAACATCTGAATATTGTGAGGGTGCTATGTTATGTATATTTGCCCTCAAGGCCTCCAAAAGAGGCTTTATTCTGAGGCCTAACGGCTTTATGTATGTTGGCCTTGATTCATAGAGGCGTTCATATGGTGGCAGTTTTGCACAGATGAGTTCTGGGAGAAAGTACTGGCAAGAAGGTTGGCTATATCAGTTACGGAAGTTAAAAGAATATTATTGTGTTTTAGATGTTGGACCGATGATCCAGCATATTTTTGTTTTATTTTCCGGATCATGGTCCATACTTTAGAAAGTGGGGTGTGAGTGGTTATGCTGGAGACATATTGTCTCCAACACAGCCTCCTTGCCTCCCTAATAATTCGGCGAGCCCGAGCCCTTAGAATTTTAAAGCGAACGTGGTTCTCGGCGGTAGGCCGCCGGAAGAACAGACGTTGTGCCTTTTTCCGCTCATTGATAGCGTTCTTACAAGTTGCATTAAACCAAGGATTTGTTATGTTTTGGAAAAGCCGAGGTCTTAGGAATGGTTTCCTCTGCAATCGACCCCAAGATCACTGTGAATGTCTTCACTGCAACAGGATCATCGCGGGCTACTCCCGCGAACCTCTCACGGGCGAGTGACTGGAACAGTGACCAGTCGGCACCAGTCGGCTTGGTGCTATCAAAAGGCACGTACCACTAAGAAAATTCACAACCAGGAAACAACCTCCTTGGTACTCCAGGGATATTACCACTGCCAGAAAATTGAAAAACAAAGCATGGAATGTCTACTTCAATAAACTGGAAAATTGGGAAAAATACACTATCGCTAGGAATGCCGCAAATGACATTGTCAGTGGACACAGACTTTTGAGGACAAAATTGTCCAAGACATTAAAAATAACCCGAAAAATTTCTGGAGTTATGCTTCACATAAATAAAAAAAATGTCATAAAACACTTTTTTTTAAGCATTCTAAGATAATTGCATAACACTATAATGTATTAGTTTTGTGTTTTGTGTGCTCAAAGTGGGTTTAGTTGAGTCATAAACATGGGGCATATTTGTGGATTTTCTGTCATCATTGAATTCAACTCAGAATTGATCAATCTTAACACTGAAAATTTGGGGATCTAGCAAAGTACCTTTTCGACCTAGCAGCATCATGAAACTTCACACAATGGTCAATAAATAACAGATTTAAATGTCCATCTACTTTTTAGAGCTACCCAAGATGTATAGAAGGTGGAGTTTGAGTGTTGAAATCAAGTCAAATCTTCTGAATGTGCAGAGGCACAGAAAATGTGAACGGATTTTCAAACTGTCAACATGAGGTTGTAGCTGAACATTTTATCTATGTCATAGTCTGAAAATCGTGGGGATACCTCCTAAGAGCCAATGAAAAGCAAGCACTTTGGGGCACCCCTCCGTTTTCAAAACGATTTTCCCAGGAACAGCGATCTGGCAGAAAACGGCGGTCGCGTAGCGCGCGGACGTACACGTACCTAGTACCGGGTAGTTCAAATCGTATTAACACGAATAATTCCATTAATACATCGTAATAAATTACAAAACTTTTACAAAATAATCTAAACATATTAATAAACAAACCTGTTAAATAATTCCTTAAAATTCCTTCTATTTCTGGAGTTATTTGTTAAAAAAGAACGCTGCCCAACGATCGCACATGTTCCGCTGGCGACTCGGACAGGGCCCGTATGCATGGAGCGGTGCTAGCGACCCAAAACGCGTTTATGGCGGGATTTCTGGTTTAGCGCAGAAAAGTTGCTATGCATGGAGCGGTGTTAGACAAACTCCGCGGGGCTAAAGTCAGAGAATCTAACACCTGCCCATAGCAGGTTTACAGGCGGAGTTAGTGTTAGGTTAGTGTCAGGATGGAGCTCTTTATACATCGGCGATACTTTGGGAGGCGACTTCTTCACAGAAACCGGATTTTTCGTGATCGAAGGCATCCCTTCGAGATATTCAACGACAACGAGCTCTTCAAGAAGTACAGATTTAGGCGTCAAGACATTCTGTCGATTACGGATTCCGTTAGAGAGCAAATCGATCTGCCGAACCGCTTGGGATCCCTTCCCCCGCTGCTGCAGGTAGGACAAAGTATTAATTTAAGCATTGAACGTTTCTGTACTAGCAAGGTCACTATGTCAGTTTGTACGCCCTACGTCGTTTAATATCCTTTGTGTGTAGGTGGGCCGAGTCTGGCTGTAATGTCGTAATAGTTGGATACTCCGATCGTAGTTAGTTTGTGGAATTGTGTGGGGACAAAAACATTTTGTTAAACGTTACTGGATACCTTACTAATGGTAGAATTTGCTATTACATTGACTCAGTATACCCTTCTACGTGGCAATAACTGTTTACGTCATTATCACACGGGTCTCATGTTGGATGGGTTGTGTGCTCAAATAGGGCTAGTCTTTTGGAGATTTAATTCTGTCAGGCATTTTTGTCGACATTTCTAATAAATGTCCTGTTTTTGGCCTTATTGTTACTGTTAGTTACAGGCTATTTTTCCCAAGCACATTATTATATAATGTGCTAACATAATTTAAAGAGTTTATTTCACCATCTCAGTACAATTATCGTTGCAACGTACAGCCAGGGCAATATATTGCTGTTTCGCTCAACTATTCGAGCCCAGATGATAAAAGATTGTTAACAAATAGCCATTGACGCAGCAACAGGTAAGCTTGTGGATCTGCAATGATTTTCCGCAAAGTAGAAAGCAATACAGCAGTTATGTTTACAGATGTGTCGATATTAGCATAATTGTTTGGTTGTTGGTTGTGGACATTTCAGTTGACAGCACACAATGCACTTTTTATAATAGATATATCTCAGTGGAATTGTCTGTGTAAGTACCTCCTCTGTTCCTTCCAACAGTCAGATTAACATGTCATGCTCACAGTATGGAACTAATGTGGCCTTTTCGCTTGTCATTGATGTTATTGCTCTTACTATGTCGAACAGCATCTAATGTGTCACTGATATTTCCCTAATGAAAGTACAAGGGCCGTTCGTTGGTTATGCGTATGGAGTGACCGTTGCTTTGTCAACCCTTTTCAACATGACAATACTGTTGTCGTGGAGGGTTTATTTTCACATGGGAAACATTGCGCCTAGAACCCACATAATCTGCCGATTCAGGGCTAGCACCCTAACCATGTAGTCTCCCTGGTGCAATCAACCTATGGCTATGGCTACGTGCACGTACGTGTGTATGTGGTATTCGTGTCTCCCACTATATTGTTTTATATTAAAACTGCATATTCCAATGAAATATAACATGTTCAAAACCAAACCTATTATCTACATCTGAAGTTTCATATCTAACTTAGATACTGATGCACTTATTAAGCATTTTTGCCTGCGTAGAGTCAATTTAACAGCAGCTGTTACTGCAGAAGTCTATGGTGCGAGACTTTTGCCAAGCTTTCCAAGACTAATTTTCCATGTTTGCACCCAATTCTCTATACATTCCTGTATCCAGACTCTCACAGGAACAATTCAAACATCCTGGGTAATTTCTAATGACAATGTCCTCAACGTTTCTATCCGTTTGCGGCTGAGATTAGACCAAATTAACAGATCCTGTACTTACTTAATATTTATGTCAGCTATATTACTAACACTAGTTTTGCACAATGTAGGGTTATGCCAAATGTGTGCAACATTATTACTTCAGGTAATGATCGCCCTGCGGTTCTACACCTCAGGCAGCTTCCAGGATGTGTGCGGGGAGTTAATAGGCGTGGATCAGTCCACCGTGTCGCGCACTATCCCTCGCGTGATGGAGGCACTGCTGCTCCAACTCCCCCAGACCGTCAAACTACCGACCCAAGAGGTTGCTGAACGAACCAAAATAAAAATGTTCACAACCTATGGATTTCCTAACGTGTTCGGGTGCATTGACGGCACCCAGATCCGGATACAGGCCCCCAGTGAGTTTGAGAATGAGTTTGTCAATCGCAAACACTATCACTCGCTCAATGTCCAGGTAAATATCATTTGAATTTTTATTTTTCTGTACTCACCAATGGCCATGTACAATTTATTAGACATTTGTGTTTTGTAGATTCCCGCAATTAAATAGGGTTGCCAATACTGCAGTGAGCTGTAGAAGTAAAGGCATTCACCATAATATGAATATTATCTGTGAGTTGTAAATCACATGGCATATGTGTATTTTGCAAGACCTATGGGAGCACTTAATTCCTTGTTGCTTGGATCTAAAAATAGTGGGGTTACATGTGTATTGAAATTGCAAGGCTACCTGTATGTTATCGTATTTCTGAAAATTACTGAACTCTTGGCTAGCCTCACCGATATCACACTCGCAGACTAAGTTTTGTGTAGTTTAGTTCATGCACCTTTCCCCTTTTTTATTCCAGGTCATTTGTGATGCCGACCTAATTTTCATTAACTGTATCGTCAAGTGGCCGGGCAGCGTACACGATGCGCGGATACTGCGAGAGTCCTACCTCTTTGAAGCTTTCGAGGGAAATGCTAAACCTGTGACGGGCCTGCTGCTGGGGGACAGTGGCTATATGCTGCGCGATTGGCTGTTCACGCCATTCCTACAACCGGACTCACCACAGCAGAGGGCCTACAACAATCACCACAAAAGAGCGAGGTCTATTGTGGAAAGATCCATTGGCATATTAAAACGCCGCTGGCACTGTCTCCGTCGGCTGCGATTAGAACCGGTTAAGGCGTGCAGCGTCATAACTGCGTGTGTGATCCTGCACAATAAAGCAAGACTCCTCAACCTAGACGTACCATCTGACTCGGAGTCTGACAGTGATGATGAGGAACACGAAGAGGAAGCAGAGGAGGCATATGATCAACGCCCTCACAACTACCATCAATCAGAGCGGGTGCGTTCTCGGGTTGGCAAAGTGGCTCGCCAAAGAATGGTAGAAAATTTCTTTTAACTGACATTCCTGGTACGTGACACGTCATGTAACATTATATAGGCCTATGTTTTTCGACTTTGTGGTATTATCGGCGCTACTTAGATTTCAGTGCTGACAATAGTGAACGTTACTGTGGTTGGAAGTAACTTATATTTACAATGGGTTACTTTTGTGATATTTGAAGTATAAACAGGCACAATGCTCGTTGCCAAGAGTTGGCATAGGTTTCTGGAGTAAAGTGTGTTATTGACTGGACTCACTATAGCCTTCTGTGTTTCGACACATGTTTACTAATTTTTTCCTTATGTATGCTAATTATGATAACAATTGTAGCGCTTTTAACCTTGACCAACAGTGCTTATTCCCATAGGTACTTCTGTTTGCGAAAGGTACACACAATTAAGTAGACAAAATTAAGTAGACAACACACGAATAGAGTTATGGTGCAAATTATATTTTTATTTCGGTGTTATATTAGTGGCCAGATCCCTTTCCAACCTCGCTATTTCAAGTAGCTCCCGTCGATACTGGGTTTCTATAAGGACCGTCTGTGCCCTCTGGCCCCCAAGCTGGGCTCCAAGCAAAGCTACATTAGCTTCAAGCACAGCTATCTTAGCTTTGTTTTTCATCACTCCGGATCCCAGCAATTCGATTAGGGCCGAACGCTCATCAGTCGCGGTAGGGCACTCTGTTTGCCCAGGTATGGTCCTGCGTGGTCTGGTATGCGTTTCCCTAGATGTAACCGGGGTCGCTTGCGCCGTGGCCGCGTCTGGAATAATGATGACGTTTCTTTGTTATTCTAACTGTGGGAGCTGCAAAATTGGGAGTGATGCATTACTGTGGCCTGTTCAAAGTGCACATACGGTCTGTCTAATTCCTACCACAAAACTGTAGGAGGTTTCAGATATAAGGAACGAAAGACATTTAAGATATAAGGGAACGATCCAATACTTGATAGCTTGCCTGATTGATTAAGGCTTGTTCAATGTCCCGTCAACAGCAAATGGCATACTGATCGCAATAAGGGTACACCGTTTGTTCTGTCTTAGTCTTAGGCACCGTTATCTTTTACACAAAAAGCCTAAAGCAGACAATAACTTATTTGGAATAAAACACTTGTGATGAACATACTAGCGTACAATGATACAAATTGCGATAAAGGAAAAAAACATTGGGTAACATGCAATGTATGTGTGACCTTTTTTTATAAAACGTAAATGTGGTGGTAGAAGTTATGTTGAGATTAGTGTGCGGATTTGTGGTTGCCGTTAACTGCGCAGCATGCCACATGTTAGTTACCTGCTAGTACAGTAAACGGCATGTCCGCGGCAATACATGCAGGGCCTGTTGGAAAGCTTGGTGATGGGGTGGGGGTGGAGGTGGAGGGTGGCATCACGACAGCCCCAAACGGGTCGGGCGATATGCCACAGTCGGGCTGGCTAAGCGTGAAGCTGGTGACGTTAATGCTAGACTCGCATTCCGGCACAGTCTCGTAGCACGCAATCTCAACCTCGCTTTCAACAGGAAATTCACATGGCCCTGCAAAAATTACACATTGCATATTATATGGTCAGTTAGCATAAATTTGCAACCTGCGTGAGTCATATAACACATTTGTCATGTCTATGTAGCCGGTGTCAGTACACATGCCATGCCACGGCAATAGTTAGCTGCAGAATACATATTATGGTAAGTTAGCATAAATGTTCAACACGTGTTATTATTACTACTGTTTATACTGCAAGTGGCATGTGAAATGTCCTAAAGATGTCAAGTTTTGTGCGGAAAATATTTGGAATCAGATTGTTGTCCCTGCTATACTGCTATTTATTGGTTGTGAGCATCATTTGACCTAATTAAAAATGCCAGAATATGTTTATTTTCAATTATTCAGATGCCAAAGGACATACACATTGAGGAAACTTGTTTATAGTACTTTGGCAGCATTTAGATTTAGTGGTACTGATGTCACACTATTGGTACACAACTTGTCACAACGACCCATATCAGTTTTGCTTTGTATCCTAACATTTGCGACAGAGTTGGTAACCAATTTGGTGAAACAAATTAAATATATGTATGAGCAAATATCCTATAGCACTACCATCGGGGATAAAGCACATTGTACTCACTTGCAAAGCTCTCAGGACAGGATGCTGCAATAGAGGTAGAGACAGTAATGAATTAAGGGAATAATATATGTTGCGCTTCAACACACCATTTAAATGTCCAATTACAAACTAATATTGCTGTTATGATTTGGAACGAAGCCCAGTCCTACTTCCATGAATCTATGTCCATGACACCAATAAATGTTATAAATAAGAAAAAAGACTTGTGTTATGCTTTGGAGTGTAGCTCTAACACTAGGGTGCATCTATTGCTAATTAAGATTACTTGTTAGAGGTGCGGGTATAATTAGTTATCGCTGTAAACTTACCCGTCACGCCCGTGTATAGGTTGGACTCCAAACCAATTCTTTTTAGCACACTGTCATCGAACAACTGTGGATGCTCGGGAGGCCCTCCCCCCGTCTCCATGGCCCTTCTCTGTCGGTTGAGGACTTCAGAGACTTCCACTTTTCTTTTATCTCCGACCTTGTACGCCTAGCAACACCGCACGAGTTTATTGCGCCGACAACTCTGTCCCACGCGACGTATTTTTCGTGCAGGCTAATGTTACTGCTAATGGAGCAGTCACACTACGACGTGTATTCCGGCGTGCCGCCAACGCGCTTAAATATATTCAAAGCGTCGAGAAACGTCAAACTTTTCGGCGAGTTTTGAGAAAACTTGGCACGTTATTCTGGCGCGGTGCCAACGTGTTCCGCCGGTGGAAAAACAATGCGGCTTGACCCAATTTCGCCAGGTTCCCACGCTACGCAACACGTCGGCGCGCGTCGCCCAGCGCCGAAAGTTTTGTGCTTGCACAAAACTTTCGGCGCTGGGCGACGCGCGCCGACGCGTTGGTTCAGACCTACCTGTCACTCAAAGTGTACCGACGTGTACCGACGCGCCGGTAACGCGTTTATAATGCGTTTGTAACGGGTCTCGACGCGTCCCGACGCGTCCCGCCGTTTCGCCCAAAAACCCAACACGTTGCCACGCGTTGTCCAACTCCGGGCCAACACGTCGTAGTGTGACTGCTCCATGAATGCAGAAAAGAGCATTTTCCTCGCGAGCATCACCTCATCCAGCATGACTTGTATTTCCTGGTCCGCATAGTTTGCCTTCCTTGGCCGCTTGGGGGGATATCCTGAAGCCATCGTAGCAGTAGCAGTAGCAGTAGCAGTAGTAGTGCTAGAAGTGCTAGAAGTGCTAGTGATAGTGCGGATAATACTTGTAGCACTTGGAGTACAAACGTGTTGGGTGCTGTGTATTTCTGTATGTGTCTGTGTATGTAATGTATGTCTGTGTATGTATGTATGTCTGTGTATGTACGTGTGTCACGCGCTCTGTGTGCGTCTGTCTGGGTATTATTATTCGTGGGGGTGTAGTAGTGGCACTTAGTCGTACAGTGGTAGTGACAGCCAATTGACTATGTATGTATGTACGTATATGTCATAAAGTTTGTCACATGTAGTTGTATGTACGGATCTATGTATGTACGAGTCTGTATGTGCCTACCTCTGTCTGCAAGCATCTGTCATAGAAGTAGTAGTAGTAGTAGTAGTGTCACTAGACCGGGTAATGTGTTATTTTGTTTGTCAAGTTTCTCGACAAATTTGTAAGTTGGTCCCCAACCGGATAACAATACGCGTACACATGACCTGCCGGCACCAAGTTACAGGGTATACTCGAAATCTATGCATACGCGCAGGATTAGAATCGACTCGGAGGGGGAATATTTTGTTTATTTGAAACACACAAAGTTATTTTTTGGCAATTTCAACCACAAATCGACACAATAACAACACCTCCGTCACCCAATCTGCCCATATGAAAGCACAATTCGAAGCGATCTTTACGACGGCGCGGCATCACCGGCGATATTGGGTAATAGCGGTGCTCGCTGTCTACAGTCGCAGAGGGGTTTCCCAAATGTATGAATAGATTCACGTTTAGCTAACTCAACCTGTGTAGGCCTCCATGCATACGGCGTGACATAGCTCTCGACGCCGCAGATAACCGGAGATAGGTACCCGGAGTTAGAGGGATAACACCACACGCCGCTAGCACCGCTCCATGCATACGGGCCCAGGTGGCGTAGTTTAAAACCCCGGCGTGATCGCATCCCCTGCCGTGGCTTCTGCGCATGCGCGGAGTTTGTAAACATTGGGCGTAATCGATTAATCAACTCGGGTCACCCGAGCCATTTTTGGCGCATGCGCACATCCTACAGACTAGGGTTGAATAAACGAATACGCTTCTCCGTGCTCGGGGTGGAAAAAATGGTGGCTTAATCTAAAACCTAATTATTTATTTTAATAACCAATATAAGTACAGCAAAATAGGATTTACACGACCCGCTGTCAGGATGAGCATGCGCTGCGAGCATATCTTGTAGTGGTAGCTGTTATCCTACAGGTACCAGCTCAGGCGTTCCTAGCAAACCCCAGCCAAGAGGTGGGTTACTGGGGTCGGGTCGTTTTGCACACGGCACATGTTTTTGTCGACTCCACTCGCGGGTGTTCGATTTGAAATTCTGACGACTCGGGTGACCCGAGTCGCCCGGGTCGTGTTAATCGATTACGGCCAAGTGTGTAGGTGCGCGCAGCTCGGCTGCCACTGCCACTATTAAAAATTAATAGAAATGCACAACCCTAACCGTATAAATTTAATATAATCTATTCGTTGAATATGTCGGCGTGACCTAGTTAGCTCTACCACGTGGCCCGCCAGACATTGCACAATACCGAGCCACCCCCGGCAACAGGTCCCCGCCACTCACGCAGTGCCCAATAACAACAAACCGCACTGCGTAGCGTCAACAACCCCTCACCCGGTTACACGCACATGCTATAAGTGGCTCAGATACGCCCAACTGCACAGTATCCAGCTACGAGCCCATGCCTGCAGCACACATAAACACTCCCCGCGGCACCTATAGCCATACGCAGTACGCCCCATCAACTACCCCACGCGTTACCCAAGAAATAGCAGATAATCAACACACGGCTTAGGCAGAGGCATTACGCAGAACAGTAGTAACTGCGCCCATTCATTGGCGCCCCCGGGGCCCCCGGTCTTTCCCTACTACCCTCAAAATAACTGCGTAGGAAAGTTTAACTGAACATATGTACTGCGTAACTCGTTGTGTGACAGGGATCAGCGTATCTTATGTACAACCAACCCCTGGAGACCAGACAACACCAGGGTGGAGTAGCCTAATACCTACTACCCCACCCCATACCAGTTATCTGCGTCGTAATGCTAAACGCTCAGATCGCCGCAGAGGCGGTGCATCTGAACCCACATCAGACCCCTGTCCAACTGGTACAAAGTCGCTGTCACTACCCGAGCCACTGCGTACAGAAACAATACTATCGGCATCAGACACTGATCTAGAACGACGCCAACGTTTATTTTCCGCTTATCAGGCCTATGCCGCCTAGGGCGCATAGCCTCCCCCGCAGTAACTGGAAGCCCAGGTACTTTCTTCTGATTAACCACATCTATAGTGCCAGCCTCCACCCTCGCAGGTGCGGGCTCGTCCCCTACATGTGCATCCAGCCAGGAGGATGGTCCAACGTTTCTAGCCATCTGCTCAGTGTAAAGCTTAAGACGTCTAACGTTAGATTTACGGTATTTACCATCCTTGCCCTTCATAATAACTGTGGTGTCAGAGACAACTTCTGTTATAGTAAAGGGACATCCCAATTCTTTGCGAGTTTGACCCGAGCTAGCGGCGCATGATACCGCACCACCCGGTCCCCCACTTTGAACTGGCGCCACGCAGCAGGCCCGTAGTCAGATTTCTGACGAACCGCTGCCCGACCTAAAGCATCGCGAACTGCGCTATACGTGTGGTGAAAGCAATGCTCCAACCATCTTACAAACACGATCTCACAAGGCCGGTCTACTTGACGATTCACCACCCCAAACTGCAGATCAGCTGCCAGTCGGAGCTCCTCCCCAAATAGTAATCTGTTCGGAGTCACACCCGTAGATGCGTGCTCCGTACAGTTATATGCGTGTGCCACAAACTTGACCTGTAAATCCCAATCATCCTGAAAGTCATTCACGGTACAAGCCAACGCAGATATCAACGTCTTATTAAAACGCTCCACCATACCATCCGATTGTGGACGGTACGGGTTCGTACGCGTTTTCTTAACGCCCAACAAGCGCAACATGGACTGGAACAGTGTGGACTCAAATTCCCTCCCTTGATCCGAATGGATCCGCATCGGGGCACCGAATATCAAAACCCAGATATCCACCAACGCCTGCGCTGCAGTGGGTGCAGTGTGATCTTTTAAGGGGTACACTTGCACGTACTTAGTGTAATAGTCTTGCACTACCATCATCACCACATTCCCCCTAGACGTCGTCTTAAACCCTGACACAAAGTCACACGCTAGACGGCGCCACCGATGCCCAGACAATTCCTGATTCAACGGTAACTTAGCGATCCCCTCCCCTGGCTTAACCACCTGACATTTATGGCAAGTGCGTACCCACCGCCTAATATCAGAAGTCATGCCAGGCCAATAGAACCGCCAAGCTAAACGCTTGGTGGAACGAACACGCCCAAAGTGCGTAGCTGTAGCATGCCCATGACAAAACAACAACACATCATCGCGCAATGCAAACGGCACGACGATCTGCAGGCGACTGCGTAGGTCTTCACCCACTACCTTCCACCTGCAGAGCACACCCTCACGCAGTTCCAACAGATCCCATTGATTTACAATCTTACGAGTCTCTGCATTCTCCACCGCCAGCTCGTCACGCAGAGGTTTCGAGCGGCCCACCTCCAACCACTTAATTACACGCAGTATGGAGGGATCCTGGCGCTGCGCCAAGCGAACCTCCGATAACGTCCAAAGCTCATCATCATCTATGTCCGCCAGACGCATCGCAGAAATTGCTGCGAGTACACAATTATGCGCGCCACAGTCCGTGCAATCACCCCGGCCGCACTTACGCACCGGGATTCTACTCAGACTATCTGCGTTGATATGATCCACCCCTTTCCTGTACACAATATGCTCATTCGTCACACCGCATTCGTCACTCCGCCTCCTTGAAATTCAACAACCAATGGAGAGAATGATCAGTCCGGATAATAAAATCCGACCCTATCAAGAAATGTTTCCACTTCCTGCTATGCACGACGATAGCCATTAACTCACGCTTCGTCGTGCAGTAATTCCGCTGCGCTTTATTAAGTTTATTACTCGCAAAAGACAACGGGACCTCCACCCCATCCTGCACCTGACTCAACACGCCTGAGATTGCAAACCCCGACGCATCAGTGTCCAGAATGAACCGCCCCACCGCCCGCGGATATCGCAGCACTGGGGTCTGAGTAAAGGCACCTTTCAAGCCCAGAAATGTCGCCTCCTGAGCGTCGCCCCACATAAATTTGATTTTTTTCGCGGTAACGACCAAGTCCTGCAAAGGAACAGCCAACCGCGCAAAATCACCAATGAAATCGCGATAATATGACACAGACCCAAGGAATGATCTCACTTCCTTCATATCCTCAGGTCTGGGCCACCCCGCAATTGCAGAGAGCTTTTCCGGGTCTGCCTTAATCCCTTTCGCAGAAACCACCCGCCCCAGGTACTGTGTCTCACGCCTAAAAAGTCTACACTTTGAAGCCTTGAGTTTCAGCCCATAGGAACGTAAACGATCGAACACTGCTTGAAGCCGATCCCGACATTCGGTCAGTGTCCGACCAAAGACAATGATATCATCCAAATACACCAAGCAGATCTTCCACTGAAGACCAGCTAGCATATCCGTCATCATCTTCTCGAACGTGGCTGGAGCATTACAAAGCCCAAACGGCATCACGTTCCACTCGAATAAGCCTAAGTGAGTGCTAAAAGCAGTGTTAGCAATATTCTCCGGATTCATTGCTACCTGATGATACCCAGATTGCAGATCCAGAGTGCAAAACCACTCATTACCCCCTAAACTCTCGAGCGACTCGTCTATGCGCGGTAATGGGTAAGCATTCTTCCGCGTCACAGTATTGAGTTTTTTATAGTCAATGCAAAAATGAATAGAACCATCTTTTTTCTTGACTAAATGGACAGGTGAACTCCACGGCGAATCACTACTTCTAATCACCCCACTATCTAGCAGCTTATGCAGCTCCGTCTCCAGTGCCTTTTTCTTCGAATGCACGAAACGCCGATAGGGAATCCTAAAAGCAGCAGACTCACCGACATCAATGCCATGCTTCACCACCTCAGTCCAGCCCAATGTCTCACCAGGCATTGCGAAACCCTGGATATTTCTACCCAAAAATTCCACCACCCGCGAGCGATCAGACTCATCCACCACCTCACACCCCATAGCTAAAGGTATAAGATGGGCAGGCAAGCTCCCATCGAGGGACCGAGATACCACAGAAGGTGCCACGCACTCCTCCGTCGTACCAAAAGTAACCACATCGGCAACCTCCCCCAACGCAGCAACGCCCACTTCCCCTCTACTACTCACAACACTAGAGGGGCAATCCAACTGCGCCGCCCGCGCGACACGCAGTTCGGGCCAACCACTGCCCCAATTACCAGGTAACTGCGAACAGCTGGCCGCCCAACAACGCCCCACGCCAACCCCGCCCACTGGGTCAACTGCGCCAATAGCTGACTCAATGACCTCGTTGCCGCAAGCAATGTTTACACCGGCATGTTTGGCCAACCCCGCCTTAGCGTATTCACAATGAACATCACCAAAGTCAGTAGCTTCACCCAACACCCCGATAGTCGTATCCTTACGTAACCTAACCGCATAACGATTCGGATTAAACAACGGCACGACCGAGCCAACAGGACTCCACACCAGCGTATTCTGACCTACCAATCCCAGCTCATGCAATTCTGCGACCATCGGTTCAAATAGGCTCTGGTGATCACCGTCGACCCCTACAGCTGATATTTTAACATCACAGCCGGTCATCGGAGCAATGCGAATATCTTGCGCAACAGCAGACACAGTCTGACTATCGCGACGCAATTCACACTGCACCATGAGTTGATACGGATATTGAAGATATAAGCTGCCCGCTTGACGCAGTTCACAACCATAATACTCCAAAAATACCGCACCCAAAATACCATCTTCTGAAATATCGGAAACAGTAGGGGCATAATGAAATATTTTCCCCCCGATCTCCAGAGATAGTATGGCTTGTCCGTACTGCTTGAGTGGTGCACCGGTGACAGTGACAGACTTCACGCTATTATCGAAAAACACCTTATCACCGTCCAACTTATCGAAGAATTTTCGTCCAACACATGTGACCGCAGCCCCACTGTCTATTAAAAAATACCCGATAGTCCCTCTAACACACACTCTCACATACCACCGTTTCCCGTCCAAAGTCCAGAAAGTGGAATCCACGAATAAGCGTTTACCACAAGGGTGAGACAGGTCGCACCCCTGACGCTGTATTATAAATTGCATACAGTCGTCCAAAGGTGCGGGAGCCAAAGCAGAAACGCAACGCGCTATCTGCTCCATGCCATCCCACAATACCGACTCCACTGGGATAGCATCACCAGGGGCGATCACCGGCGGTCCCGCGCTAGCATCAGACTGCACACCGGCTTCCTTGATAGTCAACACCGCATCCGCTTTGGCGGTATCCGGACTTGCCAATTGGGTTGGGCCTACGCCCAAATGGTCCAACCCTAGGCGTTTAACTGCGGCTTAGCCTTAACGTCCCTGTTTGTACGGAGACGCGCCAACCTCGCCCTATCAACACCTGAGTTGTCCCTACCCTCGCGATCACCGGCTATCACAGCCTCCTCGAGAGTACGTTTTACTCCAGTACATTGCATAGGCCAATGACCGAAAGCAAAGCAACGACCACACTCGTGATCCCGAGCACGCGTATCCTTTTTAGCCACGCGCCTGCGCGCAGATAACCCAGATGAGTTAGCCCCACCTGTTGCTACCTGCCCCGCAGATTTCTGCTCCCCTATCATATCGCGCATCCACCCCTGGACCAGCGCCTTAGTGATAGGCGGCGACTGATAACCCCCCCCCCGCGCCCGTATGGAAATTGCCACCCTCACGATAGCCACCACCCGACGAACCGCGGAAG
Source organism: Branchipolynoe longqiensis (assembly GCA_030323885.1). Classification (NCBI taxonomy): domain Eukaryota; kingdom Metazoa; phylum Annelida; class Polychaeta; order Phyllodocida; family Polynoidae; genus Branchipolynoe; species Branchipolynoe longqiensis. The sequence continues at coordinate 59,827,580 of CM059200.1, read as the reverse complement.
GAATTACCACCGCGATAGCTCCCCCCAGAACTCCCCCGAGAGAAACCACCACTGCCACCACGCCGAGGATCGCGCGGCGCGTTATACGCAGCCACCTCCACCTCGAACTCACTATCCGACTCATCTGACAGTCGAATAGCCTCCACCGCAGCCGACCGCCCAGCACGCAGTGCCTTGGCGCAGTAATCGTCGACTACCTCAAACATCTCCTCCAGAGATGACTTGCCCGGCCGCCACCGGTCATAGGCGGCACGCTGCTCCCTCGGATCTATGAGTGAGCACACGAAACGCTCGACTATCTTAGTCTTGATCGCACGCTCACTCATCCCAGTATCTCTCGCAGCCTCCCGCCCATCAACCTGCAGCTGCAGACCGTACGCCCGGTACGATCCATCACGAGCAGTCTGGACGCGCTTTTTCCACTGATACCAGCGTGCCATGGGGTCCACTGGTCGGAACTTATACGAGATGATAGGAAGCAACTCCCTCATCGTCGTTAACCCATGACGCCTTCACGCGTCCACGCAGTCCTGCGCTGCCCCCCCCCTCAACAGAGGCAACAGCTGAATGAGAGCCACTCTCTCATCCCACATGTTTGACCGCATATCCAACGTAAAGTCCCGCCACCAGATATTCCACTCCTGCTTAATACCCGTGAATGGCTTAGGACGCAGCGTCGGAATACGCGCAGAACCTGCCACAGGATACCTTAAAACATTCTCATCCAGCTCTAACGTATCCCGATTACATGACTCCCATCCGGCCCCCCCCCCCAATCGAAGCAGGCTCCCGAATAACATCCATTATTGCAGGATGATTCCGGAACAACCACATCTCTTCCACTGAGTACTGGCGACCCACAGGTAGCCCAGGCAACGACGCAATGGGCACTGCGTCACCACCTAAACCCTCCTGGTCAGGAATCCTCTCACTCCGTACTTCCTCATGAGTCCTACCCACGTATACGGAATCCTGAACAACACCCCTCCGATGCTGCACAGAACCTCCTCCCCGAGAACCACTATCCCCCGAAGAGGGCCCCGGCTCCCTCGGACCCCCACCTCCACCACCGCCCCCCTCAGAAGGCGCCGGCAAATGCGGCGAGCCACCCGTGGAAACCGGGCGCGCACTAGGCACTGGATACTGCGTCTCACGATCATCTAACCGCGTAGACTTAGTAAGCCTCGCACCACTATCTCCAAGCCCCAAACCGCGCTCAAACGCCTGTCTTTCAGCCTGAAAAACTGCGCGCTCACCTGCAAGGATCTCCAGAGCAGAATCAAGACCAGCCCTCTCCGCAGCTAGCAATAGTTCACATCTCTGAGCAACAAGTATCAATTTTAAAGTCATTGGTTTGACTCGACCAGGATTCAAACTCACAACCCCACGATCTAACAACACGGGAGACGGATGCGTACGTACAAACCTTTTATATGTGATGTCCTATACACAAATACCCTGAAGTGAGACTACTAATTATGTGGGATCTCTGTGGCCTAGTGGTTAGAGTGTTGAACTTGTAATCTGAAGTTGTTTGGTGGTGTGGGTTCAAACCCCATCCACAGCAGAACACTTTTTACATTCATCAACAAAAAAAACTTTTTCATTTTTTCTGTTTCTCATTGAATTATGCATTGTAATTGTACTAACATATATTTTACATTACACAAATATATTTCCTGATTGAACTACTCTAAAGAAGATTGAAAATACCCCAGTTTTACTCTCCCTTATCTCCACTCACCCAGCCATTTTTAAAACAACAGCTGCCAGCAAATGCTTCTGATCCTGTTGCCGGCGAGCACCGCAATTTCAGCCAATCACAGCGCAGCTTTTCCATTGCAAATGGCCACCGCCTATGGGGGCGGCCATTTTGGACACAACAAACTGCCTTTGCAGTTCAGACTAGCATCGCCCTGGTCCCCTACTCTCCCCACACATACTTGGTTCATTTAAACATAAAAACTAAACAAAGTTGTGCTTGGAGAGCATTTGTCGGAGTACGCACAGTGTCCCAGCGAGCTATAGCTGGTCCCTTAATTGGTTTCGCTTTATTACTTTCATCTCACTTTCTCTTTCGACCTTTCCATATCGTTTTTGCTACTCAATATTGGCACTCAACTGCCCTTGTTTACATGCCTATCTACACTATAGGTGGCACCAGCTGTCTCCTCCTCCCATCATTACCTCATGCTGACTTCACTAGGTGGCAGCACTATAGTACTATAACACTATAGCACTACATCTATGGTTGTTCCAAAGCGTGTTTACATGTGCCTATATATTCAATTCAATTCTTTGGTATTTACATAATTTAGATAGATATACAAATTAATGTGAATAGGTTATAACAGAGTTCTAAATAAATTTAGCTTCACATCAGCTGTACACATATGAAATTGCCTGATGAGCATATTTCCCGGATCATCTATCTTGAGAAGTCTATTAATATCCCTGTCATCTCTAAAGTCGTCAGTCATAAAGTACTTGACTTCAGTAGAGAAATTAGGAAACACAGTCTCCTTGTCATATTTTGATCGAATGATCATTACCATACTTTTAATAGCATTGTATAAATTTCATATCAGCTTCTATGCCAGATTCAGAGCATATATTAAGTAGCATTTTCAGTCCACTACTATATGGTGAGAATATTACCAAGTCATCGGCATACATGAGATGATTTAGAAGTAATAATCCATTAATACATCCAGTTTTACACTGATTTAACCTTTTCGACAACTCATCACTCATGTTACCTTCACTAGGTGGCAGCTTCGATGTAACTAATAAAGATATTGAAAACATTAAATGATGTGGCAGCACTATAGTACTATAACCGTGTTGTTTGTTTGTTGTTGTGTTATTCACTATTTCAGTACGGGTACCGATAGTCTCATTGACAAGTGCCTTCAATCCTACCATAATGGTTCCAACATATCATTAACCTTCGTCCATTAATGACCTTCTGCAGCAGGTGAGCAGGTACATATGGGTTAGCTTCCAGTGCCTTTTTCCAAAGGGTAACTTTGGGAGTTTGCTCATCAGATATGCTATTTTCCTCCAGGGTGGAAGAGATTCTAGGTTAATATTTGTAAATAGTACAACTTCGTTTTTGGATAATTCTAGGCTGACCATACAAATCACACATGAAGGCATCAAATTCATTGATGAGCTTATCATACTGTAAAACTAATCATTAACAAATATTGATTGGTATTGATATGGAACAAATGGAAGTATCGCACCATTCCAATTCGTCTTTACATGCGCCTATACGCTCATCTTACCTTCACTAGCTGGCAGCACTGTAATACTCTAACGCTAATCATTAACAAATACATTTTTTATTTGTTGTTCAAGTGTTTTTATTCCTCTGAATAACAGGTTTTCCAGCCCTAATCACAATTGCCTCTACACAGTAAACAAATCTACAACAATATACTGATAGATAATTCCAGGAAAATAAGCAAAACATCGGTACATGAATGATAGGTAAAGGACAAGATAAGAAAAAAAGAAACATATGTGGGGAGGTAACTATGTTATACTATTTTGGTAGGCGTTAGTAGGGGGTGGTGCATAACTGATTATCTTTCTAGTAGTAACATACTCGTTGAAAATGGTGATGGTGGGATGTAGGGTGGGCCTTTGTGATTGAACTTGTGTTCATGGTAATCTCCGGTTGGGTGCCTATTGAGTTAGTAAGTAGGTTAATATTGACTAATCATTTACCTCAATCAGTAGTATCCAAATAGAATCATTTCCAGGCTCATTCAATTGTAGATGTTTTTGTTTGTCTAGTTGAGCTACTGGTTGAGTTTACAGTGTTTGTTGGGGGGGTGGGGTGGACAGGGAGAGGAATGGCAGCCACTTTTATATCAGCGTCTGTAGCTACCACTGCCACATTATCAGCAAATATGCTTCCTTTACCTTTTCAAGTACCATGATTAGTTGCTCTACTATTTTGCCTGGTTTTAGGTTTCAACGTTTTCAGGATTGGCATAATCATTGCCCCTTTCCATGCATCTGGGTAGATAATTAGATTAGTTAGATATGTGAATTCAGTAGCCAGTGCTAGCATGGCATCTTTGATGAGCCTGAAACTTAGGTCTTGTATTCAGAGAGTAACTTCACTTTCTTGATAATTTCTTGCTCTGTGACTGGGTGCAGTTCCAATTTATGAGTATTAACTTTGGGGTGGTATATTTTGTCATTCAGTGGTATATCCTCGAATTGATTTGCTAGTTTTCGGTTAGATTTCCCACTGTCTGTGCAGGTGCTGGAGCTATATTATTAATTACCCTCCATGCCTTCACTGAGTTATTTTTATTCAAAATTACACCTGTTTTAAGAAACTTGGCCCTTGCACCTCTGTAGGCTGCCGTTGCTTTATTCCTTGGTTGTTTTGCTATGAATTCATCCTCAGGGTCATCATTATGTTCAAATTTGTGTGCAAAGTAACCCACTGATTGGTATTGATATGGAACAAATGGAAGCATCAAACCATTGCACAGAGCCGACTTTGGCCCAACTGTGTCCCGACATCATTTGCATAGCAGCATACACCACTGGTGGTGCCCTCTCTTTCTGTAACCAGAAGACAGTTGAGAGTAGAGAATCTGCTTTGAAAGCGTGTCTGATGACATCCTCATGTCCAGCCCACAAGAGATTCTTTTTGATCAGAAGATCTTCCCTACCGTATATCGACGTATGGTCCGATGGCCCATCTGTATCCGATGGTGGAAAATGTGTGCAAAAAGAATGGCAAAAACTTGCAAAGAGCGGCGGGCCACCACCGTCGCTCCGACTGTGGCCTGATGGTGGAAAATATGTGGCGAAGGTGCGACCAATGACCAATGACCAATAAAGCCCAGTCACACCTTACCGGACTGGGGAACCGGACGAGAACCAGAGACTGTCCGGTACTGTACGGCGATGTCCGGTACATGTCCGGTAGTGTCCAGTACAAGTTTTGAACATGCACAAAACTTCTACCGGACACCACCAGACTGACGTGTCCGGTTGTTGTCCGGTTTGTCCGGTACATGTCCGGTACCCATCCAGTACCAATCCGTACATGTCTGGTACCCATCCGTTTGTCCGGTACATGTCCGGTACCCATCCGTTACGTGTCCGGTTCTCGTCCGGTACATGTACAGTACTTGTCCGATTGCCCGGCGGTAATTGACCCAATTCCGCTACATTTTGTGTACCGGAGAGCACCAGACTAGAAAATTCTTTGTCCGGTGGTCTTCGGTATTCAGTCCGGTACGGTGTGACAGGCGCTTTAGCCAACGTCGGCCCGACGGCCCTGTGTTTCACTAGGTGGCAGCTTCGATGTAACTAATAAGCTCATATTGAAAACATTAAATGATGTGGCAGCACTATAGTACGCTAACACTAATCATTAACAAATACTGATTGGTATTGATATGGAACAAATGGAACGATCGGACCATTCCAAATCATGTTTACATGCGCCTATACACTCATCTTACCTTCACTAGGTAACTAATAAAAAGATATTTAAAACATTAAATGAAGTGGCAGCACTATAGTACTCTAACACTAATCATTAACAAATACTGATTGGTATTGATACGGACCAAATGGAAGAATCGGACAATTCAAAATCGTGTTTACATGCACCTATATACTCATGTTACCTTTAACTAGGTGGCAGCTTCGATGTAACTAATAAAACATAATGAATCGGACCATTCCAAATCGTCTTTACATGCACCTATATACTCATGTTACCTTTATACTAGGTGGCAGCTTCCATGTAACTAATAAAACGATATTGAAAAAGTAAACATTAAATGATGTGGCAGCACTATAGTACTCTTACACTAATTGTGAAAGTACAACGTCTGAACACTTTGACTTCTGGATAATGAATGGTTTATTCACGGCCTAGGGCTCGCTCAACCCGCCGGCTACACTTTCCATGACATCATCTCATTAGCATAATCCTTTGTCTCAAACTCTGCATCTTGTAAACATATATTAGCCACACAGCTATACGTCTATTACGCATATATCACATGCCCCCCTCAAAGTATTTCTGAAACATGAAAGGTTTCAAAATAACCATCAAAATACCATATAACAGTCAAACGAATGCACAATAACATATATGCGTACTTAACTGAAACACAAGTCCTTGCAAATGTCCAAGCGCCGTATGGCACTGAAGTCCTTCACTGTCCACCTGTAATGCCTCACGTTATCAATTGTCCATCAAACATTCAATATCAAAACACACAGCTGAAAATATAACTTAACCCTACATGCACATGCTATACGTGTAAACACTCAATCTACACTGAGCTACTACAGGTCTAACCTGCTCGCCGGCCTAATCAGCCGACCTGACCTACTTAGATTAGCCGCACTGTTCACATTCGGCAACGACGCTGACCTAGTTTGCGTTTGCCCGACCAGTTCGGGCCGCCCCCCCCCCAAAGGCGCCCTAATAATCTGCACTCGGTTTCGATATAACATATTACCTGACTCGTTCAAAATTTGATATTCTCTCCCAGAAATACCAGTCCGACCCAAAATAACCCTTTTTTTCCATTCCCCAGCATGATTCTTGTATTTTATTTTATCTCCGACTTTCATAGGTTTGTGTGGCTTTCCACACTTCTTGTAATGAAACACTTTCTGATTTTGCTGCCGTTTCGCCATCTGGACCTTCTTTGGATTTTGCGTTTCCGGTACCAAAATTTCTTCTGCCATTGGCAACCTACCCCTCAGCCTCCTGCTCATGAGCAGCTGAGCCGGAGATGCATTCAAGACGGGCAATGGAGTGTTACAATAATTCAGCAAAGCTAACTGAAAATCTGAACCAGTCTTCTCGCACTTCTTTAACATGTCCTTGACTGTTTGCACAAAACGTTCCACCTGCCCATTACTGCGAGGGTACTGTGGACTGGAATAAACGGCCTTAAACCCATAGTGGTGTGCAAACTGCCTATACTCATGGCTCTTAAACTGCGGACCATTGTCCGAAATAACCTGACTAGGAATACTGTGCCTTGCAAAATTATATCCTTCAACGCTTCAATAACAGTGACAGACGACATATCGCCCAACAGCGTCACCTCTGGATATTTTGTATAATAATCTACAGTTATCAGGTAATTCTTATGGTATAACTCAAACAAGTCTGCACCAACTTTTTCATACGGTTGACAGGCGATCGGGTGATTTATCAACTGCTCGTTATGCAAATTTTTCCAGTTGTTTTGACAAGTGTCACGCCGACTGACTTTATCTTCAATTTGCTTATTCATATTCGGCCAAAACAGCTGCTTGGACTTTGTCACACCCAAGTGTGTCTCATGTAACGCCTCAATCATTTCACTGCAGAGACCCGGAGGGACCACCACCCGATTGCCTTTCATGACCAGATTATTTTCTATCGTTAACTCGTGTTTGTGTGGGATGTACTGTCTCAGACACGGCGGTGTCTGTATGCGTGTAGTGTCCCACCCATCTTCAATGTGTGAGATCAGCATGGACATGGATACGTCCTTTTCATATTCTCTGACAATCTTACTCAACAAACTTGACGATTGAATGTCCACTGCAAACAGGCTACCCTGACATACTTTGGCACTATGCGCCATGGACAACGTGTCTGCAAAACACATCAAAGAACCCATCACATGACATAGCTGAATATCATAATTTTGCAAGCACATTCACATTCTCTGCATCTTAGCCGAAAGTTTATGAATTGGTTTCTGCATTATCGCCACTAATGGCTTATGGTCTGTTTGAGTCTGAACTTCCTTGCCAAAGATATAGTCATGAAACTTCTGGCATCCAAAACATATGGCGAGCATTTCTTTTTCAATAGTAGCATAGCCACACTGCGCTGAGTTAAGTGCACAAGATGCGAGTGCGATTGGCTTGTCATCTTGCATCAACACGGCACCCAACCCTTACTGACAAGCACCTACTTGGATAACAATGGGTTTCTTGACATTGTAGTATGACAACACAGGAGCAGTTCTTAACTTTTCCTTCAACTTATCAAACGTGCCCTGCTGTTCGACTTGCCAGTGCCATGCGACCTCCTTAGCGAGGAGTGTGCGTAGTGGTTTGGCAATCTCGGACATGTTGGGTATGAACTTGTGCACATATCCAACCATGCCCAGGAACCTTTGGATGCCTTGTTTGTCACACGGCTCTGGCATGTCAACTGTTGCTTGTATTCTGTCTGGATCAGGCTTCACACCTTTACTATACTATGCATACATTTACTCCAAAATCCAGTATGGTATAGAGGTGTATGGGAGAGCCAAGTTATCAACCCTAAAAAAGGTCAGACACAAGAAAACAGAGCCTTGAAAATACTGTATAGCAAATATCTCACCCCAACTAAATCCCTTCATAAAGACCTGGACTTACTTATGGTAACTAACATTTATAAAACATACATTGCCTCCTCCCTGAAATATTTGATAATCTCTTCAAAGAAAACAATCAAGTCCATTCCCATAACACACAACAGCTAAATAACATACATCATAAACACATTAGAAACAAATATGGCAAAATAACAACTGAAAACCAAGAACCAATATCTGGAACTCAATACCAGTAGAGATTAGAAACCTTAAAACTTTGAAAATCTTCTGTAAAAAACTAAAGATAATCTATCTCAATGCATACTAAATCGATTACCAGTAAAATATATAATAGGATATAGTTGTTATTAACTAGTCGCATAATTTAAAATATCAAGTGGCTATGGCATAGAACATAAGATTTATCCCTATTAACATACATGCAAAATAACTACTGATACGAGATATGATAGAGACTGATATGGTTCGTCCGTCTGGGCCGCCATCTTGGAAGTCGCCATCTTGGAAAGCTGCCAGCACCGGTGCAGGCGATTTCAAAATACAATGTCAGAACTGTGGCTACGAACACCGCTGGGGAGTCTGACCGGCCAGGGGCAAGACGTGCGTTGCCTGCAAGAAGGTCGGGCACTTTGGGAAGGTTTGCTAAAGCAAACTTGGCAGAGTCAATGAGTTGACTGTGGAAGAACCCGACCCTCACAACGCTGACCAAGACCCGGATCCGCCGGATTGATTGTTTGTTTGTTTACTGTTGTTTTACATCCTAGCAACATCTAAGGTCATATCAGGACGGGTACCGACTTGGGACAGTATGCACTCATGGTGATTTTATAGTGCTGCCCCACTGGGAAATCAGGCCGCCGGCACCATGACCCGATATCACTCAGTCACATTATCCTGACACCGAGCTAAACAGCCCTTGCCCTATCCTAATAATGCCAGCACCAGGCTAGGAAGCGACAAGTATCATTTTTTAAGTCATTGGTTTGACTCGACCGGGAACCGAACTCGCGAACTCTCGATCTTCTGCACATGAGGCCTGTGCTCTACCGATTCGGCCACTGCGCCCGGTCGGATCAGGCGGAAGTCAATGTGTTGACGACGGATCTGTTTGTCGGTGCCGTCGACTGCAGCACCGAACGAGATGCCAAACTCTGGTATGCGACCCTCCGAGTGAACGGTCATCCAGTCAAGTTCAAGCTCGACCTCGACACAGGATCAGAGGCGAACGTTCTTCCGAGGAACGTCTTCGACAGGGTCGCACCAGGGCGGCTGATGGGCACCCGGTGCTCGCTCGTGACATTTTCGGGACATCGGATCACTCCCGATGGTGAAAACTTTACATTCCAAGTTGTGCGTGACTGCCAGCCCATCTTGGGTAAACAGGCTTGTGTTGTGTTGAACTTGTTGGTGGGCGTCGATGATTTGCACTGAGGTGTGCCGACGAACATTTCCACCCCAAGCGACAGCCATAGCTTTCGAGCCGAAGCTCTGGTAAGCAAATACAAAGACGTTTTTCAAGGTTTAGGTCTCATAAAATCAAATGTTGTCATTCATGTTGATAAATCTGTACAACCTGTTGTCGACCCGCTGAGGAGGATCCCATATCCGATTCAAAACAAGGTACATGACAAGCTTAATCGTATGGTAAAAATGGGTGTAATTGTTGAACAAGATGAACCTACTGACTGTGTTAATTCCATAACAATCGTAAAAAAGCCTAATAAGATAAGGATTTGTCTGGATCCGACTAAGTTGAACAAAGCTATCATCAAGAGAGGGCCATTCCCTACCAAACCTATTGACGCTAAGATGGCGAACGCACAGTATTTATCAGTTTTGGACGCCATGACAGGGTGTTGATAGATAGAATTAGACTATGAAAGTTCACTGTTGTGCACGTTTAATACTCCATGGGGCTGGTACAAGTACACCCGTCTACCTTTTGGCATCAAAACAGCCGGTGACATTTTTATTCACGAAATGCACCATGTCATGGGCGACCTACCTGGTATCGGTATAGTAACGGACAACATTTTGGTATTTGGGTCAACCGTGGAGGAACACAACGACAGACTGAAAGCAGTGCTGGACCGAGCTAGGTCGGTAAATCTTAAGCTAAACGAGTCAAAATCGTTGATATGCAAAACTACAGTAAAGTATGCAGGTCATCAATTTACCCAACAAGGTGTAAAGGCAGATCCGGACAGAATACAGGCAATTGTAGACATGCCAGAGCCATGCGACAAACAAGGCGTCCAAAGGTTCCTGGGCATGGTTGGGTATGTGCACAAGTTCATACCGAATATGTCCGAGATCGCCAAACCACTACGCACGCTTCTTGCTAAGGATGTCGCGTGGCACTGGCAAAGCGAACAACAAGTTGCATATGACAAACTTAAAGAAAAGTTGAGAATTGCTCCTGTGTTCGCATACTATAACGTTGAGAAACCCATTGACATTCAGGTAGGCGCTTGTCAGTCAGGTGTAAGTACTGTGTTAATGCAGGAAAACAAGCCAATCGCACTCGCATCTTGTGTGCTAGACTCAGCGCAGTGTGGCTATGCCACTGTCGAAAAAGAAATGCTCGCCATATGTTTCGGGTGTCATAGGTTTCATGACTATATCTTCGGCAAAGAAGTTCAAATTTGAACTGATCACAAACCGTTGGTGGTGATAATGCAAAAACCAATACATAAACTGTCAACACAGATGCAAAGAATGCGAATGCGATTGCAGAATTACAGCATCCAGTTGTGTCATGTAACAGGTTCTCTAATGTTTTTGCAGACCCTTCTCCAGAGCACACAGTGCCAATGTAGGTCACACTGACCTATTTGACGACACACTCAGCGTTGCTGCAGTGGACATGCAATCATCCAGTCTGTTAAGTAAAATTGTCAGAGAGTATGAAAATGATGTATCCATGTCCATGTTAATAACACATTGAGAACAGTTGGGACCCTACACACATACAGACACTGGCATGTCTACGGCAGTACATCCCACACAAAGATGAGCTAACTGTAGAGAACAACTTAGTGATGAAAGGCAATTGGGTTGTGGTACCTCCAAAGCTCCGCGGTGAAATGATTGAAGTGTTGCACGAGACGCACTTGGGAATCAGTAAGTCCAAGCAGTTAGCGCGTGACTGCATGTTCTGGCCTAACATCAATAAATAAATTGAGGAAAAAGTCAGTCGGAGTAACATATGACAGAATAATCGTAAGAATTTGCATAACGAGCCATTGATAAACCACTCGATAGCATGTCAACCTTACAAAAAAATACGGTCGGATTTATTTTAAATAAATCATGAGAATTACCTAATAACTGTAGATTACTACACTAAATAAACTGAGGTAACATTGTTGAAGGATATCGAGGCCATGAAGGATAACTTCGCTAGGCATGCTATTCCGACCCAGGTGATTTCGGACAATGGTCCGCAGTTTAAGAGCCACGAGTACAACGAATTTGCACAACACTATGGGTTTACGGCCACATATTCGAGTCTGCAGTACCCCCAAAGCTACGGCCTAATCGAAAGGTTTGTACAATCAATCAAAAACATGTTAAAAAATGTTTAGACACAAAGACAGATTTTCAGCTAGCCTTGCTAGCTAAATACTCCCTTGCCCGTGTTGAATGCATCTCCGGCTCAGTTGCTCATGTGCAGAAGGTTAAGGGGGAGGTTGCTGAAGAAGGAAGATAATTTAATACCAGAAACACAAAATCCAAAAAGGGCGCAAACGGCGAAGCACCAACAAAGTCAGAAAAGTTTCCAAGACAAAAAATGTGGCAAAGTGCACAAACCACTGAAAACTGGCGATAGTGTCAAGTACAAAAAACATACAGGGGAATGGAAGAAAGGGGTAATTTTGGGTCATACAGGAATTTCAGGAAGAGAGTAACAAATTTTAATTGAGTCAGGGAACATGTTGTATAGGAACAGGGTTCAAGTTATAAGGGCTCCAGAAGTGGTACAGCCCAAGCCAGTCGGGCAGGCACAAAGTGTGCCGACAGCGCATTCAAATGTAAACAATGCAGCTAATCTAACTAGGTCAGGTTGGGTGATTAGACCGGCAGACAAGCTAGACCTATAAGTTAGTCAGTTGCAAACTGTAATCACACAAGAACACATGTGCATGTTAGTTTAAGTATTGTTTGCTTTCAGAGTCGTTATATTTTTATTATGTCAAACTGGACACTGTGTCACATAGTAGGCTAAGCAGCCGGACATTTTCAAAGGACATGAGTGACTGGGTACAGGGGGACATTGCCTAACCTGTGGTTGAAAGCTAAGTACCCGTGATATTTTCTTGTATTATTGTTTTATTGTATTTTAACACGTAAACTTGGTGTGATGGTGACGATTTCTTAGATATTGCATACCTCAGAAATACTTTGAGGGGGGGATATAATATATGCATAAAAGACATCCAGGCACGTGTGGAGAACAAAGGAATATGTAAATGAGATGACATCATAGACAAAGGGTGCCAGCGGTTTAGGACGCTTGACGGTAAATAAAGCATTCAGTATCCAGAAGTCAAAGTGTTCAGACGCCGTACTTTCACAGCTAGCAGAGGTAGTATCCCTATGTGTTGGGTTGAATGCTACAATGAATTGTTAGTAAGCTGTCAACAATACATTCACTGAGCCTGCCTTCCAGAAGGGAATGCGACTGTTAATTATTGTGAGAATGGTTCCATAGAGAGGAAGTTACTTTGCATTCTGGGTAAAGCTTGTTGCCATGGGACTGGAGAGTGGTCAGGGTATATAAGGGGACCACACACTTACTTACCTAGGCATGCGTTCATGTGCTCAGGCAAGCAGGCACGCACAAAGGAAGAGGAGGAGGAGAGGTGAGTAGCATTGCATTGTACCAGTTATTATCAGAGAATAAACACCAGCACACTGTCAGTTGTGTTGTGTTTCACTACTCTACCACCATAGAGGACCGGGCTCACTACACACGAGGAAGCACACAGAAGATATTACACTGGGATAATCTTTGTCACATGACATTGTACATTTTCCAGAGCTACAATGTGCTTAACCAGATGGGGGAAAGGCCGTCGGTCCCAACCCTGTGAATTATCCATGTTACGAATAACATATCCAATCCATCCGGGTTAACTTATATTCCAATATTATCGTGTTGAATGAGCGTGCGCTCATTCGGGATCATTACAGGGCACACTAGACAGCGAAGCCGTTCCCCCCCCCCCCCCCCCCACCCCTTCCTCCCACCGCTGTTCTCGCGCTGCCACCCCCCGTCCCCGGCCCCAGCCAAATGGTGGCGGGCGGGGTGGTGGGTGGGGGTGGAGGCAGGGGTCGTTAGGGTGGGGTGGGGGTATCATTGGTCAGTACCCCTGACTCACCTCTCCCACTCAACCAATCACAGATCATCCCAAGCTGGCATCAACAGCCCCCCACCTCTTATGGTCACTCCGGTCTCAACCACTGCACTGACCACTAACCTCCTTTTCCCCCACCAACCCACTCCTCCGATATCTTAAAGTTAAATACATTACATTATATCATTTTTAATAACTAATTTAATTAACATTTAACATTAGACATTTATGCATAATTATCACTGTTAATAATTAAGTAACTGTTGCCAACCGCTAGTTGCTATGTCATTTATTCAACTCACTCAAATGCTCATATGTCTCATCGCCCCTCACCTCACTACCATCGCTCACCACTCCGATCACCACATGACCTTTTCCTCGCAGCATTCAGATGCCACACCGGAAATGTAAGCCCCCTGGTGGCTGCCCGGAATAAAGCCATGTCCTCCAACTTTTGCTTCCACGTCTTGAGTGCTATTGACTGTGATGATCAATTGATGGTCCTGACCATGACGGATCAAGCATAGGGTTCGAATCCTACATTTTATGTAATTAAAGTTGCATAATCAGATGGGTTTGAGACTTTGCCAATTTGTTTTTAGATAAATGTATCAGGTTGATTTTGATAACCTACCTTATTTTAGTTTGAAGTAACTATTAATATAGTATTATTATAAATAGTTAAAGCTGCATAGTCTGATGAAATATCAAATTTTCAAAACAAAACCAATTATCTAGATTTGATTTGACATATCTAACTTAGATACTGATGCAGTTATTAAGCATTTGTTTCTGTGTAGAAGGCAATACTGAGTCAATTTAACAGAACCTGTTACTGCAGAAGTCTATGGTGTCAGAGTTTTGGCAAGCTTGCCAAAGCTAATTTTCCATGTTTGCACTCAAAATATCTCAAAAGTTTACCATTTAAAATAAAAGTAACTTTTAAATAGTGTAAAATAAATACTAGTGATCGATCTAATATATTTATCTCAGAAAAAATACAGAAATTCAAAACGATCGAACTATGTAATTTTAACTTTGAAGCTATTTGAAGTGCAAACAGGCAATATTAATTTGTGCATGCATGTCAACATTCTGACACCATAGGTTTAAGGAGTAATAGGTTTGAATAAACTGACTTATTACTTCTTTCTATGCAGCAACAAATGCTTAATAAGTGCCCCAGTAGGCTATCTAAGTTTGATATGTGTTCAGCTAAGTGTTTTTGTTTTGACATTTCGATAACATATCAGATTGGCGCATAATTTCCAAATTGTGGTTGATTCGATGGAGGAGACGGGTACCCACCATGCTTTTAAAATAACTAGCGACATCCGACTCCACCCCAGTCACCCACGAAAACACCTCCCCGTTGAAAACGATCCATTTGAAAAGGAGGATACAGAGGACAAGACGAACCTCACGTCCAGTTGAAGCGCGTGGCCAGGAGACCTCCCCCGGCAGAGGAGCAGCTTGCAGAGAGGAGCGTACAAGATGGTGGCAATGCTGGTTCCCCCGCTGGCACGTCGCACCAGTGTCGCGGTTTCAGTTCTCAACCAGTTTCAGTTCTCAACATCGCTTCTGCGCATGCGTCTAAATCCAACAGCGCCGTCTGCACATGGTCAAAAATGAACTACTAAACTCAACAGCGGTTTTAGAGTGATTTACACATTAGAAATCACCACACACACACACATCAACAGCAAAAGCAAAGTATATAGCCTCGTTCACACTGGCCCATTAAGTCGCCTCAACTAGTTCGCCTCCTATAGTTCGCCTCAAATTGGTCGTGTGGACACTACTCTGAGGCGAATTAAGCCTGAGTCGCCTCATCTAGTTCGCTTCAAGTAAACCACCTCGCGAGGTAGTATAGATGAAGCGAACTAGCTTAAGTCGGCCCACCTTGCTTGTGTGGACGGTAGCGGTTTACTTGAAGCGGATTAAGCACATCACACTATATAATATAATTTGGTCTATGAACCTGCTAGAGGTGCACATATATTTTTTTCATCATTTATTTTTAGGGTTTCACTGCCCAGCAGAAGTTTTGACCGTTCCAAAACAATACGACTCAGTCTATACATATCTAGGTCGAACCCACACTCTTTCGTGTGACGTCGATGAACCCAAACTGGCGCTGATTAGTCTGTACTTGCTCATGCGCAGATATCCACTTCCGCCGTAAACCGCTCCGTGTGTGGACACGACACTAGTTCGCCTCGTCTAGTTCGGCCTAAAGTTGTGCTGTGTGAACAAGGCTTATGAGTGCTAATATACCATAAATGAGTTGTACTTAGCCTGTGAGAGATGCTACAACGGCACTGTTGGATTTAGACGCTTGCGCAGAAGCGACAGTTGAGAACTGAAACTGGTTGAGAACTGAAACCGCAACACCGTCGGCCGGCTTCCGCCCCTCCCCTGAAGCCACTGGCAACGGGAAGGGCCAAGCGAACCACGAACACGACAAAAATGACAAAAATGGAAGAGGACCTAATGACAAAAATGGAAGAGGAGCTAATGAAAAAGATGCAAGAGACTATTGAAACCATGGAGACGTACGTGCTGCCAGCGAATGGACACTAAAATGGTATACGGCACACACAGCACCCATGAAAAAACCACAAGTGCCACATCTGTAGTTGTTGACATTCCTGCAGCGGAGCCACCTGACATCCTGCCTGGTGAGGTTTCCCTGGGGTTCCCCCCTATGACGTCTTGATGCATGCTGGTTCCCGGCCCTGGCTGGGCGGCGGGGATGCCCCAGCGCCATAAGCATATTCAGCACTATACGGAGCGACCCTACCAGCCACAGTTGAACTTGTTTGAGCCCATTTGAACTTGCCGGAAATGGACTTTCCTGTTCTCATTCTCACGAGAACTCAGTGTCAGCCAATCAGAGCTGTTCTTTTCTATTGCAAATGGCCGCCTCCATGGGGGCAGCCATTTGCAATAAAAAAGAACAGCTCTGATTGGCTCAAATTATAGAAAGATCCCATTATATATTTAGTAGTTTCTTGCTCAGACATAGTTACACATATATATGTATCTTTTGCACAGATTAAAGTGCTTGAAGTATATTTTTAATTTATCTACATCAACTTCTCTTAAAATCACACAATATCAGGACTTAAAGAATGGGAAACTATTCCTGCAAGGGTATGCTCAATATGACCCAGTGGTCACCCATTTTTGCTCCTTTCTCCATAAGCATATTCAGCGCTATATGGAGCGACCCAACCCTCCACGGTTGCGATCCAACCAGCCACGGTTGAACTCGTTTGAGCCCGTTTGAACTTGTTTCCGGTACAAAGGCTAGGGGACCAGGTTGGAAACTGAGCGATAAAAGCTGAAAACTCCTGTGCCTCTGCCTGAGCAAATGAATGCCAGGGGACCAGGCTAGACCTCCACAGAGCTGGCAGTCTAGTCAAATATTATTTGACTAGTTTATTGTTCAGACATTATCACATATTTATGTATCTTTTGCACAGATTAAATTGTTTGACGTATATTTGAAATTTATCTACATTGATTTCTGTTTAAATCACACAATATACTACTTACTGAATGGGAAACTCATCCTGCAAGGGTATGCTCAATATGACCCAGTGGTCAGCCGTTTTTGCTCCTTTCCTCGCTGTGGACCCTTCTCCCTTTCCTCGCTGTGGACCCTTCTCCCCAGCGCCGACCGGCCTCGAGGAACCCCCTAATGTGCATGGTCGCTCCACCGCTGGCCCCGGGCCCGCGCCACATATAAGCTGCGCACACCGGTGCCCACAGCCGCTGGTCCCTGGCCTGCCCGTGCCCGGGCGCAGGACATGCCGAAACAAGCTGGTGACCCAGCCCGTGACGTCACGGCTGCCTCCAGGACAATAAGATCAACACGGCCGGCCAGGGGGGCCTACTCTTGGAACATGGACGTCTCCCGGGCCTACCAGCAGCTCCGCTCGGACCTCTTATTGGCCGCGCTCTTCTGTATAACGGCAGAGAGCGTGTATATAAACAGATGAGAGGGACAACTCCCGCGAAAAACGGTAACACAGGCTACAGTGGCGTTCCTGGCGGTTAGTGTTGAACAAGCCTTGAGTTTGCCGGTACGCTCAGTGCAAAACATTTGTTTTTATTCAAAATTAATAGAAATCCAGAACCCTAACCTTATAAATTCAATATAATCTTGTTGGTAAACATGTTTTCTATATGTGTACTAAGCGGCTTGTTTCTATTTGGTGTAGTTTTAGAGATATTTCACTTTTTCTGTAGGAAGATTGCACACGACCATTGACAATGCCTTGAGTTTGCCGTACGCGTAGTGAAAAACGTCAGTTTTATTCCAAATTAATAGAAATCCAGAACCCTAACCATATCAATTTAATATAATCTTGTTGGTAAACATGTTTTCTATGTGTATTCCAATCAGTTTGTTTCTAGGTGGTGTAGTTTTAGAGATATTTCACTTTTTCTGTAGGAAGATTGCACACGACCATTGACAATGCCTTGAGTTTGCCGTACGCGTAGTGAAAAACGTCAGTTTTATTCCAAATTAATAGAAATCCAGAACCCTAACCATATCAATTTAATATAATCTTGTTGGTAAACATGTTTTCTATGTGTATTCCAATCAGTTTGTTTCTAGGTGGTGTAGTTTTAGAGATATTTCACTTTTTCTGGATGAAGATTGCACACGACCATTGACAATGCCTTGAGTTTGACAGCTGTGTCATATACTGTTCAACAACCACCACTTGGAGCGCCACAGTCGCCAGATGTTACAGGCTCTAGTATGGGAGTTGTCCCTCTCATCTGTTTATATACACGCTCTCTGATAACGGTTGACTCTACATTGACATTTTGCTTTCCTTCGGGTGCAGGACCTCGGGGACCGGCTGTGTGCAGGTCAGCTCTGCGGTCACTGGGTTATGGGGAAGAGGGGCTACTTTGCGTTGGTCTATGTTGACGACTTAGTCAGCTGCGAGGCCACGTACCTCCACGCCCCCGCCAGGCCTTCGACGCCCTCCTCTCCCTGTGCGCAGACCTGGGGCCCGACAAGTGCTCGCCCCCGGCACTTAAACTCACATGGCTGGGATTCGGGGCATGCTCACAGCACATGCTCATCCCGATACCCCAGGCCAAGCTCGACCAGGTGGTCGGGGAGTGTGGGTGCTGGCTCTCGAGGCCCTCGCTCACCAGGAAGGCCCTCCAATGACTACTAGGAAAGCTCGCCCACATCAGTGGCTGCATCCTCCGGCCTCTACCTCCTTCCAGCCCCGGTCTGACCCACTTGGACTATCAAGTGTGACTCCTGCCTCACCGGTGGGGGAGGGGGCATTCTCATCGGAGCGATGCTTCTCCGAGGCCTACGACGACCGTATGAGGGCCACATATCGCACCATCCACGAGCTTGAGGCCGTCAACCTAGTCCTGGCGCTCCAGACCCTCAGGCCCTCGGTATCGAGCGGGATTGAGGTGATTGTGAACACGGACCCTGGGGGGCCTGCGCCTGTGAGCTCTGGCTGATCGCGGCGATGGGGTCGTTCACCATCACGGTCAGACACAAGCCTGGCATTGAGCTGCTGCTCGCCGATGCCCTCCGTCGAGCCCACTCCTCTCGGGTGGCACTAGAATATGTCCGGGATCAATGTCACATCAATTCAATAGCACGAATAAGGGTCCACCACTCCCCTGACATGTTCGCCCATGACCTATGATCTCTTTGAGACCTCGACGATGGGGCGCGCGCACACGTGATGACCATCCACTGGGAGGCGCAGGACAAGGAGTCCGTCGAGTTCACGCTCGACCGGGATGTCATCCATCTGAACCCGTCCCCCTACGATGTCGCGCAGTTCATGGCACACCTCCACCGCCTCCTTCCTTCGCTGTCATCGGTGGCCAACACGTTCTCTGGCGCACACTCCTGGGTCTGGGAGGTCGGCAGTGACCCCGCCCCCTTCAATACCCCATTCGCTGAGAGGGTCTGTAAGGGTGGGGAGAGACTCTTTGCCGCCCCGAGGCGACATGCCCCCTCAATCACCCCCCTACCTCCGCACCCATGGACACCGCGGTGTGATTCCCTGGGCGGCGGTTATAATCGCATTCTTCACCTTGATGCACCAGTCCAACCTTCTCTCCCAATCACATAACGGGTGGGGAGGCCCCCACAGAGTGTGGCAGGGGGACTTCGGCCCGACCCCTGGCAGCCTCCTCATGCAAGACGATCAGGTCACCATCGAAGGCCGTCACCCTCTTTGTCCCGGCCCTGCCCGGGTCGCTGCTCTGCCCGGTGCGGGCTTGGTCCCAGGCCGTCCAGCAGGTCCCGGCTCCCCTCTGACCCCCAGGCGTTCATCTGCTGACCCCTCTTGTTGCAGGAGGCGCTCGCATAGGCAGGGGTCCCAGAGGCCTCGAGGTTCACCCTCCAAGGCTTGCGGAGGGGGGCGGCCCAGGCCTGCGCTTCGAGGGGCGTCGACCTGGCGGCAATAATGGCACAGGGCACCTGGGAGTCGTCAGCAGTATTCAACTACATCCCCCGCCTCGCTGCCTCTGGGGCCCCCCGAGCCCTAGCCCTGTGTTTTGGGTCGGCTCTGGCGGCCTCAGTAAAGCTGGCGATCGGGGAAGGCCCCATCGACATCAACGCCGTCGACTGACTCCCCCCATTGTACTGTTCATACCAGTGTCAATAAATTAACCTTTCTCCCACTCGGTCTCCGGCTTCCCTTATTCGAATCATGCAGCTCTAAGTGTTGTATAATTTTCACACTTGCGTCATGATGCTTTGGTGCTGTAACCCAGAAAAGCTGGTCACTTTTTTAATAGTCACAAATATGATAATGAGTTCATGTTAATCTTTATATAAATCCTAACAATTTTCATATCAAGGATGGCAAGTAAACAAACTTGCAATCAAATCTGATTTATTATGGTTTACTGGACAGGTTCACCTCCTTCGGTGCATTTGAGGGGAAAAAAAACTGAATTTGCTATTGAAATATAAAAGCTATAGATGACAGTTGGTTTCTTCAGTCAGGTCCCAAGGAAATGTGAGATTGTGTGTTACTCATTTCTCCAATGTTGTTAGACATTCACATTTAGTAAAGAGAAGCACTGCATTTTATCCAGTGGATATACGCAGAGACTCTGGTGTACACATCAGGCACCAGAGTACAACCCTTGATGGAACCAAAGCTGACGATCCCATATTGCACCCAGGTGCCGTGTCTGTTTCGCTTCACAACAGGACCACCTGAATCGGCCTGTTCAAAATACAAATGTTACATTTTTATATAAGTGTTGCTACCTTATTAATATGTATGATATGATATGTATTTTGCTATAAAACAATGGCTATGAAGGGAGCGAGACTGCTCGCCGTGGGCATTTGCGCACGAGTTCCGAGTGACTCGCATCTATAAATGCGTGCCACTTGGTTGCACGGGTGTGCAAATCACCAACATTTGCGCGGCCGCGGGTTCTCGGCCATGACGATTTGCTTGGATGCGCGAGTTGCGACTTTCCAACCAATGGTAAAAAGGTCGGGCATTTGGACCCAGACCCATCGGATGTCTTTTTTCACGCTCTGATGTTTTAGCCGAGATTTAGGCCTTATTTATTGAAATTCAGAACTTATTTAACGTTAACAACCATGGGAGCGGATTCGTCTATAATATCATCATTTGCTACTACGCCATCATGTTAGTTTTGGTAAGAATAAACGGTCGTGAGCTCTTGGAAGGGTGAATTGGAACGTTCCTTGCATTCTTTACTTTCTTCTAGTCTTATTGTAGATTAACCGCTATGGAAAAAACCTGATATTCGATTGCTTTATATGTAATTAAGGGCCTTAAGCCTAAATAGGCCTTATCCCAGATAGCACACAGCCGTCG
This sequence comes from Branchipolynoe longqiensis, assembly GCA_030323885.1. NCBI lineage: Eukaryota > Metazoa > Annelida > Polychaeta > Phyllodocida > Polynoidae > Branchipolynoe > Branchipolynoe longqiensis. The sequence goes on along the minus strand of CM059200.1, from coordinate 59,805,959 downwards.
GGCCAACGTTGACCCGACGGCGGCCTTTCCGTCGGACCAACGATGGAAATCGTCGTCGGGCCGATGTTGTTTTGTCCAACCTCCCGCCGTCGCCTCGACGGTGGATACCGCCGAAGGCCATCTTGGTTTTTTTCCGAGAAGACACTGTCACTATAGTGTCAATACGTACAGGTGCAAAAATATTAGTTTTATTCAAAATTAATAGAAATCGAGAACCCTAACCTTATGAATTTAATATAATCTTTTTGGTAACGATATTGTCTATATATGTGTACCAAGCGATTTGTTTCTACGTGGTGTGGTTTTAGAGATATTTTCCTTTTTCTGTATGGGTTAGGGTTAGGGTTTAATTAAATACAGAAAAAGTGAAATATCTCTACAACCACACCACGTAGAAACAAATCGTTTGGTACACATATAGACAACATCATTACCAAAAAGACTATATTAAATTTATATGGTTAGGGTTCTTGATATCTATTAATTTTGAATAAAACTAATATTTTGCAACTGTACGTATTGACACTATAGTGACAGTGTCTTCTCGGAAAAAACCAAGATGGCGGTTCTTCGTCAACATTCCATACAGGGTAATTCAAATCATATTAACACGAATAATTCCATTAATACATCGTAATAAATTACAAAACTTTCACAAAATAATCTAAACATAATGATAAACAAACCTGTTAAATAATTCCTTAAAATTCCTCTGATTTCTGGAGTTATTTGTTGAAAAAGAACACTGCTCAACAATCGCACGTGTTCCACTGGCGACTCGAGCCGAAAATTTAAAGAACTGCGCATGCGCGGATCAACACCATCAACACACCATCAACACACGTTGAACTGAGTCGAACCGTCAACAAACCATACCCGATAATTCAAATCGTATTAACACGAATAATTCCATTAATATGTCGTAATAAATTACAAAACTTTTACAAAATAATCTAAACATATTAATAAACAAACCTGTTAAATAATTCCTCAAAATTCCTGCGATTTCTGGAGTTATTTGTTGAAAAAGAACACTGCTCAACGATCGCACGTGTTCCACTGGCGACTCGAGCCGGATCAACACCGTCGGCCCGACGGTGGGCCGACGGTGGCTCGAATGTGGAAAATGAATGCAAACCAACGGCGGGCTACCGCCGTAGGCCCGATGGTGGCCCGACGGTGGCTCAAAAGTGGAAAGGGATTGAAACCTATAGTCGGAACACCACCGTCGGGCCGACGGTGGAAAGTCGGTGGCGACGGTGCGACCAATAGCCGACGTCGGGCTGATGGCTGTGTGCTATCTGGGATGCAGTCGATTAACCCATCTGCGGGAATGCATTAACAGACACATTAACAGAATTAACGTAGTGTTACTTTTGGGCTAAAATAACGACATGCTCTTAGGCGGCTTCACCGTGACAGCAGCAGCAACACTAGCTGGACTGCTTAGTTCTGGATCAATTTAGTAACATTAATACAACCTGAACGGCGAGGGGACAGCCAGTTAGTTGAAATAACCTAATGTAAATATCCTTTAGGCCGATAAATGCGCACGATGGCAAAATACAGTATTTAGACGAAACTCTGGCTGGCTGCCTTCAGTACGGGGCAGACACCGACAGAGACTGACGACCTGCAGACGGGACGAGAGGCTGCGGCGGCCCATGGCAGGCCCAAGGAAAAACACAAGGAAACACAGGAACCAAGGGCGTGGTGGAATAGCCCGAACGGTTAAAGCTACATATGCACTATCCACACAATTCTGACACCGTAGGCTTCAGTAGGAAAAGGTTCAATAAAATTAACTTAGTATTCCAGAACAAATGCTTAATAACTGCACCAGTAGCTAAATTAGACATTTAGGATCAAAGCTAGGTCAGTGTTTTGGTTTCACAAATTTGATGCTATCATCGGATGGGCAGCTTTAATGAGCACCTTGATAGGTGCGCACTGGTAAGGCGTTGAACATCAACACTGGAGGAAGCACTGTGCGACCTCCAGAAATAAGACACCTCCCCGAAGGAAGGATTGCGAAGGGTCAGTGTCTAATTGGCAATCAAGCTCTCAAAGTATTAACCAATTATCTGATAGTATGTTATAAAGATACACTCATTAGTAGTATTCAGAGTACTGACCAACTATCTCATGATATGTCACAAAGATACATCCATTAGTACTTAAAAAGCGACATGTATTACTACACAGTGTAAAAATATACGCATTTTCGGTTCGGATTTATATATTGACAAAGAACATTATTATTCTCGGGCGACGGAGTGGGGACCAGGATTATGTAACAGAGAAGCAATGGGTGCCCCACTCGCTTTGTGACATAAGTGCCTATGTGGAAATGTGATAACACATAGCTACCAAGTTGTGATGTGATGTTCATACTTAAGAGATGGTCAATAATTATTGTTATGTTCCCTTCCTGCACCAAAAAGAGTGCATTGAGGGAGAAAAGCATTGATATATGTTTGTTGTAACTGTCTGCAATCACCTGTTACCACGGGACCGATGGACAAGCACACCCAGCCATCCTGCATGTATTATGGACACCACATGCAGCTGGGGTTGAGTGACAGCTGCCCCCTATTAGGGAGTCACTCACCCAGGCTGTAGAGGGTATCTGATTGGCTGGTTGTGTGAGCCCAGTCACCTGCATTCCTTATACCTGACACACAGACCCCACTCTAGGCACTCTTGGCTAGACTCTCTAGCAAGAGACATTCCACTTTCTACACTCAAACGAGCAACAGCTATTCCAAAGACACTGAGCTGTGTGCAACAACCATTGGACTCAGTGTAAAAATATACGGATTTTCGGTTCGGAATTATATATTGGCAGAGAGCATTATTATCCTTGGGCGACGGAGTGGTTATGTCATAGAAAAGCAATGGGTGCCTCACTCGCTGTGTGACACATTGAGCTGTGTGAAATATATGTTAATACATAATGTCCGAGATTATGACGAGAGGTTCCTATATAAGAGACAGTTAATGTTTTGGTGAAATGTTCCCTCTATGCACCAGTAAGGATGCAAGTGGAGGAGAAGGAATTTTTAATATATATATATTTATTGTAACTGTCTGCAACTACCTGTTACCACGGGGCCGATGGGCCAGCACACCAGCCATACTGCATACATTATGTGCACCACCTGCAGCTGGGTTGGGTGACCGCTACCCATAGGGGGAGGCGTTGCCTCCCAGGCGGATGTAGTGTAAAGGTGTATAAATATAATTGGTAGGTATAAGAATAAGAACTATCTATAAATATAAGGAATATAAGTGTAATGCCGGCATTGCACTTCAGTTAGTTCATTTGTCATAGGGCAATGCATGAATGAAAAATGCTTGACTAGCAATGACTAGCATAATGGTTGTAAAGAGACCTCGACAATCAAGACGCCATCTTTTTTACCGTCCATTTTATTTCAGAGTTCAGTAATAACAATTATTTATTTAGGCACTCTGCGAGCTTAATCGACACACACATAAGTTTGTCTATAGCATTGATCAAGTATATGGATTCGTGGCCTGCTTAATGTTATAATTGGAGCAACATACCCTAGGAACTACTGCCACGTCGACAGACTTTCCCGCCATCCGCCATCTTGTTTAAGCGGTGACTAATAAAATAAAATAAATTATTAAGGTCATCGAAGTATTTGACACACATGTGGCTATATATTTGAATAATAAAAAAGTGCTTGGTTAGTGTTGTAGCTCGACCAACACGTTCTCCGTTAGCCGGTTCATGTCGACACTCATGGCGAACTTGCCACCAGCCACCATTGTCACGGTCGATGTATTTCCTCCAACTCGACAGACATAAAACAATTAAAATAAATAAATGTTTTAGCTCACGCTTAGTCGGCAGACAGACTTTCTTCTCCTTGTTGGCGAACACAGGTAGCTCAGTAGACTGTGCATATGTGGAGTTAGAAGCCCTGTAGTACCGAACGCGTGACGCAGCAGCGACAGCAGAAGCAGGCATGAAATAACAGTAGTATCTCCGCTGTGTGAAGTATGACTATGAGTCAATAAACTTGTATGATACTAAATGCTACTTTCCACTCGGCCGCTTATCACTTATCAGTCTATTGTATGTGGCAACTCGTCGGTTAATTGAGCTCCAGATCACGGCGTTCTGTAAACGTATGAAGGTTGCGTAATCGTCCCCGTGCCCCGGGATCGCCCACTGTGCGCCCGGTAAAGGGGCTGTCACATTACGGCGTATGGCGGGAGCGTATTGAAAACCTACGTACGCCATCGGGTGCCACTTTCGGGTGTGTTTGAGCGTATGAGGAGCGTATGAAGAGCGTATGCGTAGCGTATGCGTAGCGTATGTGTAGCGTATGGGAGCGTATGGGAGCGTGCTGTGACATTTTTTGACAGTATGGGCCATACGCCCTCATAGGTCGCGTTTTTTTGAGCATGCACAAAAAAATTTGGACGGACGGATTTATGAAAGCGTATGGCGGCGTATGCATCATAGGCTTCACATACGCCGGCGTGTTGCGGCACTGGCGGCGTATGCGTAGCGTATGCGTAGCGTATGCGTAGCGTATGCGTAGCGTATGCGGCGTATGGCGACGTATATGACGTAAGCCGCTACGCCGCCATACGCTCCCGCCATACGCCGTAATGTGACAGCGCCTTAACTGCCAGCCGGCGAGTCGGTCGACCTGGCCCCGGCCACTCACCGCAGTAAACAGCTAAAATAAGTGGTATTCGGCGTGCAGTCAAGGCTGGACTGAGCCAAGCAGCAATGAGATGGCAGTCCCGGGGCAAAAGAGTGGCCCGGGGTGAATATACAGTGAAGGATAAATAAGAAATAAATAAGAAATAATTAATTAAAGAGGAGAAGGGGGGAAACTCCGCCTCCTTTATATATATATAATAAATTATATTCTACATATATATATTTATTGTAACTGTCTGCAACTACCTGTTACCACGGGGCCGATGGGCCAGCACACCAGCCATACTGCATACATTATGTGCACCACCTGCAGCTGGGTTGGGTGACCGCTATCCATAGGGGGAGGCGTTGCCTCCCAGGCTGTGGAGGGTGCTTGATTGGCTGGCTGTGGGAAGCCCAGTCCTCTGCACCTCCTTGCCTCACCTGACCACACAAGCCTCGTATTGATATTGATTATTCTAGATACTGTTCCAGACACACTGGGCAGGACACTCGACTACTGACTCTTGAGGGAGACGCACTCTCTCTTGGGTAGGAACCCAGGCACTCTGTCTAATGCAGCACCTTTCATATACACAAACTGAGCTGTGTGCAATAACCATGGGACTCCAGTTCAATGGGCTGTAGGCACTGATTCATAGACATACTAAAGAGGTAATGAGACTCTGTGGGGACAGAAGGTAAGGGGTCAGGGTGATAGGTCACTAGCAGGAGAACAGGAGTTGATGCCAATAAAGCACAACTTCTTCACTGTCAATCTTGCATGACTTGTTTTCCCTTTCTTCCTTATGAGTTTGTTTGAGAGGGGCATCAGGTGTGAACTGACAGACAGTTCAGAACGTACATGGGAAGAGTTTTGTGGTATCTCTGGGGCTCTGACGGCCGGGGCATCCCAGAAATATTATAGTGGCGACCATGACGATTCTCTGAGATGACGCAAATCGTCTCAGACGACAGAAGACTGGGCTTCCACGACGGAAGACAGTCTCAGAAAATGAAAGTAGAGAGATGCGCCGCGGTGATGAGAGATGTGCCGCGATGAGGAGAGACGTGCCAGGGTCACTCCTGGTGATGAGAGATGTGCCCATGACGACGAGAGACGGGCCCTTGACGACGAGAGGTGCAAAACTCGTCACCGATGACCGGGTAGGGTCCAGTTTTGGTTGTATTGCTTGTTTTGGGCACTGGTGCGCTGAGACGGGGTGAGACACCGCTTGATTATGCGAATTGAACTTGTATCGTGTGATAATTATACTGCTCTTATCGACACAATAAACTTGAAATGCTTCAGTTAACGGTTTGATCTTGTCTTGATCGGCGAAAGCAAAAGTCATATTGGCAAATACCTTTTGCGCTTCCTCGCCAGCAACGTGAAGGAAGATGCAGCATTGCACTTGTTCTCCCTTCAATATGACACCTGCCGCAGTGGCGTATATATCATATGCTCTGATCCATGTTTTCCAGTTCGATCTCGCGTTGTTGCTGAGGACAAGCTGACCAGGCGGCCGCAAAAACGGCAAAGTATTTGCGGGCGGCATTCTTCCTCATCTGACACCATGTGAAAGTACGTCTGAACACTTCGAGTTCTGGATACTGAATGGTTTATTCACGGCGTAGGGCACGCTTGACCCGCCGGCTAAACTTTCCATGACGTCATCTCATTTGCATATCTCTTTGTCCCCAACTCTGCATATCGTTAACATATATTAACCACAGGTCTAGACGTCTATTACGCATATATCACACTGTTGTACCACTATTTATAACGTATTTTAAGGGTTAAAATAACGTATTTAGGGATAAAATAACGTATTTAAGGGTTGATACGCGACGAGGAAGGATGAGGAGGCAGGGTGGAGAAATCAGCACTCTATTCAGAAGTGCGATGCAGAGAAGGTACAGGATAATGTCAGGTCAATGAAGTAAGAACAATGTAATCAATAATCACAATGCAATGTAAGAGAAATAAGCAATGTACTGAGCAATACAATGTAATCAGCAGTGAAAATGTAAGAGAAAATAAGCAAGAGTACTCATAAGGAGGCTAGGAGATAAAGTCAGTGAGTGGGGCCCGAGGAGCCCTCCACCAAAATAGAGGAGAGGGCTCGAGGGGCGGCCGAGGGGGCGAGGGCAGGTAGGCATGCACCTGTCAGTCACTGTTAGGTCCAGCGACCAGGGTAAGTGAGCCGGTGAAGGTGTCGGAGTGTCACTGTCACTGGTACTTCCAGCAACCAGCGATCAAGGATGTCAGCAGGCGGGTAGGTGTCAGGTCACTGTTACAGGCAGGACCCGCGACCAGCGAGTAATTGATATCAGCAGGTGAGTGTCAGTGTCAGGTAGGTCCAGTAACCAGTGATGAGAAGGATATCAGGAGGGGAGCTGGGATCCGGTCAGTGTTACTGGCAGGAGCAGCGACCGGGGTGACATCAGGTCAGTGTTACTGGCAGGTTTCAGTGACGAGCGAGTAATTGAAATGCAGCCGAGTGTCACTGTCACTCGTAGGTCCAGTGACCATCGATCAGGAGGATGTCAGCAGGCGAGCTGGTGTCAGGTCACCGTTACTGGTGTAATATTGTGATTATCAACCGACTACTCACGACGGCATCTAGTTGCATAATGGTTTATTCAGCCTTCTCTCTACTACACTGGTCCCTCGCGCCAGGCCGCTGGTGCCAGGTGCTGAGTCGCGGCAGTATGCACCATAACACGGTTTGGCCTTATATGGGCATGTCCTACTTTCGCGAGAACGAGGCCACTTCCGGTTATAGGTAAACAAACACTGATAGCCTTGAGTTTGCCAGAACGCACAGTGCAAAGCATTAGTTTTATTCAAAATTAATAGAAATCCAGAACCCTAACCTTATAAATTTAATATAATCTATTCGTTGAGTATGTTTTCTATATGTGTACAAAGCGATTTGTTTCTAGATGGTGTGGTTTTAGAGATATTTCACTTTTTCTGTATGAAGATTGCTCACCGCCATTGACAATGCATTGAGTTTGCCGTACGCGTAGTGAAAAACATCAGTTTTATTCTAAATTAATAGAAATCCAGAACCCTAACCATATCAATTTAATATAATCTTTTTGGTAAACATGTTTTCTATGTGTATTCCAATCAGTTTGTTTCTAGGTGTTGTAGTTTTTGAGATATTTAACTTTTTCTCTCTGTAGATTGCTCACCGCCATTGACAATGCATTGAGTTTGCCGTACGCGTAGTGAAAAACGTCAGTTTTATTCAAAATTAAGAGAAATCCAGAACCCTAACCATATCAATTTAATATAATCTTTTTGGTAAACATGTTTTCTATGTGTATTCCAATCAGTTTGTTTCTAGGTGTTGTAGTTTTAGAGATATTTCACTTTTTCTGTCAGACAATGCACTGAATTTGAGGTACTCACAGTACAAAAAGTTTATTTTATTCAAAATTAATAGAAATGCAGAACCCTAACCTTATAAATTTAATATAATCTATTCGATGAATATGTGTTCTATATGTGTACCAAGCGGTTTGTCTATAGGTGGTGTCGTTTTATAGATATTTCACTTTTTCTGTAAAAAGAATGCTCACTGCCACACTGATGATACTGCCACGTGCGTTTGTGTACCTGCAAACAGGAATTAGGTCAAGATGGCCGCCAAACCGTGTTATGGTGTATACATAACATCTTCCTTTCGAACAATTGGAACAAATAGAACAAATATGTGAGTCATGCACAATGCGACAGTATGACTTTTGCCCTTATATAGTTTGCGATATTGGGTGTCTCGATCAACTTCCCCTGATTGAACGAAAGACCGTTTCTGCAAGCTGTTAAGTTATGTCACATGCACATGTTATCAATTAATGTAGCCTGCATGTTGTTCCTGACAACTACCATCTTTTGGTTGTCGTGTGTTATAGTTGTTTGACCATTTTCGTTTGTGTATATGTTTATCGTTATCTCCACCCTCGTTTCCTGCGCTGATTGCGTTATTCAATAAGCGAGTTCAGCATTGTCTGTGCGCATGTGCGGGTCCGACTTCCGGTCGGCGCTGTAGGTATAAACAAAGCCACGTTGTGCACTGCAAGTATGGCCGTGAGCAATCTTCTTACAGAAAAAGTGAAATATCTCTAAAACCACACCACTTAGACACAAATCGCTTGGTACACATATAGAAAACATGTTTACCAAGAAGATTATATTCAATTGATACGGTTAGGGTTTTGGATTTCTATAAATTTTGAATAAAACTAACGTTTCGCACTGCCTGTACCAGCAAACTCAATGGTCTTGAGCAATCTTCTTACAGAAAAAGTGAAAAATCTCTAAAACCATACGACCTAGAAACAAATCGCTTGGTACACATATAAAAAACATGGTTACCAAGAAGATTATATTAAATTGATAAGGTTAGGGTTCTGGATTTCTATTAATTTTGAATAAAACTAACGTTTCGCACTGCGCGGACAGGTGTCACAGGCAAACTCAATGGCCGTGAGCAATCTTCTTACAGAAAAAGTGAAATATCTCTAAAATCACACCACCTAGAGACAAATCGCTTGGTACACATATAGAAAACATGTTTACCAAGAAGATTATATTAAATTGATAAGGTTAGGGTTCTGGATTTCGATTAATTTTGAATAAAACTAACGTTTTGCACTACGCGTAATCTAGATAAAAGATTCACCCGGTACTTGTATCTACGCGTAATCATGCACGTGGGTTTGTTTATCCCGATGACTTCCCATCAACCACCGCGCGCCCGAGATGCTGAACTCGCTTATTGTTATTGAATCAGCCCGTCCTGATATACTTTCTTACAATACTCATTGGTGCGCGTATCTGGTACAGCGATAGTATTGACAAGTTTATTACCTACTGATAGCTAAGTCTAACTACAGGTCTTACTTTGCGGCCGTGTCTGGTTACATATGACCCTTGTTCTCCGACCTCGTTCTCTGTTTGACTTTGCTGGTGTTGTTCTGTGTCTGGATTAACTTGTTGGTTGTTACTTGGTTCATGCTTTGTCTTGAATATATGCTTTCGGCTTCTGACTACCCTAAACTTGTTTTGGTTTTCTATCTCATATTGTCGTGTGTCGTTGTCACCTGCCTTTGTGATGACCCCTGTGGCCCATTTTGCTTTATGTATGAGATATCTCACTTTTTCTCCAACTCTTATTTTATTATGTTGTTTTCCTGCGTGTCGGTCATATCCTCTTTTCTGACTTGTCTGAACTTTCAGAATTTGTTTGGGTGTTACTTTTGTTACTTTCGGTTTCAGTTGTTGCGTTATGGTCGGTATTTTTTATCGTAATTTAATTTCTGCTCATTAGCAGTTGTGTGGATGATGCGTCTAGTTCAGCTAGTGGTGTGTTTCTTAAATTAAGCAAGTCTAGATTGTAATCCTTTGATTCCTGCATTGCTTTTTTTATCATTGTTTTGAGAGTTTGTATGTGCCTTTCCGCTTGGCCATTACTTTGCGGATAGTGTGGACTAGAGAAACTTGGTTTGAGGCTGTATTCGTCTGCGAATTTCTTATATTTGTCGCCTGCGAACTGTGGACCATTGTCCGATACTACAATGTCTGGTATACCGTGTCGACCAAATATTTGTTGCATGGCTAGAACAACTGCTTTACTTGTTGTACTTTGTAATTCCACAACCTTTGGATATTTCGAAAAATAATCAACGATCAGCAAATAATTTTGATTACCAATCTGGAACAGGTCAGTCCCTATTTTGCTGAATGGCAAGTGTGGAATGTCATGTGACTGTAGGGGCTCGCTGTGGTGTTTGTTCCTATATTGGCATAGTGCGCATCTGGCGATTTTGTCTTCTAATTGAGTTTGCATGCCTGCCCATAAGATATGTTCTCTTGCCAGTCTTTTGCTTTTGATTATGCCCTGGTGTGTTTCGTGTAACTTTGTTAGCATGGACTTCTGCATTTGTGTTGGTATGATGACCCTGTTACCCTTTAACAATACCCTGTTGTATTTTGTGATTTCGTGACGAAACGTGTGGAATGGGGTGGTGCATTTTGGTATTGTGTGTTTGTCTTCGGGCCATTTTAGCGACCTCTGTCAATGTTTTGTCTTTTTTTGTTTCATTTGCGACACTCTGAAGGCCCCCTTATAGGACTTCTACTGCTGAAACGGTGATTTCCGTGTTGAACAGTGCCATTTGCCCGGTCGTGCTGCTGTGGTTCCTTGACAGCGCATCTGCAACAAACATGTTACACCCCTTTACATATACCAGTTCTAAATCGTAATTTTGTAACCGCATTCTCATGCGTTGCATGCACGTTGATAGTTGATGCAGTGGTTTGTTAACAATTGCAACGAGTGGCTTATGATCTGTCTCGACCCGTACCTTTTTTCCAAAAATGTAATTATGAAATTTTGTGCAGCCTAAACAGATGGCCAGGAGTTCCTTTTCAATCACTGCATAGCTGCTTTGTGTGCCATCTAACGCTCTAGAAGCCATGGCTATAGGTCTACCTTCCTGTAGCAGTGTGGCCCCTAGCCCTGATTTTGATGCATCGACTTGTAGTGTGATTACTTTGCCTACATCATAGAACCTTAGTACGGGTGCCTGAGTGATCATTTGTTATAATTTCTCGAATGCTTTTTGTTGCTCAATTTGCCAATGCCATGCGGTTTCTTTTACAGTGAGAATTTGGAGCGGTTTGGTTATTTCTGCCAAGTTAGGCATGAATTTTGCAACGTAGGCTACCATGCCTAGAAACCTTTGTACTGCTTGTTTGTTCGTCGGTGTGGGCATGTCATTGATTGCTTGTACTCTCTCACTACTGGTCTTGACCACCTTCCCCTGAAATAACGTGACCAACATAATTTACACTTGTTTGACCAATATTAGATTTTTCTGGATTTAACCTCAGACCGACATCTCTGGCACGTTCCAGGACGGCTTTGAGGTTTTTCGTTGTGTTCTGCCATTGTCTTTCCGTAGACTAGAATGTCATCGGTGATTACATTTACACCTTTTAAGTCATGCAGCACTCTGTTGATTTTGTATATGAATATGTCCCCCGCTGTTTTGATGCCAAACGGTAATCTGGTATACCTGTACTTACTCCATGGTGTATTGAATGTGCACAAGTTAGAGCTTTCCGTGTTCAACTGAATTTGCCAATAGCCAGTCTTAGCGTCAAGAACTGAGAAATATTTAGCGCCCTCCAGTTTGCTATTACTTCTTCAACTGTACGTGTGGGATAAGGCCCCCTTTGAATGGCTTTATTTAACTTAGTAGGATCTCGGCACACCCAAATTTTGTCCCTCGTTCTGACAACTGTAATTGAATTTACCCATGGTGTAGGTTCGGTCTCCTCCACTATTACTCCCAGCATTATCATGCGATCTAACTCTTGGTGTACTTTTTGTTCAATGGCATGCAGGACTCGCCTGGGAGGATCAATACTTGGTTGGATTTTAGTGTCTACATAAATCTTAGCTTCAACTTTAATTGTTCCTAGACCGGTGAACATGTCTTTAAATGTTTTTACCATGTTCTGGGCTTTGCTGGTGTTGTCCCTATCCTGTGCTTTGATGGTGTCGACGCGTGTTAAGATGTGCAGGCGAACACATGCCTCCTTTCCGAGTATCGGACATCCGTTGTCTATCACCTAGAACCTCAGCCATTGGTCCCTCACTCGTAGCGAAGTCTCCCCTCTCGGAATGATCTTCTGGCCCGAGTAGGTAACAAGGTGGCACCTGGCCTTGGTCAGCTTTGCATCCCCGATCGTGTTGAAAATGTGCATCGGAATTATGTTTGCCTCGGACCCCGTGTCCAGTTTGAATTTGATAGACACAGGTCCGACACATGTCTGTGAACCATAAGTCTACCGACTTGCTGTCATCTTTTCTACCGCTTCCACAAACAGATCATCTTCCGGCTGCCGGAATTCTGTCTCGTCTTCTTCGTCGTCCTCGTCTAGGATGATTTCATTGATGCTGATGGTTTTGGTTTGGTAAACCCTGGCGAAATGGCCGATTTTCTTACATGCCGCACATGCTTTGCCTTTGGCGGGGCATGCATTACGGTCGCCTTTGTGGGAGTAGCCGCACCAAGCACAACTCGCACGCGTGCCGGCGGTTTCGTTTCCTTGATCGAGGCCCCCTCTTGCAGGCGGCTGCTGGCGCTGTTGATCCTGTTGTCCATAATTTCATGAAACCTGCCGTGTTGTATCGTCCCGTCGTACGAAATCCACGGCGTAATCTGTGCCTGTGGCTCCTGCCAGCTGTTTGGCCCGATGTTCGCTCATCCGGCACATCTCTTCACACACTTGAAGAGACAACTTGGGTGTTTGCAACAAACGATCCCGTAGCACATTGCATTTCACTCCAGAGACCAGTCTATCACACATTAGCGATTTCTCTATCGGCTCGTATTGGCAATGTCCGATTTCGTGGCATACTTCTCGGATGTATGTATCCATTGTTTCTTGTCCCTGATTGTAGGACCTGTATCGCGTCACTGTGAGGTTTGTCTTGCCCTCACAATATACTCTGAACGCTTCCTTTAGCGGAGTGATCTTATCAGTTTCCCCCGGCATAAAGGTCATGGACTGGTGGATTTTTTGTGCTTCCGTCCCAGCCACGTGCAAAAACACACAACATTGTACTTTCTCACTCCGACTGAGAACTCCCGCTGCTGTGGCATAAATGTTGTATGCGTGGCTCCACGCTTTCCAGTTAGCTGCCAGATCCTCATTCAGGTTGAGTGGTCTGAGAGGTTTCAACCCCGAGAGAGCCATTACGTATCACAAGGCCCGCTTCTGACACCATGTAATGTTGTGATTATCAACCGACTACTCACGACGGCGTCTAGTTGCATAATGGTTTATTCAGCCTTCTCTCTACTACACTGGTCCCTCGCGCCAGGCCACTGGTGCCGGGCGCTGAGTCGCGGCAGTATACATAACAACTGGCGGGTCCATCGACCAGCGAGATGAGCAAGTGGGCAGGTGTCAGAGTGTTAGTCACTGGTGGGTGCGGCGACCAGAGTGAGGCCGACCGGTTCCGAGGGTCGAGGATCGTCTCTGATGTGCCTGGAGAGCAGGTCGGGGGGGTCGGTCAGTGTCCTGGCAGGTCCAGTGACCAATGGGTATCAGCAGGTGGGCTGGTGTCACGCTGTCAGTGATGTTAGGTCCAGCAACCAGAATGACGCCAGCAGGTGAAGGTGTCAGACTGTGAGTGTGATTGGTCGGTCCAGCAACCAGAGCTATGTCAGGAGGTGGTGGTGGGGGGAGGGGGGGGTCAGGGTCAGTGCTCGGTCCAGGGAGAGGATGTCGTGAGCAGTGAGCGGGTGTCGGTCAGTGTCCTGGCAGGTCCAGCGACCGATGGGTATCAGCAGTTGGGCTGGTGTCGCGCTGTCAGTTATGTTAGGTCCAGCAGCCAGAATGACGCCAGCAGGTGAAGGTGTCAGACTGTGAGTGTGATTGGTAGGTCCAGCAACCAGAGCTATGTCAGGAGCTGGTGGGGGGGGGGCAGGGTCAGTGCTAGGTCCAGGGAGAGGATGTCGTGAGCAGTGAGCGGGTGTCGCCATGACTGTCAATGGGAGGGCAGAGACTGGTACTATGTCAGGAGCTGTGCTGGTGTCACTGTCAGAGGCACCGAAAGAGAAAGGGATTAGAACAGCAAGAAGGAATTGAAAGCTAAAATTATATTATTCCAAATTGTATCAATCACTGATGATGTTGTCTGTATAGGTGAAGGGAGTGATAAACTGGATAGGCGGACCCATAGTGGGGCCGATAGGTCTGGCAGAAGCAGGTCCAGTTCTAGATCTTCCAGGGCCAGCTCTAGATCCTCCAGGTCCTGTGACCTGAACAGGAGGAGGGAATTGTGCCTAGTGACAGCACTGGCAGCACTATGGCGGAAGCGGAATTTAACAGGGGGTTTGCCGACTGGTTCACGGCTAGGGTCACAGCAGGACAAATACCTGAGAACGGGGATAAATTACTATATTTAGCTAAATATGCGGCTGGGCAGTTGGAGTCGCAGTCTAAAGTGATCAGGGAAACAAGGGAGTTTGGGGTCGGTTTCAAGGAAGAGAAGGCGCAGCTCCTGCGAGACAGTGCTCGCAGGAAGGAGCAGCTGGCCCTGAGAAGAGATCGACTCAAGGAGATGGGGAGAGCTGTAAGGGATCTCAGGGATCAGGGACGACAGATAGCCACTGTGGATGGCTCAGATCTGGGAGCCCTGAGGACCTGGGTAGAACAGGTGGGCTGGACAGGATGAGTGGCTGGGGCAAAAGGGATAGATGTAGTAAAGTTTGCACTCAGTCACTCTAAAGGCAACCTCCATGAGGTCATCTACTCAGTATATGAGGATGATGCAAACAGCTCATGGGAGGAGGTCCGGGGACGCCTGGTTGGACTGTTCTTAACGGCCAGGGAAGCCACAGCATTGGTAGACTACATACTGTTCACACTGAAGCAGGAGAGGGGTGAGCTGATGTTGGCGTACTGTATGCGATACAGTATGGCGATACAGAGAGCTTGGCCTAAGAAAGGGTTAGCAAAGCTAGGCGCGGTACATGATATGGTGATCAAGAAGTTTGAGGACTCCTTGATCGAGCCAGGAGTCAGGTTGGCTATGCGCCTGGCCAGGTCGGTTAGCCTGGAGGCGGCAATGGCTGTAGCCAGGGCGAATGAAGATGGCCAGGGGGCCGGCTGACCGGGGCCCATAGGCTGGAGGAGCCAATGGAGGTTGGGGCCATGGAGGCCCACACCGGAGGCTGTACTGCTGTGTCGGCAGGTGCCTCTGGTGCAGATATCACAGCGTTGAAGCAGATGCAGGGGGAATTAAAAAGCCTCCGGAGATTTATAGCGGAATGCACTGTTGGGCTGGTGCAGGCCACACAGTTGGCTATTGCACTAGCGCCAGTAGTACCGTCGATGGTGGTGGTGCAGATGGCACCGGCACTGCACTGAGTTGACATGATCGATGGTTGATTGGGTCAATCGTTGATTGAAGAAATTATTGATTGATTTAATTGTCTTGTCCAATGTAACTTGTCATTAGTCCCTGCTTGTGTTGCTATTCTGTCTTGGCTCACCCTATTTTTAAAACGTTTTTATTTTTTTATTTTGGTCATTAAGTTTTAAGGAGGCCTTTGCACGCAAGAGAGTTAGCGGACACAATGCGGACAGTGACAGGATGGATAAAGACATCTTAAAATATAAATTAAGGTTAACTAGGGGGGGTAGAAATAGTACAGATAAGTAGTAAGGTAGCTGGTTCGAAGCCACCGTCTATATTGGGACCGCCATTCTGGTATAGATTTTGGGTCTGTTCTTGTCTAAGCAATCACTGCTAAAACAAGTAGATAGAAATGGGTACTCAAGGTGGTGAAGAACTGGAAAAAGATAGAAAAAGTGTGAAGAAAAACTTTGACAGTGACTAAGGGAGGAGTGGCCGATACAGTGGAGATTGGACCTAAGGTAAAATACAATGCGTGTACACTCGGATGGCCATTTGCGCAAGTGGAATGGAAGAGGGACGTTGTAAAAATATATGGATTTTCGGTTCAGAATTATATATTGGCAGAGAGCATTATTATCCTTAGGCGAGGGAGTGGGGGCCAAGGTTATGTAATATAAAAGCAATGGGTGCCTCACTCGATGTGTGACATATTGAGCTGTGTTTATACATAGTGTCCGAGATTATGACGAGAGGTTCCTATATAAGAGACAGTTAATGTTTGGTTAAATGTTCCCTCTATGCACCAGTGAGGATGCAAGTGGAGAAGGAAATTTTTAATATATATATTTATTGTAACTGTCTGCAACTACCTGTTACCACGGGGCCGATGGGCCAGCACACCCAGCCATACTGCATACATTATGGGCACCACCTGCAGCTGGGTTGGGTGACCGCTGCCCATAGCGGGGTGGGGGGGGGATCACCTCCCAGGCTGTGGAGGGTGCCTGATTGGCTGGCTGTGGAAGGCCCAGTCCCCTGCACCCCCTTGCCCCACCTGACCACACAAGCCTCGTATTGATATTGATTATTCTAGACACTGTCCCAGACACACTGGCCAGGACACTCTACTCCTGACTCTTGAGGGAGACACACTCTCTCTTTGGCAGGAACCCACACATTCTGTCCTGTCTGATGCTCCACCTTTCATATATACAAACTGAGCTGTGTGCAACAACCATGGGACCCCGGTTCAATGGGCTGTAGGCACTGATTCATAGACATACTAAAGAGGTAATGAGACTCTGTGTGGACAGAAGGTAAGGGGTCAGGGTGATAGGTCACTAGTAGGTGAACAGGAGTTGATGCCAATAAAGCACAACTTCCTCACTGTCAATCTTGCTTGACTTGTCTTCCCTTTCTTCCTTATGAGTTTGTTTCAGAGGGGCATCAGGTGTGAACTGACAGACAGTTGTCAGAACTCACATGGGAAGAGTTTTGTGGTATCTCTGGGGCTCTGACGGCCGGGGAATCCCAGAAATATTAGATCAGGTTCAATGGGCTGTAGGCACTGATCCTGATATGCACAAGCAAGAGTCATGCGGATCTGTGTGGGCAGTTGGTAAGGAGTGAGGGTGATAGGTCGCCAGTAGGTGAACAGGGGTTGATGCCAATAAAGCACAATCTCTTCACTGTCAATCTTGCACGACTTGTCTTCCTTTATTCCTTATGAGTTGTTGAGAGTAACGACAAGTGGGAACTGACAGACAGTTGTCAGAACACACCTGTGGAGACGTAGTAATGTTTGGGGTTCAGACGGCCAAGTCCCGTCATTATTACAACAGGGTACAAACCAACTATCTCATCGTAGGTTACAAAGATATATTCAGTACTACTCAGAAAACTAATCAACTAGCTCATAGTATGTTATAAAGATACAGTCATTACTACTTAAAAAGCGACATGTATTACTACATAGAGTACAAACCAATTATCTCATAGCCGGTTACAAAGATATATCCAGTACTACTCAGAATACTAATCAATTAGCTCATTTTTTTTTGGATAAAAATGTTATTCATCTGAATACTTATTTTGTCAGCGCCGGGGCACTGGTCTTCCAGCCGTTGGAGTGATCGCATTTGGTCTGTACATAGTGGAAGTGGAATGCGTTGCGCTGCGTGCAGCGCAACCCATTCTGAACATAAAAAGAAAGTGGTGGAGCAGCCTATGCTGCATAGTGTACAGCATAGGTAGTCAACATAGTGCAAGGCATATGCATCAAGATAGAGTGTGCAATAATTTACACTAGTGGTCAAATCATATGCTGTGTTTGTATATCAGTTAGATTTGGTTTTAATAACGGTTAGTCTTTCAATATGAAATTGTGTGCATTGCTGGTTGAAGATGTAGTTATTCAGTGGTGGCAATGGGTCTCGAGTAGTGGTGGTGGGTTTCGAGTCATTGAGTTATAATAGTTGTTTGTCAAATGTGGATGGGGGTGGGGGGGGGGAGGGGCCCATGGGTAGGGGGGCGGACACGCAGGGAGAGAGCAGGCACGAGAGAGGGCGAAGTCAATGGGTCGTTCAGCAGGTCGTATTATATATTTGCAGTGCCAGGTTTTGGGCCTGAATAACCAGGTGGGCTCTGTATGCATTTTTAAAGGCAAGGATTGAACCCGCTTCTCTGGTTCTGGTTGGGAGTTCATTCCACATGACACTTCCTTTGTAAATCGGAGCTCTGATTAACTTATTTGTATTAGGGTTGGGCACCCAGAGCAGAGTCGATGTCCCCCTTCTTGTTACCCTGGTTGTGCGATCTATGTATTTGTCATCACTTGCACGTTTATACATCAACATCATTAGGTGTAGGTTCCTACGTACATCCAGAGTGTCCAGCCCTGCTCTGCTATGCATTTCAACCACACTTAGTATCTTGCCTTGGAATACTGTTCTGAGGGCTCTGTTTTGCGTTCTTTGTAATTTGGTCTCTTGCTGCTTCGTTAGTAATCCATAGATGATATCATTGTAGTCTATAATTGGTAATATTGTTGACTTGTACAGCTGCAGTGCAGTATTCTCACTTACATAGGTCCTTATTTTTCTGAATGTGTTCATTTTTAGTGCCAGGGTTTGGTTAAGTCTTGCCAGCTGTTGGGTACCACTTAGAGTCGCGTCAAGAGTTGTGCCTAGGTACTTATAGGAGTTCACTTCACGGAGCACTAAGCCACCCATCTGCAGTTGTATTGGCCGGGCCCTCGCCTTCCTCACTTTGGTTCCATAGATTATGTACTCAGTTTTAGTGCCATTTAGTGTTAGTTTATTCTCATGGCACCATGTATTCACTCCATCCAGCACCATTCCAGCCTCGGTTGCGGCTATGGCAAGGTCATTGTTATGTATTGTTAGTGCTGCATCATCGGCAAATAGTGTGAAATATGCTTTGTTGGAAACTAGAGGTATAATATGTTATAAAGATACAGTCATTACTACTTAAAAAGCAACATGTATTACTACACAGATTACTAACCAACTATGTCATAGTATGTTATGAAGATACATTAATTACTACTCAGAGTACTAACCAACTATCTCATAATGTGCTATAAAGATACACTCGTTCCTACTCAGGTCCTCCCACTGAGAGTCTGGCGTTTGGGAAAGTAAGAAGGAATTACTGAAACAGTTCTATATCACTGCTCATGTACTATGTTCAGTTGTAAGTGAAAGCCACTAGGTGGTGCTCAACACTAGGTCGGCAAAAGCTTTGAGCAAAGGTATACTTACCTTGCATGCACCCTTATGTCGACGAATAGCACAAATATTGTTATTTGTGACCCAGTTGATGCCATTCATAATGTAGGTCTGATTACACTGGTAAATAGGAACAATCTTCAGAGTCAACCTTTTCAGTTTTTGTGATATCCCACCTAGAATAAAATATGTAAAAAGCAACATATAAGCAACATGTATATCTGGTTTGTTGTTGTTTTACGTCCTAGCAACATCTAAGGTCATATCAGGACGGCTACCGACTTGTGACAGTGCGCACTCATGGCGACTTCATAGTGCTGTCCCACTGGGAAACCAGGCCACTGGCACCATGACCTGGTATCCCACTCAGTCACATTATCCTGACACTGAGCACACCAGTCCTTGCCCTATCCTAATAATGCAGAGCGCCTGGCTAGGAAGCAACAAGTATCAATTTTAAAGTCATTGGTTTGACTCAACCGGGACTCGAACCCACGACCCCACGATCTACCAGCACGGGAGACGGATGCTCTAACTCATTCGGCCATCCCGTCTGGTCTGTATATCTGGTCCCAGTAAGAATACTAGTGGCAGATGCAATGGCATAGAGGAAGAATGGCTACTTCCTGCTGAAGAGATAATGGGTTCGATCCACAACTCTAGTAAAGTAGGGGGCCTTTGTTTCTTCCTCACATAGGATTAAGTGCTGGAGCTTAGCATTAAGTGCAAATGGGAGATATAGGCTTGCAACTTTCCAGAAATAGAAAGAAATGGTTATTTGGTGACTGATTGGTTTTCCTATGAGCATTATCCCTGGTTTGTGTTGGCTGATAGGTGGGATTATCATCATACAAGGAACCTGCTGTACACCTACTGTTTATGGTATTAAATAAAAGGTAAAAGCATGAACTTCACACAAATGTTACATAATTAACTACATCACGGTTCCGACTGCGCATGCGCTGAAAACGTCGTTGGGAGCAAAGCAAAGGCATACACCCATTGAGTTTGCCGATACGCGTAGGGAAAAACTGGTATTTTATTCAAAATAACTAGAAATACCTAACAATTTGGCATAAACATGGACAGAAGGATGTAATATAATAATATAATGCATATGTTTAAACACAACTCTACATAAACCATAGAATATAAATAAAAACATGAATAAAACTAACTCTGGCTATGGCTCTAACACTAGTCTGAGTGCCTAGATTTGTCTAAATCTAAATGCACATGGCATAAGATGTGCTGGTTATATTGATGTAAATGCAATGCTGGATAAAAGATTAATATCTTATTTTATTATATATATTTCTTTAGTGGGTATTCTATGTTTCAAACAAGAGCTGAGATGAGCTAAAACTAGCACATTTCATACCTGCACCCAGTGTACCCAGCCAACATGCCCTGATGGGCCCGACATGGGTTGTCAATGGGCGAGCTGGGCACAGCTGGGTAGGGGCTCCAGGTGGGCTCTGAAGTGGGCAGGAGATCGGCCCCACATGAGCTAGTTTCCCAGCTTAAAAAAAAAAGAATATTTTGTCTAAGATATAGTGAACATATTCAATAACTGAGATAGGCCCACTCACCTGGGCTAGCCCAGGTGGGGCCCACTTGGAGCCTGTGGCCAAATTTAGCTGGGCCTCAGATGGGCTGCCCATGTGGAGCCCAGCTGGGAATGCTGGCTGGGTATTAGCATGTGCCATGTGCTTCTCGTGGCTTTGTTTTGCTCTGATGCATCCCACAATGCACCACGCCGCTGGAACCGTGATGTAGTCTATTGTTGATATTGTGTGATCTTACCACCAGTGACTCTTGTGCTGCCCCATCCGGTCACGTCTACTCGAGTTCTACTTGCGAGGTGCTTGTTGTATTTCGGTAGAGTTACAGCCCTTGTGTTTCGCGCTCTCAAGTTTATATACTGTCCTTTCCGTAGACCAACTACACCAATGTCATGAAGGGAGTGTGGTGGATTCCAACCACCACCGTACACCTGTGTTTTCATAAAGAATTGGAGATTCTTACTGAATAATGTCAACATATACAACCTAAAACTAAGATTCCATATATGCAGTATGCGGCCTGCGAATGTGGTATGTGCTATAGATACCCATGCCGACCTCCAATAGTCGATGTCTTCTTTTTATGTTTTGGGGTTGCTGAACAAACCAACAACAAAAATAGATACCCATTCCATTTTTGGAGTTATTTGCTCCAAATTTGTGAAGGGAAGTCAAAGTTACTATTGTTTTCTATGGCAAACACAATAGCATTCACATTCGCATTCGCACTGATCGGTCCATGGGTCGACGATCCGTTTGCCCCATTCGCATTTGCATTCACATTCAGACGTATGGAAGCACTACTATGCCTTTACATGCTTTTAGATTTTTTGCCGCATTCGCATTCGCATTCGCATACCGCATACCGCATACCACGTATATGGAATCTTAGTTTTATACAGAGGTGAATGAACTGGTAGTTGTATTGCACAATGCTCTTACTGATTATCACAATGCACCATGTCATATGGTATTCCTTATTTTTCTCGTCCAATACAGGCATGAGGAAGTAACAAATTTGGTTTGTATGGAGGGAGAACTAGCTGTGTCCCAAATAGTTATAACATAGTAGTGCCACCCATGAAGCTTCTTTTCAAAAGATGTTTGCTGTTTCTTTCTAGCGGAATTTACATAATTCCTTTGTAACGGTTAAAATCAGTGAGTGTGTGTGTGGGTGTGTGTGTGTGTGGGGGGGGGGGGGCTCCCAGTGAGAAGGACAGTAGAAACCCCAAAATGAAAGTTCATACGCACTGAGAATTGTAACAACGGTCCATTAATAGCATCTTGTTAGAATATCAAATATTCAAGAACAGAATAAAGATTTTGAACTGATTCAAAAGAATAACTCTTTCCATGACTGAGCCTGTTGCCTGAGAATATTCCTTGCTTTTGAGGTCTTTCTTGTTTGAATATACAGTCATAACTTGATTCGAGAATATAATGAATCTTGTGAACTGACTAAGGAGAAAAACTGTTACCACAGCTGTGGATATTGCATGGGAAGCTCCAGCCAAGCGTAGGTGTGAAGTACCCGTGTGGACGGTCACGCCAGACCCATTGTAACTGAAATAGCCAACAAATCACTCATCTAAATATTTATACATTGCATAAAAAGTGGATATGTTTGACTTCACTGTAACCACAGACAATTAAAGGATTAACGCAAAAGTCATATTCTAGATATACATAATGTCAAAGCAATTTACAAATATTTATTTCTGAAATGGGTATTTCATTTGCAGATTTATCAAGGTATGGTGTGAATTATTCTAAATAAAATCATTTTATAATTTGTTTGCGAAAAATAATGGAACTGACCCTTTCGCTGTAAGGCAGTGAGCCGCTGTCAGGACAAATCTCGCACTCAGAATGCTGCATCCGCAGAAGTGAAGGCCATCTTGCCACATACTGCACATATGCGGATACTGAGCTATGTTGGTGTTGTGGCCATGAACGATCCTATTAGTCCGGCTCACTGAAAATAGCTGGTTTAGCTCCGTCGAATAGTTTGACTCGTTATCCCACTTCATTATTTCTGCAGAATTAAGACCAAAGCACAATGTGACCGGAATGTAATTATTTATTTCATGAGTGAAGTGTTTTCATTGTTCACATCTCCAGGGCCGCATTCTGGCTCCGTCTCGGAGGCGCCTCGGAGGTGGCCATGGTGTCATGCTAGTCTGAATGGCAAAAGCAGTTTGTTGTCTCGAAAATGGCCGCCCCCATAGGTGGCAGCCATGCAATGGAAAAGCTGTGCTGTGATTGGCTGAAACCACTGAATGCGGCGGCCATTTTTGAGCCGCCTTTCAGCTCCAGAATGAAAAGGAAGGCATCACCAAGACGTCGCCGCGACGCACCCTGAACGCAAATAGGCCAAAAAGCATCGCCGAGACATCGCCGAGACGGACTATGAACGCGGCCCAGGTGCAATCTGCATTCAAAATTCATTTCCTGATATGGTCCACAAATATTTATATTCACCAGACGTCTAACTTTTTTCTCTCTTTATTTTGATGGTAAATATGTTTATTCTCAATTCAGGGTTATTTACACTAAAAGGTATATAGAGTAAGGTAGGCCTATACAATAACTGTTGAATACACAATTTGCAGCAAATAACGCAATGAAATTCTGTAACCTAAAAGTTCCATTGCAATATTCCACATTCAATCCTCATTCAGGATCTATTGTAGAATCATATCAAGATAATCAGCAATAGCTGGTGGGTGTGAAAGTACGACGTCTGAACACTTCGAGTTCTGGCTACTGAATGGTTTATTCACGGCCTAGGGCACACTTGACCCACCGGCAACTTTCCATGACGTCATCTCATTTGCATACCCCTTTGACTCAACCTCTGCATCTCGTTAACATATATTAACCACACACCTGTATGTCTATTACGCATATATCACATCCCCCCCTCAAAGTATTTCTGAAACATGAAATTTTACAAAATAACCAAGAAGAAACATTCAATAAACAATAACAATATATATGCATACCTAAGTTGCAAATGTCTGAGCGCACAAAGCACTTAAGTCCTCCTAGTCTGGCCGTAATGCCTGACGTCATAAATTGTTCATATATATAATAACAACACCGAGAAATAGCTGAAACAAAACTTAACCCTACATGCACATGTTAGTTGCATACACACTCAATGTACAATGACCTCCAACAGGTCTAACCTGCTCGCCGGCCTTATCAGCCGACCTGACCTACTTAGATTAGCCGCACTGTTTACATTCGGCACTGACGCTGACCCAGATTGCATCTGCACGACCAGCTCGGGCTGCCCCCCCACATGCGCCCTGATAATCTGGACTCGGTTACGATACAACATATTACCTGACTCGTTCAAAATTTGATACTCTCTCCCAGAAACCCCAGTTCGTCCCAAAATAACCCCTTTTTTCCAATCCCCAGCATTATTTTTGTATTTTATCTTATCCCCAACTTTCATAGACTTGTGTGCCTTGCCGCACTTCCGGTCATGAAACACTTTCTGACTACGCTGCCACTCGGCCGTCTCGCTTTTCTTTGGACCCTGTGTTTCAGGCAACAAAATGACCTCTGCCATAGGCAACCTGCCTCTCAACCTCCTGCTCATGAGCAACTGCGCTGGAGATGCGTTCAGGACAGGCAACGGAGTATTATGATAATTCAGCAACGCCAACTGAAAATCAGCCCCCGTTTTCTCACACTTCTTTAACATATCCTTGACTGTCTGGACAAACCGTTGTACCTGTCCATTGCTACGAGGATATTGTGGACTGGAATACACGGCCTTAAACCCATAGTGTAGTGCAAACTCCCTATATTCACTCTTAAATTGTGGACCATTGTCCGACATAACCTGACTAGGAATACCGTGTCTTGCAAAATTATCTTTCAATGCTTCAATAACAGTGACAGACGACGTATCGCCCAACGTCACCTCTGGAAACTTGGTGTAATAATCTACAGTTATCAGGTAATTCTTATGATTTAATTCAAATAAATCGGCACCAACTTTATCATACGGTTGACAGGCGATCGGGTGATTTATCAATGGCTCATTATGCAAATTCTTTCGGTTGTTTTGGCAAGTGTCACAACGACTGACCTTCTCCTCAATTTGTTTGCTCATATTCGGCCAAAACATACAGTCACGCGCCAACTGCTTGGACTTCGTCACTCCCAAATGCGTCTCATGCAACGCCTCTATCATTTCACTCCGAAGAGCTGGAGGAACCACCACCCGATTGCCGTTCATTACAAGATTATTTTCAACTGTCAACTCGTGTTTGTACAGAATGTATTGCCTCAGACATGGTGGTGTTTGTATGTGTGTAGTGTCCCACCCATCTTCAATGTGTGAGATCAACATAGACATAGATACATCTTTATCATATTCAATTACAATCTTACTCAACAAATTCGACGACTGCATGTCCACTGCAGTAACGCAGAATGTGTCATCGAACAGGCTATCCTGACCTACTTTAGCGCTATGCGCCCTGGACAACATGTCTGCAAAAAACATCAAAGAACCCTTCACATGACATAACTGGATATTGTAATTCTGTAATCGCATTCGCATCCTTTGCATTTTCGCTGAAAGTTTATGTATTGGTTTCTGCATTATCGCCACCAACGGTTTGTGGTCGGTTTGAATTTGAACTTCTTTGCCAAAGATATACTCATGAAACCTCTGACATCCGAAACATATGGCGAGCATTTCTTTTTCGATAGTGACATAACCACACTGCGCCGAGTTAAGCGCATGAGATGCGAGTGCGATTGGTTTATGATCCTGCATTAACACAGCCCCTAAACCCGACTGACAAGCATCTACTTGAATCACAACAGGTTTCTTAACATTGTAGTATGACAACACAGGAGCAGTTCTTAACTTCTCCTTCAACTTATCAAACGCGCCCTGCTGTTTGGCTTGCCAGTGCCACGCCACGTCCTTAGCTAGGAGCGTGCGTAGTGGTTTGGCTATCT
Source organism: Branchipolynoe longqiensis (assembly GCA_030323885.1). Lineage (NCBI taxonomy): Eukaryota > Metazoa > Annelida > Polychaeta > Phyllodocida > Polynoidae > Branchipolynoe > Branchipolynoe longqiensis. The sequence continues at coordinate 59,780,008 of CM059200.1, read as the reverse complement.
CGGACATGTTAGGTATGAACTTGTGTACATACCCAACCATGCCCAGGAACCTTTGGACGCCTTGTTTGTCATGCGGCTCTGGCATGTCAACTATTGCTTGTATTCTGTCTGGATCAGGCTTCACACCCTGAATCCTGAATAAAAATGTCACCGGCTGTTTTGATGCCAAAAGGCAAACGGGTATACCTGTACCGGCCCCATGGAGTATTAAACGTGCACAAACATGAACTTTCGTCATCTAATTCTATTTGCCAATACCCTGTCTTTGCATCCAAAACTGAAAAATACTTAGCATCGGCCGTTTTGGCAATGATCTCATCAATAGTTTTAGTAGGGAAAGGCCCCCTCTTTATCGCTTTGTTCAACTTAGTCGGATCCAGACAAATCCTAATCTTGTTTTTTTTTTAAAGATAGTAATAGAATTAACCCACTCGGTAGGTTCATCCTGTTCCACTATGACACCTAACTCCACCATACGATCAATCTCACTACGTACCTTACTCTGAATGGCAAACGGGATCCATCTAGGCGGATCAATGACAGGTTGAACAGACTTATCAACATGAATGACAGCCTTCGCTTTAATCAACCCCAAACCCTGAAACACATCTTTGTATTCGCTTACCAGCTTCTTCGCCCCAGCGCTGGCACAGTTCGTCGGCCCGGAAATGTTTGTTGGCACCGGAATGTTCGTCGGCTCGGAAATGTTTGTCAGCGTAGCACAGTGTACCTCATCCACCCGCGCCAGCAGGTTCAACGTCACACAAGCCTGCTTGCCCAAAATAGGTTGGCAATCCAGCACCACTTGGAACTTAAGCACTCTGTCGTTGACGTCCAGCAGTGCCTCCTCATCAGGCGTGATCTGGTGACCGGAGAACATCACCAATGAACACCTGGTGCTCGTCAACTGCCCTGGAGCCACTATGTCGAAGACGTACCTCAGCAGTACGTTTGCCTCCGAACCGGTGTCGAGCTTGAACTTGACAGGACAACCGTTCACCCGAACGATCGCGTGCCACAGCTCGGCATCCCAACCAGCACCGCGGTCGACGGCACCGACAAACAGATCCGTTGCCAGCACATTGACTTCCGCCGGATCCGGGTCTTGCTCAGCATTGTGAGGGTCGGGCGCTTCGATGTTAAGTTCGTTGACTCTGCCCAGTCTGCTCCTACAGACTTTACCGAAGTGCCCGATCTTCCGACAGGCAATGCAAGCCTTGCCTTTCGCTGGGCCGACTCCCCAGCGGTGTTCATATCCACAGTTCTGGCAGCGGATCTTGAACTCTCCTGCACCGGTGCCGCCGGAAATCCAAGATGGCGATTTCCAAGATGGCGTCGCCGCTGACCGAACCACCGGTGCACCGATACGCGCATTAGCATAATTCCTAATGAAATCCACCTCCTTACTTTCAACGCCTGATTTGGTGTCCTCCAACAGATCTGAGCTGAACTCACTCATTTCACACATATTTATGCACTTTATCAACGTTAACTCAGTAGTTTGAAGCAATTTGTTACGTAAGTTCTCATTTTTAATGCCACCCACAATTCGATCACGCAACAGCGACTCCTCCACGGTCCCATACTCACAATCTTTGACTTTGTCTCTTAACTTTTCTGACGGTTGATTATGTGAATTGAATTTATAACGTGTGATAATGATACTGCATTTACTGACACAATAAATCCTAAATGCCTCTGTAAGCGGCACGATCTTATCTTGATCAGCGAGAGCGATATCCATATTAGTGTAATGGCCCACGGCCCTCCGACTCACTCACCCGCAGTCACACACGGAAGAACACCAAGATTCAATTCAGTGTACGCTTCACCCTTGGTTTATTGAACCATCTGCTCTCCGCGGCGTCAGTAGTTGTCTGACCCGCCCCCTGACTCGCCAGATCCCACGTCGACTCTATAGGTGTGTGTGTGGGGGGGGGGGGGTCAACCACACGCAGTAGAGGTCAGCCCACTTAGGGTCTGACCGGTGGCTACCCGTGCCGCCACCTAGCGCAGTGTAATGGTACTGCGCTGGTGGCGTCGTAGTCTCCGCTGCTACCGCGTGATAGTAGAGCTCATGTTCAGACTACTACATTAGCAAAAACATTCTGCGCCTCCTCGCCGGCTACGTGAAGAAAGATGCAGCATTGCACTCGTTCCGTCTTCAATACGACATCTGCCGCACTAGCGTAAATATCATATGCTCTGATCCATGTTTTCCAGTTCGATCTCGCATTGTGGCTGATCACAAGCTGACCAGGAGGCCGCAAACCCAGCGCCACGTGCTGCAACCTGCAGACGAGATCTCGAAGCCCGACTCGGTCCCGGCTCGTACATATGGAGCGCCGACCTTGCGACGGCCTACCGCCAACTCCGCACCTGCCCACTCTCGACCCCATTACTCGGTATCACATACGGAGGTCGGTACTACATCGACGCCGCACCGCCGTTCAGGACGTCCTCGATGGCCTGCGCTAGAACCACGAACGCGGTGGTGTACCTCATGCGGAAGAGGGGGCACTTCGTGTTGTGCTACCTGGACGACTTTGTGGGCGCAGCTGCCACCCACCAGAAGGCACAGGAGGCGTACACGGAGTTCCTGCGACTCGCCCGCGACCTCGGCTTGGACCTTGCCCCCTCTAATTGCGTCCCCCCGGCAAAGAAGATACACTGGCTGGGCTTCGAGAACTCGTCTGCCACCATGAGGCTCGAGATCCCCCGCGACAAGCTGGCCGACGTCCTCACTGAGTGCGGCCTCTGGGTCGTCGGGAGGAGGGCCTCACGACGCGACATACAAAGGCTCGTCGGCAGGCTGCAGCACGTGGCGAAGTGCATACGCCCGGCCCGCCGATTCATGTCCAGAATACTGGCCGCTCTCAGGAACGCCCCGCTGTATGGAAAGCACACGATCCCGGAGGACCTCGTCGACGACATCCGGTGGTTCGACAGGTTCGCCGAGTCATTCAATGGGTATGTCCTCCTGCAGACAGCGCCCAGGATCGGCTGGACGATCGAGTGTGACTCATCCCTAACCGGGGCGGGCGCGCACTCACCTACCCATTTCTATGCTGAACGTTACCCGGACGAAGTGCGAGAGAAAGGCATGACAATAGCCCAGCTAGAGGCCATAAACCTCGTCGCGGCTGTCAAGGCCCTCCTTCCCAAGCACCCACACCATCTGAGTCAACACCGACAACTCGGCCTCCCAGCAGGTCCTCTCGACGGGATGCGGCCGAGACCCCATCCTAACCGCCTGCGCGACGGAGCTCTGGCTCCTCGCGGCCAACTTGAACATGGAAATCCAGATCCAACATAAGGCCGGCAAGGACCTCGTCCTGGCCGACAACCCCAGCAGGCGGCACGACGACACCCAAGCTCGATGCACGGCTGAGGCCCTGGTCGCACAGCGTGGCCTCGTACAAATCCACGTCGACCTGATCAATGTGCTCACCCCAAGACTATAACCTGCGAATGCAACTAATTTTTGGCTTCAACCGCAGGTTTCACGCCGCGACACCACCAACGGCTGACGGACATGATAGCCGCCGGGCTGGCCCCGGGAACCTGGCGGAACAAGAAGAGACAGGCGGCCAGGTACGTCACCTACATACGACAACACGGGGCCGACCCGGCGACCCCCACACACTACCTGATACTATCCTACCTACTACAGCTCGCGGATGACCTCGCCTCCCCCGGGGCCGCCCTCAACTACTTCAGCGGCGCCCGCACCTGGATAAGGGCGATTGGGGGGAACACTGCGGCGTTCGACACTTACCCCGTCGCCTTGCTTAAAAGGGGGATCCAGCGCGCATCCACACACGAAACGACCCGAGCCCCAGCCCTCATGCCTGATGACATAAAGCAAGTCGTCAGGTTCTTCGAGGCTGCGGGCCCCAACGGCAAGGTCCTCACGGCGGCCACACTTCTCGCATACTTCACCATACTAAGACAGTCCAACCTACTCCAATCGACCGACCCCACGACCCGCGGGCACGCCATACGCGCCAAGGACATCTCCATCACGGCAACAGGCATGAACGTCCATGTGTCCTCCACCAAGACCCGCTGGAGGGTGGGGGATCACATGGACATAGCCGTACCGGCGATACCGGGGTCGCCATACTGCCCGGTCGCCGCCTGGCACGGATACGCAACTCATACCCCGCCGCCCCTCAACGGCCCTGTTGTGGTGGTTTGAACGAGATGGGGAATGAACTCGTGACTGATTTGGCGGGAATCAAGGCCGGTCGAGTCGGGTCGGATCGCCCCTAGCGGTACTGGTGGAGTTACTGGTGGCGCCACCTATCACCTCGTTATGCAGGGATCTCCGCCCCATAAATTACCCATGTTACGAATAACATGCACAATTTACGAAGGCGGAGTCATTAAGTAAGTATATGTAAAATTCTTTAATCAGAATGGGACGGGGTTAGCTCTTAATTCTATGAGGACATTTCAGACAGGTTACGAATCAATCACTATGTTCATGTCTACACGCAGTTGTGCCAAATGTTATTTGTCATGTCCTGGCAACAAGTGGGCAGAACCCGAACCCTCAACCAATTATACGAGGGGAGGGGTCCGCCCACAAGGATGCTTTATGGTACATAGTGATGGACCGCAGCTGATGTCCATGCGCCAAGCTGCATGATCTCAGCGATCGAGCTGCCTGCCGCTGCACAGGCCTGTGCCCCGCCCCTCCTCAGGCTGTGGAGTGTGTGTTCGGTGGGGGCCCTTACACTGATTGTTGCCAGTCCCATGCCAAGGGCAGCGAGCATCACCTGTGCCCTGAGGGGGAGGTTTCAATCGGATTCTTTGTGTGTTTGGTCGGGGGAGCCTGGGAATAGAGGAGCAATTAGTGCGATATTCACAGGCTCACTTATAGTCCTTGGGTAACATCTCAAAAAAGACCTGAATGTCTCTAGTGAGGCGACCTGCCCTGACTCCAGCGTCCATGTCAAAGGCCCTCCTGAATGCATGGCATCGGGGATGCCGAGTTTTCTTTCATGTTTGAGCGCCTGATCGCATCTGCTTCTTATTATATCCCGGGCCTACATGGCCTGTTCTGCCGGTGGCTTACCGTTATCAGGAGGCCATTGTGTATTTGTGGCGGCGGTGGTGCCACTTGTCGTAACTTCCTGGAAGCTGTGGTCTTTACGTGAGGGATGCGCGGCATCTAGGATGCCGAGTTTACTCGCATGTTTGAGAGCCTGATCGTGTCCGCTTTTTGGTATATCACGGGCCTGAACGGTCTGTTCTGCCAGTGGCTTACAGTTATCGGGACATACCTGGGTGGTAGTGTACCTGCCACAGTGTTCGTCTGCACATACCAGGTGTGCTGCTGAAGTTAGTGTTGCAGTGCTTGATCTCGTCAGGCTCCTCGTCTGTTGAGTTGGTGATGCACGGGGAGCCCCATCTCAAAAACCCTGGGTGGTCTGTTGCGCAGGTGATGAGGCTGTTAGTGTTACCTCCTTCTCGAGGAAATGCTTTTTGTTCATGCGGTCCTTTTCTTTATGGATGTTCGCACAGCGGTACTTGTTCGCGCACCATGGGCACACGTGGACCTTCCTGTCTGGCATCTGTCCATGTGTCGCCGTGAAACCACACTCATTTCCCCAGTTCCAAGGGTGGCATGGTTTCCCGTCCGTGTCACGATTAAATTTGTGTCAGTTCTCCATCGCTCTGCCTGCGCCGCCAGCTGCCTGGGTGGTGTTGTAGTTGAAGCGAGTGTTCTTGTTAAGAGCTGTGTTGCTGACACGCACTCCCAAGGCAACGACGTCCCATTGTACATCTTTCACCGCGTACTGATCCCGCCATCTGTTCGGCAGCGACCCATCGTCTATCATTGAGAAGACTCGCTCGGACCATAGGCAGCATGTTTCCCAGTGCCAGTCCTTCACGATGGTAGCTAGTTGATGGATGTGGTCTATTATTGGGTCTGTCCAGGAATCAGGGATCTCGGGTGCCCTGAGCATAGTGCAGAGCGCTTCGAGATACTCAGGCCAGGTCGCCTCACTGAGGCCAATCCTCTCCCTCTTATCTCCGCGAATTACATAATGGTGTGGAAGCCGAGATATTTTACCTTTTTTCTTCCCGAGTGCCGCGCCGGCAGCCACCAGGAGTTCCGATATATTGCCCGGGCCATCATCGTCTTCCAGGTGATCCCAGTTATGGCATGCACTGAACCTCATATGGCCTTCCCCCAGGATTGGTGCGGAGTTATTGAGGTCCCGGTATTGTTTGTCACTGTCTGCAGTGTCCCTGTAGGCTGTTTTGCTTTTTTGCTTTTTATACTTGGTGCCGTTGTCCGTCCTCGTGCGGTGAAGTCCTTTTGCACTCGAGTACGATGTCGGGTTGATTTATCCGGCATGTGTTGTGTTTGGTCAGCACTGTCACTGTCACTATTGGATTCCCCCGACGAGGTGTTTTCCTCCTCCTGCGGAGCCTTCCTCCTTGATCGCGACTTATGGTTAAATGCGTCCATCCTACCAGCTATCTCCGACCTGATGGTCGACATCTGAGCCTCCATGGCACGGCTAACAGCTGAGTTTACAGCCTGGATGATCGCGTCTGTAGCTGTTGCCTGTGTCGATGTTGACGCTTCCTGTATCGACGATGCTGGTTTACTGGCCGGCGGGCGATCCGGAGATACATCTGTGGTGTCGCTATGGAGGTCCGGTTCCGCCTGGGCCTTCCTTGTTCGCCCCCGCGGCTTCGGGGTATCGTTTTTTCGTGCCTTCCTCGATGTTTTCCTTGTGTTCGGCATCTTGGGTGATAATAATTGTAGCTATGTAAGGGACCGTGACCCAGACACTTAATGTCAAATGTACAACAAATTATATAGGTATATTGTGACTCGTTTATGGATTGAATAGCCTCGGTATATGAAGTAGTAAAATGATGTAGTAAAATTGTGAGGTAACTTGGTGAATTGTTGTTGAGAATATATTTGGTGTAAATAGATACCGGTAAATGGCTTGGAGTAAAAAGTAAATGTCTATAATGTCAATGTAATGAAATAGTGCTAAAAGTCAGTAGTATAAATTAAAGTATAATAAATAGTATAAATAAATAAGTGTAAAATAAGGTTATAAATAGCCGAGTCAGTTTTTTAAAACCGACAAAAATGTCGAATAAACATCAAGTCCTAACCAACAAACAAATGGTCCACATTCGTTCGTCGTCGTTATCTGATCCTCATAAGGCTTCAAAGTCAGTAGTATAACACAGTTAGTATAAATAAATAGTATAAATCAATAAATAGTGTAAAATAAACATATAACAAGTAGAATCTGAAGATGCTCTCAGTGCTCCTTGCCGATCTCGAAGGTCTTTTATACGCTTTAGCTGCTGGGCTATGGCGGCCACGTAGAACCCTGGGCCTGGTTCTAGCGTCCCTAGGTCCGTACCTCGCCGTGCCCAGCCACTCAGTAATTAGGTGGTAATTATATGGTTGTATGGTATATGGTTGTATGGCATATGGTTGTATGGCATATGGTTGTATGGTATATGGTTGTAATTATATGGTTATATGGTTAGGTGGTAATTATAGGTTGACACAATGTGATAGTTTGATAATTGTCGAACCTATATGTATATATATATTTTCTGTTCCGCGATCGCTCCTTGCTCCTTGCCGATCTCGAAGCTTTTTTATACGCTTTAGCTGCTGGGCTATGGCGGCCACGTCGAACCCTGGGCCTGGTTCGAGAATTATATAAAAATAAAGGCTATAACAAGTCGAATCAGAGGTTGAGATCGACAAAATTGTCGAATAAAACAAGCTATAATGGCTTTAACATCTACGGGAAGCAATAGTGGCTTGAACATCTATGGGAATGAATCGTCGACACACAAGTCGGCTGATTGTCGAATTTTGTTAAACTTCCTTAGCTGAATGTCAGCTGTCCCACTACTGCTCCTCCTTGTTCTTATGCGTAGAATGTCGACACACAGGCAGTCAAATTGTAGTCGACACACTGGATGACACAATAAGAGTTTTAGTTCGCCAATATCGTCGAATCTATAGTGAAATATTTTTTGTTTTCTACGATACCGTCAGTCGAGACGTTGACCATGAAATCCTCGACACACTTGCGCGGCTAGGCGAGAAGACCGGAGCAACACAGGTAGCATGTAGACTGTGTTAAGGTGTATAATCGACACTCATGTACATAGAAAACTGAATAGGTGTAGCATTGTCTGCAGCCAGGCGGGTTGTGGTGGTTTGAACGAGACGGGGAATGAACTCGTGACCGATTTGGCGGGAATCAAGGCCGGTCCAGTCGGGTTGGATCGCCCCTAGCGGTACTGGTGGAGTTACTGGTGGCGCCACCTATCGCCTCGTTATGCAGGGATCTCCGCCCCATAAATTACCCATGTTACGAATAACATGCACAATGCAATTTCAATGGTGTGTCCAAAAACAAAGTATATAACATCTTTGGTATGCATACCTGCATACCTGCATACAGGTATGCAGGTATTGCAGGTATAGCAATACCTCAGAGAGTTTGACGCCCCTGCCTTGCAGAGTTGTAAACCACTGCCTTGTGGTACAGGTCCTTGACAGAACCGAAGGCTAAGGGAGCAAACCCTAAACAGAAAACCATGTCACTGTGGCAGCATTAAGGGCGGTTGATGTATGGAACTCCCAACATCTCCCGACCAGCCACTGCAGGGACAAATAGTTTTGCGCCTGTCTTGACATGTTCTTGCCGGTGTGAAACCTCTATTTGCTCCCCGAGAGAGTGCCGCTGGTAACTTGCAAAAGCCAGCAGCACTTCAACACTTTTGCAGGCAGCTTTCATGAAAAGAGAGCTAAATGGAGAGCGGCAGTCAAGTAATGAAAGCAGTCTTTGTCGCATCGCGACCGACAGCATGATGATGATGATGATGATGGTTATTTGCCATTAATCCGCTTTAATAATGTCAATTCTTACGCATGCAAGATCTACCACTTCCAAAAATATAACATCCACAAAGTCTTGGCGAAAGTGCTAGAGTATTACTTCATGCGAACATCACATTTCAGTCATTAGTGTGACAAAATTTAGTTCTTTTTAGTAGCTAAACAATTTAAACTCACACTATCGAGTAACACCTGTTTTACGACTCACCCCGTAATACGTAGGCGTACTAAAAATTAACTTAGATAAGTAGAAAAGTCAATGGAGAATAAATTAAATTGTTATTTGTTAGTATGACATCCAGTCACCACAGGTGAACTTTTTTCGCTCTATGTCACAGTAGAATAACAATTTACATTAGTACATGTCACCATGTTCCAGTAAAGTATCCACTTTCTTTACTTAATCCACCAGAACTGCTGAGTAGCATTCGGTAAGCAACAAGTGTCAATTTACTTCACTATAGCAATGCTACTGCAGTGTCAATACCATCAACAACATGTCTGTATTTAAACAGTTTTTAGTAACTTAATTACTGGCGCAACTTACGTTACAATGCGTCAATGTTGGCGCTAGTTTAGTAAGGAACATAAACATTGCTTATGACTAAACCTCGCGAACCCTGTCGATTAGATTTAGACCTGTCGACTTGCGCTATTGTTAATTCTTGCTTCGTATTAACGCAATGGTTAGGCATGGCGCAATCATTATTTATTAGTGGCACAGGAACAAAGAAATTTCTTGTCGAATGAGCCGAAGCACTCATACGTCCACGGATTCGTTGATCCTTCCGCAGTGTTCTTTGCTGTGATTGGTCAATTCTTCTGCATAAATTAGAACTACCAATTATTGAATCCACCCTCCGCGCTTGCTGGCGCGTGAATGGCCCAGTACCAATTTCTCTCGAATGTAATACCTTAGGTTATACTTTTGTTTTATTCACTAATAATTCATTAGTGCGTCGATTTTGATCAGAAATAATCGGATCGAAAGGCAAAGGTTGCAAAATACCTTTCCTTCTCTCAGTTCTAGTTAATCGTGGTGCAATATCATCCCAAATGATGTTAGAATCCACCAATCTAACTTTATCACGGTTAACAACTTTACGATCGTTATTAGGGCCAACTACAGTTACCACTGAACCCCGTGATCTAACGACTATGTATCCTGGATCGTATTTCCTCTCCAAAGGTCCGGATTCATTTATAAACAAAATAACTTTATCACCTGGAGTTAATTTAACTGCATTCGCCTTTTTCCTAAGACGAGCAACATTATAATTTCGACTTTCTTTACGATTTTGAACAGCTTTAGCTAAAGCTATAGACAAATCATCTACACGATAAGCTAAGTTTGAATCAATCGTCCCCGTCGATCGATACAGTAAAGAACTATGCTTCGTACCTGGATGTCTACCATAGGTTAGAAAGAAAGGAGAATAGCTAGTGCTATCAGAAGGTACAGTACGATACACATATATCACATCAGGCAAATAGGTTTCCCATAGACTAGCACGAGAATTAATTAATTTCCTCAAAATGCTTTTTATAGTCCTATGGTATCGTTCTACCATACCATTTGACTGTGGATGATATGGTGTTGTATGTCTTACCTCTACACCTAATTCTTTGAAATGATTCATAATCAATTTGTTTTTAAACTCTAACCCATTATCTGAAATAAACATACAAGGAATTGCATGGTGAGGAATATAATCATTAAATATATAATCATGAATTCCCTTCGATGATTTATCTGGCAATGTTTTATATTCAACCCAACCACTACAATGATCTATAATAGACAATAAATATCTATTACCACTAGTACTAACTGGATATGGACCAGAAAGATCCGCAGCAATCACAATACCAGGTGCACTAGGCAGTGGCATCGATTGTGGATATGCCCGTGTGCGTTTACTACAATTAACTACACAATTTGGACAATTGGTAATTACTCTATGGACATCTCCAGCTATACCAGGCCAACGAAAATGTTCCTGTAATCGTTTTAATGTTTTAGACATAGCCATATGACTTACCTCAGTATGAGCTATCTATATAACAGAATTCCTATATTTTTTTGGTAACACTAATCTAGGATACGTATCTTTTTTAGCAGGAGCTATCATAGAATAAAGCAAATTATTCATTAATAAATAATCCTTTTGTTCATGCTCACCTATTACGCTCATCTTTTTCTGTTCATTAATTACATCATTATATGACAGTTCATAGTGTTCAAAAGGAATTGCCTGTTCTGCTAACAGTGAATCAAAAGCAAACATTTCTACTGGTTCCTTTGCTTCTGTAATAGGTCTCAATCTAGACAACATATCAGCCCAGACATTATCTACACCTTTCATATATACAATTGGTGCTGAAAATTCTGCTAATAATACTGCCCAACATTGCATACATGTATTACGGATTTCTTTAGTGAAAAAACATTTCAATGGAGCATGATCTGTATAGATGGTAAATTCTGCACCATATAAGTAAGGTCTCAATTTTACTAGAGCATAAATAATAGCAAATGCTTCCTTCTCTATAGTAGGATAATTACGTTGAGCAGGAGAAAATCTAGTACTGATTAAATGCACTGGCCTGTCTATTCCATTCTCATCCTCCTGTACCAGTACAGCACCTAAACTGTACTCAGAAGCATCTGTATACAATTTATATGGTTTAAAAGGATCAGGAAATTTCAACAGTACACAATCTAATAATAGTGTCTTCAACTCATTCCATGCAATTTCACATTCCATAGTCCATTCAAAACTACATTTATTACTAGTTAAATAAGTTATAGGAGCGACAACATCAGCATAATTAGGAATTAATTGTCTATAGTATCCTGCCGATCCTAACAATCGTCTTACTTCTTTTTTACTTTTCGGTGAAGCCATATCTCTTATTGCAGTAATTTTTTCAGGATCCGGTTTCAGTCCTGCTGAACATACAACGTAACCTAAGAGTTTTACTTCAGTAACTCCAAATTCACATTTAGATTCTTTAATAGTCATATTGTTACTTTCCAAGATAGTCAATATACTAGTCACATCTTTCTCATGACTCTCCTCATCTGGTGAATAAATAATAATATCATCTAAATAAATTAGACAACATTTACCTAAATGTTCCGCAAAAATTACATTCATCATTCTTTGGAATACTGGAGGTGCATTCGTTAATCCAAATTGCATACGCTTAAATTGAAATAATCCCATGTGAGTGTTAATAGCCGTTTTAGGTCTGCTATCTTCATCTACCCATACCATTACCTGCCAATAGCCTGATTTAAGGTCAATGGTGGTAAAGTTTTTAGCACCATGCAATTGATCAAAAATGTCCTGTATCCTAGGTAAAGGATAAGCATCTTTAATTGTAACTGCATTTAATTTACGGTAGTCACCACAAAGACGTATAGTACCATCTTTTTTCGGCACTAAAGTAACCGGTGAAGCCCAAGGACTACAACTAGTTTCAATTATATCATCATCTAACATTTTATTTAATTCTTTTTCCACTATATGTCTCTTACTTATAGGTATTCTATAAGGTTTTTGATTTAGTGGATATGCATTACCTGTGTCTATATGCATCTCAACTACCTTAATAGCTTTAAGTTTTTCATTAGAATCAGGAAATAACAAGGGAAAATGCTTTTTCCAATACTCTACTTCTAGAACTATTCCTATTTTTCTATCAATTAATTCTAAACTACTCCATGGATGTAGAATATCACATAAGGAACAAACTTATTTCTGTAAGAAATCTCAGCATTATCCATTTCCATTATATCTGTCCCAATTAATAATTCAAAAGCTAATGATTCAACTACAAAGAAAGGACATAACTTATCATAAATAGAAATGTAAGTTACACCTAAAGTTGGAATTAAATGACCTAAGATTGATCTCAGCCTCATTCTGTACCATAGTCATTACTATGCTTTTTAAATGTGTTTTCTCATCTGCAGTTAATAAAGTCTTAGCAATTTCCTCTTTGATATCATCCCATGACTTAGCACCCTTAGTTGTGAAGGCAGTGAATAACACTTCATGCAGTGTACCTGTTGCATTTGAAAGTGCGAAGCGAATTATAACTAAGTCTGACACATCTGCAAGAATTCTAATCCTCTCAATAAGATCTACCCACTCTCTCAGTGCACCTCTGTCAGTCCCATCCAGCATAGGCACAGACTTCCCATCTGCTTTAAGAGCTCTTATTTTAGTTTCATTACTTTTATGTTGTAGACTAGCTAATTCACGTTTCTCTCTACGCTCTTCCCTGTCATTATCAGCCTCTGTATGTTCAGTAATTTGCAATATTCTTTCTTCATTTTGGTCAGTAATACTTTCTAAGCTATCAGCCATAAATTTAGTCCATGCTTCCAATTTATCACAGTCAGCACTAAGAATACCTATATCTACCTGACTCTCAAACCACAACCCAAACTGTTAATGCAATGCATCCTCCTTTAAACGTGTTGTAGGCATTGTGAGTGTGTTGTATAAATGTACTTAATACAATATATAACTTACCACCAGTCAAATATGTTCACGCTATTGACATCCTCCATGTAGCGGGTTATATAGGAAATTCAGTGTGTTGTGAAAAGCGCGGTAGAAATAAAATCAAAGAATTGTATCCAACCGAGAAATATACCTGTAAAGTAGCAGAAAAGTGAAAAGTCTCGCATATATATTAATACGCTCTAATTTACTTCAGGGTTAAAGAAAATTACCGAAAGTAGTCCGAAATGAAAATATTCTAGCGGCGACATGAGGCTTCAGACATGTGACATTACAGTAATATCGATGCCAAAGACTAATGCCTCCCTCAAGAAATGACACCTTTGTCGGAAACTCGTCGACAAAGCAATTTAATTCAATTTAGTCCCTGAATAAAGTAAAAAGAATGGAGAATCAAATAGAAGAAAAACTAACCTATCCACTCCATCAACCACCAGTCGCAGTCAATAGAAAAGTTCTTTTCAGAATTTAGAATAACATATCAATTTAAATGAAATAAAAATACTACGTATACAATATATAGTCTCTTAAAAAAAATTCATGTCCTGATAAATGGGGGCAATGTACTTTTCAGTATGTAATGGTCAAAAACAATTATGGAAAGAGTAGAGGAGGTATTTTCTTTATAGAACTGGTATTCTTACACTTTGGAGAGATAGATATGAACAAATTAAGGCCTAATGTGACATAGTAAAAAAAAAGCCAACATTTTCATTCCAAAAATATTGTGTTTTAAAGGCATGAATTTGTGACATGGAGAATTTGGACTTTTCTACAGCCTACTAGACCCTTCTTTATTTTGCATAGAATATTACCTTTTAGTCAATGAAATAATAAAAGAAGACTCTTACTTGAAAGAAATATTCATTTTGCATGCATATATATATATATTTTAATCTAATATTCCAGCGTGATTAAACTGGTTCTGGACATAAGTGTTGTGTCCCCTGCTTGTCCCATGCATGTTAGATACGCAACGAAGGAGGAAGAGAAGGTAGGGGTGGAAATAAGAGCACTTTATTCATAGTGCGAGGGAGGTTATACAGGCAATGCAAATGAACAAAGTGCAGTAGTAGAGGTCAATATGAAGAACAGGGCTATAGAGGCAATGCAAATGAAGTACAATAGTCAGAGAAGTCAATATGAAGAATAATAAAAGTAGCATAGGGAGGTAAATGTTCAGGGGTAAAGTCAAGGGGGGAAGAGGAAGCCCCAAAGAGCCCTACACCAAAACGGAGGAGAGGGTGCGAGGGGCGGCAGAAGGGGTGAGGTGGGGGAGGTAGGCATGTACCGCCCCCGAGGTCCAGGTGCCTTGTGCCATAATGTCTGCCTGGGGCACTCCCGCTCGCTGGCAGGCCTGCACGGCGCCTCGCCAGAGGCTATGGAGGGTGAAAGTCTCGGGGGGGGGGGGGGGGGGGGGCACGGAGAGGGCACATATGGCACCGCGGAGGACGCCCATGAGGGTCCGAGGGTCCAAGGGCCGGCCCGAGGGCAAAATGGAAGCCGGGTCGGACGGCGCAGCGGGGACGAGGGCAACCGAGGCGTTCAGGCGGCAACAGGGCAGAGCAGGGAGCGCGGGGAGGTGGTCACGAAGAGGGCGACCACCCCAGAGGGGAGCGAAATCGTCTTTGAACTCCAGAGGGTCCCCCGGGGGCGAGCGCGACGTCGGCCCGGGTGATGGTGTGAGGGCCGCCCCAGCTCACGGGGCTGGGGGAGAGGAGGCTAGACTGTCTCAGCATCCCGTAATACCCGAGGAGAAGGGCGGCCCGAGGCACGACGCCCAAGGCGCCGGTGGCATGGAGAGAGCGGCGGGGCTGGGCGCGGGACGTGCACGGAAGCCCGCTCACCCCTGTGACAGACATCTCGCGTGAGGTGGGAGCCGTGGCCCGAGGTGTCCCCGCCGGCCGCCTGACCCAGGAGGGCGCCCCGGAGAGGGCGGGGGCCATGGTGCCGGCGTAGAGGGAGGCGGTGTAGGCGGCGACATCAGATCCTGAGGGCGCGAGGGGGCTCGAGGTCGTGGCCCGAGGCAAACTTGAGATAACCCTCCGCCTGACGTCGTCGGTACCTCCAGGTGGCAAGGGCCAGTCGGGGAGGAGGGTGCGGAGGGTGACGACCAAGTTGACCGCCTCCAACTCATGGATGGTGGGGAAGCGCGCCCGGAACTCCTCGAAGTACCATCGGGCGTAGCAGCCCGTCGGGGAGTAGGCCCCGCCGCCGGTGAGGCAGGAATCGCACTCTATTACTAGGCAGCAGGCCTCAGGGGTGCGGAGGAGGTGCAGGCCGATGGAGGCGCATCTGTAAAGGGCAAACCTCCTGAGGAACAAAGGAGGATGCGGGTGGCCAAAAATTATGTAGTCCCGCATCCCGGAGGGCCGCGTAGACCCGGGAAAAGGTGAGGAAGCGGCGGGATGGTGGGGGTGAGGGGGGAAGGCGGGGAGGAGGCGGGGAGAAGGTGGGGGTGACCCTTTGGAGTTGGTGGGAGGGGAAGGCGGTGTCAGGGGTCTTACATAATCCGCCGGCGGGGCGGGGCGGCGCGGGGCGGGGCGGGAAGATGAGGCAGGGTGAGGGGGGAGGAGATCTGAGGAGGCGGGGGAGGGCGGGGGTGATAAACCACATGTGCGACTTCTGGCGGCGGCGTGGGCTCGCTGCGGGAGCCGTATTGATAGTACTCGCCGGCGGTGGCTGGGGCGGAATCCCTGGCAGCAGGCCAGGGCTGGTCGTGCTGCAGCCAGGTCTGGGTGGCGAGATCTGGGGAGTCGGGGGAGATAAGACCACATGTGCGACTTCTGGCAGCATGGTGGGCTCGCTGTGGGAGCCGTAATGATGGTGCTCTCCGCCGGTGGCGGTGGCGTAATCCCTGGCGGTGCGTGGCGACATCTGAGGGCACGGCGGCATCTGAGTGCGGCCAGCCGACTTCCAGCGGTTGGCAGCGACATCTGGGGAGGCAGGGTAGTCAGGGGTGAGAATACGTGCGGCCGTTGGAGCTGGCCTCGAGGGCTCCGGTGTGTTGTGACGTGCCCCCCCCCCCCCCCCCCCCCCCCGTCGCAGGGGGGGGGGGCGGGCGTGTCGGCCGTTGACAGGCGAGTCATGCAGGATAGTGTAGATCGGCCAACGATAGTGAAGGCGGGACAACGACAGTGTAGATCGGCCAACGATAGTGTAGATGGGCCAACGATACTGTAGATCGGCCAATGGTGGTGAAGATAGGCCAGGGGAGGCAGAAACGGCCTCTAGAGGCGTGTAAAGGAGTGGTGAGAGGCGAGTCATGCAGGGTAGTGTAAATCGGGCAACGATAATGTCGATGGGCCAATGACAGTGTAGATCGGCCACAATAGTGTAGATGGGCCAAGGATAGTGTAGATCGGCCAATGGCGGTGAAGATAGGCCAGGGGAGGCAGAAACCGCGTGTAGAGGGGTGTGGAGGCGTGTTGTGGTGTGAGAGAGGCCGTCATGCACGATGGTGTAGATCGGCCAACGATAGTGATCGGCCAACGATAGTGTAGATGGGCCAACGACAAGCGACTTCCGGCGGTTGGCCGGCGACGTCAGGGGTGGCGGGAGTATCGGCGGAGGCGGTGGCTGTGATGACGTCATAGATGACGACGCCGGGTGCTATGCTGGCAATGGTTAGCCCCAGAGGGCGCGGGGGCTGTGTGAAGGGCCGGTGACTTCCGCGCGGCACAGGCGACTTCCGGCGGTGGGCGGGGGTCCTAGGGGTGACTGTGACTGTGTTAACGTCATTGATGACGTCACCGGGCAGGCCGGCGTGTGCTGTGATGGTTATCCCATCCGGCGCGCGGCAGCTGTGTGAAGGAGGGTGGTGGTGGTGGTGGCCCCGTCAATCCCGTGGTGAGCCGTTGCCTGTGTGGCGTGCTCAGCCGTGTCCGGTGCTCAGCCGTGTACCTATACTCAAACTCAAGGCATTATTAGCTGTGTTTACATGGGCAAATGTAAAACGATTTAGACAAAGTGATTTATATGAAGCGATGTAGTGGCGCGTTTACACGCACCGAGTTTGAAGGCGGAAATCGATATCTGCGCATGAGCAAGTCCAGACTAACCAGCGTCAGTTTGGGTTCGTCGACGTCACCACGAGAGAGTGTCGTTCGACCTAGATCTGTATGGACTGAATCGTATTGGTTTGGAACGGTTAAAACTTCTCCTGGGCAGTGAAACCCTAAAAATAAATGATGAAAAAATATCTGTGCACAGCTAGCGGTTTCATAGACTAAATTCTATAATATGCGCTTTTGATCGACCGGAAAGTCAACAAACTAAGGTCTCGACTGCGCATGCGTGTGACGCGCTTAAGCTAGATCGATTCATATAAACCATCTCGCAAGGTGGTTTACATAAAGTGAATCATATGAATCGATTCAGCCCTAAAACGCCACAGCGTCGCGTTTACACGGCAAATGTAAATCGATCTAGACAAGTGGTTTCATATGAAGCGTTTTAACTCGCCCATGTAAACACGGCTATTGTCAATGGTCATGAGTAATTTTCATACAGAAACTACAGAACAAGTGAAATATCTCTAAAACCACACCACCTATTAACAAATCGCTTGGTACACATATAGAAGACATCTTCACCAAAAAGATTATATTAAATTTATAAGGTTAGGGTTCTTGATTTCTATTAATTTTGATTAATACTAATGTTTTGCACTGCACGTACCGTCAAACTCAAGGCATTGTCAATGGTGGTGAGAAATGTTCATACAGAAAATCCAGGAAAAGTGAAATATCTCTAAAACCACACCACCTAGAAACAAATCGCTTGGTACACATATAAAAAAACATCTTTACCAAAAACATTATATTAAATTTATAAGGTTAGTGACTTACGACCATTGACAATGCCTTGAGTTTGAGTACAGGTACACGGCTGAGCACGGGCCACGGCTGAGCACGCCACACCGGCAACGGCTCACCGCGGGATTGACAGGGCCGCGGTCTAGACTGTAGATGGCCAACGATAGTGTAGGTCGGCCGATGGTGGTGAAGATAGGCCAGTGGAGGCAGACACCGCGTGTAGAGGCTTGTAGCGGCGTGGTGAGAGGCCCCAAAAAATTAAATGGCAGGGCAGCGCTACTGGAGGCGGCTGGAGGGGGAGTGGCTGGAGGCAGGGCCGGGTTATAAGGGCGGAGAGAGAGGGGGTGGGGGTGGGGGGTACATTACCCAACGGTCAGCGGCCGGGGCAGGCAGGAGGAGAAAGGGGGGGGGGGACTCCTCCTTCGCCGAGAATCAAACGCAATGCAAGCATTACGACCAATTAGGAAATATGTTATCCTGGGAATACCAGAGCTTCAGTAAAAAAAACAGTTGCCATTGTTGCATGTGTAAGGCTATTTTCTAGTACCATGGCTAGTAATATCATTTTTCTACAAGGCTTTATGAAAGAAAATTGAAGTTGAAGTTCCATGTTATTTTTGGTGTCCCTTTCTATTTTGTTACATCCACAACTCAAAATTGGGGAAAATATAATCATCGTATGCAGATTTCTTTACAGTGCATTTCTATACATAGGGGACCACAATGTAAAAGTGAATTGTTTCATGCAATAAATTTGATTAAATAATTGATTTGATTAATAAATCCACACTTGGTGGTTAATAAGTCAACACTTGGGGATGGTTACTCAATTAGTTCTTGTTTTTCCGACAAAATGGTAACCTCAACTATCTTTCCCTTCACATTACCAGGATATATATGGACAAGAGTTGGCTACTCAGTGAAAAAAATTAGGAAAATACACAATATTCATTTTTTACTCTCAGTTCACACTTTGGCCTCATTTACCGTGAAACGACCCATATACTAAGCGAACAGTTATTCATGCAGGCTAAAAATAAAGAGTATCAAAGTTGACTTCCTGGGAGGAAACTAACGATAGATAGAAAATTTGGAGAATGTTTTAAGTATTGTTGTTAGACTCACGGTCGGCACGAACAACAGCAAAGCTGATGAATATGATGCATACTGCAAGCTGGACCTTCATGTTGAAGAAATGTCCTGGGGTTTGATGTTGCGTTGTCGTCCAAGTCCTGTCGCTTAGCACAGGGAGGATGGCTGAGTTGAGCTTACTCTGCTCTTATATACATGCACTTTTCCAAGTATATCTGCGCAGTTTATGATCAATTTTAAGTAACATCTGTTACTCTGAACTGATATGCCATCTCAACTGGTTGTAAAATATTCCAATATAATGCATTGGTGGGGGAATGCAAATATTCTATTATGGATCGGGTATACGTGGTCAGGTGCATGTATGTGTATATGTAGATGCTGGTGGTGCCTGATTGATTGGTAAATAGACATAGTGGGGCTGGCAGGACTGTGTGTAAGGGGCACTCAGAGCCTACCAACTCCCCCCTCTGCTAGTCAGGATCTCCACACTCAGGCTCAAGGCAGGTGGTGGCCGGGGAGCCACACAGCTTGGTGGTGGTGGGCAGATCACTGTTAACCATGGGGACCAGGAATTCTGGATCCCTATTGGTGGAGCTAGAAATGCTTATTTCCCATTGAGGAAAAGGGGTGGGTGATACTCTACAATGAACCCATGTAACCATATAAATAATAAACCAGAGGGCTGGACTCTCTCTCTTCTTTCACACTTCATACTCTTCCTTTCTCTTTGCCTGTATTGATTTCACTATTGCCTGCCTACACAACCACAGATTCGAGCAGTAGACTTTACATACTGGTGACCACGACGAGTGGTACAACTATTAGTTGGAGTTAGCATTCAACTTTACTTATGGAGACCTATAGTCTTTACATGGTTATTGGGGTGACAAAACTCATTCAAGTATGAATGATTGACATCTTGTTATGTATTCTTAATTCACTGCTTTTGATGCCTCATGAAGTGTTCTACACATCTCAAATTAAAAACCAGTTAGGCATACACAAACACATGTTGTTACCCTGAATAGGCGTAGGCCTACTGTGTAAGGAAGGCGAGAGGATTAGTTCAATACAATTTTTTTTCAAGAAAATAGTTATCGGACACTTAACCTTACAATTATAGTCAGTTAGTATTCAGTTATTACCATTAATAGCATTCATTTTCATTATTGGCATTACCATTTATTTCCAATATTATCATTTATTTCCAGCATTACCATTTATTTCCAATATTACCATTTATTTCCTATATTAACTTTTATTTCCAGCATTGTCCATATTGCTGCGGCAATATGGGTAATTCAGGATAGAGGCGGATGGCCCCCCCCTTCTCCTACAACCCTCCCCCGTCACTCACCCTACCCGACCTAACTCCAGACGGCCGGTCGACTACACGGCCGACTCCCCGTTTCTATTGCGTTACTGGTCCATGAGCGAGCTTTCTTAATTTCTGATAATGGTACTTTAGCTGACCGACATGCCTGTGCGGCACCACGTCTCAAACTATGTAGTGTCAGAGAAGGCTGTAGCGGCAAGACAGCAGAGGAAGCTATGTTGAGAACCTTTGCCAATACTTTTGCCATTAAGTAGTCGCCTGATGGAAGCATAAAGGCTGGATCATCCCTAGAATGTGGTGACTGGCTAGCGTATTTTCTCCAGATAGTTACTGGGCAAGAAATAGAACCATACACCGCTGGCAAGGAAAAATGTAATGGCAGATTAGTACTAAACCTGGTCTTAGTAGACTTAGAACTTACTAACAAGGTGTCATTATATACAACTACATCATTAAACATCAAGGTATGTGGTCCCAAAATATTCTTGGACACCAAAATCAAATTGCTTTGACACACTAGAGTAACATAACCTATTACTAAGACGGCAACGAAGAACAGCGCCTCGGTACCTAGTCCCAGTAAGAACTTAATTATCCTAATAAAGTCTTTAGGTGCAAGCGGAATCGCTCATCTTACCACATGACATGAATTTCTCTTAATTCCACGCTTCAAAATACGCAACTGTTCAGACTCAAAGAGATGAGCCGGACCCCCAATTGAAGCTAGCCAGGTCTTAATTGTACTCAGATAATTATACACTGAGCCAGGGGCTCTGAGCCTGCCGGCTAGAAATATCACTAATGACATCACATCATATAACGACGGTCTCACTGGATCGAGACCATGTTCTGTGCAGAAGCCTAGGTACAAGGCGAGTTGAGTACGTTTATTTGACCAGGTTCCCTCTGCTAGCGATCTGCTGAAGGTTCCCAGTAGCTCCATGTGTTGGATTATGGAGTAGCCTGTAAGATAGAACCAAAAACAATAAGCTATCTTCAGGCTACGACATTAGATCTCGAAACTTATGATGTCAAGAGTTGGGTTCACTATGACTTGAGTCAGTTTGCGGCTAATTATCTGCTCCCTTACCATCTCCCTTGCTGTCCCACTATGTGGAGCCCTACTGAGTGCATCTGCAAACTCTAATTCCTTTCCAGGTTTATGCCTCACTAGCAAAGTCGAATGAAACTTTGCTGCAATAAACCAGAGTTGTCTCGCACAGGCGCACAGGAACGGATCTCTCCCTGAGCCCAATGAAAGAACTTGTTGAGATGGCATATTATCTGTATTAACTACTATTGTAAAGTTATGGGGATCTGATGGCAACAAAGTCATAATTGCTAGCACTAAATTAAATGCCTCCAACCTATTAATTACTTTCAGTTCCTCACATACCTGTTTCGGGTACTCGACTGAGTAACACGCTAACGGGGAAAACGCCCCTCCCCCCACCAATGTGGAATCACACTCTATTACCCAGTCTGGCGGTGGAGCACGTTATTGCACAGGGAAGCATACTTCTGAAACCACTCAAGGTCTTTAAGAAGCAAAGGACAGAACGGATGAAAACCTACTGCCAGGGCCTGCCTGAGTGCCAGGAACACTCTGCTCATGAACCTTGTCGCCGGTTTGACGCATTTCGCGACATGTTGCAGCTTGCCTGCCAAGCTTTGCAACTGCTTGCGAGATGCCACTCCCTTTGTTTTCCACTCTAAGCACTCACTCAAGACCTGATCCAACTTCTCTTGAGGGAGAGTCACCGTCATATTTTCTGCATCAACAAGAAAGCCGAGCCAAATCAGCTTCCTCACAGGCGGAGAGCATTTTTCAAGAGCCAACTCGAGACCGAAGTCCTGAGTTATTTGCAGAAACTTAGCATAAGCTTCTAAAGCTCTTTCCTCTGATGACTCTACCCCGACAAAATCGTCGAGGTAGCACAGTGAATAAAAACCCTAGCGCCTCAACAGCCAAACTACCGCATGTGTTTTCCAAGCACATGCCAACGCAGACACCCTACAACCAAAGGGTGGAGCGAGATCTACATAATAGTTACCCCCCACTAAGAGACAGAGAAGCGGCGTGGACAGCGGACATACCCTCAACTGCCTGTACGCCCTAGCTAAGTCCGCCGACCACAACCAGGAACTATTCCCACACTTTACCAACTGATCTGACAGTGTAGAGACTGATGGAAGTGAAAAACTAAAAGGCAGCCCTTGATAGAAGCCTTTTGCTATCCCTGCGTTCACACTCCTACCGATCGGGAAGCTAAGGTCTATTATCACCCTTCTGACATCAGTATTCTTTTTAGGTCGTGTCATTAACGGGCTGATTTGGCACCAGGGAACAAAGGGAGGTTCCTGGAATGGACCAATCATGGCCTTCGCTTGACATTCTTTCTCAATAAAGCGAGCAATGTGTACATCAAACTCGGCATTCTTAGTATGTGTTTTTAACGTTGGAGTGGGAATAAATTTAGAGGTGTAATCAATGGGTCACCCAAACTCCAGATAATCCAATATCTGAGCATCCGGATATTCTTGGAGTGCTTCCCTCCAGGCGGCTATTTTTAAACCAGACGGAATCGACAACTTACATGACAAATAATTTGGCAAATTTGAGAGTCTTACTGCTTGGTATATTTTTACAAAAGAAGCATTATTAATTGTCAGTAACCCCGATGAAAAGATCACTGCACACATTTGTATAGCTGGGTTAGAGTAGTTTGTTCCCAGCATGCACCATCCAAGATGGCATGCCTTAGTACATACACAAACCGTCAGGTGGCACTACCACCAGTGGATACCCACACCTAGTAGTATCGACACATCTCCCTCCCTCTATAAACATTGCAGACAGGGTTGGTAGATACACAGTGACAGGTATGAGATACGAAATACACATGAATAACACCCAACACATTACAGGCATTCATAGAGTAGAATCATACATGACAGGTATAGTGTTTGGTTAGATATCTAATTTGACAACGGGTCGTCTTATCCTGCCTGAGCGCCTAACCTCGGTGGGGTTTTCCCCTACAGGTTTCCGGGTTACGACACTGCGAGGAGTGGGCGGGGCATTGTTTACCTTTTGAGGGGTCCTGTTTACTTCTCGAGAACCCTCGTCTGAACCACCCATGTTCTCCCCTACCTCATTTCCTGGATATTCATAGTCTACACTTTCTCCCTCTGCTGGTCTGACTACATGGCCCTCATTCACCTTTAGGAGATGGCGCCTGTTGCGCCGGATATAGTTTCCCCCCTGGGTTTGGACTACGTATGATCTGGGGCCCACCTGCTCGCTTACTCTGGCTGTGGTGTCCCATTTCTCCTTCCTCACCCGGACTACATCATTGTTGTTTAGGACAGGTAGGTGCTTAGCTGTGGCATTGTAATTTTCAATTTGTCGATTTCTCTGGGCCTCACCCCTGACGTCACTGAGCGTCATCTTGCTTCTACCCTGTAGTTTCGGGAGCCTAGTACTCAGTTTCCTGCCCATTAACATCTCGCCCGGGGACATCCCCGTTTCCATTGGAGCCGCTCTGTAGGCGAGTAGTGCTAAATATAGGTCCCCCCCGCCTTCTTTGGCTTTGTTGAGAACTGACTTAACTATTCCCACTCCTCTCTCTGCATGCCCATTAGACTGGGGATACCTCGGACTGGAGGTTCTGTGTTCAAACTGATAGTCCCTAGCGAACTGTTTGAACCTCTCCGAGCTGAACTGGGGCCCATTGTCCGTCACCAGTCTTTGGGGAATCCCATGTCTGGAAAACATACTTTTTAGGTGGGTTACTACTGTTTCTGACGATGTGCTCGCCAGCATTGTAATTTCGGGGTAGTTGGAATAGTAATCTATGCATATTAGATACTCGTTCCCCTCCCAGTGAAATAAATCTGCTCCGACTTTCTCCCAGGGTCCCCACTTTATTTTCTCTTCCTCCGTGGAAAATGATTCCCTGCCCTGAGCTGGCCTATACTTTTGACACACTGAGCACCCCTGGACACTCTCCTCTATGTCCCTGTTCATGTTGGGCCAATATATTGCATCTCTCGCCACACGTTTCTGTTTCTCAATGCCCAAATGACCCTCATGCACCCTTTTCAGCATCTCCTTTCGCATGCTGACTGGAATGATTATGCGGTCCCCCTTAAGAATTAGGCCATTTACTATACAGAGATCTTCCTGAATGGGGCATATGCGGGGCACTCCCCATTTTCCCATCCGTTTAGTATGTTGTTCTTTACTGCTGAGAGTACCTCATCCTTACACGTCTCTGTGGCTATCTTGTCTAGCTGTGCTTGTGTCGCTGACACTGCCTGGTATACCATGTTTACCTGAGCCTTGACCTCTACCTCTGTACTGGATCGTTTACCCTGTGACCTGTTAGCCCTAGACAACGTATCGGCTATATAGATATGCTTCCCCGGGGTCCACACTAGCTCATGCCTGTACCTTTGCAGTTTTAACATTAACCTTTGTATGCGGGGTGTCATGTCATTTAATGGTTTTTTGGAAAGTGGGATTAGTGGTTTGTGATCTGTTTCTAGTGTTACTTTTTCTAACCCGTATATGTACCCGTGAAATTTCTCGCACCCGTAGACTAGTCCCAAGCATTCCTTCTCGATTTGTGCATAGCGCTGCTCGCATTCTGTCAGACCCCGTGCCCCATATGCTACTGGCTTCCAGTCTGGGTTGTGCCACTGTAAGAGGACTGCACCCAGGCCGTCTTTTGACGAATCTGTGGAAACCTTGGTTGGTAACTTTGGGTCATAGTAGGCCATCACCGGCATTGACGCTAATATGCTTTTGATGTCAGCCCATTCGGACTCATGTTCTGGCCCCCAGTTCCACATGACTTTTTTACATAGAAGAGACCTTAGATTCACACATTTATTTGCAAGGTTTGGGATGAACTTCCCCACATAATTTATCGAGCCGAGTGCTCTCCGGACATCCTCTTTGCTCGTCGGCTTCTTCATGTTCATAATGGCAGAGATGATCTCTGGTGACGGGCTAATCCCCTTATTCGATAATGTCTCACCTATGAATGTTATCTCTGACTTGTTTAACCGACACTTCTCCCAGTTCATCAGCAGTCCGTATTTGTTAATCCTCTGCTTCACACTGTCCAGCCTCGCTTGGTGTACTGTCTCATCTGGCCCCCACACTAGAATGTCATCCATAAACACACGGACCCCCTCTAGATCCCCGAACATTTGCTCCATCGTCCGGTGGAACACTTCGGGCGCCGAGCACAGGCCGTAAGCAAGTCTGTCGTATGCGTACCTGCCAAACGGGGTGTTGAATGCTGTTAGGGCCTTCGAATCCTCTGACAGTTTCACCTGCCAGAAGGGCTGCGAGGCGTCAAGCTTCCTGAAGTGTGTTGCTCCGCTTATCTCCGCGAAGATCTCATCCCTCGTGGGAAGCTGGTAGTGTTCCCTGCTGATTGCTGTATTGAGATCTTTAGGATCCAGGCATACCCTGAGCGCTCCGTTGCTCTTTTTAACCACCACCATGTCACTCACCCAGTCCGTGGGTTCCTCCTGGCGGTGTATCACTCCTAGCTTCTCCATTCGGTCCAGCTCCTCTCTCAGGGACTCCCTCAGTGATATTGGCACTCTTCTGGCTGGCCTGATGACAGGGCGGGCTCCTTCTTTGATGACTATCTTGTGGACAAATGGTAGAGCCGAGAGCTGGCCCTTCACTTCCGGTATGGTGTACTGTTTTGTGTCTGCCACAAAGTCTTCCATACTGTGTCTGCATTGCTGTACACTGTCCACCCGTTTGACTAGGCCCAACCTCTCACAGGCTGCTGATCCCAGCAGGCTTGGCCCGTTATCCACAACGACAAATCTTACTGGATACTCTTTGCCCTTCACACTGACCCTTAGCACACAGGACCCAATGTCATTTATACTGGCCCCGTTGTAATCCGACAGGCGCACAATAGCCGGTCGCAGGGTCGGCCTCTCTGGCAACCCTCTGTACTCCTGTACGTTTAGAAGGTTTGCCTCCGCCCCCGTGTCCAACTTCACTGTGATCAGTGACCGTCCAACTTGGAGGGTGTGTACCCATCAACACTGTTTGTTTATCACGACCTCGTTAATGCTGGCTGTGACTGTGCCGATCCACATTCCTTCCCCCAAGTCCAACGCGCCCTCACTGTGTTTACTTCTTCACTTTGGACCATATTCACCTTAGTGTGACACAACCGGGTGTAGTGGCTTTTGAACCCACACTTAATGCATCTAGTTCCGTAGGCCGGACACTGGCGCCTCTTGTGACGCGTAGCACAGCGTTTGCAATCGTATTCCTCGCCTGGGTCGCACCCCTGTGGGGACACCGCTGTGGCTTCCCATCCCCGGGATGGTGCTCCGCCGCCGCGTGGTCTACTGTCACCATGCTGCCGAGTGTCACTACCGCGCCGTTGACTGTCATGGCGGGCCTTCACCACACTGACCGCCTCTGTCTCTAGCGGGTTCATTACCTTCATGCGGCTGTCAATGACCTCGGACGACTTGCATATCTCCACGGCCTTCTCTAGAGTCAACTTACGGTCCCTGAACATTTTGGCTGTCAACTTACTGTCTCTAATGCCCACTACGAGTCTGTCTCGCACAAACTCATCCTCCGTATCGTAGTCGCACATGGCCACCTGCGTTCGCAGGTCCGTAATGAAGGCTTCCACTGCCTGGCCCTCCTTCTGCACCATGGTGTTGAACAACCAACGTTCGTAGATGGGGTTCTTCTTCGGCAGACAAATTTCGTCGAACTTTTTGACCACACACTTAAAGTCTAGTTTGTCCTCTGCCGGTATATCCACGTCACCTACTTTGTGGGCCGCCTCAAATTTGAACATCTTGTAGGTCACTATGGCATCCCTGCCAGCTGTTGTCAGCAGTAGGGCTGTTTTCCTTGCCCCATCTGTGACTCCTATGGCCATGGCGTACCACTCAAAAGCGTCCTTAAATGTCTCCCATCTCTCCGCCACATTCCCTTCATTTAATCTGAGGGCTTCTGGTGGCTTAACTGACTCCATATTCCTTACCTTTGCTCTTTACTCCTGGCATCATGAAAAGATCACTGCACACATTTGTATAGCTGGGTTAGAGTAGTTTGTTCCCAGCATGCACCATCCAAGATGGCATGCCTTAGTACATACACAAACCGTCAGGTGGCAGCACCACCAGTGGATACCCACACCTAGTACTAGTAGTATTGACACACCCGACACCTTCGGCCAGAAAGCCGCGAGTGTCGGGGCGTATTCAAGTGGTGACGGAGGGACAAACTGCTTTGCTTGGTGACCATCTGTAAGTAGAGTAGCATAGTTAGAACTTGTATCGAAACAGTCAAATTCTATTTCAATTGGCAAAGTTTCATTAGCAGAATTAATTACTACCGGCATCGTATCATCTCTCACAGGCTAAGTACCACTCATTTATGATATATTAACACCCATATACTTGCTTTTGCTGTTGATGTGTGTGTGGGTGTGATTACTGATGTGTTAGTGACTCTAGGGCAGCTGTAAATTGGGTGAATTGATAAAGTCCCCTTTTATCACTCACTCACACAGATGTGTCACTGACACTATAGTGACTGTGGATACGCATGTGTGCAATGCTACACGTCGTATTCAGCTCTCACAGCTAAGCAGTTGGTAAATACTGAACTTGTGTGTATGCATCTATGATCTAGACACTTTGATATTTAAATATATGCTGTCAAGTTGTAAATTTTGTCACTGACACTGTCAACATCACAACTGTGCATTGAATATAGTGACATCTAGCTGATTACCATGCCTCAGCCACAAGGGTGGCTGGATAAATATAAACAACTAAGGCTATCAAACAGAGGGGAAACCTCCACAAAGAAAAAACCGAGAGGCAAGGCAGCTAAATCTAAAACCTCAGCCAGTCTGGGCGCAGCAATACTAGTCAATGATGAGCAACGGACCTGCCAGGACTGCAGTGTGAGCTGCAAAACTGACACAGATCTTATCATTGCATGTGATTGTTGTGGAAACCACTGGTGTGCAAAATGTCTCGAGATGTCAAATGAGCAGTACTCAGCAGCACAACGAGATGACCTCTTCTGGTTTTGCTTCCCATGCACTAAAAAAGTAATCACCCTTATTCGAACTGAAAGTGTGATTTAACAACACTGCAAGGAAATAGTCACAGATGTCAACAACAAAATTGCTCAAATGGGAGCTAAACTTGATGATAAATTTGAGAAGTACTCAGAAGATCTAAAAAAGTCCTTAGAAATTATAACAAAGGTTCCCGAGCAAGTCAATAAAGACTGCAAGACCTTCGCAGATGCACTGAAAAGTGATGCAAATAAAACCGCAACAAATGCCACACCAAATCTCAAAGCCATTATGAAGGAAACACTAAATGAAACAAAAAAGGAAGAAAAAGCACTTGAAGACAGGAAGAAAAACATTATCATTTTCAATGCAGCTGAGCAGACAGGTGAATCCCGAGAAGAGATGAAAGCAAATGACGTCAATATGTTCAACAGCATTTTCAAGACTGTGTGTGACCAAGAGTGTGAAAACGAAGTCATCCAGGCACGTCGCCTGGGCAGGATCCATGACGATGGCTCTGCTAGACCTCTGCTCGTCACTGTAAACTCTGAAAAAACAAAACGCCAACTGTTCAGTCAGCTTTTTAAACTACGTGGCATCGACCAGTACAAGAATGTCAGCGTGGGCCATGATATGACGCAAAAAGAAAGAAAACAAACAAAACTCTTGGTAGAGGAAGCCAAAAAGAAAACAGCAGACATGGCGTCGGACACTGAACTGGGAGAAGAGGCAAAAAACTGGGTATTCCGTGTCAGAGGACCGCCATGGGAACAAAAAATAGTGAGAGTGAGACCACGCACCCAGGTTTAGATGTCAGCCGAAGTAACATCAACTGTAACATCAGAAGTATGCAAGAAACAACTAAACCTAAACCATGTATAACACATAAGTATCATTGGGGCCACAATCCTAACTCAAACTTGAACAAAAACAGAATCCATATCAGCACATCTCATAAAATTATCAATGGCCTGAGATGTATGTATACCAACACAGATTCAATTATGAACAAGCGAGCCGAACTGGAAGCAAATACTGCAATTTACAACCCAGATATCATTGCAATTAGCAAAGTCATACCAAAAAATCCAAAAGACCCAGTCCAGCTATGTGAGATTGCCATAAATGGATTTGATATTTTCAGCAATATCGATGAAGGGAGGAGGGGTGTGTGTATATATACTAAATGCAACCTTAATGCAGTCCCTTTAGATGTACTACCATGTAACTCAACAGAAGCGATATGGTGCGAGATTAAGCTAGAAGACAGGGACAGTCTGCTTGTTGGATGCATCTACAGGTCACCCAACAGCGATAACAGTGTCCATGAGGAAACTCGACAGCTGATCCAAAAGGCCTCAGCCCTAAACCACAGCCACCTCCTAATCATGGGAGACTTCAATTATCCAGAAATCAGTTGGCAACCCATGCGGACACCAAATAGCGAACAACATCCAGCAACACTCTTTGTCGAAAATCTTAGAGATTGTTTCCTTTTCCAGCACGTCACGGAACCAATGCATAAGCGTGGTAACCAGGCTGCAAATATACTAGATCTCATCATCACAAATGAGGAAGAAATGATTGGAAACCTTAAGCATGTTGCGAGACTTGGAAATAGCCACCATGATTGCCTTTTCTTTAATTTCATTGCTATTACCATGCAAACCCAAGTGGAAAGCACAAATTCATATTGGATAAAGGCGCCTATGAGGGCTTGAGACAGGATCTCGACCAAGTTCTACTAAGTGCAGCCCCAAATACAGACACTGTTGAGGACAATTGGAATGCATTTGAAAAAACCTTCATGGAAAAATGCAAACAGCACATACCCATGTCATCTGGCAAAATGAATAATGGCAGACCACGGCCAGAATGGATGAATGACCAAGTCAAGCAGAAGATCAGCTTGAAACAACAGGCATACGCAGTGAAGAGACAGTCGGGCACAGAAAGTAACAGAATTCGATATGCAAAACTATGTAACCAAGTAAACTGGGAATGTAGGAAAGCAAAGAGAGAGCATGAGAAAAACATAGCCAAAAATGCCAAAGAGAACCCAAAAGCCTTCTATAAATATGCTAGGAGTAAACTCAAAGTACATATACCAGTTGGAGATTTGAGGCGGGATGATGGGATCATTGCACAAAAGGATATCGACAAAGCTAATACGTTGAACACCAGATTCGCAAGTGTCTTCACACAAGAAGACCTGTCATATATACCAATGTTTGAGGACCGACTCTTTCGTGCCCCCCTGACCAACATAAATATTGCACCATCCGATCTGAAGAAAAAATTATACAATCTTAATGCATCTAAGGCAGCAGGTCCTGATGGAATATACCCACGCATATTGAAGGAGCTACACAATGAGCTTGTTGAACCACTTAGACACATTTTCCTAAAATCACTAAACCAAAGAAAACTTCCTCACCCATGGAAGGATGGACATGTGGCTCCCATCTTCAAAAAGGGTAACAGAAGTGATCCAGGAAACTATAGGCCAATCAGTCTAACATCTGTAGTGTGTAGGTTGCTGGAATCAATAATAAGAGATTCTATCATGGCTCACCTTGTCGAAAACAACCTCCTATCAACACAGCAGCATGGCTTTGTGCAAGGAAGATCTTGTACGACCCAACTACTGGCATGTATGGATGAGTGGACCCGCGTTATTGATGACTTTGGAGATCTGGATGCTATTTAACTAGATTTCCAAAAAGCATTCGACACTGTTCCACACCAGCGACTGCTAAAAAAACTGCATGGCTATGGCATAAGAGGAGATGTCCTGCACTGGATAAAGGATTTTCTGAGCAACAGAAGACAGCGAGTCATTGTAAATGGCAAACCATCAGGATGGTGCTCGGTGAAAAGCGGAATACCTCAGGGCAGCGTGCTTGGACCAGTCTTATTTGTGATATATATCAATGACTTACCAGAGGTTGTACATTCTATGGTCCAAATGTTTGCTGACGATACCAAAGTATTCCGCCGTATGGAGAAAGGAAGTGACTCACGGGACTTGCAGAAGGACCTCAACAACATGCAGAAGTGGTCAAGTGATTGGCAGCTGAAGTTTAATGCTTCAAAATGCAAAGTGATGCACTTAGGGGGCAAAAACAGCAAGCACATCTATGTAATGAATGATGGTGTGAATAATGTTCCGCTCTCCGAAACAATGATAGAAAAGGACTTGGGTGTCAAGGTGGACAACAAACTGACATTCAGCGACCACATCCAGGAAGCCGCCAACAGAGCTAATGGAATACTGGCTATCATTCGAAAGTCGTACACATACCTAGACGAGGATGTTGTACGCAGACTGTACACATCCCTTGCACGTCCACTTTTGGAATATGGAAATGTTGTGTGGTCACCACTCTACAGGAAGGATGCTGAGTCAATTGAGAGGATCCAAAGAAGGGCAACGAAGCTTGTACATGGATTCGATGCAATACCCTATGAACAACGTATGCGTCATTTGAAGATCCCAAGCATGTACTACAGATGGGCCCGGGGGGATATGATTGAAGTATTCAAATATCTCCATGGTATCTACAAGACAGGCGGCCCCCTTATCAGAGACTCCAACCCCAGGACCAGAGGGCACTCCCTGAAGCTGAGGAAGCGGTACTCCAGACTGGATCTGCGACACAACTTTTTCGGCTTTAGGGTGGTTGACCTGTGGAATGACCTGCCGGAGAGTGTCATAGCAGCGGAATCGGTGAACTGCTTCAAGTCCCGACTGGATGCATACTGGTCAAGCATTACATATATCTTGGAGCCAGTGACAGTTGCTACGATTGACCACATCTGAAGAACTGTCTCCATTTCAATTAATTAAGAGCGGCTAACAGGTCCAAGGCCTATTATAGCTGTATCCTATTGATTGATTGATTGATTGACTACAATATTAGCACTTTCCGACTGCACACTATGACTTTGTGGAGAGCCAACATTAACTGTCTCGTAGAACTTTCCCGATTAGTGATACTTTTGGCAGGCCTATTTTTTACAATGTCACATGTACTAACGCCTGACGCAGGGTCGAGAGAAAGGTTAGCACAGTGAGTACTTTCTGACTTATTGGAGGAATCTGCCTTTACCACAACGACCTCTAAAGGCCCACTAACAGTCGGAATACCAGAAGCATCAGGGTATCTCGTACCAAAGAAATTGAATTAGGACACATGGCCGCCGGCTCTATCGACTTAAATGGCGAACTTGGTTTAGCGATTAGGTGAGTACTAGCCCTACTTGACCCACTGCCAGACGACAGAGCATGTGTTAACAGCATATTACACGGTTGTAAGGAACGTGTGTCAGTTGTTGCCAAGAGAGGCCCTGAAGGGGGAGTCAGAACCGGTGTAGGACGTTCAAAACACTACCCCGTTCAGAACACTACGGTAGTGTTTTGAACCTAGGTTCAAAACACTACCGTAGTGTTTTGAGCTTAGGTTCAAAACACTACTGTTAAGTTCAAAACACTACCCCTACATACGTTGAAAACACTACCCAAGTTCAAAACACTCATGACACGGCAGTAGCATGATGTCGTGGTAAAAGTTTGGCATGGCGTCATCATATGACCTTAGATGTAGCTAGGGTGTAAAACAACAAAGCAACTGTTTGCCTAGTGTTCGCATAACGTTATTTCAGCGATGTCGACGTGCTTCTGACGTCGCCATAATATTGAAACACGCGCGTAACGCTTCCCGACGTCTCGCTAAAAAGTGACACACCTCGACGCGTGTTGGAGAGAAACGTCCGAGTGTTTGTTGTTGTTGTTTTGGGGAGTTTTCAGTCGCATTGGTGCGCTGAAGGCTGCAAAGCTGCAGCACTGAATGGGCCTAAAGCAGTCCCATGTTGTCGGGTTTTGGCTTCCGGTGTGTAGTGATCAGAGGAATTGAGGGGTAGGGGGGAGGGGGGGAGGAAGGAAAAAGGCAGCCTAAGAGTCCAACCACAGTCCTCTGAGAGGGCCGGGGGAGGCTGGGTGGTTGGTGTAGTTTTACACCCCAGTAAGACCCTAGGCCATACCAGGATGTGCACCGACTTGTAACAGCGCGCACGTCCGAGTGGGACTGCACCATAACGTAGCCTAACGTATCCATGAGTGTGCACTGTCACAAGTCGGTGCCCGCCCTAATAAATAGTAATATGACCTTAGATGTTGCTAGGACACAAAACAACAATCAACAACAACAACAACCCCTACTGCCCCACCTTACTGCATACTGCATCACGCTACTACAAATGAAACTGAATATGCAGCATTTATAACATTATTTTTAGAGTAGTGTTTTGAACTTAGGGGTAGTGTTTTGAACTTAATGATAGTGTTTTGAGCGTGGCCACAGTAGTGTTTTGAACCTACCTTCAACTAGGTTCAAAACACTACGGTAGTGTTTTGAACCTAGGTTCAAAACACTACCGTAGTGTTTTTGTGGGGTAGTGTTTTCAACTTACTACACCTGTACCGCACATAACAGCTGAGCTACAGCACTTACAGCCGGGATTGGGGAAGCAACTTTATCAGTAGCAGCTTTCTTATCATGAAATGCTCTCCTCTTAAGGCAGTCCTGCTCCCTATGAGTATAGTTCTTCTTCAATCTATATGTGCACCATGCACAGATATGGAGGAACTTGGCTGGCAGGACCCCGTGTGTCGCAGCAAACCCGCAGTCCTTGCCCCAGTTCCAATTGTTACATGTTCGTCCGTCTGTTTCTTTGTTGTATTCATTCCTGACATTCACCGGCACCGCGGACTGCACCAGCATCTGTTGAGTTGGTGCCGCCACCGGCCTTGACAACACCACCGCTGCCACATACCCGGGGAACTGATACTGGCTAGAATGCGCCACTCTTGTCACTGCTGAACACACCTCGGCCTGAATTTCCTTTATTTTTTCTTTATTCTCCCAACCTCTCGGTATGCGGCCGTCTGCAAGTAACTTGAACACCTTTTCGGACCAGTGCCGACACGTTGGCCACTCCCAAAGCATAGCCATATGCACCAGCTCCTGCTCGTGTTCAACGACACTAACAAACCACAAGTCAGGCAAGTTAGGAAGTTTAGCAACAGTCCGTAAAGCCTAAAAATATTCAGGCCAAGTGGCCTCGCCCATCCCAATTGTCTTGAATGTCTACCCCCGGGTATTGTACATGTGTGGCAACGTGACTGTACTTTTTGGTTTCTTGAAGGTTGAGGCAGTATCCATTAATAGCTCTGCAATGGCCGCCGCAGCATTCTGCGCTCTGTCCTCCACCAAACACACCGGCGCCGGTGCACGAGCAGGGGCATCGTCGGCTCCCACCATTTCCGCGAGATAAAACCGAGGAACTTGATTATTCTGGACCGTCCGCTCTACTTGCTGGTTCGGTTCCTTACGCGGCGGGCGTGACCCTTGGTCATATACTACCTGAACCGCCGGCACTTGTGGCTGTTCCTCCACCTCGCCATGTTTATTACCAGGTAGTGCCGACACACTGTCAACTACCGACTTAAAGAGTGGCGCCACCCTTTCGAGAACCCCTACTCTAGTGACCAAATCTTTAGTAACATTTAACGCCTCTCTCTGCAATTCTAACAACGTAGACAAGTCCGCCGGCATTCTCACTCTACCAAGCCCCTCCCCCACCTCCTCCGGCTGCACCACGGGCCCTGCATTATGCCTGCGTGCATGCGGCGCTAACACTCTAGCAGCTCTTCTCAGCGACTCACGTGTAAGTTGCGGCCTCAGGGGGGGACGACCCAGTCTTTACCTCGGCGGCATGATAGCTGAGCTGCAGCCCGAATAGAGAGACTACTGACAAAAAGTGAACTGGTTGGTCTGAGTTGGCGAGGTGAAGTGAGGGAAGGGAGGGAAACATTTAGGTCACGTGAATCTCGAAGTAGGTCATGAGAAAGTAATTAGGTCATGTTAGCCTCGCTCGCAAATTACCAATGTTGCCTCACCAACATATGTAATTATAACATTATTGCCGTTTATTATCATTGTTACAATTTGTAGTATTTATTATCATTATTGCCATGATTACTAATTATTAATATTATTATAATTTTTACCAGTATTTATAGTTATAACCTCATTTCCGTGCATTGCATTCCCATTACTACAATTTTTACCATTTGTTACAATTTTTGCCATGGTTACCATTTAGTACGATTATAACCATGATTACCATGTATTACCATTGTGACAGTGATAACCTTATTACCGTTTAGTTCCATTTGTATTAGTGGTGGGACGATCATTGACTATGGACCAGACGGGGCCGAATGAGTTGAGCGTCAGTCTCCTGTTTTCGGAGATCGGGGGAACCAAACCCATGGGTTTGTGGGTTTGAACCCTGATTGGGTCAAACCAATGAATTAAAAATGTATACTTGTCACTTCCTAGCCAGCTGCTCGGCATAGGGCAAGGAATGGTTGGCTCAGTGTCATGGTAATGTGACTGAGTGGGATATTAGGTCATGGTGCTGGTGGTCTGCCAGTAGGGCAGCACTATGAAGTCGCCATGAGCGCCAGTCCTTGCCCTATCCTATTAATGCCGAGCGACAAGTATCAATTTTATAAGTCATTGGTTTGACTCGACCGAGCGCAGAACTCTCAATCTCCCGGACGTGAGGCCCGCGCTCTACTGATTATGCCACCCCGCCCAGTCTCTTGCTTACCGGACGTGTGGAAGGTTGGGAGTTCGAACTCTTGCTGAGTCAAACCGATTACTTACAAAGCTAATACTTGTCACTACCTAAACTGGCACTCAGCATTACTAGCATAGGGCAACGACTGGTTAAGTCAGTGTCAGGATAATGTGACTGAGTGGGAAATCGGATCATGGTGCCAGTGGCATGGTCTCCCAGTGGGGCAGCACTATAAAGTTGCCATGAGTGCGCACCGTCACAAGTAGGTATCCATCCTGATATGACCTTAAAGGGCGCGGCCTGCGTGAGGGTATGCCGACGCATGTAATTTTCGACCAACACGTTGGCGTACATCGTCATATGTGTACGTTGGGCATACAGGGTATACGTTCTGGACACGTCAGCATATGTCGACGAGCATCGAGGCTCCGAAAAAATGTTGTGCATGCTCAAAATTTTCAACATGTGTCGACATGTGGCTAGAACATTGAATGTATGCTGCGTGTATGTTCGGGATACATTGGCGTATGTTGGGAGTACATTAGGGACAGGTTGGTATACGTTGCTGCATGTTAGCCTACGTTCAGCCGGTGGGAACGTGCAGTCCGCGTACAGTCCGCGTACTGCCAACAGATGCATTACCTACTCATAACATACATACTTCGAATGTATGCCCGCTGTATCTTCAGCGTATTTAATGTATACACCATACTTCTAGCGATGGAGTAACATATGTAACATTGGTCAGCATTCTGTGACTGTAGGCAAGCGTTTTGCGAGGCACATGAACGCTCTCATATGCTAGCAATACGTCAGAGATACGTTCTGCATAAGTTAAGTATGTTGTGTGTATGTTGTGCATAGACCCATTTTTAGCCCCCACTGCTGAAAAATTTGACGAATGCTGATGTACTGGCAAATTTTCTAACCTTGAGTATGCGCTGGCGCTGTACGTCGTAGTATGACAGGGCCTTTAACGTTAAACAAAAAAACAACAACAAAAAACCTCCAGGGCCCATATTCATGTGCTGGTGCCAGGGCCTTAACCGCAGCTACGGTAGCCCCGCATGGCTAACGGTGGAAAATCCGTATTCATGTGCCTGTGCCACCGCTAGCCGTCGACCGTAGCCTAGGCTAAGCTAAACTACTTTCAGAAGTGGGGTAAGGGGGGGACCCGCAGCGGTTAGTGGCCAGTTCGAACATGGACGTGTTGTTGTATCGACGCTATCACAGAAGGGAACTACGTAGGAACCGTATCTTTCGAGACAGAAGTCATCCGTTTGAAAAATTCGACGATGTAGAATTGCTCACGAAGTTCCGATTCCGCCGGCACCATATTTTGGAGATCACAGACAGTGTGCGCGACGATGTAGAACTCACGCAGCGGTTGGGGGCACTGACACCGCTACTGCAAGTAATGGTAGCATTACGGTTCTACGCGACTGGTAGTTTTCAAGATGTATGTGGTGAACTCATTGGGATCAGTCAGCCTACTGTGTCACGGACAATACCCAGGATCACGGATGCTCTTCTACGGCAACTGGCGCAGTCTGTTAAGCTGCCAAGTCAGGAGAAGGCCGATAGGACCAAGGTGACAATATTCAATGACTACGGCTTCCCGGGCGTCTTTGGGTGCATTGATGGTACGCAGGTACGGATCGAGGCCCCGTCAGACTACGAACATGAGTTTGTCAATCGGAAGAATTTTCACTCGCTAAATGTGCAGGTACGTGTGTATTGTATGTTAAGTGTATTAATATATAAATCTCCGTTACAGGCTTAGTAAAATGGAACAAAGTTATGTTTGAGTTTCAGTTTTCGGATGTTCTTAACTTTAACTATGTTCTTGTATGTTCTTGAATATGGTTGCCAATATGTGGTAGGAATCGTGTATATATAAGATGTCCCATTATATATTAGATGAAGTTGTAAATAACTGGCACTCTTTCTAAGATCTACTGTTGTGTAATGTTGAAGTGAGACAAAATATTAAAACTAAACCTACCGTAGAAGACTCCCACTACATGTGATTTAATCGACAATTAACTCATAGTGCTTTACATCCTGTACTCAATCCATCACTGCAAATGAAGTTGTGTGTGATAGCTTTTACATTGATGGCGTCACACAACTCTGTTCAGCAAATACTGCACATATTGACAAAATTGCCTTGTGTTCATGTTAAGATTCATGCGAGGATACATTGTCAGAAAAGCTAAATATATAATTATTTTATTATAGTGTCATGTTTTCTACACTTTTCATATGCCAGTGTCACGGACCTTGTGTACACTGACCAACACCATTTAGTAACTGGTTATTGTAATTTTGTTTATGTGCTTTATCTTTGCAGGTCATCTGTGATGCCGACTTGGTGTTCATTGACTGCATAGTCAAATGGCCCGGCAGTGTTCACGATTCGCGTATTCTCCGTGAATCCGACCTTTTCGAAGCATTCGAGAGTGAGGATCACAAACCGCTGCAAGGTGTCCTCCTCGGCGACAGTGGTTACATGGTGCGCGACTGGCTGTTAACGCCACTCCTCCGTCCGAACTCTCCGGCGGAGAGGGCTTACAATGTGCACCACAAATCAGCCAGATGCATTGTAGAAAGATCCATCGGGATTTTGAAGAGGCGATGGCACTGTCTGCGAAGGCTTCGATTGGAGCCAGTGAAGGCCTGCAACGTGATAACGGTGTGCATCATCTTACACAACCGAGCCAGGATGCTGAACCTGGAAGATCCATCCGACTCTGAATCCGATGGTGATACGGAGTCCGAAGATGATGGAGACTATGAGGAAGATGTCGATGAAGAGGCGTACCAGTGCCCAAACAACTATCAGCGATCAGAAAGGGTTAGAGCTGCTGTGGGGAAAGCTGCCCGGCAGAGAATTATCGACAATTACTTTTTATGAAATTCCCTGAGTAGGTTAAGCACAAAAGTAAATATTGTATGCCCTAGGCCACTAACAATGGTGCAAAAACAGATAACAAATACAATATTTGTGGGTATTTTCAGTGTAAGATTTATATCAATCGTATGAAATGCAAGGAAGACATACAAAAATAGATATATGTACAAATATGTGACGGTGGTCCAAGACTTTTCAATGGGTCAAGCAGTTCTCGCCTATGCTGCGCTTCCATGAGAACGGTGTGGGTCTTCAGCCTTGTTGCGTTGAGGACTTCATTGTCATATTGTGCTTTCAATAAGCTTGTGTTTGCGAGACTTTCGTCGGAGGACGTCTTCAAAAAGTGAATAAATGCAGCCCGTTCATCGATGTCGCTGGTCGATTCAGGTGCAGCTCTTTTCCGTAACCTGCCTGCACCTCACGACCGCCGGAAGCCTGACCTTCTGCTGCTGACCTCTGCAGGGTATTCGGGGGCTGGCGTTTCTGCGCTGACAGTGATGTTACCATCGTCAAGTTGGGCGACAACCACAGGCGAGGTGACGTCAACTGTAGGAAGAAAGGACCATTTTAGCGTAATAGTACAAGGTATTTTACCGGTCACTGCATCAACTGTGCTGGGGAAGGCTGTGTT
This sequence comes from Branchipolynoe longqiensis, assembly GCA_030323885.1. Taxonomy (NCBI): domain Eukaryota; kingdom Metazoa; phylum Annelida; class Polychaeta; order Phyllodocida; family Polynoidae; genus Branchipolynoe; species Branchipolynoe longqiensis. Next base: position 59,740,011 of record CM059200.1, on the reverse strand, counting down.
AATTGTATTATGTGTAACAGTGACAGCGACGGTTATGTGCTTATGTGGGTGGGGATGCTCAATCGTTTTGTGGTTACCTATGTTGTTGTTAAAACATCAATAAACAAAATGCCACGTGAATTTATTTGTTATAGTTGTCAGTTCCATGTTTTTTGCTATGTGCGTAGGTAGTCGGGTTTGAAGGATAGTTGCTCACTATACTTGCAGACAGTGGCTGCTAATTTAAGTTAATAACACCCTCAGTGTCTAGTGTCTACCGTACCATATGGGGGAACTCGGCCCGATAACTCGATTAGTCTGTGTATAAAGCATGAGTGTGAAAATACAGCCTACCTGGTAGAGAGAAGGGTGCGCTCAGGGTGGTCTCGCTCATTGAACATCCTGCTACCGGGGTCGATGTACACATGAGGCGCCTTACGTGACCCATGGAAAAGGACGGCGACATGTCATAATCGGTGAGACTTGGTGTGCGGCAGACGTCCTCGTCCGCTGTAGCTGAGGACACAGTCTCACGGACGCCCATCTCACTTCCTCCAGAGAACGCAGAGGCGTCTGAAAAGTATTTATAACATGTTGAGATGGTGTCATAGCATGTTCCACTATCGATGCAAGTGCAGCATCGCCACCCCCCCCCCCCCCCTTGCATTTATGTTACAACTATCTTATAGAAACCCAGTCATATGGGTAAGTAGTGAGGGGAATACTCTTATGAGCTATAAAATGCTTTAGTATTGGGGGCAATGTTATAAATAGCCTATATGTGAAGACACACCATCTATTGAGAGTAGTACTTTTAGATGCTCAACAATGTATATCAACCATCCATCACCCAGGAAAAAATGCTTCATCTAGTGATGTGTCACAACCTACAAAATATACTCACTGACGAAGGTGGCCGGGCAGGGGGCTGCAAAAGAGGAAGATAAAAATGTTCTACTAATGACACACGCACAAGAGCCATTTTGTTAATTGTTATGCAAATTGTTAATGATATCGGTTATTGTTAGAAACAGTATTTAAGGCAGTAATGCTGGGATAATATATTAAAACAATGGACGATGTTATTCCAAACATCTCCTATTATGGGATAAATTCTTGGATGTTGGCATCCACCAGTAAGCATTACAAGACGTAATTAATGGCTGGTAACCAATAATAAATTGTACACACTGATGCAAATAAAAAGACGCCAATGAACTATGCTGTTAGTTGGTTTAATGATCTCGAATAGCATTACAAACACTATGTAACATTGTAATAATCCCATCACATAGTATAACAACTTTAGCGTTTTGATCCAATCCATTTGCTATTATGTTATATGGTAAAGTTGTGGGCGTCGCATTATGTTAGTAGCTAGTGTAATATAGACTAAAATTTTTCAAAACAACTTACCAGTCACTCCGTGGATGAGATTGGAGTTAGACCCCATAATGTGCATAACGTCATCCTCGTAAGCCAGAACAGGCTCCGGAGGCCCTCCTCCTGTTTGCCTCGCTCTCCTTTGACGACCAATCACCTCCGACTTTAGCGTCTTCCACTTCTCCTTGATCTCGATCCTAGACCGCCTTACCACCCCACATGAGTTTACTGCCGCTGTCACTCGGTCCCACGCTAGGTTCTTCTCTTGTATGGTTCTTTTGTTGTTGAAGGACCCAAACAACATAACCCTCGCCAACATCACTTCCTCCAAAAGGACACGGATTTCATTGTCGCTGTAGTTTGCTTTCCGCTGACGTTTGTTGGCTGACAGAAACTCAGCCGGAGATGCCATGGTAGTTCTCTGAATCAAGACAATAACGTGCAAAACGAATGAAGATGTAACTTTGAAGATTTCGAATAGAAATTGACGCCGCCGCCCCTTATTCCGTGCTGATATAAGTGGGAAATAGCGCTGGTCGCCGTGAACGAGCGCAAAGGGATACCCCAAATCTATATATAAGTGCACGGTTAGCTATCCGCATAGGCTTTCACATCGGTGAATACCACTTGACCTAATTTACCGGCCCCGTGGTACCCCGTGATAGCTACCCCAGAGCTGATTTTTGGCTTGGGATCAGGCTCTATTTGATCTAGTTCATACCAACATTTTTTGGGTTAATTTAAAGTTACATAGTTTGATGGTTTTAGGTTTCTGTCATTTTCTGAGATAAATATATTAGGTTGATCGCGATAATTTACAACAGGAACAAGGAATATAAACAAAAAACTCCTAACAAAACCACAAAGGGCAACTAGAGCAAATAATGCGCCACTACTAAAGCAGACCAGAAGCCAAATAAAAGCTCACGAGAGAAGCACGCTGGAAATGGCTGCCAAGGTGTGGAATGCCCAAACAGTAAAGGAATGACAAATTCCTGACCTAAAAACATACAAAAAATATCTGTGCAAAATAAGGCTAGGAAACCCCCACTAAACGGCAAGGCAAAGGGGCAGGTGATATGTCACGGTCCACCAGCGAGATGCCCAATGGAAGGTAACCATGCCAAAAGCAGCCAGATAGCACACCACACAGCTATGTACAAGCCTATGATATGTAAATAGGAGTAGGCTAGTCTAGTAATAAGAGTAGAAAAAATAAAACACATATATGCCAAGAAAATCCAATAAAATTAACATAGACTACTAAGCAGACCAACCAACTATCTACCTGCTACTGAAATACAGGCAATCAAATACCTTATCAGCAGCTACTGTGTGATAAGATAACACCAACACTACAGCTGGCCAGCATTGCAAACAAGCCTGAATACCTAGGCTTATATGCTATGGACAGTATAAATACAGCCTCAATAAAAAAAAGAAAGAAAAAAAAAAGGAACTGCATGACATGGAATTTATTCAAGAAAAGGTCATATGTATAATATGTCAAATCGAATAAGGTCAACAGATGGCATAGGTCAATGAATCAGGCTCTCAACCCCATCGTGCCATCTTGTCTTATTGTAAGGATGGGTGGGCGGCCGAGTAAGGTGGTAGTTGTTGTCGGTCCAGTGTCTGGAGGTGTTGTGTTGAAAACCAGGACCTGGCGGCCCGTCGTCGACCGGCAGTGACGTCAGACCTCTCGCATGGTGAGATCTGGTTCCGCGGAGGTCCGGCAGGGGGCGTATTAGGCAGTCGTGATCGAACCAAGGTGGCGCCATCCCAACAGCAGCCCCCTTGTTCACACACAAATTGTCCATGTTATACGTAATGTGGGTAATTCGCGGCAGAGGCACGGGGGCTTGACACTCATAGACTCAACTATGGCGCCACCTGTCCTTTCCGAACTGTCATAGCATCTACCCCCCAGAGGCCACCGATGGTACGGTGCCGCCACCTTCCAGGTTCGTGCAGAACTAACTGCGGACCGGGAAAAACCCATAGACTCAAAGCTGGCGACTGACCCGCCACCTCCACTTGAACCGCAGAACCCCCGCCCCACCCAATACCTACAGCGCTGCAGCAGTGGCCGCGGCGCTTGGGTCGCATCACCTTGCAGACACTTGAGAACTATATCGAGTGACTCAGTGATGTAACAATCCGCCACCCCACCAAAAAAAACCACGTAACCGCGTGCCACCGCTTGCTCACAACGGACTCAGCAGCCAACCGGACAACACAGCCCTCCTAAATTCATCCACCCACCCACACCTACAAGAAGGACAGTGGAGCAAAAGGGTTGAGGGTTCGAGTCCTGCCATGGGACGTGGTCCTGGTGGGCCTGGGTGGTTGGCCTGCTCGGGAGGGGGACATAAATCATCATCAACCAACTGGCCCCAGTTGACCTGAATATTGAACTGACCCAATGACCTCGAAACCTAAACGAACCCCACTGACCTGTGAAATCTGAATGAACCCAATTGACCCCTGAACACCAAAATAACCCACTTGACCTGATGAGAGGTGAAAATGACATGATGATACCCAAAATGTCAACAAACACTGAACTGATGAACCCAAACTGACCTGACATGACCCCCTTCCTTAAAATGATTCTGTTGACCTGATTGAATGACCCACTGTGAAGGGTTGATAGTGATAACTCATGATGAAAGACCTACTCTAACATAATGTCCTTGAAGGTACCCAACACTGACATGACCATATGTACTTGACCTCGCATGACTTGTAACCCGAACTGAACCTGTATTGATCCTTTCCTTAAGGAGCCCAATAAATGTTGTGCCTCCTCCGCCTTAGTGAATTACCCATGTTGACTAACCAACATGAACAATTTACCTTACTTTAGTTGGAAGTAATTTTTATTTTAAATGGTTAACTTTTGAGATATTTAAAGTGCAAGCATGCAAAATTAATTTTGACATGCATGCCAAAACTCTGACACCATAGGCTTCTGCAGTAACAGGTTCTATTAAATTGACTCCATATTCCCTTCTATATGGCGACAAATGTTTAATAAATGTACCAGTATGTAAGTTAGATATGTAGAATCAAATCTAAAAAATTGCTTTGGTTTTGAACATTTGATGTTTTCATTGGACTATGCAACTAAGCTAAGTTGCATAGGCTGCTGCTTTATATATATATATATATATATATATATATATATATATATTCTATATAATATATTCTATTTTTATATATTCTATTTTTATATATTCTATATAATATATATTCTATATGTATTCTATATAATATATATTCTATGTAAGCAAGAGGAGGCGACGAACATAAAATGAGCTTGGCTATATCAATTTATTAACAATTGCAACAGTGTTGTGATGTGATAATCAAATAGCATCCTCGAATGCAGTATCAACAATGAACAATTAGAAATGGCAAATAATCAATAGCATGATAATCAATCAGCATAATAGTAGGATATCAACGATGAACAGTTAGCACCGTATTAATTTCTCACAATTAGTAAATCAATATAATAGCGTGAGAGTCATATCTGGCTGGACCAACTGCCCTACCGGAGAGAAAAAAAAAAACAGACTTCAGTAGTCGCGTCAAGCGCAGCTGGAGACCGAATGACCAGTTTGGTGCACCGGGCAGTAGCAGGCGGCCTGCATACAGCGCTGCGAGCCCCCCTGGTGTCGAACCCGGGAACCATAATAGTGTTAATTAGAAGTAGCGTAGCCGGATACCTCCTTGCCTTACAGCTCCATACAGGCGTGTATACGATTGTAAGCAAGAGGAGGTGACGAACATAAAATGAGCTTGGCGATATCAATTTATTAACAATTGCAACAGTGTTGTGATAATCAAATAGATTCCTCAAATACAGTATCAACAATGAACAATTAGAAATGGCAAATAATCAAAAGCATGATAATCAATCAGCATAATAGTAGGATATCAACGACAAACAGGTAGCATCGTATTAATTTCTCACAAATCTGCAACCTCACATAAGTACTTGATAGTTGCTTGCAACACGTGATAGGTCAAGGGCATATGCCCCCCCATCCGGAGATGGCACCTGAAACGCTGGTGCCTCACAAGACAGAGAAATCTGGTCAAAATACAGCTTAGTCCAATGGACAGCACAAAGTGCCTGATTTCGCACTCGAGCCACAGGTACCAACAACTTATGCTCACCAAATTGAATTGCCTTAGACTTTCTGATAGCTATCAGCATGCCCCAGGAAAAAAATTGGAAGTCAGAACATAGCAAGACTGACTCCGAATGTGTCAGCTGACACTTACGCAGCAGGGCTCAGAAGCCTGTTAATATCGCTGCTTGGGTCGCAATGTGTCCTGGTGAATCAGATAGAAATGAGAACATTGACAACAAATTAAGTGGCAACAATGGTTTTGCAGTTCTCACAGCACACCCAAGGGTACGCTTAACACCCCCTAGGGTAGTCTTTACTGTATGGTTACTGTAATCAATTGCAGGAACGCCCTCAGATCTTAGGAAAAAATTCAAGGCCGATAAATAGTTAGTTATGGAACTATACTTCAATGAATGAGACAACCAAGTTATATATATAGCAACCTGCGTTGCCAAACAAGGAATAGGCGTTTGCAGACCTTGAAATTCGTCTATAAATTTAAAATATTTACGTAACTGCATTGAACGAGTGGCGAGACTGTTTGGAGCATATTAATGCGCAGCGATAGCCTTAGCTTCCTTTTGAAGTCCGCGAGACCTAAAATGTAAAGTGTCAAATAACGCACTAGCATTTGAACAAATGCAAACAACACAACAAATCACCCATATCAACATTACCAATCCTTCCAAGCTGGTTAGGGCTTTTCCACCTGCTAAGGGTATCATATATAACATTATAGTTAGTTCTAATACAAACAGCTGATATATTAAAATTATATGCAATGGATCGCCAAAATATTTTCTTTAACCAAGTCATTATCAATTCGTTTTTTGATTTACCATTCACTAATGCTGACCATACTGTATTATTGTCTGTTATAAAAATAACGTTCCTATTTTTCCAGAGGTGCGACCAACGGTTCACCGCTGCTACAACCGCCCACATTTCCTTCACATTTATATGCTCATTTGAGCACTCATCGCCAGCAAATGCCATATGATGCGACAAACCTTTAACATGGAACATATCTTTATAGAAACCAACACACCAGTCAGTATCATGCAAGGCCCCAAACCCCTGCAAGCATCAGTGTAAACAGACACCATGTCTGCATGTCTACCAAGAATCTTCTCCTCACCATTAAACTGGTCATCATAATCCAGCCACCATCGTATTTCCTCACAAAATGCATTATTAATCCTAAATTTATGAAATGGCAATTTTAGACATTTTATCGCACTGTGTACTCGAGTCGAAAATGACCGACCACCACGTACTACCACTGAACAGTGTGACAACCTACCTCCCAACCATTCCAACTCTTTACGGGTTGCCTTGCGCTTGTTAACAAATAATAATAAATGTGATTTCAGTTTCACTAATTTATCAAAAGGAAGTTTAACCTTAAGATTTATAGTGTCAATTTCAATACCCAAGAATCTAACGTTATTTGAAGGCATTAATACCTTAGCATAACTTATGTAGAAACCAACTCTACGTAATATATTCATCAATTTTAGCTGGTTGTCGAGACAGTCCTGATAGGACTCACCAATTACCGCAAAGTCGTCCAAATAATTAACGACCAGCGAATTTCCACCGTGAACCGCACACGGTAAATAAAATCCGAAACTTTACTAAAAATGTATGGACTCGAAGAAAGTCCCATAGAGAGACGGTTGTCAAGAAAGTAGTGGCGAGTTCCATTAATATCCCAAATTAAACCCTGTCTCTGCCTGTCAGAAGGGTGGATACTTATAGCGCGGTAAGCATCCTGTATATCAACTACCGCAATATAGTCATTTCTAACCATCATATCCGTTAAGGTATTGACACTTTTATAGCTAAATTTACAACAAGTCTCTGACAGAAAATTGTTTACCGACTTTAAATAAGGTTTACTACAGTCGACTATAACTCTGTAACTGCTACCAGTTGACTTTGGAACACAGAATAGGTTATGCGAGCAGGTTGGAAGCTTTTCAGTATAACTAATATACTCCTTTTCAATTTCAAGCTTTAACTTTTTTTCTATTATCTTACCACGCTCTACATCATTGCAATATGTGTAGATGTTGTATTTATTATCAAAAGCTTGGTCAACAATTTTGAAACCAAATATCACGCCATGCAGCACAAACTCCCAGTTTGGATCTGTGTCACCCAGGTAGAAACCCTCTACAAATACCTGACAAGGTCTCAATTCCGCGGTAACATTGGCAATTTTGTGCAAACAACTACAAGTACCCTTGAAGCAGCTCAGCGTTACAGCAAACGTGCAACTATCCTTAAAGTCTGAATGTTTATCGTAGGCTATAATGGCATATCCTGAACTAGTATTAGCAACATTTAACCATGCTGATGTTGTGACTCACCTGTAGTCCTGGTGTAGTTCGGTCCAGGGCTGGGAAGGATGAGTCTAAATCCTAGTTTACAGGTTGTGTGGACATGTTGTCCATTCTCCAGAAGTCCAGCTACCTAGCCTCCTGGTCTACCCAGGGGTCCTGGGCTCACTGCTCTCTATCACACGGGGCACTCATGCACCTAAGAGTCTTGTAGGCACGGCAGGCTCGTGCCTATAAGAGTACCTGGGGGAACCCCTGCCTCAGCCTGATTCAATGCTGGGCCCTACCTAGGCCGCCACAATACCCCCCCCCCCCCCCCCCCCCCAGAAACAGGCTGCGTGGGACCTACCGGCAACGGGCAGGCCGCCGTGTCATCCGGCCTGTGCGCGTTACCATAGGAGGGTCAACCAGTGGTGTCGCCTGCGGAGGTTGCTGGGAGTCCAGCTGGGGCATCTCTAGGGCCAGCTTGCGGGGACTCTTGCGTGGCCACCGCTGGCGCCTGGTCCATTTCAGTCTCATGTACCACCCGTGGAATGGGTGGCCGCCCACGCTGGGGCGGTATTGCCACCTGCACGGGGACATCCTGGTCCATGTGTGCTGGCTTTAACCTGTCCACTGATATGGTTTCCTCCCTAGTGCCAACCTGCACGGTGAAAGTCTTATCCCCGGGTGTGAGGACCCTGTACGGGCCATCATATGGTCACTGCAGCAGTAGGCGGTGAGCGTCGTGTCGTATGAACACATGGGTGGCCTTGGCTAGGTCTAGCGGCACTGATTCCGTTGTCGCCCCGTGCCGAGATGCGGGAACGGGTTTGAGGCCCTGCATTTTGTCCCGGAGGCTTGGAAGCAGTTGGGCCGGATCGGGACCCAGTGCCGGGTTCCCGACGAAGTCTCCAGGGACCATGATTGTCGATCCATACACAAGCTCCGCCGAGCAGCATCCTAGGTCCTCCTTGGGTGCCGTCCTGATGCCTAGCAACACCCAGGGAAGCTCGTCCATCCAGTTGGGACCATCCAGGCAGGCCCTCAAGTAAGCCTTTAGGTGCCGGAGCAACCGTTCAACCAAACCATTGGCCTGGGGATGGTATGCCATGGTGCAGCTGTGATCAGTCCCCCAGAGGCCCGTGAAGTGTTTCCAGAGCTGGGAGGTGAACTGCGCCCCTCGGTCCGAGGTCATGTGTATTGGGACCCCGAAGCGGGCCACCCAGCCGCTGAGTAAAGTCCTGGCGCATGACTCAGTGGTAATGTCGGTGAGTGGAATGGCTTCCGGCCAGCGCGTGAACCGATCCACGACGGTGAACAGATATGTGTGGCCACGCGACACCGGCAGCGGGCCTACCAGGTCCACATGTATATGGCTGAACCTGCATTCTGGGGCCTCATACTCATGGAGGGGAGCTCTGACATGCCTGTGCACCTTCGATGATTGGCACGGAATACAGGCACGAGCCTAAACTGCCTTGCGCGTTGCCTGCGGCTGGGAGTGTAGGCGTCAAGGGTGTGGCCCTTCAGATCCTCATACAAATCCTCAGTGGGGGGGTCATTGAGAGTGTCTCTCAGGCATCTCGCGGTGTCTCGGTCTATCACTGCGACTACATGGTGGTACTTCGTGAGGTCTGCAGTTATCTTCCGCAAGGCGAACTGTGCCTCTACTTGCTTGAACCACATCCGGGGGTCCTCAGGCCAGAATCTGGGCAGCTTCACTGCCACTGCGGCTATCGGTTCCTCGTCCCCCATGCTGGTTCGATGCGGGTACGTGGATATAACAGTTATGTTGTGTGATTAAGGACTATGCACACAACTTAAGCGTGTGCATGCAGCAATCAATGCATGATTCCGTCATGTATAACACACCCCACTATCCACTGCTGTTGTTTGCAAGTGTGTAGAACAATCTACCCAATGCAGGGTTGTTCCCCAGTGTGAGTGCAGAGTAGCACTGAAGCAATACATGGGGAAGAAGACCAGTGTAGTACCTGTGGGTTTACTCCAATATGGTAAGTAACTCCTGGCTAGGTGTCAGGTCCTGTGTGATGTCGTCACTCAGGGTCGGGGTCACCAGTGTTGTGACTCACCTGTAGTCCTGGTGTAGTTCGCTCCAGGGCTGGGAAGGATGAGTCTAAATCCTAGTTTACAGGTTGTTTGGACATGTTGTCCATTCTCCAGAAGTCCAGCTACCTAGCCTCCTGGTCTACCTAGGGGTCCTGGGCTCAGTGCTCTATATCACACGGTTGTACTCATGCACCTAAGAGTCTTGTAGGCATGGCAGGCTCGTGCCTATAAGAGTACCTGGGGGAACCCCTGCCTCAGCCTGATTCAATGCTGGGCCCTACCTAGGCTGCCACATTGAGTTGATAGGAACCCAAAGAGGCAAGGTTGTTACGCAATTATCCCTGCAATTAGCAATTACGTTTTCAAAGCACCGGCTGTTTACTGCAGGTGCTCGTAGCAGAGTAGGAGAAGCACACCCTTCCAACTTCATACACAACGTATAATTACTACCATATTCTACCTCAAGGTCATTCCTAATTATTTTTGGAGTTATAATTAATTTATTTTCGGATGTAACATAGCTTTTAGACTTTAATTTTAACCGCTTCTTACGCTCTCATTCTTTTCGACAACCATTGCGTTTGTGACTCCGACTACCGCATTTAGAACACCAGTGACCAAAGTAGCATGTTTTTTTTATCCCTGGTGCAACCCTGCTCGCCATTGTAGGCGAAACATGATTTTTCCAGTCCCGAGTGAACAGACAACTCGACACGTTAGAAGACGTAGTCCCCTTTTTCGTGTCCTTAATGTTCTCGAACGCATAATGCCTAAGTGCGAGCTCACTGTTACCACCAGAAAAAACCTCAAAACAATTTTTCGGTGCTAACTTCCGAACCCCAGTGTCATATGCTACATGAGCGGCATTTGTAAATTGATTAAACTTAGCCTTCGAACACATATAACCAATGTGCTTAATTACCGCATGGTATGCCTCTATGTCCTTATACTCAGTAGCGTCCAGAAACCACGTGCACGTAGCCTCAACTATTTCGTACACGTTCAATTTTTTAACTTGCTTACTGTCACATGTGTGGTGTTTCAAGGACCACTTACGTCTCCGTCGTCTCTCCCTGCTAGGCGTCCTGCTGCCAGAGCTGGACGATGAAGACCTGTGAGCGTGCCGACACCGGTACCCGTGCCTCTACTTGCTTCTACCGTGCTCATCCGGCTTGATGTCCAGCAGCCTGAGTTCGTCCTCCAGCCGCCTCTGTTGCTGCAATAGCGTCCCAACCCGCTTCTTTCGCTCCAACGTCTCTACCTGGTCCTTCAAAGCGCGCTCCTCGTCCGCCAAGGTGTCCGCTACCGCACCCCCTGTCGCTCCACGCACCTCCTTCTTCACCTCCCCAGCCATGTCGCCCGCCTGCATTTCTATGTGCTCTGCACCCGCCAGAGGGTTTGCCTGAGTCGCCCTCTTGGTAGTTGTTACCAAACACACCGGGCACAACTCATTCACTGGCAACTTATGTTTCTTGCCGCAGGGCCCACAATAGTCAGTGATATGCTGCATGAAGTCGGTGTGTAGAGCGAAGCTGGGTAAAACCAGACTACACTAGTCGCGTCAAGCGCAGCTCCACTGTGCAGGTCCACTGCGCGAGTCAAGACACATGGATGCGTGTCTATTCAAAGCGAAAGAATTTCATGGATTTGTTTTTGTCATACCTCTGAAATAAAGTGGGATTGTCTTATTTTATGTGCATTCAGTCTGAATATGATCATACATTTTTATTTGTTTATGTCCTGCCTCTAAAATAAAGTGGGATTGTCTTATTTTAGGTGCATTCATTCTGAATATGATCGTAAATTTGTGCGTGCTTTCAATCTTGAAATGCAGGGTATGCTTCTATTGGGTAGTGTGCTTCTATTGGGAAATATACAGTATTCTATATAATATATATTATATATTATATATATAAAGCAAGCGGAGGAGCATGTGTTATTATATATTCTTATTATTATTGGCAGTGATACTGTATTGTTGTCCAATCGCCGTGGCCCGTGCCAGTTGGTGCGGACCTGAGCGCCACTAACGGCGTTCGATAGCACTACCAACCGTTGTGGGGCTTCCGCTTCCACCGAAAATCTGACTCGATAGACTACATCACCGTTCCAGCGGCGCGGTGCATTGTGGGATGCGTCAAAGCAAAGCAACCCCGCAAGAAGCACATGGCACATGCTTATACACTCGGTGCAGTTATGAAATGTGCTAGTTTTGACCAAGGACGTTTACTTGTAAATTAGACTCAGTCATACTAGAACTAATGTGTCATTTAATAGCCGTGTTCACACACGGGCCTTAAATCGCCTCAACTAGTTCATCTCATGTAAGTCAACTCACATTCACTGTCTGGACGCGACGCTGAAGCGAATTAGGGGTAAGTCGATTCATATAGTTTGCCTCAAGTACACCACGTCGCGAGGTGGTTTATATGAAGCGAACTAGCTTAAGTCGGCCCATCGTGCTTGTGTAGACGATAGCGGTTTACTTGAGGCGGCTTAAGCACGTCACATGCATGCACAGTTGAGACTAGATAAAAGATTCACCCGGTACTTGTAGTACACGGATGAAGACCAGCTTTATATAAATACGGGCGAAAATAGCGTTAGTATGGAAGTGAGGCTCCAGTATGTGGCTCCAGTATCAAATGGCTACCCATATTATGCATATAGGCACAGAGTTGGTGAAATGGGAGAGAATGCAAAAAGACAAGATGGCGGCCGCAGAACGCCGTCGATTTCACTTTTAAATCTTATTAAACTATATATTATATTATATTTTTCAACTCAAAGGTAGCGGGCTATCAATAAGACATATGTAAAGAATAATTGTTGCTTCTTAGATTGTAAAATTAGGCTCTCAATTCTTTGACCCGCATTTTCGCCAGCTTTTACATAAGGTTGGTTTGCACCCCTACTGCAGCAGTACGGGGTGAATATTGTATCTAAGTTGAGATCTGAGTTTGTTGATTTTCAGGTCGATCAAAAGCGCATATTATATAATTTGCTCTATGAAACCGCTAGCTGTGCACAGATATTTGTTTCATCATTTATTTTTAGGTTTTCACTGCCCAGCAGAAGTTTTGACCGTTCCAAAACAATACGATTCAGTCGATACATATCTAGGTTGAACCCACACTCTCTCATGGTGACGTTGACAAACCGAAAGTGGCGCTGGTTAGTATGGACTTGCTCATGCACAGATATCCATTTCCGGGTTAAACAGCCCCAAGTACTGCATGTGTGGACACGACACACTTTCACGCCTAGTTCACCTCATCCAGTTCGCCTTATCTAGTTCGGCCTAAAGTTGTGTGTGTGAACACGGCTATTGTGTGACTGACTCATTGCTACTACCTACTATTGCAACATCACCCGGTCACCGGGTGACCATATTCCTGTCCACCATCAGGCCAGCACGGCCCCCAAAGCTCTTAACAACAACAACACTAATATTAATGTTCCTTTATCTATTGACTTATTGAGCTACCCATACGATTCAATCACCTTCATATTAAGCTGCGAACACACTGGACGCGTATCTCGCGCGTGCGTCAAGCGTCGCGCGTGCGTAAAAAATCAAAACGTATGTAATAAAGAGAACCCGAACACACTGGCGCGTGCGTTTGTTGCGCGTGCGTCAGGCGTGCGTCACGGATCGCTTTTGGAGCGATTATTTACGCTTGACGCGTGGTGACGCGTGGCTTTTGACCGAATTTGCCCGACTTTGCCCGACTTTGCCTGACTTTGGCTGACTTTGGCTGACTTTGCCCGACTTTGCCCAACTTTGCCCGACTTTGCCTGACTTTGCCCGACTTTGCCCTCTTTCATTCCCTCCTCTTCCATTCCCTCCCCTTCCATTCCCTCCTCTTCCATTCCCCCTCTTCCAATCTCCTCTCTTTCATTCCCCCTCTTTCATTCCCCCTCTTTCATTCCCCCTCTTTCATTCCCCCTCTTTCATTCCTCCTCTTCCATTCCCCCCTCTTCCAATCTCCTCTCTTTCATTCCCCCTCTTTCATTCCCCCTCTTTCATTCCCCCTCTTTCATTCCCCTCTTCCATTCCCTCCTCTTCCATTCCCTCCTCTCCCATGCCCCCTCTTCCATTCCCCCTCTTTCATTCCCCCTCTTTCATTCCCCCTCTTTCATTCCCCCTCTTCCATTCCCTCCTCTCCCATTCCCCCTCTTCCATTCCCCCTCTTTCATTCCCCCTCTTTCATTCCCCCTCTTTCATTCCCCCTCTTTCATTCCCCCTCTTTCATTCCCCCTCTTTCATTCCCCCTCTTTCATTCCCCCTCTTTCATTCCCCCTCTTTCATTCCCCCTCTTCCATTCCCTCCTCTCCCATGCCCCCTCTTCCATTCCCCCTCTTTCATCCCCCTCTTTCATTCCCCCTCTTTCATTCCCCCTTTTCATTCCTCCTCTTCCATTCCCCCCTCTTCCATTCCCCTCCTTTGATTCCCCTCTTTCATTCCCCCTCTTTCATTCCCCCTCTTCCATTCCCTCCTCTTCCATCCCTCCTCTCCCATGCCCTCTCCTTCCCTTTTCGTTCCCCCTCTTTCATTCCCCCTCTTTCGTTCCCCCTCTTTCGTTCCCCCTCTTTCGTTCCCTTTTCGTTTCCCTTCTTTCGTTCCCCTCTTTCGTTCCCCCTCTTTCGTTCCCCCTCTTTCGTTCCCCCTCTTTCGTTCCCCCTCTTTCGTTCCCCCTCTTTCGTTCCCCCTCTTTCGTTCCCCCTCTTTCGTTCCCCCTCTTTCGTTCCCCCTCTTTCGTTCCCCTCACTTTCTCTTTCGTTTTACCTTCTTGCTCTTCGATTCAACACCTTTAAAATATTGAAAGATATTGAAACCAAATGAAAACTAATGCACAAATTACGCCATTCCATACAGTTTTGGCTACACATCGCACCCATCCCAAATGCTGGGTCAGGGCCACAATCATCTTAACAACAAACTAGTCTCACTTTAATACTTCCATCGAGCTTTATCTCTCTTTTGATCATCCTCATCTTCAATTCAACAATTAAAAAAAATTAAATGATGGTGACAACAGATGTAAACAAATGAAAACATTTGACCTTTCCATATCGTGTTTGCTACTCAATATTGGCACTCAACTGCCCTTGAGAAGCGTATTTGATTATTCGACCCGAGTTTGTAGGATGTGCGCATGCGCCAAAAAGTGGCTAGGGTGACCCGAGTGGATTAATCGATTACGCCCTAAGAGTACTAGGTCTGATTAAGAACTAAGAGAGCGTATGACAGTTAAGTAAAGAGTATTGATATCCTAACAAGGGAGATGTAGTATTAGCAGACTACCACTTGATGCTGCCACCTGGTGTTAACTGTCAGAACCAATAGAGGTTGACTACTAACAAAAATGGCATCTAGACAAGTCAATACAACATTACCCAGATGGGATGGCCAAATGAGTTAGAGCGTCTGTATCCCGTGTTGGTAGATCATGGGTTTGAACCATGGTTGAGTCAAACGAATGACTTAATAATTGATATTTGTAGCGCCCTAGCCAGGCGCTCTGCATTATTAGGATAGAACAAGGAGCAGTGGAATGAGGAAGACCAATCGTCCGCGATTGAAATTTCCCCTGCTTAAACAACTAATGTACGCAAAAAAACAAACTAGAAAGAATTGTGCAGGCACTAAATAGATTTTCATGTGTGTGTGGTGGGGGAGGAGTTCCCGGGGGTGGGAATCCACACATGATATTTAATTCAATTACTTATGCTTATCTATCATAGCCAGCTACTTTGGATGTGCTGAATTAATTAAATTATATATAGACTAATGAACTTTAAAGTCCAGTGGCTGCCATCTTCTTTGGTTTGCGGTAGGAGTAGGAGTAGGACATCAACAGTTGATTGCTATTGATGCTGTTTTTACTAGGATTTAGACTTGTCATCATTCATCCTAGATAAAGGATTCACCCCATACATCCAGTACAGGGGTGTAAACCAACCTATTAGAAAAAAACGGGCGAAGAATTTCAACATGGCGGGGAAATTAATTGAGCTGGTAAATTCTTAATTTAAGCAAAATATATTCTTCATATGTACCCGCTACTATTGATTTGAAATATATAATAAAAGATGTACTTTAAATAATTTTTTAAATAAAAGCGACTGCGTTTTATCGCTGCCGTCTTTTTGAATTCTCTCCCATTTAACCAACTGTTTTCGCCAGCTTTTACATAGAGTGTGTGTGTTCACCCCTCTACTGCAAGTACGGGGTGAATCTGTTATCTACATTCATCCTAAATAAAAGATGCACCTCTGACTCTGGTTCAAGCTATTGAAGCATGGGGTGAATCTTTTATCTACATTCACATCTAATGCCTAGTATTGTATTTGGGAATTAATATTTTATCTAATGCTGATCAGGACAGAGGAAGCTCGAGACTGGTGTGGGAGAAAGGAGGGTTTATTTCAGTAAGATATACAGTGTTACAGTGTTAAATTTCAGTATAATGATAATTGTATGGGAGAGTTCAGTCCACTTGCTCGATGTCGGCCGATGGTAGAGGGAAGACCTGGGAGCCCGAGGAGGTAGGCCCGGGAGCCGACCCCCACATAGTGGAGTTTATAAAAGAGGGTGGTTGGGTGTGGTAGAATAATACAGTTTGAAGGATGGAGCCCGAATGCGGGTCAAGCGGGGGTGAGGGGAGGAGGGGGGTGCGTGCATGCGCCGCTTGGTGGTGTGAGCATCTCGGGCCTCCCCCGCAGGATCAACCACAATTATGAAATTATGGGCCGATCCGGACAGAGGAAGCTCAAGACTGGCGTGGGAGAAAGGAGCGTTTATTTCAGTAAGATATACAGTGTTACAGTGTTAAATTTCAGTATAATGATAATTGTATGCGAGAGTTCAGTCCACTTGCTCGATGTCGGCCGATGGTAGAGGGAAGACCTGGGAGCCCAAGGAGGTAGGGCCAGGAGCCGACCCAAAACACAATGCCAAGGCTCTCGGGGCATCCGCGGGCACCAGCCTCGGGACGTACACGTGGACTGCGTCAGACTCCCAGGTCCCCTGGGCCATGATTGCGGAGAGGTCCACCCCCCTGGATGAGCAAGCTTGGGCGGCACACCTGCAGCGGCCGTGGAGGGTGTATCTGGCGGCCTCCGGGACTCCGGCGGCCTCGAGGGCCTCCCAAAGCAGGGGGGTGACGTCATGGGGGTGAGAGGGGTTCCCAGGCGGGCGAGGAACGCCGGGGCATCGCCCAGCGCAGGGACCAAGGACACCACCCTCTCCCACACGCGAACGGGGCACATGGGCGACCCGGGAAGCACGGGGATGAAGAGCGAGATCGCCTGAGCCGGGGAGCGGATGGTCGTGGACGAGGATATGCAGATTCGGCGGCCGCCCGGGGCACGCTGGGCGCCATCGCGGCACAGCGTGTGTGGGTGCCCCCCCACGGGGCATGGGAGGGCGACAGCAGATTGGACTGCCTCATGAAGGTGAAGTAGGAGATGACGACCGCGGCCCATGGGGTGACCCCGAGTTGCCCCCGGGACCGCATGTGGGCATATATCCCGGGGATCATTGCAGGGGTGATGGCGAGGGCCCTCCTGATGTGTGTGGCGAGGAGCTTCTCGTGCCCCTCCTGACGCGCTCCACAAAGAGGGAGTCAAAGGGGGCTCGCGTAGGGGGCGGGTGCCAGGTGGTCGATTCGGCGCTCGAGCATGAACTCGAGGTAACTTCTCGCGTGGTGATCGTGGTTGCGCCAGGTGCTGGGGGCGAGGGCGGCCCGGTGGATGGTCATGAGGTGCTCGTGGGCACGGCGATCGTAGTCTGGGGAAGAGAATTAGAAGTCACTTGTAAAGAGGTTAGGGGAGTGCATGGCCCTGACACGAGCAATCCCCAATATGCGACACTGTTCGCGGACAATTCCCAAGGCGACCTGGGAGCAGTGTGCGCGGCTAAGGGCGTCCGCGAGGAACAGCTCGACTCCCAGCTTGTGGTTGACGGTGATAGTGAATGACCTGAGCACCACGACGAGCCAGATCTCGCGGGCGCACGCGCCAAAGGTGGGGTCTGTTGCTCGCCCGGACTGGAGCGCCAAGGCCAAGGCCGTGTTGTCGGTGTTGATGATGACCTAGCACCTGGCAGGGGCTTGCGGCCTAAGGATCTTTACCGCCAGGACGAGGTTCACCGCCTCCAGCTCATGGATGGATGGGTATGCGGCGATCATGGTGTCAGTTTAGGCTTCGGGGAAGCATTGGTCGCGGGAGAAGGCGCCCCCGCCCGTCAGGCAAGAGTCACACTCAATCACCCATTGAGGCCACAACGGGGGGTGGGGGGGCGAGCAGTCACACACCGTTTCCCTGGGATGCAAAGTTGCAGAACCAGCGGACGTCGCATTTTAGGTTGAGGTCCACGTCGGCCGTGCCGGAGGCGGGGGCCGCCCTGAGGCTGTGGAGGATGCAGCACATGAACTTCCAGGCCGCCGGGACATATCTGCTTATGTGCGCCAGGCGGCCCACGAGCCTCTGGAGGGCCCTCCTCGTGAGAGTTGGGCGTCCAGCCAGCACTCGCAGTCCTCGAGGACGTCCCTGAGCTTCTGGTCGGGGATGCGGAGGACCAGGGCCTCCGTGTCGAGCTCGATCCCCAACCAGGTGAGCCTAACGGTCGGGGGGGCAGCACTTGTCAGGGCCAGGGGCCAGACAGAGGAGGGCGCAGACCTCGCGGATGGCGTTGAAGGCAAGCATCGCATCCAAGAAGGACTCCTCACAGCTGACAAAGTTGTCCACGTACACCAGGCTGAAAAAGCCCTGCCACTGGAGGATCCAGGCCACTGCCGTGGTGATGCGCACGCAGGCAGCGCCCGAGGTGCGGCAGCCGAAGGGCAGTGCGATGTCCAGATAGAGGTTGCCCTTGACGGTGATGCCGAAGAGCGGACTGAACAATGGGTCTGCCCTCAGCTGTTGATAGGCCCGGGACATGTCCGCGGACCAGCAGAACGAGCCCCTACCCTCGAGGGAGATGCGGCGGCCCATCTCGGAGGCCGAGGGGAGCTTGTAGTGGTGGGGCGCCCTAGGTACTCCCTCCTGCGGATGCCCGAGTTCACGCTCTGGCCCGGCGGGTATGACAGGTCCACGACTATGAGTCGCTTGCCAAGGGTGGACTTAGGGCATGTCATTATGGGGCTACACTGCGCCCAAGGGTTGAATAGGGGCACCGCGAAGGGGCCCAGGAGGGCGCCGAGGCGGAGCTCTTCTTCCGCGTATGCCGTGATGTGATGGGCATTGGCAGGATCTTCCCGGTGGTCCCGGAAGGTTGGCATGGGCGGCCCAGGAGCGGTGTAGTTTGCCGGGAACCCAAACTCGAGGTGGTCGGCGAGGAGCTTGTCTGGGTGGCCCCGGAGCATGTCACGCCATGCGGGAATGTTGAGGTCTGAAGAGACGGGACTCGGGTGGCCAAGTAGTTCGGTAGACCCGAGTTCCAGGCGGCGGTATATGCCGCCGCATATTCGGGGTACCTGGCCCAGGCCTCGCCCGACAGGACAGGACAGGACAGAAGCTGTTGAGGGCCCCCCTGTATTCGAGTGGGGATGGGCCGCAGATTGGGGCGGCCGCCCAGGACTGCCGGAGCGTGAGGTCGATGACCTGCTCGACCGGCTCACTGTCGTCGGGAGCCTCGATGTGCCGGGCTGGGCCTCCACGGTCACGTCACACAGCTCACAGGGGCGCTCTATGGGGACCGCCGATGGCGTGGAGGCGTTTCGGCTGGAGCGGGCGTGCTCCGCGAAGCTGTCGTAAGTCGGTGTGTGTGGCGGGGGGGGGCGCAGGGCCCCCGCGATCATTGTTATTGTTTTTTATCCGAGGGTGTGGCCGCCGGCGGTACTAGGACGCCGGGCCCGCCCAGGGCTGGCCTCAGGTTGGGTTGTATTGTGGCCGGCACGGGGCATTTCCGCTTGTTCCGGAGTCGGCCGCCAGGAACCAGCTGTGGGCGTGACGTCATTCGGGGGTTTCCCCGGGGAATCCCGGGGGAGGGGCTGCCTCGCTTGTTCCGGCTTGTGTGCCGTGTGTCTATGGAGTGGGCTGAGGCACCAGGAGAATGTCAACAAAGCGTGCAGGGCAGCCGGGGCGTGTCAACTGGCTGTGCGGCGGCGCCACAGGTCACGGCTGCCGTATTGGGTGTCGGGGGGCGTGCATGGGGGGTCGGCTTCAATGGTACAACGGGATGGGGATGGTCCAACAGCCCGCCGGTGCGCTAATAATCAAGCTGGGATCTCTTACTGGGTTTGTCCCTGGATTTCTTGGAGTAGCAGCTGGCCTCGGTGTGGTTGGTGACAATCCTCCTCATGGTCGCGCAGTAGCCGCACACGTGCGCTAGTTTCTGCGCGGCCATGGCGTGGGATCCTCCTTTTTCCGCCTTGTCGCACGCCCCGGGGTCTTTGTCCCAGGTGGGGCAAGGCGCGTCCATCGCAGCCTTGTCGTAATGACTGCACGCTTGCCTTTTGCTGCTGGTTTTGACCGTGTTGGTGGTCAGTCGAGCTCACGGTGGCGGTAGAGAGGTGATTCGCCATCGCGATAATCTCGATTCTGACCGCATTTACGGCTGCCGTGTCCCTCCAGCTGTCTGGCAGCCGCCTGTCCACGATTCTCGTGAAGATCTCTTCTGAGTACCTCCTCACGACCTGCCACGACAAAGAGCAGTTGTCCTGAGCGACCATCTCTTGGTGGCGTCATAGAGCCTCCAGAGCCATAGCCGGGAATGCACGCTGGTACTGCAGGTGCTTCAGACCCAGCGTGTACTCCTCTCGGGTCGCCTCCCCCTTTTTATTGATTTTCCCTCGTCCCCCCGTTCTACCAAATCGTAAGGGAATAGAAACTTTGCCGGAATACCTTTCTTTCTGGTGTTGGATTTGCCGTCCGCTGCTGCCATGATGAGCCGCACCGCATCCTCGGCCATGGAGCGGACGCCCCTGCCCTAGGCATCCTCGTCGTGTTGTCGGCTGTCGGTGGTGCACGGGCCGGGGGCCCGATGCATCTCGCGGTGGCATTTGCCACATGGTAGAGGCGATGGGGATGGGGAGGACCAGACGCTTGCCGGGCTTAGGTGTAGCACATCACGACTTGCATGCGGGCTGTTGCGTCTTCTAGCCGGGGCGGGGTCCGGTGATGTCGGCGACAATCTCCTTGCCCTGCTGGGGTGGCGTCGGTCCGCTGACATCCGCCGGTGCCGGGCCGGAGGAGTGCGGGGCGCGGCCGGAGAGTGGTCCGCCCCTCGGTGGCATGCGTTGGCAGTGGCGGCTGCCAGTGCGGTGGTGGCTTCCGCGAGCACCTTGCTGTGGGCCGCCATTTCGTCCCATTGTTGGGCGGCGTGCTTCTCGAGTGCGCCCCATCGCTTCTCGATGGCGTCGATGGATGCCTGCATCTGAATCATGCCGTCGGCCTGCTTTGCGTTCGCAACGGTTTCTTCACGAGTGCCGAGTGCCTAGCTGGCGGCGTTGGCGGCTGCGGGGAGGCGCCATCATCTTGCGAGCTGATGGATTCGCTCAGGTCGACTTGCGGCGTGGTGGTAACTCTCCGGGTGGTGCGGCTTGCCAGTCGACCTCTAGGATTTGTTGCTCGGCAGGTTCTCTGCATGTTGCTTTGTGATGTGGGTGACATTTTAACGTGTGCCTTAATCTTTGTGATGTGGGAGTGTGTGGGGGGAAGCAGGCGTGTCGGTTAGAATAATACAGTTTGAAGGATGGAGCCTGAATGCGGGTCAAGCGGGGGCCTCCCCCGCCGGATCAACCACAATTCTGAAATTATGGGCCAATGCCTATGCCTAGCCCTAGTATTAGTAATGGTGTAGATAAAAGATTCACTTCTAACTCAGTACAAAAATAGGGCTGGGTGACTTGGCCAAAATACATAAATAGTAGATACTCATTTTCTATATATTTGTGGTCTTTGCTACCAACATGACATTGGGGGGGGGGGGAAATCATCAACATGACATGGGGGGAAAAATCATCAATAATTCTAAATGCTCCCTGGCTTGTGTATGTAATGAAGAGACGATGCGACTGCCTTGATGTCTAAGTAGCAAGTGCTAGTTTACTGTTATTCGATTTACCACATCACCTGCATGTCACATGTATTAAAGAGATTCTATCAATTATGAATACAACTTTTCTTTTCCTATGGGAATTTGTTTCCCTTGACCACAATTATATGATTGTGAGCTTTCTAATTTAATGAGTGTCTATTGGCACATAATTGATTGTCTGCTTTTACCTGTACAAGCAATGGTTTGAACAAAAGACAAACAATTCTCGCCGTGAATATGGCCTATGCTGCCGACACGGCGTAAAGCAACCACCAATCAATCAAAAACCTGTCACATGCATGCGTGTCCACCGCCACTGGTACCGGCCTGCGCTGGTATACATATCCATATACTACATCTTCCCCGTTATAATTTTTTTTTTTTTTTTTTAATGGCAAGAACAATAATACAAAAAAAAATATATATATATATATTAACATACCATGATGTCACCTTATTCAATCAATGGACGTATGCTGTTGTCATCGCCCGTCACCCCTGTAACTTCTCATCACACAACACGTTTTAAAATACATGACTTCCCTTTTTCGTGTTTCTCGATGTGACATAATTTCAATAAACTTACTTCTAACATTGCATTGCGTTCGTCATTGTATGATCTTAACACTACTATGGCAAGGAGATACAACAATCCATCATTTACCCTATTTTTGGGGACTAACACAGGATCCCTGAAACACATTTATTCATGACGTCACATTTTGTTGTCTCCTGTGTTGGTAGATCATGGGTTCGAATCCTGGTCAAGTCAAACCAATGACTTAAATATTGATACTTGTCGCTTCCTAGCCAGACGCTCTGCATTATTAGGATAGGGAAAGGAGCAGTGGAATGAGGAAGACCAATCGTCTGCGACTGAAATTTCCCCGACTAATGTACGAAAACAAATATTTTTTAAATCCATCCGGGTTAACTTATATTCCAATATAATCGGGTTGAATGACCGTGTGCTCATTCGGGGTCATTACAGGGCCCACTATAGACAGCTAAGCCGCTGCCCCCACCCCCTTCCCCCCTCCGCCCCCCCGCTCTCCTCGCGCTGCCGCCGCCCCCCTCCCCTGGCGCCCGCCAGATGGCAGCGGCTGGGATGGTGGGTGGGGGTGGGAGTGGGGGGATCTCCAGGTAGAGGGGAGCTCCCTCCATGGCCGACTCATGCTGCGCCTCCTCTTTCCTCCCCTCTCATTGGTCAACACCCCTGACTCACCTCTCTCACTCAACCAATCACAGATCATCCCAAGCTAGCATCGACAGCTCCCCACCTCTTATGGTCACTCCGGTCTCAACCACTGCACTGACCACTAACCTCCTTTTCCCCCACCAACCCACTCCTCCGATATCTTAAAGTTAAATACATTACATTATATCATTTTTAATAACTAATTTAATTAACATTTAACATTATACATTTATACATAATTATCACTGTTAATAATTAAGTAACTGTTGCCAACCGCTAGTTGCTATGTCATTTATTCAACTCACTCAAATGCTCATATGTCTCATCTCCCCTCATCTCACTACCATCCCTCACCACTCCGATCACCACATGACCTTTTCCTCGCAGCATTCAGATGCCACACCGGAAATGTAATGCCCCTGGGAGCTGTCGGGAATAAAGCCATGTCCTCCAACTTTTGCTTCCACGTCTTGAGTGCTATTGACTGTAATGATCAATTGATGGTCCTGACCATGACGGATCAAGCATAGGGTTCAAATCCTACATTTTATGTAACTAAAGTTGCATAATCAGATGGGTTTGAGACTTTGCCAATTTGTTTTTAGATAAATGTATCAGGTTGATTTTGATAACCTACCTTATTTTAGTTTGAAGTAACTATTATTATAAATAGTTAACTTTGAAGCTATTTGAAGTGCAAACAGGTAAAATTAATTTGTGCATACATGTCAACATTCTGACACCATAGGTTTAAGGAGAAATAGGTTTGAATAAACTGACTTATTACTTCTTTCTATGCAGCAACAAATGCTTAATAAGTGCCCCAGTAGGCTATCTAAGTTTGATATGTGTTTAGCTAAGTGTTTTTGTTTTGAAAATTTGATACCATATCAGATTGGTGCACAATTGCCGAATTGTGGTTGATTCGATGGAGGAGACGTGTACCCACCATGCCCCAAGCGGGCAGGACGAACATCACTGACCTGAAACCTCCCCCCACCTCAAGCCATTCAGACCCGCTTTGCCGTTGGACACTGGACTTTTAAAATAACTAGCGACATCCGACTCCACCCCAGTCACCCACAAAAACACCACCCCATTGAAAACGATCCATGTGAAAAGGAGGATACAGAGGACAAGACAAACCTCACCTCCAGTTGAAGCGCGTGGCCAGGAGACCCCCCACAAGAGGAGCAGCTCGCAGAGACGAGCGTACAAGATGACGGCGATGCCAGTTTCCCCGCTGGCGCATCACACTGGCGGCTGGCTCCCGCCCCTCCCCTGAAGCCACCACACATGGGAAGGGCCAAACGAACCATAAACACGACGAAAATGACAAAGATGCAAGAGGACCTAATGAAAAAGATGCGAGAGACTATTGATGCCATGGAGACGTGCTGCCAGGGAATGGAGCAGCACGTCCTCCAGTGGGAAGAGGCGCTCCCAGAGGCGGCCACAGGCACTGTGGCCCCGGCCGCCACCCGGACCGACGATCGACGGGCCCGGCCCTGAAGGAAGCCGACACCAGCCCCCAGCGAGGACCACTGACGCCACCCCTGCGCCCGAATGGCCTCCCCATACTCCCCCTGGAACGCAAGTTCAGGGAGGCGGACATATCATGGGAAACATCACCCCTCCTCATGGCCAGATAGCAGACGAACACGGAGAGACAACTCGGATACTCCCCCCGGTGCCCAGCCCACGCTCTGGCCGGGTGCTGCCAACACTGCCGGGAGACCGATGGCTACAACCATAGCCACTTCTCAACGGCAGAGGAAGCCATGCGGATCATCGCCGCTGCAGCCAATGGTAAGACTTTCACGCTGAAAAAAAGGTATTTCTGCAAAATATCGATTCCTGTATGACTTGGTTGAGAGGGGGGATGAAGAAGGCTGGCATAAAGAAGGGAGATGCCACCAGGGAGGAGAATAGGCTCAGTCTGAAGCGGCTCGAGACTCAGCATGGCTTCCTGGCCCACACACTAGCTGCGCTCTCGGCGCACCAAGAAGCCGTAGCACAAGACAACTGTTCGTTACAATGGAACATAGTGCATCGGTATTCCGAGGAAATCTTCACCCGGATCGCCGACGGCCGCCTCCTAATAGAAGTAATCGCGATGGCCGGACACACAATGACAACCATGACCAGCACTACAGCCGACGGCGCTAAGACTCAGAAGGCGAGCTCAGATGCCCGGAACGCCTACGATAAGGCTCGGACTGGTACAGCGACCCCGAATCGTGCGACAACGCCAGTAAGGGTGAGTCGCATGGCACGGGAAGCCAAAAGTTAGTCCACGTATGTGGGTACTGCGCAAATGTCCAGCGAAAAGTCACCACCCACGCCGAGGCGGCATGCTATTAAAAAAAGTCACGGGAGAGGGGGACAGGGAAGAAGTTGTCAGTGGATTTTTAGGCAGCAGGCGGGGTCCCCCCCTCCCCACCATCACATGGATTCTGACCACGGTGCGCCCATGGACACTAAAGTGGTATACGGCACCCACAGCACCCATGAAAAAAACGCAAGTACCACATCTGTAGTTGTTGACATTCCTGTGGCAGAGCTACCTGACATCCTGCCGGGCGAGGTTTCCCCGGGGTTCCCCCCCACTGACGTCTGACGTCCTGACGCATGCTGGTTCCTGGGCCTGGCCGAGGGGCGGGTATGCCTCAGCGGCAACCGGCCTCGGGGAACCCCCTAATTTGTATAATCGCTCCACCACTGTGTAAAATATTCCGACTTTTTAGGTCTGGTTCATAAATAAATAATAGTTAAAATATATTCTAAAATATCTCCTTTTCATAAAACTCATATGTGAAGCATTGAGAAAACTGTTTTAATCATATTTAAATCATCCAGTTATTTCTATAAAGTCATTATAATAATATTAAAATTATATAAGTACCACTATAAAACCTCTCTAATAATACCTAATTCATTCTATCATGTTGCTAAATACATGTGCATAATATTCAAACCAAGTTGTGAAACCATGGTAGATTATGTATATTAAGTGAAAGGATAATTAATATCAGATTGTTCTAAGGTTCTACATCAAATATAACCACTGGAGATAAGAACTCTGGAAAATTATTACTGCATTGGTTTATTTACATGTATTCCTGAATTGAAGTCTGTTGGTATTATATATTGTATGAAAGGAGGTAAATGCTGAAACTAAGGGCAGCATATACAGTTGATGCAGACTGGTTTCTTCACCCAGACAAATAGTCTGTGAAGAATGCCACAGAATGGGTATAATAATTAAGTCAAGAATTTCTGTGTGCTTGTTATTGTTATGGTATGACTTACAGATGCCAGTATCTGAGGGAGTGTTAGGACACAGGTGACAATGCATGGGGGTTGTGTGTGTGTGTGTGAGTGTTTGCAGGACCTGCCAAAGCCAGGTGTCAGGCTGGAGGTGGGAGGAGTGTGTGTGTGTGTGTGTGTGTGTGTGTGGTGAGCCCTCCCTGCCCCACCTGGTGGCAGTTTGCTGAACTAAAAGATTATAAAATATCTAATTCTCAAAGTAAGGCATGTAGAAACTCCTACTATTTTGGAGTTGTCCCAATCTAAGGGACTGGTGACCACGGGTGTTATGTAAATATAAACAGAGTTGATATTCCCATATAAGTGTAATTGGTGAACTTGATGGGAAAATATGTATCTGACTTGGGGTGGGTGGGTTGGCCCCCCACCCCACCCCCACCACTGACTGGAGGGGTTCAGCCAATGAAATGCCATGTGACACTCTCTGACTGAGGAGACTCCCAGCAACTGTACCTGTATTTTGAATGTTGAATCTGAATAAAAGAGCTGGGCAGGGGGTGTGGCAGGCAGATGACCTGGAGACAGCACAGCAGGAGGAGCCAGCCACCCCTCCCTACTAGACTTTACCACACTTAAATTCTGTTGGTTTGATATTTCTTGGAACAGATATAGTAAGCAGATATAGTAAGCAGATATAGTAAGCAGATACAGTAAGCGGATCATCGCTTGAGTAATATAATACATTAGTGCTTTCCGGCCTCCACACACAGAAGTTAGGGTTATATTTCCTATAAAGATTCTAGTGTGAAAAATACTGCTAGTTAACAACTGGTTCCTGGGCCCGTGGCACATATATGCCGCATATAAGCCATGCATGCCAGTGCCCGCAGCCGCTGCCCAGGCACAGGACATGCAGAAACAAGCTCGCGACCCAGCCTGTGACATCACGGCCACCTCCGGGACAATAACATCCACACGGCTGGCCAGGGGGACTACTCTTGGACCGCAGACATCTCCTGGGCCTTCCAGCAGCTCCGCGCGGACCCCTTGTTGGCCGCGCTCTTCTGTATAATGGTTGATGACCGCCTCTATGTTGACATTGCGCTTTCCTTCGGGTGCAGGACCTCGGGGGCCGCCTGCGTGCAGGTCACCTCCGCGGTCACCTGGCTTATGGGGAAGCGGGACTACTTCATGTTGGTCTATGTTGATGACTTAGTCAGCTGCGAGGCCACATACCTCCGCACCCGCCAGGCCTTCGACGCCCTCCTCGCCCTGTGCGCGGACCTGGGGCTCGATCTGGTGCCCGACAAGTTCTCGTCCCCAGCAGTTAAATTCACATGGCTGGGATTCAAGATATGCTCGCAGCGCATGCTCATCCTGATAGCCCAGGCCAAGCTCGACCAGGTGGTTGGGAAGTCTGGGTGCTGGCTCGCGAGGCCCTCGCTCACCAGGAAGGCCCTCCAACGGCTACTGGGAAAGCTCGCCCACATCAGCAGCTGAATACTCAAGAGCCTCCATTCCCTCCCACCCCAGGGAGTTGCCGAGGTGGACCTCGACCTGCAGAAGGACGGCCGATGGTTCTTCGACTACGC
Organism: Branchipolynoe longqiensis; assembly: GCA_030323885.1. Taxonomy (NCBI): domain Eukaryota; kingdom Metazoa; phylum Annelida; class Polychaeta; order Phyllodocida; family Polynoidae; genus Branchipolynoe; species Branchipolynoe longqiensis. The sequence continues at coordinate 59,712,001 of CM059200.1, read as the reverse complement.
CTCCAAGGGCAATGGCCTCTACCTCCTTCCGACCCCGGACCGACCCACTTGGACTATCGAGTGTGACTCCTGCCTCACCGGTGGGGGGCATTCTCGTCGGAGCGATGCTTCTCAGAGGCCTATGACGACTATATGAGGGCCACATACCGCACCATCCATGAGCTTGAGGCCGTCAACCTGGTCCTGGCGCTCCAGACCCTCAGGCCCGCGCTATCTAGTGGGATTGAGGTGATTGTGAACCGACGCCCTCAGTCGAGCCCACTCCTCTCGGGTGGCACTAGTCTATGTCCGAGATCAATGTCACATCAATTCAATAGCACGAATAAGGATCCACCACTCCCCTGACATGTTCACCCATGACCTATGATCTCTTCCAGACCTCGACGATGGGGCGCACACACATGTGATGACCCTCCACCGGGCGGCGCAGGCCAAGTGGTACATCAAGTTCATGCTCGACCGGGATGTCAACCATCTGAACCCGTCCCCCTACAATGTCACGCAGTTCATCGCGCACCACCACCGCCTCCTTCCTTTGCCATCATCGGTAGCCAACGCGTTCTCCCCCATCGACATCAATGCCGCCGACTGACTTCCCCCATTGTACCGTTCATACCAGTGTCATACTCAGTCTCTGGCTTCCCTTATTCGAATCGGCGCATAATTTCCAAATTGTGGTTGATTCGATGTGGGAGTTGGGTACCCACCAAGCTCCAAGCAGGCACGACGAACATCACTGACCTGAAACCTCTCCCCACCTCAAGCCATTCGGACCCGCTTTGCCTTTGGACACTGGACTTTTACCACACCCAGCCGCCCTCTATTTTAAGGACTACTTCGTAGGGGTCGGCTCTGGTGACCTCAGAGCACCCGGCGATCGGGGAAGCCCCCATCGACATTGATGCCGTCAACTGACTCTCCCCGTTGTACCGTTTATACCAGTGTCAATAAATTAACCTTTTTCCCAATTGGTCTCTGGCTTCCCTTATTCGAATCATGCCGCTCTAAGTGTTGTATAATTTTCACACTTGTGTCCTAATGCTTTGGTGCTGTCACCCAGAAAAGCTGGTCACTTTTATAATAGTCACAAATCGGATAATTAGTTCATGTTAATCTTTATATAAATCCTGACAATTTTCATATCAAGGATGGCAATGACAAACAAGTAAACAAACTTGCAATCAAATCTGATTTATTAAGGTTTGCTGGACGGGTTCACCTAGTTTGGTGCATTTGAGGAAAAAGAAAACTGAATTTGCTATTGAAATAAAAAAGCTATAGACGACAGTTGGTTTCTTCAGTCAGGTCCCAAGGAAATGTGCAATTGTGTGTTACTCATTTCTCCAATGTTGTTAGACATTCACATTTAGTGAATATCAGGAAACGATCTTATCCACTTGACATACTGGGAGACGCTGGTGTATACGTCGGGCAGCACACTACAAGCACGGTCTGAAATAAAGCTGACGATCCCATATTGCACCCAGCCGCTTTTGAATTGCTTCCCAAGAGGACCACCTGAATCGCCCTGTTCAAAATACAAATGTTACATTTATATATAGGTGTTGCTACCTTATTAATATGTATGATATGATATGTATTTTGCTATAAAACAATGGCTACATATGCATTATCCACATAATTCTGACATAGGCTTCAGTAGTAAAAGGTTTAATTAAATTAACTGTGTATTCCATTTTATCACGCAACAAATGCTCAATAACCTCACAAGTAGCTAAATTAGACATTTAGGATCAAAGCTAGGTCAGTGTTTTGGTTTCACAAATTTGATGCTATTTTAACCGTCGGGCTATTCCACCCCCGCTTAAGGCGAGCCTACGTGTTAATTTATGTAATTATTTCCATATGAATTTCCTGGGCCTGCCGCGGGCCGCCGCTGCCTCTCGTCCCATCTGCAGGCAATCCGTTGCTGTCGTTGTCATTCCCGGGCTAAGGGCGACCAGCCAGAGTGTCATCTAATTACGGGTTTTTGCCCATACTCACATTTATCGGCCTAAAACAATTACTAGGTTATTTCAACTAACTGGCTGTCCTCCCCACCTTTCGGTGTATATTAATATGATTAAATTAATCCAAAACTAAGCAGACACGCTAGTGTTGCTGCCACTGTCACTGTTAATCAGCCTAAGTTACTGTCGTATCTTTAGCCAAAATAACACTACGTTAATTCCGTTAATGTCTTATTATCTTCCCGCAGATGGGTTAATTAGCTGCATAAGGCCTATTAGGCATAAGGCCCTTAATTACATACAAAGCAATCGAATATCAAGTTTGACCATAGCGGTTAATCTACAAGAAGACTGGAGGATAGTAAAGAATGCAAGGAACGTTCCAATTTACCTTTCCAAGAGGTCACGGCTTTATTCTTACCCAAGACTAACAGAGGATTGTAGCAACATATCGTATATGAACTATTAAATCCCCTCCCATATCATTAAATTTAATCAAGTTTAGAATTTCAACAATAAAAGCCTAAATCTCAGCTAAAACATCAGAGCATGCATAAACACGTCCGATGGGTCTGGGTCCGAACGCCCGACCTCCTATCATTGCCAGAAGAGTCGCAATTGACGTCTCCTAGCAACGCTTTACGGCCGGAAACCCAGGGCCTCGCAAATGGTGGCAATTGCGAGTCTATCCTGACGAGTAGCCCGCATTTCCAAATGCAAGTTAATCGGCCCAAGCTCGCAATTGTCACAAGGCGAGTAGTCTCGCCCACTTCACTATCATTTCACTTTAATAAGCGCCTTGATAGGTGCGCACTGGTAAGGTGTTAAACAGCAGCACTGGAGGAAGCACTGTCGACCTCCAGAAATAAGACACCTCCCCGAAGGAAGAATTGCAGAGGGTCAATCAAGCTCTCAAAGTTGATAGTATGTTATAAAGATACACTCATTAGTAGTATTCAGAGTACTGACCAACTATCTCATGATATCTCACAAAGATACATCCATTACTACTTAAAAAGCGACATGTATTACTACATAGTGTACAAACCAATTATCTCATAGCCGGTTACAAAGATATATTCAGTACTACTCAGAATACTAATCAATTAGCTCATACTATGTCATAGTATGTTATGAAGATACATTAATTACTACTCAGAGTACTAACCAACTATCTAATAATGTGCTATAAAGATACACTCATTCCTGGCGTTTGGGAAAGTAAGTCCGGCGTTTGGGAAAGTAAGAAGGAATTATTGAAACAGTTCTATATCACTGCTCATGTACTAAAACTACTATGTTCAGTTGTAAGTGAAAGCCACTAGGTGGTGCTCAACACTAGGTAGGCAAAAGCTTTGAGCAAAGGTATACTTACATAGTATGAACCCACATATCGATTTCCGCCAGAAGCACAAATGTTGTTAGTTCTGACCAAGTTGAGGTGACGGTTAATGTAGGACTGATTACACCAGTTAAGAGGCATAATCTTCTGAGTCACGCTTTGCAGTTCTAGTGATATCTCCCCTAGAATAAAATATGCAAAGAGCAACATATGTATATCTGGTCCCAGAAAGAATACTAGTGGCAGATGCAATGGCATAGAGGAAGAATGGCTGCTTCCTGCAGAAGAGATGATGGGTTCGATCCACAACTCTAGTAAAGTAGGTGGCCTTTGTTTCTTCCTCACATAGCATTAAGTGCTGGAGCTTAGCATTAAGTGCAAATGGGAGATATTGCGCTTGCAACTTTGCAGAAATAAAAAGAAGTGGTTATTGGTGACTGATTGGTCTTCTTGTGAGCATTGGCCCTTAATTTTGAAATGTGGTTGATCCGGTGGGGGAGGCCCGAGATGCTCACATCACTAAGCCATGCATGCGCCCCGAGATGCTCACATCACTAAGCCACACATGCGCCCCTCCCCTCCCTCCACCTAAACCGCTTGACCCGCATTCGGGCTCCAAGCTCAAACGCAGATTGTTTTATTAATCGCCTGCTTCCACCCACGCACACCCACGTCACAGACCCATAAAAGAAAGCGGAAAAAAATACAACCACGTCACACAGCAGGATGCAGCGAACCCGCCATGGCACAAATCCGAGAGGCCGACCGGTGAAACGCACCACCAAGAATGTGGCAGCATCGCCGCAGCCCGACCCGAGCGACTCGTTCAGCTCACAAAATGGCAGCCCCTCCCCTGGGCCACAGTCTCTGATGATAAGACAGTCGGCCCGCGGGAGGAAGCCGTCGGCCAGGGCAAAGCAAGCCAACAGGATGTTAAAAATGCAAGCATCTATCGACGCAATCGAGAGGTGCTGGGGCGCCCTGGAGGTACACACCGCTCGACAGAGGGAGGAAATGGTGGCCCAGAGCAAGGTGCTTGTGGAAGCCACCGCCGCGCTAATGGCCGCCACAGCCAACCCACGCCGCCCGGAAGCCATATGATTGCCACCCGCACCGCGCACCCCCTTGGCGCGCCCCCGCCATGGATCAACGGACCGACGCCTGCCCAGCCGCACCAGAACACTGTCGCCAGCATCTCCAAGCGCAACCACACATAGAAGTCGCACTGGCAGGCACGTGAGCTGTGATGTCCGACACGACTCCCCGACAAGCGTGTGGTCGTCCCCATCCCTGTCGCCACGCCACCAAGGAAGGCGCTACGCCAAGTCGCACCGGGCGGCGCGCTTTGCCGGCCCCCAAGCGCCGCACAGCCAACAACAAGATGAAGACGCGTATGGCAGGGGCGCCCACTCTATGGCCGAGGAGGCGGTCCGCCTGATCGTGGCGGTGGGGGACGGCAAATCGCACAGCAGAAATAAATGTATTCCTTCCAAGTATCTGTTCCCTTATGATCTGGTAGAGCGAGGGGATGAGGGGAAAGCTATTAAAAAAGGGGAGACGACCCAGGAAGAATACACGCTGGGCTTGAAGCGCCTCAAATACCAGCGCACATTCCCTGCAAGTGCCCTGGAGGCCCTCTCATGCCACCAGGAGATGGTGGCCCAGGACAACTGCTCCCTGGTATGGCCCGTCGTGAGGAGATACTCGGAGGAGATATTTACCAGGATAGCATACGGCAGGCTCCCCCACGGCTGGAAGGATACGGCAGCCGTAAACGCCGTCCACATAGAGGTGAGCACGATGGCGGGACACTCGTGGACCACACCCGCAACCTTGGCTGAGCACCACCACCAGAGCGGAAAACAACAGCAGCAGAAGGGGGGCGCTGACCCCTGCAGCCAATACGACAAGGCTGCGATCGGGGCGCCTTGACCAAGCTGGAACAAAGATCCCGCCCTCTGCAACAAGGCAGTGAAGGGCGAATCCCATGGCACTGGAGCCCAGAAATTCTCCCACGTCTGTGGCTACTGCGCCAACCTGCAGGCCTGGTAAGAAATCGCAAGCGGATTTTTAGCACAGCAGCCGGCCATTACAACACTCTCACCCCGCCGTACCATTGAAGCTGACCCCATTGCCTGTCCCCTGATGTCCTGTACCGCGGCCATATGCTTGGCCCCCGCCCCACCCTTTGTTGATATTATGCCAAAGCCCTGTGGTTTCCCCTTGGGTTTCCCCGTACGGGATTCCCCGGGAAATCCTCCGAATGACGTCACGCCCGCAGCTGGTTCCTGGCCACACAGCCCGCCCCATAGGCATATGGTGAGAGCGCCGGAACAGGCGAAGGCACGCCGGCCCCGTGACATCACGCCTTGCACTGAAGCTGGTTTCCGGCGGGCCCCCAGCCCACCAGCCGCCGGTGCCCACGCCACCCGGAACATAAACAAAAACAGTAGTTGCGGAGGCCCTGCCCCCGCACCACACTCCCCATCCTACACCAGCTTTACGAAGCACTCCCGTGCCGGAAACTACACGTCGACTTCTGGCCGGTCTTGTGAGGGGAGGGATGGGCCGACTACCCAGACTACACGGCGGCTTACACGGCATCCCGGAACTCGGCCCTACCGAATTACTTGGCCGCCCGAGTCCCGGTCGCTTCAGACCTCATCATCCCCACTTGGCGTGAAATGCTTCGGGGCCACCACGATGAGCTCCTGGCGGACCACCTTGAGTTTGGGTTCCCGGCAAACTACACCACCCCAGGCCCCCCGACACCTACCTTCCGTAACCACCGAGAAGACCCCCAATTCGCCCACCACATCACGGGCTAAGCAGAAGAGGAGCTCGGCAGGGGTGCCCTGTTAAGGCCCTTCATGGTGCCCCCCTTCACCCCTTCAGCCCCATAATGATGCGCCCCAAGTCTACCCCGGGCAAGCGCCGAATTATAGTGGACCTCTCCTTCCCCCCGGGCCACAGTATCAACTTGAGCATCCGCAGGAGGGAGTACCTCGGCCGCCCCCATGCGTACAGCCTGCCAGCTGCCTCAGTCCGCGTCACTGCGGCGGTGTCCTGGATGCTCCAGTGGAGCAGCTACCACAGCCTGGTCTACATAGGGGACTTCTTCGCCTGCGAGGCGTCTTTCTTGGGAGCAATGCGTGCCTTCGACGACCTCTGGGAAATCTGCGCCAGGCTCGGGCTGGCCCTCGCCCCTGACAAGTGCTGCCAACCTACTGTGAGATTGGTCTGGCTCGGCATCGAGCTCGACATGGAGACCATGGTCCTCCGCATCCCCGAACAGAAACTCCGAGAGGTCATCGCCGACTGCGAGCGATGGCTGGAGCGTCCCACTCTGACCAGGAAGGCCCTTAAGAGGCTAATTGGCCGCCTCGCCCACATCAGCACCTGCGTCCTGGCGGCCAGGAAATTCATGGGCAGCATCCTGCGCAGCCTAAGGGTATCCACCGCCGCCCGCCAGGCGGATGTGGACCTCGACCTTCGACGTGACGTCTGGTGCTTCCGCAACTTCGTGGCCAGGGGGAACGCTGTCTGCCTCCTTCCGTCTCCGATGCAGCCCACCTGGGTGAGGCAGGGGGGCGGGGGGGGGGGCACTATGCTTTGGGTCGGCTCCCGGGCATACCTCTTTGGGCTCCCAGGTCCTCCAGCTACCATCAGCTAATATCGACCAGGTGGACTGATTTATTGACAATAATGTGTACCATTGAAATTAGAACTGTATTCCTATTAGATTGCCCTATGCGATTAAAACCACCCGTTTCCCACACCTGTCTCGAGTTTCCTCAGTCCGAATCATGCCTGGTGTGTGTTGGCTGATAGGTGGGATTATCATCTTACCTGCTGTATGCTTACTGTTTATGGTATTAAATAAAAGGTAAAACCAAATGTCACATAATTGTTGATATTGCGTGATCTTACCACCAGGTGTTGTCCTGCCAAATCCGGTCACATCTACTTCAGTTCCATCTGCGAGGTGTTCTTTGAATTGCGGTAGAGTTACGGCCCTTCTGTTTGGACCGCTCAAGTTTATATACCGTCCCTTCCTTAGACCAATAACAGCAATATCATGGTAGGAGTGTGGTGGATTCCAACCACCAGCGTAAATCTGTGTTTTCATAAAGAATCAGAGATTCTTATTGAATAATGTCAACATAATACAACCTAAAGCTAAGATTCCATATACGCGGTATGCGGTATGCGCCATAGATACCCATGCCGACCTCCAATAGTTGATGTCTTCTTTTTGTGTTTTGGGGTTGCTAAACAAACAAACAAAAAAAGATACTCATCCCATTTTTGGAGTTTTTTGCTCCAAATTTGTGAAGGAAAGTCAAAGTTACTATTGTTTTCTATGGCTAATGCAGCAGCATTCACATTCGCACCGATCGGTCCATGGGTCGATCCATTTGCCGCATTCGCGTTCGCATTCGCATTCAGACGTATGGAAGCACTATTATGCCTTTACATGCTTTTTGATTTTTGCTGCATTCGCATACTGCATATATGGAATCTTAGCTTTATACAGAGGTGAATGAACTGGTAGTTGTATTGCACAATGCTCTTACTGATTATCACCATGTCATATGGTATTCCTTATTTTTCTCATCCAATCCAGGTGTGAGGAAGTAACAACTTCAGTTTGTATGGAGGGAGAACTATCTGTATCCCAAATAGTTATAACATAGTAGTGCCACCCATGAAGCTTCTTTTCAAAAGATGTTTGCTGTTTCTTTCTAGCGGAATTACATAATTCTTTTGTAAAGGTTAAAATCAGTGAGTGTGGGGGTGTGGGGGGGGGGGGGGCTCCCAGTGAGAAGGACAGTAAAAACCCCAAAATGAAAGCCCATACGCACTGAGAATTGTAACAAAGGTCCATTAATAGCATCGTGTTAGAATATCAAATATTCAAGAACAGAATAAAGATTTTGAACTGATTCAAAAGAATAACGCTTTCCATGACTGAGCCTGTTGCCTGAGAATATTCCTTGCTTTTGAGGTCTTTCTTGTTTGAATGTACAGTCATAGCTTGATTCGAGAATAAAAGGAATCTTGTGAACTGACTAAGGAGAAAAACTGTTACCGTAGCTTCCTCTATTGGATGGGAAGTTCCACCGAAGTATATCAGAGAAGTACCCGTGAGGACGGTCACGCGGTACCCATTGAAACTGAAATAACCAACAAATCACTCGATCTAAATATTTATACATTGCATAAAAAGTGGATGTGTTTGACTTCACTGTAACCACAGACAATTAAAGGATTAACGCAAAAGTCATATTCTAGATATACATAATGTCAAAGCAATTTACAAATATTTATTTGCAGAGTTATCAAGGTGTGGTGTGAATTATTCTAAATATAATCATTTTATAATTTGTTTATGAAAAATAGTGTAACTGACCCTTCCACTTTAAGGCAGTGAGCCGCTGTCAGGACAAATCTCGCACTCAGAATGCTGCATCCGCAGAAGTGATGGCCATTTTGCCGCATACTGCACATATGCGGATACTTATCTATGGTGGCGTATTTGCCATTAATGATCCTATTAGTCCGGTTCACTGAAAATAGCTGGTTTGGCTCCGAATAGTCGTTATTCCACTTCATTATTTCTGCAAAATTAAGACCAAAGCACAATGTGACCGCAATGTAATTATTTATTTCATGAGTGGAGTGTTTTCATTGTTCACATCTCCAGGTGCAATCTCCATTCAAAATTCATTTCCTGATATGATCCATAAATATTTATATTCACCAGACCTCTAACTTTTTTCTCTCTTTATTTTGGTGGTAAATATGTTTATTCTCAACTCAGTGTTATTTACACCAAAAGGTATATAGAGTAAGGTAGGCCTATGCAATAACTGTTGAATACACAATTTGCAGCATATAATGCAATGAAATTCTGTAACCTAAAAGTTCCATAGCAATATTCCACATTCAATCCTCATTCAGGATCTATTGTAGAATCATATCAAGATAATCAGCAAGAGCTGGTGGGGAGTGAGGGGTGGGAGGTGCACGATGGGGGTAGATCTCACAGACTATGTGACTGTTGCAGTCAAATTATAAACCACATGTGTTCAACAGTCACCATTTAGTATCTGCAGGGTGTATGGTAAAAATATTGAAACTACCGATGCTGGAAATATTGAAAATAAATAGTATAGGCCTACATTCCACCTGCAACCCTGGCAATAGTTGTATGTGCCATATTTATAGATATGGGTCGTGTCCTGGTAAATGGGGCCAATGTACTTTTCAATATGTAATGGTCAAAAACAATTATGGAAAGAGTAGAGGAGGTATTTTCTTGATAGAACTGGTATTCTTACACTTGAGAGATAGATATGAGCAAAGTAAGGCCTAATGTGACATAGTAAGAAAAAGCCAACATTTTCATTAAAAAGATTTTGTGTTTTAAAGGCATGAATTTGTGACATGGAGAATTTGGACTTTTCTACAGCTTACTAGACCTATATTTTGCATAGAATGTTACCTTTTAGTCAATGAAATAATAAAGAAGACTCTTACATGAAATAAATTATATTCATTTTGCATGCATATATATATATATATATTTAATCTAATATTCCAGCATGATTAAAGTGGTTCTGGACGTAACTGTCATGTCCCCTGCTTGTCCCATGTTTGTTAAATTAGGAAATGTTATCCTGGGAATACCAGAGCTTCAGTAAAAGAAACATTTGCCATTGTTGCATGTGTAAGGCTATTTTCTAGTACTATGGCTAGTAATATCATTTTTGTACAAGGCTTTATGGAAGAAAATTGAAGTTGAAGTTCCATATTATTGTTGGTGTCCCCTTCTATTTTGTTACATCCACAACTCAAAATTGGGGAAAATATAATCATCGTATGCAGATGTCTTTACAGTGCATTTCTATACATAGGGGACCACAATGTAAAAGTTATTTGTTTCATGCAATAAATTTGATTAAATAATTGATTTGATTAATAAATCCACACTTGGTGATTAATAAGTCCACACTTGGGGCTGGTTACTCAATTAGTTCTTGTTTTTCTGACCAAATGGTAACCTCAACTATCTTTTCCTTCACATTACCAGGATATATGGGTTCTTCTTTGCTGCTGGTCCTAAAAAGGGGGAATCAGGGGTAAAAACTTAAACATGTCACAGCTTATCCTAGTTAGGCTTGTTGTGTTCCACACATATCCTATTTTAAGGCACAATTAAAAGAAAAGCAGTTTGGACCCCGATTGCACGTCAGGGTGGCTTTGAACTTGACTAAGTGTGGAAAGTTACGCGTGTTTCGGTGTGACACAAAAAGCCGCCTAGTGTCAGATTTAGAACTAAACCCTTATTTTTTCCTAGTACGGTTTTGAACTGCACTCACTAGGAGAAACTAAGTGCAATTTTATGAGTGTCCGTCCACTTGAGAGTAGAACAGAGGACTTATAAAATTGTGACACTGAAACATGTGTCACATGGAAAGGAAAAGTTTTTTCTTCAAGATCAAACAAACACCACAGAGCATGAAAAGGTATTTATGCTTATTAGTTTTTGATGCTGTGGACATATTTCAAAGTAATTTTGTAATACTTCCATAACTTCTGATGTTATTGGAGTCGTAACGCATGTTTCATGTGACATGTAACGCATGTTTCATGTGACACTCAATAATAATGTAATGGCCCACGGCCCTCCGACTCTCTCGCTCACACGGAAGAACACCAAGATTCAATCAAGTGTACGCTTCACCCTTGGTTTATTGAACCATCTGCTCTTCACGGCGTCAGTAGTTGTCCGCTGCTACCGCGTGATAGTAGAGCTCATGTTCAGACTACTACACTGCCCCCCTTAGAGTCTCACCGGTTGCAGACTGCAAACCGATGAGAATCGAGAAATGATAGAAGTCAACATGAGAACTAACTTGAAAGGGAGAGAAGCCTTACAAAGCTATGTATCCTTATGCGCAATTCCTAGACCTGCCTGCAGCGAAATAGCGATATGAATCTAGCTAGCTGCAAGGCAAACATGTCATCAATCTAGGTGAAGAAAGAGTCTTTAAATGAGACGCACAAAAACGACCTCTCCCAGCCTCTATGTAGTTGGTGTATAGAATGTTTTTTGCTGGGAGAGAATTCATACCCCACAAGTGGAACCCCCTTGACAGAAGAAAGCAGGGAACTGCTCAGTCCGCCCCCCACTGCCCCCCATCTCAGGAGAACCGTTAGCGGGGCGCTCTTCCTTCTGCGCGGAGCGGCTCCTCTTGGAGCTTCCTCAGTCCGTCCTCCTTGTGCCCGCGTCGCCTGGCCAGTAGATCACAGACGGTATCACACCGCGGACACGCCACGCCACCGCACCCAGGACCCGTCACGCTCGGTGACCCGCTCCGGTGCAGAGTGCATGAAAGTAGAAGGGCGGTGTTACTTATAACAATTGAGAAAGTCTCCGCAGATACAACGTTCGGTATGCAATACATTTCATAAGAAGCACTGGGTGCCAGCAAGAACCCGGCCTCCTACAAAGTAAATTACACCCATGTGCATCCTCAACTGATCAAACAGGAGCCGATGCACACACCATCTTTCATGTTCTGCCAGAAGCGCTTACTATAGTAGTAATTTTAATTTAAAGAATGCAGTTCAAAACAAGAGCCAGGGCGACACTGCATAGGAAAATCTTTTAGTGTGAAATGTACAGCGTCAGCCCACCAACTCCCACACCATCGACCACCTCGTTCCACTGTGATAAATTTAGACGATAATGTTTCCTAATAGTGTGGAAAAAGGAAGTCAAAACGGGGTGAAAATTGAGGAATATAAGAAAATAATTAAATATATATAATAAAATTATCTCCAACTCCCACTGCAAAAAAACCCCGCAGAACACAAGAAGCTAGGTCCTCCAATCGGGAGAAACTAAGCTCTTCACCACAACATATCACATCAACAATCGCACTGCAAAAAAAAACATATTTAGATTAAAGCAGTACGATATGCTAATTACATCGTGGCTATCAATGTAAAAAAAAAAAGTAAATATATATATCATATTCACAAACATGCATATATACACGGCGGTCTCCACCCCCATCAGGGAGATGAAATATAAAAAATTCTTTATTTATTATTAACGTATTATATATATATTAATAAAAAAACTAAAAATTAATCACCGCCACAGGGGTGCTGGTCTTTCAATTACCCCCGCGTGACACCCAAAATCCCTCGGACAGGGCCTACACCGACTACCTGCACAAGCAGTCAGTCACTGTTAGCCTTAACTGCCACCTGTCATCTGATTGTCACGTTCAATCCAGAATCCCTCGGACGAGAGAGATCAACAGCTAACCGCTTTACCAGTCCACTATTGCTCATCACCCCGTCACCTGTCATCTGAATTTTCCGACGAGACGTCCAAAATCCCTCGAACAGGAGGGAGCGACACCTAACTGCGCGAGCAACTAGTCATCGCTCACCTTCCCGCTACTTGTCATCTGGACATCCCCGTCTACATCAAGGGGGGCACTCGCTGCGCGGCTGAGCAGGGTCCGATGCGCCGTAGCAGCAGCAGACACCAAACTAGCCGGCAGTCCGTGCAGCCGATCCTCAATGCTGAAGCTAGTTAAATCTAAGGATCTAAGTGATCCATCCCAGCTTCTGAAGTCTCGGCGGAAAGCGGCATGAAAGGTCATATCGATATCATTTATGACCTCAGCCTGCCGAGCCCTCTGCTCGCGCGATGCCTCCAACTTGCGCTTGACAATTTTTTTGTCCTCGACCACACAGTCAAAGTCCGCACCGCGCCTACCCTCAGCCTGGCGTACCAGAGTATCCTGAGTCTGCGCCACAACCGCGTCAAAGCCCTCAATGAAGGCTTTGACCAGGCCGTTGACCGACTCAGTGATCCTTGACGTCACGTCCAAACGATTCGCCTCACAGAGACGCTGCGTTATGCCGTCCAGCGCGAGTACAATACCGTGATCAGCTACCAGTCACTCCTCCCGATGCCCCAGGTTGTCCCGATGGAACAACCCCGGCAGCAGAGGCGACCGACTCCGACGAGCATTCGCGACCCGACCCACCTGAGGCTGGAGTCACCACGACGTCTAGGTCTATTGGTACGTCCCGCAGTGATCCATCGCTATTCCGATAACGATAATCCTGCGATCCGTACGACACCTTAGGCGATATCTCCGCCTTCTTCTCCACAGGCTGAGAACCAGTGTCACGCAGTATGGAAGCCTTTGCTTTCCGCACCGCAGTTCTCACCTGCGCCTCCGATAGGGCTACGGAACCTGTGGAAGGGGCAGGAGGCCTTGGCTGCTCACCGCCCACAACCGGGGTAGATAACACCGGGTCTACGTCCATCGCACCCCCAGAACCTCCCCCTGCTATCCGCCCGCTGTCATGAGGAGCCAGGACCAGCTGCCCAGAAGCGCTAGTCCCTACTACCCCAGAGCTCACGGGCGTATCCGCAAGAGGTCGGCCAGCAACCGCGGCTGGCGGTACCACCTGGCGTGAACCAGACGAACCACCGCCGAGAGACTGGGCCACCCCCCCATCAGCTGGGCTAAGGGAGAATGGATCCGTACGGGATGAACACGCTGACCCGACTGTCATCGCCTGCTCGGCCTGCCACGCTCGAAAGCGTGCCAGCTCGTCAGTGCTAACCGTCGTCCGATCAGCCACTACCCTAGAGGACACGCGATGCGGTGTCAACAGCACCTCAGGAGAGCGCAGCGACAGGCCAGCAACCCCTAATGGAGAAACTGACCCGACATCCGCACCTCTCCGAGGACCTCTGGACACCGTCAACACGGGCGACAGCAGCGGGCTAGACAGCGATGGAGAC